>CM073546.1:4805000-6005000 GCA_037074615.1 Leucaena leucocephala | reverse complement strand
TAGGTGACAACAGTTTCTTGTATTAAAATAATAATAAAATATAATAATATTTTTTATAACTAATCATGACAACACAACTCAAGTTTTCGTTTTTACAGAAAACCATTTTGTATGTATATAACTATATATACTCTTTTTTAGATTTTTAATTTAGTATTTATTTTTTTCTTATTACATCTTTTAATTTTGATCTATTAACATCATTAACTTCTGTATAAAGGAAAATAGCATTGAAAAAACAAAGTTACATTGACTATATATATTAACTGGGTAAAATTAAATAATTTAATAATAAAAAATAAATATTAAATTAAAAAATAAAGAAAAATATAGATACTTATACAAATTATTTAAAAACAAGTGAGATGAAATTAACCATTAAATTTAACTACACTTTTAATTGATAGTCAAATTTTTAATAACCAAAGGTAGCTATAAGGTCTTAAAAAATGTTATAAAAAAAATCATGAATAAAAAAATTTTCCACTAATAGAAGGGATTAACCTCCTTCCAAGGATGATGGCAAAGTGTGTACCTTTTTTTCTTAATCATAATATATTTTATAAAAAAATTGGAAAAACAATAAAAAAATATTATGATAAATTGCAAATTAGGTCTATTGATAACAATAATTATGAAAATGACAACACTTGTTATGAAAATAACAACAAAAAGTCCTACTTTAATATTTATCATTTTTTATAATATGTTTTTGTTATTTTTCTCAAAAAAATTATTGATTCATAATAGAACGCACTATGTAATATTATCTAAAAGTTTTCTACTTTTAAATTATCTCATAAATTGTTATAGTAATAATAATGATGTTTACATTCACTTAATTAATAAAAGTAAGTTAGAAACAAGTATATATGCCAAATTAAAAATTGAGAAAAATATAATGGTTTTCCTCTTTTTTTTAAAAAAAAAAAACTAGCATTCTAATGATTCAGATCAATACAATGACTAGAGATTAAATGTAGATAAATTAATAGCATTAGAAATGGAGAGAAACCAAACTCAATAATCTCTTGCAAGATTCTAGTTATTTTTTATCTATTAAAAAAAAAAAACTCTTGCAACCAATCAACACTACATTGGAGAATAATACATTTATTTTTCTTGGGGTATCGTTATTTTTTTCCAACTTACTTGGGCATCATTTAAATCACATCATAAATATGATTCCAGTTTGGAATGTGATTTTTGTGTGGAACACTTATTTTCATATGGTGATAGTTATGTTTTGGCACTAGGAGTTGGGTTTAATAGAAAACGGATTAATCTCTCTTAATATAGTAAATTAAATTTTAAATCCTTATTAGAAAATGTACTCACGTAATTTTGATTTGAATAAAAAAAATCATATGCTTAATAAAAAGAAAATTATATTTTGCCCTTAGGATAATAAAATTTAATAGAGGTTGAGAGTTGGAACCCCACATAAACATCTGGGTATGTGTGTTAATTTGATTAAGTTGGAAAAAAAAAATCTTATAGTGTAAGTGTGATTAGCTAAATCAGCAAGTCAATCAACATTTATTGACTTATTTAAAAATAAAATAAAAACAATTATCTAATCACCCATGACAAAATATCCAATCTCCTTAATAATATCTATAAGAATATGATTTAAAGAATGTTTAATTTGAATGAGTCTGATAGCCTCAATTAGGATGTGGTAGTCTTGTGGATGTTAATCTTATAATATTTTTTTAGTCAGAATATTTGTATTTGTGTTAGACAGGGAACCTCCATTTTTAATTTTAAACTTTATTCTGAACTAAACTATATATATATAAATTAATTTTCCTTTCCTTAAATCAAATTCAAACTATGGACTGTTCTCCAAAAATAGTATGGGATCCCAGTTCTCAACTAATTCAGATCCTAATGATTACATTCACTAGAGGCCATAAACACTAGTTCGGCATGTCTGAAGAAAACAAATTCATGTACATCTATTCTATAGAATATTTATTATATTTTAATTATTTAATAATATTTATTACTCCTTTGAAGTAGACACCCAAAATTTTTCATGACTTCTATTTCTTTTTTCATTTCCTTTATTTTTATTAGGTGTACCCATTTTAAATTAAAATAAAATGTTATAACTTGTGTGTGTGTGTATGTGTGTGTAAATGGAGGCGTGATAAACTCAAATTTGATATGTGAGAAGTTCATAGCCGGCTTATTAAATGAAAGCATTTGATTAACATATTAAATTCATTTAATTAAATAGGACATACTTGAAAGTTTGATGAGCAGCTTATTAAATTCTTGAACAGACTGAATAGTAAATCAAGTATACACATCATAAGTGTCGTAAAAAATGAAACACTTTTCAGGCATATTATTCATGTACAATTTTAATAATATATATAAATACAAAAAAAAATATTTTAATTTTTTTCATATAAGATATTTTTTAGTTCAGTCATTCATAAATTACTTTTTCAATCATTCTCTCATATAAATCATATTGATATCCACAACCACCACCTTTCCAGATGGATGAATGCAAGGGATCTAATTTAGATAACAAAAAGCTTCTTGATCAATTCCGCTCTCTGAAGATCCCTTTTTTTTATAGAATTTTTTGGAAAAGGGTTAGGCTCACCCACGATTTTAAAGGCATATTACCTTCAGGTATAAACTCATAAACTTAGACACTTAGTAATTAGGATGCCTCCCCAAACACCGCAACTAGAATTACAATAAAGTAATATTTCCTAATGATCGAAAATGCTCTAAATAATTACATGTCTCATTATTTCGTCAGTTGAACCCACGAAAAATGGGTGTTCTATGAATATCTGATTTGAAATATGGTCTTCTAAAACAAAACAGTATCATAGGCCACTTCAAGTAATCTTAGTGCATATTTGGATTAGCATTTTGAAGTCCCAATTTAACTTTTCAATTATGATTTTATAATCTCAGCTTGCATAAACATATTTATCAATAGCAAATCCAAATGAGGACCAAGTAGATAGAGTCATAGAGTTGAACCAAAGAAAAGACACTACGACGCCACATGATATCATTACATAATAGCCGTAGAGCAAGCCAACTTAGTTGGATCCCCTATTGGTATGAGATTCTGGGAAAAAAAGTGCCTTAGTTTTGTCAGTGGCCTGTTCTAGACAAGTATACAAAGATGACAACAAAACGGGAATTTATAGTTCACTTTGTGTGTGTGTGTGTGTGTGTTGTTTGGGGGGAGGGGGGGGGGGTGCGGGGCGAGGAATGGGCGGGCTCAAAACTAAGAAGAATTTTAGCATCGCAAAATGCTAAAAATTAATTTACCTGTTGTGTAATATTCCGCTACTTAATTGATAAATTACAGAAACCAAATTTGCAAAATCATGACAATCTAAGAGCCAAAGTACAAGAGTTTTCTTGGGGATGTCACTTCGTATCTCCATCCTATGCCCCAGATTAGTTTAATAAATAGGTAGTCACTTGTTGTAAAGCATAGAACTCAAACTAAGCAATGAGAAAAATAGGGAACTTACAAACAGAAATTAAGTTACTAATATCTTGAGAAGAATATGGTTAGTTCAGGGGATGTGTGCAGAAATACAAGTACAATTACTGAAAAGGAAACAATTAGTATAAGTATCATCTAGTTAGAGTCTTAGAGATAGCACAACGTCGTAATTTTGCAAATGATGAAAAATTTAGTCTGTTTGGTCTTCAACAATTCTCTCTAAGAACAGATACTGAAGAGCTATGGAGTACTTGGCAACTTTTGTCCTATCAGGTTTCTGAGTTCCTGAAGAACTCCTATCTTTTAGAATGAATGATCCGGCTTCATCTCCTTCTGAAAGATCCAGTAATATGACAATTATTACTAATACGTCACTAAAGAAGGTAGAAATGACATCAAACTGAGAGCCATATAAAGGTCATGAAAGGTTACTTCCTTCTACATGGCCTGTACTTTAAATGTTTATACACAATCTAATAGAGTAAAAGGACTCAAATGGGGAGAGCGGAAGTTATAAGTAGAATTAAACTGATAACCTTATACTTATAAGAGAGTTTTCATGCCACTAGGTTACAAGGTAATTGGCATGTTCATACACAATCTAATAGCAGGAAATGGTCTCAAAAACGGGAGAGTGGAGGAAATATTCAAGTAAAGAGATCATACTTATGTATAGTCATTTCATATTCAACTAACCTTTGATTGTAAAAATGGAGGGTATCCATTTCTTGTAGATGAAATGCAACCTCGGGGACTCTCCATGGTATGTATCTGATAACAGAAGCTTGCATGATCCTTTTTGACTGTTAAAGATGTTAGAAAAGAATTTTATCAATATATCCGCCATGCAAATGAAGCATTTCACTGAGGCTCCAAGCTGCAAACTCTTGCAAAAGTAAGGCACACTTACTTTGCATAAGTAATTGCATTGTGACATAAAGCTAGGCTCCTGACCATCGCTAAATCTCTTCCACGAGGATTACAATGTCGTTCTTGGCAGATCCTTTTGGGAATTCAGAATTTTAGAGAAATTTTGCTAAAGAGTTACCAAAATTTCACTTAGGAATTGAAAAAAACATGTTGTAACTAAGCCCATATCTAAGAGTTTAACGATTGAATTACCTATTATCAAAGAAATCTCCAAAATCATCAATTATAACAGCAGCAGGCAATACATCATACAGATGGAAGGCAGCAAAGTACCTGTTGATGTCCTCATCATCATTCACATACCTTAATTAATCACGAAAAAGGAAAAGATAATCAAATTCAAAGCAAAACTGAAAAAAGCAATCAGAATTGCAAATATAGTAGTAATGAGTGAAACGATGATGATCGTACTTCATTTGTATACGGTTGAAGACATCGGAAGACGCATCAATGCCCTGAAATTCACAAAACTTGAAGTCGGTTTCAAAAGAAGGGAAACTACATGATACCCCTCCGAACTATGGGCAATACAAACTTCAAAACGTAATAAAGCCCTCCGCAAATTTGAGGACTAAACAAAGACATTAATTCCTGGTTAAAATTAATGGCAATAACCCATATGATTTTGACTACTAGAACTCCCTAATACCATAATTTTGACCGTTATTATTATAATTAGCTCAATATTTATTCTTCTAAACAGATTACCTCTAATTTCAACAATTAAGGGATATTCAATCCTTTCATTTTAAGCTCAGTATTGTATCACATTCTAAAACAAACCAGCCAATTTAGTAATTCAGTGCTAGAGTAAAGTTGAGATAGAGATTTGCGTACCTGAGAAAGAAAAGGGGGTTTAGAATCCAACCTGCGGCGGTTACAGATGAAGAAGACATTGGAAGTGGTGGAGTTGGTGAGTGATATTGCGACGTTGAATGCAAACTGAAAAAGCAAAGAGGTTTTGCCGCAGGAAGGAGGACCTGAGAGAAGAAGCAGATTCGGCAGCATTTCAATTTCTTGAGGTGGCCGCGGGCGACCACTCCAGAAAAACGCCTCCACCACCATCACTATTGGAAAACACTTTTGTTATTCGACGATCACTGTGTCGAATGCTCTCGACGTCCTATGCAAGTCTCTTCGAATTATGAGCAGCAACGACAGCCTGTGGTCTTACCCCGTTTTTCAGCTCAGAGAGATTGTGAGAAAATTGGAATTCCTTCTTTTATTTTAATTGATAATTTATTTATAATTTATATTTTTATTAAACGAAAATCAATTCTTACAATTTTGTGAAACTAAACGCAATTTGTTGTAAAATGTATTTTTTTTTTTTTACACTCTGTGCTGTGGGATAAACTTTTTCTGTTAAAAAATATTGTAACTTGTTCATAATATATCAATATAGCTAAATTGCAAGATTTTAAAAAATTTGCAGCATAATAAAAATAATTTCTTTAATTTTTATTACCTGAGAAAAAAATTTTAAACAAAGCACAACCTTTGTGTCTTTAGGGCATTATTTTATTGCATAAACTAATTTAAAATAATTAAAATATTTACACAAAAATAAAGTTTGTTGATATTTACATGCCCAAAACTTATATATATAACTAAAAATTAACAAAAAATCCATGATAATGATTATATGATGGGCCACTGAATCTGTTGGGCCATGGCTACCATGTAGAAAAATTGTTGTGGGGGATATTCTATGAGAAGATCTGTGGGCCTGAACCTAGGCCCTTTAAGCCCATGTTATGCGGGAATCTTTTATTTTTTTCATGTTACTTGTTAGCTACCAATTGTCCGTGAGTTCAACTGATAAAGGGATAAGACATACGATTATTTAGAGTATATTCAATCCCTAGAGAGTATCACTTTATTGTGGTTTCAGTTGCGACGATTGAAGATGTATCCTAACTCCTGGATCTTTAGGTTTAAATATGAGGGTAATACACGGCCCGCCCTATCCGATATTGATATCGCCTAGGAAGAAATGAGATTCTGATTGCCCTTAAATTATAAGTGAGCCTAACCCCTTTCTAAAAAAATGTTGTACCACAAAAAAATATTACTTGTTAGCTATGATGGAATTTTGAGTGATTGAAGAAAATTAAAAAGGTGCCGTAGATTATTGGTGAACTTCATTTTTTTTTTTAACTTTTGTAAAAAAAAAAAGGAGGAAGAGCAATAATTTCACATGGATGTTTGGCACGAGGTCCAATCATATCAAAACAAATATATTTTATGATTATTTACTATGTAACTAACGTTTATTACTAAATACATTTAACACGATCGAGGTACGTAGACACTTACTTGCTTGTTTGCGGAACTAAGTATGTAGGCTTTAAATAACTAAGTTTGATCCTATTAATAATTATGTACAAAAATAAGATTATGATAATTAAATTATAATATATAAAGAAGGAAACTTGTAGAAATGATATCCGATCCTTTCATCATCATTTTACAAAGCAAAGCTTGATGATGCTAAAAAGAGTTGGCTCAGTTGCATTGAACTAAGCCTCAAGATAGACTTTACCTACAAAATTGAAAACACCGAATTAGTCATAGTAGACTTGAAGTAAGAAAAAAAAAATACTTCCTCCCATATTTAATAAATCAGCTGGATAACTAATTAGTAAAAACTTTTAAAAAAAATAGCTGAGTAAATTATTTATAAAAAGATATGTGTTAGTTTTTTTAAGATACTCTTTTAATAATTTGCAATTATAATTATCTCCATATAAAAACCCTTCTTTAATATATCTAATTATAGTAGTTTAAAAAATTATAAATTTAAAAAATAAAATAAATTAGATTTTTTACATTTAAAATCAAAATAAATTGTTAGTTGGGGTGGTAAGCGGTCTCATCTTATAAAAAAAGAGATCACAAGTTCAAATATTAGAAAATATATTTATTGAAAGAGATAAAAAATTTTTACATTCTAAATTGGAAAGAAATTTATACCTTTAACTAAATCAAAATTTTCAATTAATTTTAATCTTAAATATAAAATTTTAATCTATTTTATTATCTAAATTTATAATTTTTTTTAAAATATTCGTATCGATTGCACACATTACAAAATTTCTATCTAAAGGTAGATTATATCTTAAAAAATTAAACTATATTTATTATAAATAATTAATTTTTTAATCTATTTAAGTTAGTTATTTAGTTTAATTAAAAGAAAATACAATAGCCGATGTGGGACTTCCCACTTTTCCACATAGTGCGATCCTAATCCTTCCTGCATCCCATGACATGTCTCTTTACTTTGGGATTTTATTTTTTTGGGTGGAGGGGTCCCTCCCCAAGTTAACAATGGCAATGACAATTACAAGATGTTAATTGTAAGTTAGAAATATGTACACAATAACATTGCAAATGTACTAAACTAGAAAACTAGGGACGATGAAATAGATGAAGAAGTAATCTGGAAGCGTAATTGAAGAGATCCAAGACAATGACGAAAACTAAACTAGAATGGTTTTGGATCCATCCGTCACAAGAAAACTCAGCTTGCCACGGAAAATGACAGAAAAGGAATTAATGGTTTTTTCTTACCAATTTTGTTGTTAATGTCAGATTATCATATTAATGACTAATCGGTAATTTGTATTTGCCAAAAAAGTAATTAGGTAATTTGTAAGATTTCTTTAAATCTGAAGGTAGATCTTATTATCTATTATAAACCTTTAAAACCTATCTTATTTATATATATCAGCAACAGCATAATTATAAATTGAGTTATAAATAACTATTTGTATTTTTTTTAACTTGTTATCATTACCATATCTAAAAAATTGAATTTTTGATATAAATTACAATTAATTTTGTAACACTTTTAATTCAATTATTCAATTATCTAATTATTTAATTCTAAATATAAAGTCTATCATAAAGTTTTAAATTTTTATTTATTCCTAAATATAATATTTCATTTTTTATATTATTTTTTATATTAAATTTTGGAAAAAATTAACTTTATAGCCTTTGAACTTTTAACACACTTATACCTTAGTCTCTATTTAATATAATTTAATCTTTAGATTTCTGAGTCACCTGTTACTCGGTCCTTTATTTTTTTTTTATTTTTTTATATTATTATCCTAATCATCATTTGTAATTATCATGTGGCAAAAAAAAAATGCTCTCCAACGACCACTAAGTTAGCTATCGGCTCTAGGAGCTAGATTTTGAAGCTGAGCAAGGAGTCAAAATTCACCATATTTCAGAGCAAATTCCATTTTAATCTTTAAATGGTATGAATATTTTAAAAATTGTCACAAATTCTCTATATAATAATTATAAATAAACTAAATTACTTTTTTTTTCAATTTTACATATTAAATACATTTTATATTATAGGCTAAAATATACTTTTAATCCTTTATATTTATATTTGTATCAATTTTTATTTTAATCTATTAAGCATAAAAAATATATTTTAAATCTTTTAAATTTAATATTATTAACTTTATATAAAAAATATTTACTCTTCAAATTTAAATATTGATGGTACAGTTAAATACTTATGAAATATATTTATATTTTAATATTTTAAAATTATGTTATATTAGTATTTTATATTAAATAATTAAAATTTAGATATATTTTATTATTGAGTCAGTATTTTCTATTAGTGAAATTAATAATTTTACATTTAAAATATAAAAAATATATTTTTTAATGTAAAAGATTAAAATAAAATTTAATATAAATATAAAAGAATTAATGTATATTTTATTATTTTATTTTATATTTAAAATTAGAATAAATATTTTAAAATATTACAGTATTTTATGTTTTAACAGTCAAGGATCCTAAAATTTACACTTCACTTCATACATTAATTTAAGAAAATTATTCATCATCATGGTCCCCGCATTCTATTTATTTTCCATTCATCAAATAATGTCCTGGTGCTTTGAAGGGATGAGATGGAAATAACAACACTCAAAAGCAAGGTGCGGGAGGAAGCCCCATTTGGGCGTGTAGTGGGGATTAGGTTTATGGAGATTGCTGAAAGCGGCTCTGCCGAAGTGGGACCCACCCATCTTTTGGAATGGAGGACACAAGCACGCGTGCGAAAGGTACGTGGGGAAAGGTACAAGTACGGATTCCGCATCATATATAACACGTGTCACAATCCTGTGCCTCTAGTGACCGGTACGGTTATTTTTAAGGGAAAGGAACTTTGATTGTGGTAGTACTATCATGTTGTCAGGCTTGGTACGACTGTGGCGGTGGTAATTGTCCGGTGCGGCATACCAAAACAAAATGATAAGCGGAATGAATTGCCTGCTTTAGAAAAGAAGCTGTTCTTGTTGATAAAGAGAGAGAAGATGAAAATTGAAAAGGTGGTGGTGGGTTTTGACATTATTGGGATATCAGACAATTTAGGTTCACATGTTCTGCAAATTCTGCTTTTTATAGTTCCGTATCCAAATGCAATGCTGGGTGGCGATAACTTATGTGATTCTGCCACCACCCAAATCAATTATCATCATCTTTCACAATATTTACTCATAAATTACTTATAAAATTATTAATAATTATTTTTTAATTTTATTAATATTAATTTTAGTTAAAAAGAGAGAAAGATAGAAGAGATAAGAATAATTTTTAAACATAAATTTGTAAAATTTTATTAATTTAATATATATTTAATGACTTAATGATTGGGAATGACTTATAACATAATATAGAGTGATAAATTTGGATCTATAGTCTTTAAACAATGAATTAATCTCCCTTTATTCTTGTTTCAATTTTTTAAGTGTTGTTCAAACATTAATCTAGTCTCACTCTCTTTCTTCTATTTATTTTTTTTAAAAAAAATTAAGTACTTGGATCCCATTTTTATTGGGAGAACTATTTTGTAGTACACTTTCTTTTAATTTTAAATTTTATATTGATATATTTTTTCTTTTTAATTAAATTATTTAATTTTATCCGTATTAGTATCATTAGACAATATATAAGAGTAAACGGTGTTAACAAAGTAAACTTAAATATTTAATTAAGAAAAATATATATAAGCACCAAATTAAAATTTTATGAAACGTGTATTTACAGTATAGTTTTTCCTTTTTTTATTTTAATATAATTTTTAAATTTTCTATTTTTTAATATAATATTCCCCTAGCCTAGAAATAACTTTTAATTTTTTATTTTGATTAAATGATTTCTGTTACATAATTGAGAATCTTTCCTTTTAAATTGTTAGAAGTGATTTATATTAAAAAATTACTTTCCTTAGTTACACATCTCATGTACAATTATTGATTTTGTTTTGAGCCAATTAACATTAACCTATCATTCGTATTGAGTTTTAACTATTTAAAAAAAAAAAAGCAAAATAAAATAAAATTATTTTCAACAAGAATTCTTAATAATTGACACAATATTCAAGAACTATGATATAATCTTACCCTTGAATGGCACTGGGTTAATATCTCGTTATATTTGACTTTGTCTATTAGATGTTTGGTTTTATATAATCATCTCATGCATATTTGATATATTAAAACCAAGTTCAGTAATTAATGTGTCAAATAGATGTAGTTATACGCATAACTTTCCACCAAACCTATTTTCTGAATAAATTAAGATAGTATCCAATTACTATTATAAGTTTTAAATTGTCCTTATTTAAAATTTAATATAATTCATGATTTTACATATGAATAAACTTAAAAAAAATCAATTTTAAACAAATTTAAGTTTTTAAAAGTTAGTATGAGTTGATAGGAAAAAAGGATCATATTATAAATATGTAGTAATTTCTTTAAAATATTTTTTTTAATTATATATATTGTAAATACCCTTTGATAAAAATCCACCAAACAACATAAATATTTTTAAAAATAATATAAATTTTAAAAATAAAATTGGTTAATATCTTATACTTAGAATAACATTAAATTTATTGTCTAGCCTCTTTTTTTTAAAAAAATTGCCCCTATCTAAGTTTAATATAATTCATGATTTTAAATAAGGATAATTTTTTTAAAAAATTTATTTTTAAATAAATTTGATAAAATTCTTATAAATTAGTTAGACGTGCTTTATATTTATAACAAGGAGAGAAGGAGTAAATTATAAAACTAAGAAAACAAAGTTACATTTTCACTACTTTGTTACCCTTGCTTCCCCTAACAAACAAAATTTCCACATATTCACACAGACACAGTTGCGGTAACGAGCAAAAAGTGTTTGATAAGTAAATGAAAATCACAAACGCCTCGTGACTGTGATCGAGGACGCGACCCACCAGATCACAACCATTCATCGCGAAATTCCAATAAAGCCATCGCAGCAAATTTTCCATCCACAACCGGGGAAATTTTCTCGCGCGAGAAAATGGAAGGAAAAAAAAAATAGATGCAGATTCAGTCAGAAGTAACAAACAAGCGAATGAGATCCAGAAACGTCAGATTCTGAGGCCTTTCTTTGCGCTTCACATACCCTGTCGCCTCTTTCTCGGTGTAACATTCAAATCCTCTCTTCTCATTCTTCTTCCACAGCTCCACCGCGTAGCTTTTATGCGCAAAGTACGCCTCCACCGCGGACGTCGGCGCCGATGATCCATCTCTGCCACCGTTACCGTTGTTCTCAATCGATCCGAAATCCACTTCACTAACGCCGTCGTTCTCGGCCGGATCCGGAAACACCGCTATAGGAAGTCGCTCGTAGTGGCCGCGCGTGGTACCTTCGAGCTCGTCCATTCTGGCGAGTCCACGCACCGTCACGGAATAGAGCTCGCCTCGGACGTGGTGACCTGATCCGATGAAGTTCAAAAGAAAGGGAACGCGGTAGGGCCCACAGACGAGCGGGTATTTGTTAGCGGTGCGGAAGACGCCGACGAAGGCGGCGTCACCGGAGCGCATGAGATCTTGGAGAAGGACGTGGTTGGAGAATCCGCGCTTCAAGGTTCCATAGGTGAATATGAGGGTTCGTTTACGGTCTGCTTCTGCTGCTACCATTTTCTCTCTCTTCTGGTTGACGTTACAGTGGTTAGAGAGAGAAAGGGAAGAAGAAGGAAGCAAACTGTGATTGTGTTCGTTCGGAAATGAGAGGAAGACAGACGAGATTGAGGAGAGAAATTAATGAGAGATATTCTGGAGACTGGAGCGGGATAGCAAGAGTCCTTATATAAGGAAATAGAGAGATTTATTTTGATTTTTAATTAAAATTGGGGAGACGGCAATAAAATGCCACTAACATTTGAAAAACCTAAATCAATCCCCTGAATTCAACAATTCCCAAGTTAGTCACTTGAACCAAAATGAGATTTCATACTTTGTACAAAATGACCTTAATGCCCCTCGACGAGAAAACTGTCCTTTATAGGCCGCGTGCTAGAGCTTTGATAGAGGCTACCAATAGACCACATTTGGTAAAAGTTGAGTTAGGTGGAATTTAATCCAACGGACCTTTGTCACAAAACATCCTCTAATTGAAGTGAATCACAACTCTTTTGGTGCTTATAACAACGCATTAGTTATATTCACAATAGCAAATAAGACATTAACAAATTCTTCTTGCAAGTTCTTACTTTTGTTTCAAAATTTAACATTCCCCTAATTTAAGTGAATCACAACTACAATGCATTAGCAACTCACATAATGAATAAGACATTAGCATTTCCCCCCCACAAATTTACTGTTTTGAAAAAAATTTAGCAGTTATTCCTATTGCATGATAGTTAGAAATTTCTTTAACCTGTATATTATTTTTTAACACTTTATCAATATGTTTTTCATGGTTCAATGATTGCAAACTATTTTGGAAATTAAAGGGGGGGTGGGATGGAATCCTACCTGGATGCCAAATAGTGTTCTATTAATAGCTGTCGCGGAAGGTGAGGATTTTTTAGTTTTACTTGATGAGCATTAAGGTTACTTATATCAATTCTAAAATCTCATTTCTAAGGATCTGATTTGAGATTTGTTGAATTTAGGGGATTGGTTTGAGTTTTGCAAATATTAGTTGTTTGAAATCTCATTTCTAATACTTTTTTAAGATTTGGATCCTCAATTATAATTAATTTCCCTCAAGGACTTAACAAAATATTTAAAAAAAAACAGATTCCCTTGCAACCAATTTCATCACTTATCATCACCAACAAATATATTATTTTTGGTTATTTAAATACTCCATCGGTCATAATTATAATTATAAAAGTTAATAAATTATTTTAGATATGTCTAGAAAGCTAAATAAATTATTTAATTATGATTAAATATAACTTTTTAATATAAATTTATATTATATAATCTTCAATCTATTTAAATTAGTTAATTAGTTTTTATATTAATTATAATTAATTAATTTATTTTACTTTATATATCTATATACAAAAATTAATTAATTTTTATAATTATGATAGAATAAAATAAACTAAGCATGTTCCAGGGATACTCTTCTTTTGGGCCAATGTTTTAGTGACACTCTAATTCCTTATTATATATAAAGTATGTCTAATTCATAAACTTTCCTTCTTGTCTCAGCATAAAATTTTGACAATGCATTACATGGGCTGCACAACCCTCTTCTATTTATTATTTCAACCTCAACTAAGTATTAACCCAGGAAAATTAGATACAGTGAAAGTGACTAATATTTTATAATATGGTGAAATAAAATTTTAATATCTATTAAAAAAATATCTATATTTAGTATCTATAATAATTTAAATATAATTTATTTTTAATAAAAAAATACATATACTCATAAAAAAACAATTTCAACTACCCATCAACATTTCTGTCGAATATAAAATACTTGAGCATGACATGATCCTCAATTATTGAACAATATTTTATGTTGTTGAATATTACTTTTTGTTTTAAATATAAAAGTTAATTAATTTTTTTAGATAAATTTAGGAAGTCAAATAAATTAATTAATTATGATTAAATTTAACTGTTCAAGATGAATTCATATTATTACTCGTCAATTTATCCAAATTAGTTAATTAATAATTATATTAATTATAGTTAACTAATTTATTTAATTTTTTAAATATATCTAAAAAAATTAACTAACTCTTATAATAAAAAATCTAGTAATAATTTTTTTGCCGTGTCATCTGTTGAGTTTTTATGATTACAGAATCTCATTTATGACACATATGCATTCAAGCAAACTATAGTAATATTTTTTTTTAGTTGCCCATCCAGTTTACCGGAGCTTTGCCCCGATTATATCCAGATCTGACCTGCATCGCGCCCCTAGTTATGGTGGGTGAGTTTTCTAACGAAAATTTTATGCATACGCCAAAACTCAAACTTGAAACCTCAATTAAACGATATGAAGTTACTTAATATTCAAATAAACCCCTGATAGTAATTATAATAATATTTGATACAAGAATAACCCCTCTCTCTCTAGCTATGGGCCCTGGGGGATTGAGTAATAATGTACTATTATGTGGGCCATCTAGAATCAGCCACCAAATTTGAATATACAAGTCAATTTTGTCACAGAAGAAGATGAGAAGTTACGTTGTCTTAATTTTAGTATGTTGAATATATTGTTTTGATTTGATTAGTATCTTGAATATTAAGAACAACTCAGAACATTAAAAAAAGGATTCTATTTTTAAAAATTTTAATTGTAAATGTGTAGTTTCTTTGACAACTATAAAATGTCTCAGCAAATTCGAACTTCTTAAAACTACAATGGTTCCTGCATCGGTATCTTGTGCTAATTAAAGTATCCAAGACATTAGTGAAACATATAACTAGCTACTCCAACAGATTTTCTTTTATTTTCAATTAAATTTTTAGTTTCTCAAGCATTTAAAGCCTCCTAAGTCTTAAATGGAAATTGAATAACATGACGTGATATAAATTTGATAATATATTACCACCAATTCTTAATATAACATCTATTAAACTAATTTAAATATATTAAAAAAATTAGTTAAATTAATTATTTATAATAATTGCATGTTGATTTTATTAAAATACCCCTTTAGACACGTGTATTTTGAATAATCCTTGATAGAAACTCTTAATGTATAATCATATAAAGATATTTTAAGAAAAAATTATAATTTTGAGAGACAAAATATATTAGATTTTTATATTTATAACCAAATTAAATCTCAAATCAAATTTTTATAATTAGGAACAGAAAAAATATATGAATTTATTGATTCATTAATCAAATAAAATTGACTATATGAATTATATAATACTGTTATAAAGCCATCAACTGTACAATCATGAGCTAATAAAGGAAGTAGAGACTACGTTGGGCTTCATTCATGAGACTCCATTAGGTATTTGTTCAATAACATTAAGCTATATGAACAAATTGTTGGTTGAGTTGATAAGCAATCTGATCCCTATAAGAAAAAAAATATAAATTCAAATCCTATAAAACACATTTATTTGGGAGATAAAGTGAAAAGGTTTTGCCCTATAAACCTTAAAAGGACAGAGATATCCTTCACTAAATAAAAGAAAAACAACATTCAGATCTTCGCATGAACCAATTCACGAAAGCAGCAAACTAACCTATCAGTCCAACAAACTTGGAGCGAAGATCATGTGTGGAAGCAAGAGATACAAGCATAATTAATTTTTTTTTTCAAATAACCAGCATGCACGCTCCTCTCTCATTTGCAACCTCATGGTTTTTATGCCATTTTCCATAATCTCATCAAAATTTCCCCTGACCTTAAGGCTCTATTGGAGACCGGGGGAAGAGAACAAATGAATAATGAGAGGTGGAATCACGTACGCTACATCTTAACTCAAAACTTGAAGGGTTGAATCTATGAATTCTTCCACTTCATTATATTTTACTCATTAATTCCAAATTTATCCGATGTGAAATTTCCCATGTTAACTCAAGTCCACTCAAACTTGGACATCCTAACATTTACAAGTGATAATCATGCCAATTATTTAATCAATCAATCCAATTAATTAAATTACTCAATAAGGTTAAGTAATATATTTGAATAAGATAAGTTGATCAATATTCCTACAACCCCAAAATCCATCAACGATGAAGTTATATGGGTGAAGTTGAAAAAGAAAAAATAAATTATACAACTCAAACTACAACATCATGGAGCTAGCTAGCGAGAGCGTGCTTATACAATAAAAACATGAAGACATGCCTTGCACCTAATTTTGGCGGCTCAAATCTGTACTGTTTTTCTCATTCTTGGTGCTTCGGTACTCAATGGGACGAGTGGCCTTGCGTCTAGGGGCAGGAATTGGCAAAATGCTAGACAATGTGGGACCAAGGAATGTAGGGAGCTGTGTGAGAACCAAAAAGATGATTCCCGATGACAGAAAAATATAAGCTGGAAGAGCATTGTACAATTTTTGACTGTCGTCATCGAGCGTGAAGAAATCAGCAGCACAGAAAGAGATCCACAAACAAACAATGGAGACAAACATGAAGTACATACCAAAGTAAAGTTTGGAAGGAACGTATCTCCAAGAGTGAACAGATTGGGAACGAGAAGCAACTATGGACAAGAAGCATATGGTGGAAATGAGGGAGGAGAAGAGGGCCATAAATGAAGAGACTTCAAAAATTTTGAAAACAGGTTGCTTGTTTCTAAGAACTGCATAGCCATTATTGGCATCATAACCACCGGGTACACTGGTACGTGTGGCAAAGGCCACAGACACAACAAGTGTCGACACCACAGAACATGCTTGTGAGGTTTTAGCCGCCCACTCTCCCTCGCTTTTCATAAGTCCCTTGTGACTCTCTCTGAAGATGTCGTCCGGGGTCTCCATTTTCTTGTTATATCTCTCCAACAAACTATGAGGCATTGACTTCTTCGCAAACTGTGTCACCATGTATACACTCATCTACTTACCATGTTATTATATACTTCAATATCAAATAAATTTAATTTATTCATTAGTTAAGGTATAAATGTACTCATGAAGTATTTCTTAATGGGCACCTGACACTAAAATTTTTTTATGGGTCTAAAAATACACATCATGTTTCCAAAATGGTGCCACTCTTGCCATGATAGTGGAGGATGTGCGAATTATTTGTTAAACAGTTAACGTTAGTTAACTTAGCAGTTATGACATTTTTATATAATTTTGAAAACTTCATGTGTGTCTTTATACCATTTTTTATTGAAATGTTTGTTAAATGATCAACATTAGTTGACTCAACGGTTGTAATATTTTTACACAATCTTAAAAGCTTCACGTGTTCTTTTATGCATCCAAAGAAAGTTTAACCTGTTCAGTGGCCGGTGCCGATGGCAAAATACTTCATGGGTACATTTTTACCTTAAATTTCATTAATAAGAATTTTTTATGAGTATTTTAATTTTGGAAAAATTACACTAAAGTCCCAAAGAAGAAAAATTATTACTATCATGTCCTATAAAATCATCAAATTAATATAACATCCTAAGGGAATAGTGAGAGATTAGTTAGAATTATAAAAAGATGAATTTATCCTGATTTATTATTAGTGGTATATTTATTTGTCAATTGAGACACTTTGTTAACTCATTGGTAGCATTATAACTTGTCAATTATGATACCCTAACTTATCATTAGTGGCACATTGACTTATCAATTGACAAGTCTTCTCACAATTCTAATAAATCCCCACAAATGCCTCGAACTTTATAATAATTTGATAATTTTATGAAATTTGATAGTAATAATTTTTCTTTGTTAGGATCTCAGTGTAATTCCCCCTCTAATTTTTGACTTGACCTCATTAGTAGCAAAGCAAATAGATAGATGCACACCTCAAACCAGTTGATTTCCCTTAACATGGTGAGTGCTTCTCCAGGATTGAGCCAGTCAGGCTCCACTCCAAGCCTTGCTGCTAAGTGCAATGCATTGTTTCCATCTTTGTCTACTTGCCCAAACAGACTTGCAGCTAGCCATTTCTGTTTGCACAAAAACCTGTATACCTCCGTTTGCCTATATTCTGCTGCAAGTAGAACAATGTCCTTGCCCTCATCATTCACATCTTTAATAGTCGATGGAAATAATTCCAGAATCTTCTCCACCATTTCTACCACACCGTTCTTCGCAGCAATCATTAGGGGTGTCTCTATTGTTATTATACCGAGCTCCAACACTATTCACCAACGCGATTCACAGTCCATATCACAAAATCAGTTTATAATTGCAAGAATTAATGATTTATGATTCCTAAAATGTCAAATTCTATATATGAAAAGTACAATAATAACGCTTTATAAACAAACATCTTGGAATTTTCATGGATCCTTTTACCGTTAAAGTCTTCTGTTTGCAGGGAAATTGAATGCTGCTCAAAGGCAGTTCTCGATATAATTTGTGACATATCTTCATCGGAAGCATGCTTAAGAAGTTCATTCATTATTTGAAGTGACCATGTGTTATTCTCCTTCATTTTTTGCATTTGATGTAACCAACTCCATGTAGTTTTAACAATGTGTTGGCAGATGATGCCAAATCCTGTTGTGACGAAAGTGGAGGAAATTACAAAGCTGATGGAAGAAGAAGAAGCAGCCCAAAGGAAGATGATGAACATATCATGAGAGAGATGAGTGCTAGCAACAGTATATAGAGGGACAAATGTAAAAATTTGCACAAATTAAGAATATTGTGTGCATCAAATTAAAATTTGAAGATTGAGTTATAACTTAATTAAAATTTTAAGAATTGAATAATTAATTTTCCTTGTATGTTATCTCTTTGTAATAGGATAATTTCATACTATTAAAGGCAAGGTCATTAAAAAGTGAATTCTAATTAAAATAAATATCCCTTGTTTTTAACCATATCATTCTATTGGAGGCAATCATATTTAAAGTATTATCATGTAATAAATGTCACTATTATAAGGGAAAAAAAGTTTTTTAAGGCTGTTAAGAAGGGTTTTTTACTAAGATTTTAGGAGTGATGTCAATACTAGCATTATAATAAGTTAAAGGATTTTACAACGGTTTTGTAATCGCTATGGAAAGTGGCTTTCAACTACAGTTGTGCTATTAACCGCTGTTAAAAGTCATTAGGCTAACAACCACCGTCAGCTACCACAACCCCCTCGACTACCCTTGTCGAAAATATTATATTAGATCTAGAGAAGAAATCGAAGATATGGTGGAAAATCTTAGGATCCAGAAGCTTTTGTTATTAAAACTCTTTGAGCTCCTTCTGATAAGGTCCATAAGCCACAATCCACCAATAACTACCACGACTATCGTCATCGAGAGTATCAGACTATAATTAAAGAATAAGACAAAGATTTGGTAGAGAAGTTAAAGATCTAGAAGCTTTTACAATTGAAACTCTTTGAGCTCCTCTTGATAAGATGACAAAGAAATTTTAAGGAGTGTAGGGTTGACGGAGTGAAAAGAAAGATGACAAAAAGAATTTTTTTTTACAAATGGCGATGGTGAAGATGATAGCGATGAAGTGAGTGATGATGCCAAAAACTAGAAAAAATTACCGATCTTTGGTTATCGTTGAGGTCTGAATTAGGATAAAGTTGAGTAACTATAAAACTGTGAAATTGTTCGTCACGATAAACTTATACAATTTTATAAACATTTAACAGTAGTTTTTTTAAAAAACTGTCATAAAAAGAAAACTTTCAGTAATTTAACTACAAAAATACTATTGCCTTTTTTTATAACGTTTTCTCATTTAATCATTATAAAGTAATATAATAAAAATTATATTTTCTAGTAATGTGTGAATATATCTCTATAGAGATTTAGATTTTAATTCATTAAATTGTGAAAGATTAATTCTTTTCGTTTAGCTCAACCCCTTTAATTAAATACTTGTTATGGACAAAAGAAAATACCTAGGGAGTAACATGCATATAAAGCCTACTTACTTTCTTGAATAAGCTTGACTTTTGCTCCCATCTGGACCTTAAGGCTTTGTTGCAATTCTTCTAGCGTTGTAGCCTGATTCCTCTCCTCAACTTTCAAAAGCCCTTCAAAATTCCAAAACCAAGCCACGAGCATATTATTATTATTATTATTATTATTATTATTATTAGTAGTACAAAACCATCACCATATACACACAAAGTACAATATACTCCCACGTCGTTAATGTCAGACACATTCTAGAAATTTTGTTTGGTATTTAATATAAGAAACTTTATAAAATTTAGTTGAATATTTATGAGTTATTAATTTCCAAAAATGTTTATAAATCCAATTGGTTTATTTATACGGTCTACAAGTGTGTTGTTTTTGCGCCGTCTTCTATCCTCTACCCTTATGGACCGTTGTCCCTCCTCTATGATAGAGTAGGGAAATAGGTCTACCCATCATGCTAAAATAGGTTGACATTTTGTTAACTCGAATCTACGACCTATTATTTTTTAAAAAAATATTTTTAAATTTTTAAAATATTAATATTTTTTTAATATTATATTAGTATAATAAAAAAATTGTTAATATTATACTCTTAAAAATTCCTATTTTTTATAAAAAATCTCAAATTTTATAACTATAAATCTAAATAAATATTAACATAATATTAATTAATTATAAGATATCAAAACATACCAACAAATAAGTTATCTTTACTAGTATTTAATAATAAAAGTATTCAAAATAATATTTATATAAAATAAATAATAATATTAATAATTTTTTTTAAAAAAAAGGGTTGGTGGGCTGCAACTTGGCCCAAAGTTTTTAGCCCATTTTCTGGAAAAATATAGTTAGACCCATTTTTCCAAACTCTACTCTACACAAAACTAAACTATTTTGGATGTAACATCTAGTATCCACATGTAATTTTGAGGGCACTCAGCACCCTTTTAGTAGCACCCAATATCTAGCATGTAGCACCATGAAGTATCATGGGCCCATTTGGTTCAATTCCCATATGTTTAAAGATGGTAATGCAATGCAGTGCAATGAAATGTAATACAATATTGATTACCGTACTTGTTTGGTACGCTACGGGAAGATTGAGCAAAAATATATTTTTTATGTTTAATTAAATAACGATAACTATGAAAAGTCTATAATAACCCTCAATCAAAAACAAAAACAAAAACTCCTTCCTTCAATCATCTCTCCAGATTCATTGTCTTATTCCTTAAACAAAATAAAAATTCATTCAGAAAAAAAAAACTTATTAATTCATCAAGAACCAAATCAACCAATTCATTTAAATAGGGAATAAAAGAAAAAAAAAATAACAAATCTGAAGAGTAAAGGAGACGCCGATCTGGGAAAAAAGTGGTGAATCTTAAACTTGATTCATCTGTTACATTCTTCGATTTCATTCTAATTCCCAACTTAAAGCGGATATTACCACTAAGTTTAATAGATAATCTTGACCAAAACCATGAAAATATAAAAGACTGATAATTTTTGGTAGAGTGAGATCAAAGTTGTCTTTTAGAATTGGGGCGTGAAATATCACCTGAGAAGGAAATAAACGAGGGAGGAGAGAGAGAAGGGGTGGAGAGTGTCGGATGTGTGGGCTGGGAATCGTCCTTGGCCAAGCTTCTCAAACCTCGAGCAATAGAGAAATCGTGATCTGGGCAACACTCAAGGATGAGAAGTGGGTGAATGATAAAGGAGGAGGAGCAATGGGTGAGCGACCCAAGTGGTTAGGATCTTGACCGGCGGTGCGGGTGGAGGTGCAAGTGGGGACGGATGATAGAAGGAGGAGGAAGGAAGGGAAACATAAATGGGAAGGAAGGGCAAATATGACATTTTCTAGCATACAATCGGGGGTAATAAGTATTCACATGAGGAGAGATATGAATGGGAATTACCAAATTTTTGGTAATCACCATTACCATGGTATAGCCTATTACCATCTTAAAGGGCATCCAAACAGCATCCTCTTGGTAATACAATCCCTATTGCCATTGTACGTATGTAATTGCGTTGAACCAAATAGGCTTTATATTCCGTAGTATCTAGTATTCTAAATTAATATTTTATGCATTTTACCTTAAAATATTTTCTAGTTCTAATGAGTAATCTAAGATACCAAGTGCTGCTATTTTTTTTTTTAAAGTGTTTGATATACTAAAAAATATTTTAAAATATCAGGTGTTATTAGAACTTTTTTTAAGATGTCGAATATACTAAAAATTAGTTTAAAATATTGAATATTATTAAAAAATGTTTCAAAATATTAGATACATTTTAAAAGAAAATATTCTAAGTCAATATTTTACACCCAAATCGATATAATTTTAGATAGAGGAGGGGTGGCATACCATAAAAGTAAATGTGAGAAAGTGGACCATCTTATGAGTTGTGGGTCAGTCCGCCATAGACCGTGGGCTGGGAGAGGCACAATCCATCTCAAAATAGGTTGATAAAATGTCAACTGGTGGTTTGCTAGCATGTAGGCTAAATAGCCCGCCACTTTTTATTTTATTTTTTTTTATTTTGTAATATTTTAAAATGGTATTTAAAAGGAGAAATGTCAATCATACTCAACATTTTAAGATGGTATTTTCACACGTTGTTACAGGAAGCTTGAAATGCATCAGAAGAAAGCCAACACACGCATATATATATATATATATATATATATATATATGTATATATATGTATACTTTGCATTCCCTTTCACAGACAACATAACTTACAATAAATTGGATGAGCAAGGATTGACAGTTCAAGAAGGCCAGTACTTCTGAAAGCGGAACGATTTGATGCTAGCAGATGAAGTGGAGACAAGCCTTCTTTATTGCGCACCATCATCTCTTTCAGGTGATCTTTATAAAGGAGAACTATTTCGATTGCTAAATCTGCACTTGTAGTACTTAATCATAAGTATATTAACAATATATGAAAGAATGAATGTTAGTTTACATTTACCAAAATGCTCTTGTGCAACTGCACAATGAAGAATGGTATCGTCGTTGTCCCTAATACAGTGAGCAAAGTCGGTTGAAGAAACTCTAGGGCTTCCCATATACAGATAATGAAGCCAAAGAAAAGCTTCTTTTCTGCCATAGAGAGCTGCCAGGAAAAGGGGTGTCTCACCGGCAATGTTGCGCCTACCAATTAAGGAGGGGTCTCTGCCACCGATCTTCGTGCACATTTCAACATTCCCCATTGTTGCTGCTAAATGTAGAGGAGTGTTCTTTTTATCATTCTCAGCCCCAAGGATGGTGTTCACATTCCAGCTTTCCTCGTTGTCTCCGTCTACTGTAACCACCACATTATTCTGACCGAGCTTATTCTCTTCCAGAACTAACAAGTTCACCATGTTTGCCACCACCTTCTCTTCCCCATTAGACACAACCATGTGTAACACTGTGTCTCCTGTTGCCGTTATCTTGGCCGTGCGGAGTGGCCTTTCTTGCACATACGTCTCAAATACCTTTGGCCACCTTCCTCTCCTCACATCGCTTCGTAGTTTCTGCAGTCTTTCTTCTTGGGCACCAACTGAAGAACTCATTGTCTCTTGCAAATTAAATTCAAATGGTCTAAACTATATATATATATATATATATATATATATATATATAGCATAGCAAACAAGAAGCACCAAAAAAAAGTTGGAAATATAAATTAGGAAGCAGAAAGCTCTAAATTCCTTTCCTTTTGTACGCGTCTACTTTCATGAAAGCAGTCAATCTCATGACTAAAACAACATAGAAACGTAAAATTAAGGCAAGAAGTTTAATGATATCAAAGAAGCAGAGCCTTACTAAAGAAATAGAAAAGTGAGATTATAAGTACACCCAAGCCAAATCTTAAAGAAGCAGATGAGGATAGAAAAGAGAGAAGAACAAAGAGCGATTATATAGAAAACAAGTAGACAATGGAGTGATATGCAGAGTTTAGATTTAATTTGGATGATTCATATTGAAATTTTTACTTTTATTTTTTTGAAAAAAATATTTTAATTGGTATCAAATCTAAAATAAAGATGATTTTTTAATTGTACTTGTTTTAAAAAATAATTTTAATTTAAAAATCATTAATAGTAAACCGTTGAAATTGTATTTAGAAAGTGCAGACCATATGTCCCCGCTAATGGCGGGGAAATCCCAAACGAAAATCAAAGGCAATTTCTTTTTTTTATACAAAAAAAAATTAGGTGAGTTCATAAGGGTCCCCTATTAAAATTAGGGTATAATTTCAGGATTCAGAGAACGCTTATAAGGGATTACGATATCACCTATTAAAGGAGCTATTACAATAATAATAGGGATCAAACTCATATTCTTATAAGATACGAATATATTTTTTATTATTTGTGTTAATGTTAAGTACCCACCGACAATTCTGTCCAATAACAGAGCAGAAGAGAAAGAAGAAATAGACAATTAGACATATGCAGCTCAATGACCCAATTAAGACGCTTATTATGATCGACAGCTTGCAAATGATAGAGGCTCAAATCCCTTCAACGCGACTTGAAAATTGAATGAAGGGAAGAAAATTACTCTAACTGATCATCGATGTTAATTTAATAGTAATACTTATATTTATTATACACGACACAATTTTCCTTCTTCTCTCTAGAAGACTAGAACTTTCAATGTATTTCTTATATTTTTTTCCCTCTCTTCTAAATAATATGTACATAAATTATCTAAACAATATTTAACCATAATTATAGAAGTTATTTAAACAAAATTTAATAATAGGGAGAATTAAGGAGAAGGACCAAGGAAAAATAATAATTATTAGAAAGTATCTTAAAAAATATATTTATTTAAAAGAACCAAAAATTAAAATAAAAATTTATAATTAGTAATAGTCTTTTTGACAATTGTTCTCTCTTTTTCTTTTCTTTTGATATCCTCATATATAGTATCTCTATGTTAAATTATTTATCTTGACAAATTAATCAAAATGTTATTTCCATATCAAATTACTTATATTTCCCCCACAAGAAAAACCTCTCATACTGTGGGATTATCTCAATGGTCAAATTCATATTGACTTCATTTCTTCACTAAGATTTGCACAATATCCAAGCACTAAGAAGTGCAATTTATTTCAGTGATTAATATCACTTCATTAATTTAAATCCATAAGAAATGGATTAGTGGGAGAACAATTAGTACTTAACCATCAAATAATTGAGATTAGTGGGAGAGAATGCAAGGGTAGGGATAATTTAGTAATTATAAATTTTTATTTTTATTTTTGGTCTTTCTAAATAAATACACTTTTTAATATCCTTATGAATAATTATTATTTTTCCTTTGATCCTTCTCCATAATTCTCCCTTAATAATATTAGGGTTAATATACATCCAACACTCTAAGTATTTTATCAAGTACATCCAGTATTCTAAAATTTTTTTGTGCATCCAGGACATTGAACTATTTTTAAAATGCGTATAAAATCCTAAAGTATTTTTTATGCTTTGATACTAGATGTCCTAAAAAAATATTTTAGGGTATTGGACGTAATTGAAAAATATATATTTTAGAGTACTAGACATATCACAAAATATTTTAATGTGTTAGATGCAATTGAAAAAATACTTTAAAATGCTGAATAGATCACATAATATTTTAAGATACTAGATAAATTTTAAAAAAATACTTTAAGATGTTTCATACACTTTAAACCATAATATTAATTTACAAGGGAGGGGGCTCCAGGCAATACGCAACAGGACCCAACTGTTCACTAATATAGGGTTCACTAATTTAGGGCTTGTTTGGGATAGTGCTGGAGCCATCCAAAAACTAACTTCCAGGCATGAAAAACATTTTAATGGATGAAAAAAAAAAAGTTGGCATGACTTACAAGGCAACTCATTTTTTTTATTAATATAAAAATAACTTTTTTTTATTTTAAACTTTTCTTTATATTATTTTTTAATAGAGTCTAAATAGTATCTCCCAATTAATAGTTAAAAATTAATTTTTCTTAAAACAGAGATTACTTGAGTAAACTTTAATTTTAAACTTTTCTTTATATTTAAACTTTTTAAAAACTAACTTTTTAATACATAATCTAAATAGATTTATGTCAAATTGATATTTTTATAAAAGTTTATCCGAATATAAATCACATTACAATAATTTTTATTTGAACTTTTACAAAATATAGAATAAAAAAAATCACTTTTATCAACCATAACCCAAACAAGCCCTTAATATGCCTAGCTTGTGAAACTTGCGTAGGTGTACGGAATATTGGCGATCAGGCTGAAGCTTCACACATACAAACACTAACTTGGAACTCATCTTCCGTCAACTTTTTATCTGCAAATCGTTTCATACGCAGCTGTGCCTTCTGTCACTATTTGTAAAGTCCTCGATCAGCTATACAATCATGAGCTAAAAAAGGAAGTAGACTCTATGTTGAGTACTTGGGATTCATTCATAAGGCTCAATCAGGTACTTGTTCAACAACATTCAGATCTTCCCATGAATGTATTCACCAAAGCAGCAGACTAACCTATCAGTCCCACAAACAGAGAGGCGTGGAAGAAAATGTGTATAAGGAATTAGAGGTCCACATGGTAACATACACTAACCTTACATTTTAGCGATTAGTATACAAAGCAAATATTGATGTATTCCTCAATTGTTGAACAATATAATGCAATCAGACCAAATTTTGTGTGTATGCTGACTCATAACTCTATGCTGAGATTAGTATCCCTGTGAAATATGTTCCTCATCAGCATGGATTTCAGAAACACCCAAAAGCCGGTTCAGAAGTTCAAACCAAGGAACTTTGAATAAGTTGAGACAGAGTTGAAGCCGAACCTCATTTATCGTGGGATTCAACGCTTTCATTCAATTGTTGTGACCTGCATTTGTTTTATTGGAATTAGAAATCAACCCAGACAACTTTACAAGAATTGAAAGACAAATCCTTATTCAAGTCATCGCCAACTAAAGAGGAAAAAGTTGTAGAATGATCATTTTCACTTCTCTCTCTAATCTATTGGTGCGATGGAAATAGAAATATCTCTTGTGATATTTCAATATTATATTAGCTCAACATTGGTGCAGTTTCAATGTCGCAACTGATAGGAAAATTTTCCAGAATCTATTTTTCTGCATGATTTTAGTATAAGGTAGGGATATCAACTTTTCGAAGAATCAATTCTACTCAAAATTTATTCTATTCAAAATTTATTTTACTCAAAATTTATTCTATAAAATCTATTCTACCTAGAATCTATTATCCTGAAATTCAAACAAACCCGAAAATAATTGAATTGGATACCATGAGACAAAATGGATGGTAAGACGACTTAGACAAGTGTATTCCCACTTTTTATATAGTGTACCAATCTCCCACACTTATAATGGAGCGCACATAAATGCCATGTGTTGAGTACTATCATTACAGCAAGACCCACACTAGCACATAAACAATTACCATATTTGAGCATGATTGATGCCAAGTCCATTGCAGGTAAGTATCATCCCTTTGAATCTGGCAAGATATTCCTGTGTGGCAATGAGATGTTTCTATCAATGTTTAGCCCATGGGTGTAGTGTTCATTGTTTAGAATCCAATGAGACAATCATAAAAAATATAAATAAATAATTTATATTTTGAATGAAATTTACATTCCATACCTGCAAGCTATACTTGTGAATCTCATAGATTCCAGTTAAATCATATTCAATTCGTTTGGCAGGATCACTCAACACTAGGAAATGTCAAAGGAGAACAATAATCAGCAAAAGTCCAAGGATGTCACTGACAAACAACGGCTTGCTATTTTCTGAATCATATGTGAGGGACAAGAAACAGAATAAAGTCCAACCATTTATGGCTACAGAGTAAATTTATTTCATGCTTGGCAGATCTGTTTATCAGTTTTTTTATATTTGAATGATCAAACTTAGATTCTCTAGCCAAAAATAGCAAGATCGTGATTATGCAGCCCTCCCTTAACCCAAAAACACTATAACGGAAGCCAAATTTGGATGGGATATTAAGGGATCGATTAAGCTCTGTTTTTGGTGTTCAAAAGCTAATAGCATGTTTGTTCAACTAGAATATCCTTCATTAATCTACATGTGCTGGTTTCCCTTTATTTTTTTGATACAGTGGTTTCCCTTTAATCTGTGGGTAAATAGAAGATTTGAGATGGTAAGAGCACTCCTTCAAATTGCCACCAGCCACAAATCTCCCATTTGCCTGCAAATCAAAGAGACCCAACCTGTGTAGAGGGTTAAAGAATGATATTTTAGCAAACAATGTCACATTAGGTCATTGACCACCGAAAAACAGGCTGAACAGATAACTAAAATTTCAAATGTCTTTTTTCATGCGTGGCATGTTTATGGGTTTTTAAGAGAGGTCCAAGAATATTATCATGAGAGGATAAGAAATGTCTCACAGATGGAGAAGTATTTTACTCAAAAAATAATCTAATAACTCACGGCTTTAGTTAGAAAGAATGAAATGTATGTGCTCAGTTGGATTTCTGTCAATTATAGTTGTTGAATTAGAGTTGACTTATCATAATGTCCGAAATTACCTTCACTTGCATTAAACTTCCTACTAGGAAAATATGTAGGTTTATAAACTCCTGAAACTAGTTTAGGACAAAAAAAAAAGAATAATAAAACAATGAGCCAACAGGAGTAAGAGCACCAAACCACCCCAAGAAAGTCTACATTTCAAATCCACATGATTGAAGTACTACAATTGTTGGCTTTACAATCACTTGTCCTTTACATTTGAACATTGACAAAGGCATAGGGAACATAATATGTTATTGTTAATAAAAGAGTTTATAGTTACCACTGTAAGCTTCATTGATTTCTTGGAATTTTGAGGTAACAGCACTGTCACCTCCGTGCTTGTCAGGATGCCATTTCTACAAAAAAAAGCACAATCAAGGATGAGTGAGAACTCAAAATTCTAGTAAAAAGAAACTTCAGAATGAAAAGAGGGAAACCACTCCTTAAGCTATTAATAGAGGATGGCTAACTAACCAGTGCAAGCCTTCGGTAATTGAATTTGATATTTTCATCAGTTGCATCATAATCAACCTCCAACACTTTGTAAAAATCCTAGAAACAATGTAAAGATCCATATCAAGAAACAGTTGTAAAAATCCAACAATTTATTTATTTATTATTTCTTTATTTGATTCAAAAACAGTTGTACGTCATTAGTAAAGAAAGAGAATTTGAAGTGACCCCGACTTTCACAATTATTAAAACACAGGGTATGAATAAAGATATGTAGATGAAAAGACAGCAAATTTCTTGTCTACTGGAAAAAATGTTCTATGTTGTTTTGTCTTAAAGAATATTTGACAGACAAAGTTCCACATTCTCACGTTTACACGAGTAATTTGAAATCGTTGTTGTTTGTGATCTGAACTGGCTTGTAGCTAAGCATTGAATTCCACAGGATGACATTTAAAGCAATGAAAGAAAGCCATGTTTTTAGCTATTACAGGACGAATGGTATCAAAAAGAAAGGTACATCTACTACATTTTCCTCCACTATATTTCAGACTATTTTTCCTGAAATAAAAATTGATTACTAGAATATCACAAGATATGATGAAAGATGCAGTCAAATATAGTGTAGTTAAAGTTGGCACTGAGGCAAGGTGCTGAAGAAGTCCAGTGCCTTCACCCTCACACCATGAGAGGTGCTGGCTTCAACCAGGCACCTTGCTAGCGAGCACCTTATGCATCTCAATGTATGTGGATGTTGACAGGGAAGGGATGACTTAGAAGATGAGGGCATAAATTTTAAATCAGTCAAAGGTCAATTTTAAATCAGTTAAAGGATAAAACAGGAAACTATAAAACCCAACCCAGCCTTTGATGTTTAAGAATAGGGTAAAATAATTTTTCTTACTTTAGAATAATATTCACGCTATTTCTTTTCTAAGGTTTTGCAAAATTACAATAAAATGAGGCCACCCCAAGGGACTACATCCATAGAAATATGATTAGTATGCTTAAATGGTGATGTCAGTGACTTAATTGATTCATTGATGATTATTATGTTTGGATAGATAATTTATATGTCAAATGCTGTTTGAAATGCATATTTATCTTTGTTTGTATAGCATACTTCTAATATTTTTCTTACCTAGCTCCACGCTTCACTAGACATTTACATTTTGAGCGCCTCTTGCCTAAAGCATTTTACAGATCTAGTGCTACTAGGACACCTTTCACCTTTGACTACCTTGGTCATACAAGGGGTTCTACAGTCCAAAGTAGTATTAATAAAGGAGAATATTCAGATGATGACCATGACAATCTCTAGGTATGTAAATTCATAAAGTATGAATGCTCAAAGAAACATATAGTTGGAGGAAAGCCAGTCAATTAAAGTGAGTAGATTTCGACATATAGTTTAAGTTCATCATTGAACTTCTGCAAATTGTAGTAATGATGACATTGTCAGAGTATATTGTAGTTAAAAACTCCAAAATGGGAGTTAACACCCCACCCCACGCGCCCCCTCTCCCCCCCCCCCCCCCAAAAAAAAGAGAGCAGAAAAACACCTTGTTCTGCAAATTTCAAGCACAGCGTTTAAAAATGAGTGAGGTACAGATTTTTCAAGCAGCTGATCAAAGTAAGTGTATCCACAGAAGTGATAGCTACCCAGAAGATTTTGCAACTAGTATGAACCACTGCCCAGATTAACCAAGTTGTACCAGACAAGTCAATTAAACGGAACACCATGCATTTCCCAATACATCTCCCTTTGCATGTTCAGCAACTTAGTTGACATTAACAGATTACAAAAACTTGTCAAAAGGCTAACTGCATGATTCCGTTTACAAGGAATCCTGATATTAGTGTATGTTTTCTCAACTTCAATATGCTATTGCTAACCCCAAATTATTGTAACCCACTGAATCTATTTCCTTTCAATAAGTCCGTCTCTGAGCATCCATACTTGAAACAAAGCAGCCAAAAAAAAAAAAAACGACAAACTAGAAAAAAGTTGAGAATCAGTAAATTACAGATGTCTGATTTTAGGGGCAATTTTCACCTTTCTTCTCCTACCGTTTCTCCCACTAATAAATTAGCGCAACAAAAATGGAAGGAAAAAGGAGTAACTCCAACCAATACTAAAGTACACTTTCTTACCAAGACAATCAAAGAAAAAGGCAGAAACGAAAAGCAAATGCAGAGCGAGGTTGCAATAAACAAAATACCTTTGACTTGGTATCTTCACCGCTTTCCATCTGCTAACAATTTGGATTCGACAGTCGCGGCTTCATTGACATAACTCATCGGATAGAAAACCCAGAACGCTAAATTTGGTACTGTACAAATGCAATGCATCAACCACCAAAACACACGGTGGCTTGAAATAAAAGAAAGAATTCCAAATAAAAAAGACAGAGACAGAGATGATGATGATGATGATGATGACGATGCTGAAATAGAAATTGTGTGGTGTAATATTTGGTTGGGAGAAGAGCAGTGAAGAGAAGCCGCGTACGTCACAATTTAGCTTTGGGATTGAATTTCACGCGATTTTTGTCTGCGAATATGTTTGGCTGTTTGCATTTATCCGTTATGTCTGCCATCGCAAATTTCAACCGCAGTATGGGAGAAAACTGTCTTTTTCTTTTTCGCCGTCCCGAGGGGAAAATGTCAAGTTAGAAGTAGGTGAAGATAGCCTGGCATTTACAGAAGTTTTTTTTTTAGAAGCATTTACAGAAGGTTTTTTGGTGCAGAAAAAAGTCAAGGCAAGTTGAGCGGGGAACTTACTAAAGCTTTAGGGATGAAATTAAATTAATTTTTATAAGTAAAAATTACAAAAGTTTCTTTTTATTAAATATATTCATTCTCCTATCAAAACTGTTGGACACTAAGCATCTTTATTAATAAAAAATTAAATATTAATTTATTTCTTTATAACTTACTCCCAACTAAAGTTAAATCCCTAGTCTTCTGATGTTTTTTTCGCCTTTTTGTATAGCAAAAACGAAAAGCCAACAAACGGGTCTCTATTGGGCCTTAATTCCATGCTATTTCAGCCCATTGGGCTGATATTGAAACTACAGGCTTTGCCCATAAATATCCAAAGTTGAATAGATGCTGTTACAGGGTTATATTGTGCTTCCAATGAGCTGAAATGCAGCATCTGTACATCCATTTTCTTCTTAAATCTTAATTAATCTTAATCTTACCGATAACATAAGTATCTTCTCCTTTCAACTGTTTGAATCAACCCATATAAAGATATATGTATATATATAGAGGGAGTAAAAGTTACATCATTAAAAAATTGTCCATATCTTTAATAGTTCTTTTGATATCTTTACTTGCGGCTGCTTCAACAAGTCATGGACAATTGAATTGTTCTCATAATATATATATATATATATATATATATATATATATATATATATATGACTTCAAACATCAGGGGAAAAAATGCTTCCCATTGAATGTAATGCATTCCTAGCTTTCTGATTTGGAACGACATGTAAGGGGGAAAAAACTTCCTCATTAAAAAAATTAAGCGCAATTCAAAGTCATGGTTACCTTAAAATATATCGTTGTTGTGAAAGTTATGATCTATCTACCAATAATTAAATAGTCGGTTCTTTTGACAATATATATTTCTATCTCATTTTAAGTTTTCAAATTTCTATATTCTCACCTTATATTTAATTAAATCCTTATAATTTTCTCTTTCTTCTTATTTAGTCTTTATAGTTTTATACGTTTTTAATTAGACTTGTGTAATTTTCTTTTTTCATCATTCATCTAAAACTATAATAGTTTGATTAAAAATTATGTGAAACTATAAAATTTAATAAAAAAGAAAAATACTATATGGATCTGATTAAAATTTACGTGAAACTATAGGAGCTTATAAATTAAGTTTTCCTACATTTATGATGACAATCTATTTTACCTTATTAGAATATGCTAATGAGGGCAATCATGGTTAGGCTAACTTAGACACTTTTGCATTGATGGTGGTAATATATATTATTCCAAAAATAATATTTAAAAATTTGTTTCATATCTGGGAACGACATGCGAAAACGATTGCATTATTAAAAAAATGAAGGATGAGTCAAAGTCAGCTACATTTGAATTATGGAAATAGCAGCCTTACTACTCCAAGTTGTAGACAGTCCCCAAATATTTATTCATTCATTTTTATTCTAACTTTATTCATTATATATATAAAAAAAAGGAGTAGGATTTCTTCATAGTGACTCTTCTCCTTCTCCTTCTTCTTGTGTTCTTCTGATCAATCAAATTCTGTATTTTTCTTCGAATAGCATATCGTCATAGAGACTCTTCCAATGAGCACCTCATCATCCCAAGTCATCATTTGCAAAGTCATCAAATTTACATATTCATATCTTCCTAAGATTTACTTTTGCATGTGGCTTTCCGAGGGAAAACACATTCGATTAAGATTAAGATACTCCTCGATATATTTGATCTGGACGGTTCAGACTCGATGGTTTTTGGTTTGTACTGCAGTTATAGGTACCATATGTTGGGGAATAGGAGAGGGAGTGAAGGTCAAAGAGATAAAAGTAGAACCTCCTAAGGCTACAGAATTTCGAGTTAAGATACTTTGTGCTAGTGTTTGCCATTCAGACATCTTTGCCACTCAAGGAAACCCAAATTTTAGTCACCTGATCCTTTTCTCATGCCCTACTAATGAGAGCAAATACATAGATATTCGGTGAAATTGCTAAAATTATATATACGTACACCCTTTTGATAGACCTATTTTCAAAACTAGATTGTGGGCCCATGTTTTACGTAAAATGACTCATAAATAAAGTGACTTTCTATAAATTATATAAAAAAATTAATCTTCTTATCCTTATAATTTTAACTCATTTGTAAATCAATCCTTAATTAAACTTTAACTTGTTGTAAGTTTTTTTAACATGAGGGAAAGAAAAAACAAAACAGAAAGCTAAACACAAAGCTAATCCCCTGTATATATCCATCTGCATGATCCGAGTCACGGCTTTAGGACTCAACTTGCAGACCGAAGCTATTCGCCAAAGCTCGGCTAGGGTGTCCACCTTATGGTTGTCGTCCGTTGCTAGGAAATTTACTGTAAGTTAGTCTCTATAATTTTGATGTAGTTAAAACTTAATTATAAACTTTAACTCACTACATTTAGGATTAGAGGAGCATTTATGAAAATTTGGCATCAACTTTAAAACTAGAGAAAATTTCCTTACTACCACATGTTAAAGAGCTTCCATAATGTCAAAAGAAAAAAATTATATATAATACTCTTTTAGTTTTAAATATAAGACCTAATTAGTGAGTTAATTTTAGTCTTAAATTTAAGACATATTTCCCAAATTTACTAATTTCTTCCCAAATTACCTTTATTAATACTCTATCAATAATAATCAAGTAAGAGAAAGAGGGAGATAGTTAAGGAAGATTATTACGGTGCTTTAAAACAATATGTTATAATAACTAATTTAACTTCTTTAATACAATCAAATTAGTTAAATATATCATATATTTAATATTAGATGAGTACATTATTCCTCATTTTTTATGATTTTATCTGCAATTATTGGTATGCAGGGCTAATTATATATCCTCAAGTACTTGGCCATGAAGGAATTGGGTGAACTCTATAAACCACAGTCCTTCCTTGAGTTTTTAAGCTAAAATAAATTGAAAGCTTATTTAAGATATTGGATTTATTAATAAAATGCAGGGTTGTGGAGAGCAAAGGGGAGGAAGTGAAGAATGCAAAAGTAGGGGATGTGGTGATTCCATTGTACATATCAGAGTGTGGAGAAGACCAACCTATGCATAAAATACCCTATAAGGCTAAGTGGGTTGATGCCAGACAACAGCTCTAGATTAATGTCTGTGAGAGGTCAAAAGGTATTTCATCTTATGACTTGTGCCACATGGTTGAGTACATGGTCATTGATGCTAACTATGTTCTTAAAGTTGACCCTGCAGCCATTGATGCAGCTCATGGAAGCTTCATCTCTTGTGGCTTCTCTACTGGTTTTGGAAGGAAGCCAAGGTAGAAAAAGGATATAGTGTTGCTGTTTTTGATCTTGGTGCTGTTGGATTAGGGGTATGCATCTCTCTCTCTCACACACACACTCACAAATATCTATTTCTACTAGATAACTTCTCTGATTGAGTAAAAAATTGTTATTTGGTACCATAGGGTATTAGATGAGTACTTCTCTACTGGAGCTGGTTCTGTAGGCATAAGGCCCATCTCTCATCTTCCTTTTATGGTTCACAAGTGTCACACAAAGTTTAGTATCAAAAACAAATTAAATTTTAAAGAGATTAGCTATGAGACATTTCTTGTAACAGTTTTTATTCGTTTAATCAGAAAAATTTCTAAAAGAATTATGTCAACTGAAACGCTTCTAAAGTATATCTACATTCAGATGCACAAGGTGATTCTTAATATGCATAGAGATAGTGTCACTTATTACAGGAAATTCCAGTTCATGAACTTTTGACCCATGAGATTCACTTGGAATAATATATAAGCAAAGCATTTGAGCTAACGGGATATCATCCTTCATGTGACATTTTTTAAGGTGAAGTGGCCTAAATGTCAATAAAGAATGACCTGTGGTGGGAAATGAGGTTTTCATTATATGTAATTTATCATTATGAAACAAAAATATAATATTCATTTCCACCTCAATATATACACACCGGCGATATTTAGAATATATATAGGTAGTAATTAAAGGTTTTACTGTGACCTTAATTCACTTCGTTCAGAATCAGATCTTCTCTGTTTTTTTTTCTAATTTTCTTCTCGTAATATATCCAACCTTAGATTAAAAAAATGAATGGTTTTATATTTAATATAATTTAATTTTTACAATTTAAAATTTATTTATTTTTATAATCATAATTTTTATAAAAGATTAAATTTGAACCATCCCTTTTTTTATTCAAGAGTGAAGAAAAAAATTCTGAAAGACAAGGAAGAGGATTAGATCCCTTCATTATCTAAATTTATGTTTTTTTCTCTCGAAACTATTCAATTGATTTCACTTTTTATGGAGGTTTTCAATAGATAGTTTCAATACAAATAATTAATTAAAGAGGTAATTTTTAGAAAAATATCATGATTTCTCAATGTCATTCAATATAGAAAAAAAAAGTATATTTCACAGCCCCCTCGTGCTTTCCTATTAAAAGACAATCTCAATGTAATTGACATGAAATATCAAATCGTAATTATGCAAATAATACAATAATAACAGAGTGGTACATCAATACAAATCCATCTCATGGCCACGGCTTCACATTCCTGTCAAACATATTTCGGTATGTGGAAAAACAAGTCTGAAGCAGAAGAGGGAATTGTGACACCACGAAGAGGGAGACCGGAAGACTTGCAAGTATAATAATGGGAAGGAGACCCCATGAGTAGTTTGTATGCTTTAACATGAGATGAATGGTAGAAAGAAAGGCTATCATCATGCTTACAATGGAGATGAAAAGAAAAGAAAGACCTAAAATCAATTTTGTGGGTATGGATTTGAGGAACTTTTCTTCCAAGTATTGAGTGGTAAGAATTGCTAGAAACATTAGCACTGAAGCTGAAGAAGATAGGAGTGATAATATGGTTGAGAATATGAAAACCATAAAAAATGGTTGTTTGATGAATAATGGGTGTCCAAGATTCTGATCATTTCCACCTGGAAGAGTAAAAGCTGCTGCAAACGTAATGGTCATAATTAGGGTTCCAACAAGTGAACAAGAAGATGCTGTATGCTTTATCCATTGCTCTCCTTCTTCCATTAACTCTTTATGATTTTCTCTAAATAATTCTTTAGCTGTCATGCCATTCTCGTTTCGATATGCCCTAAAGCTTGGAGGCGTTAAACTCTCAACCTCCTGCATTTGTTTCAAAAAGTATTGCACTCATATTCTTATCAAAGGCCAAAATACTAATATAACCAGTTTGGGAGAGAGAGCGGTTAGCAAAGAAAGTGGAACTTTGATTCAGAGCCAGGCTTCATGATACTTACTTTCTCTGTGATGCCCTTGAATGATTCTAGAACATTCAATATGCCTCCACAGAAAGTGAAACTCACAAATACTTGCGGACAAAGTGTATTTAATTGATTAATTTATATGGGATTATTACCCAAAAATTAATAATTAAACAAGAAAAAAATGTTCTAACCTTGAACCATTGTAATTCTCTTTGCATTTGCAGCGTAGGTGCATAGATGCGATTAAGAACGTGATCAGGAGCCTTCATAGCTGCCTTATGCATCAAGTTATTTCCACCATTTATATGGGTTACCATGGCATTCTTGAAGCGAAGGCCATGGATAAGATTGAAAACCCTAGCTTGTCGATTAACAAGAGCGTCATGGAACAACAAAACCATCGTTGAATTGAGGAAAATCTCTGGGATTACTTTTGATACTTGAAACACAAACTCGACATTCCCTTCTTTAGCTGCACGGCATAGAGCCTCATTTATAACTTCCGTTTGGTATGCTTTCCTTGCATTCTTACAAACTAGGTGAAGAAGTTCATCTGCTTGTGCATGCAGCAGCTTTAGCTCTTGTATTTTCTTAACTCCTTGAATGATACGCATCACGTACATGAACCATTTAGTTAGTTTAATTTAATTATTAAGAGTAAGCTTGCTTGTATAAATACCCAATTCTTTGAAAACAAGTGAAAGTTAGCATCCATACCTACAAAATTATCGGTGGAGGTGATGAGCCTTTGTAGTAAACCATGCCCTGTTAATTGCATGGGACCAAATCTTTTATCCTTCTTCGGAACAAATGTTAAAATACAAATATTGTATTGAAGAGGTGACATATACTATTGATCAAAGGGAAGAGTTTCACTTGTTAGTTAGTTCAATTCCCCATCATAATTTTAATCAATCATAAATATGAAATTATCATGTATAATATTTTAACCTAGATTGATGGTCGATCAATATTATAATAATGAAATAAAAGTTAAAAAAATAATTATATCCATATATAATAATGTATATAAGAAATAAATTCATAATAAATTTAATTGTCAACATAATAACACCATAATATATAAAGTTTTTTAATGAAATAACACCATATACCCACCAATTGGGCGTGTCAATTTTTTTTTATATTCTTAATTTTTTTAGCCTTGTTTTCTTTGCTAGGCCCAAAACCTGTCTACTTTTATATAGAAGTTGTTCTAGTTCCTGATCTAATTGGGTTTCAGCTCAATGTGGCCCAACTCAAACCATAGAAACGGTTGTTTTCCCCCCAAATCAAGATGCTAGCTAGTCTTGTATCAAAAAAAAAAAAAAGATGCTAGCTAGTCCATGGGGAATATTATTTTTTTTGTGATTCTAGTAGCAGTATTTAGAGATGTATATTAATTTTTAGGCATCTAAGTTAAAGTCTGAGAGTAACTGATAGCTCGTCCTACTTGATATTAATATCACTTAAAAAAATGAGATTTTGACATGCCCTTAAATCATAGGAGTCTAACCATTTTTTAAAAAAATGTTATAACAAAGAAAAAAAAGACGCTAGCAAGTCAAGTCGTTCGTTCAATCTAATTATTTAATCACTCGTCATATATATACGTTGACCCGACATACCTGTAAAATAGTAATATTACTTTAAAAAAGCAATGCAAAAGTTACCCGTTTTGATGCCTACAAAATTATATATTATTCTTGTTCTCCATTCAATATTTTTTTAACGTACCTGGCCCAGTAAGTTTTGCTTTATCTCCTTGATTTCTATCTTCTTGTTCGATGTCGACGCAAACATCGATAGCTGGGGTTGAAGGTATATTTATATCTTACATGGGCAAAGAGACAAGGATGACAATGAGATAAAACAACATATGAAAAATAAGATAAACAAAATCCACATGTGATAAATGAAAAAAAGAAGGGAAAACATCTGAAATATATATATAGTTATAAGTACACTAATATACTGACATTTATAGATCCAACGTTTCCAGAAGATAAGTTCACTTGGGCTAAGAATAGCTGCATTCAAGGTTGCGATGTAATGAATTGGCGTCTCCCCTTCATCATTGGAGGGCACTAAAAGCAAATCTTCGCATCGTTGAAGCAAATGCAACGCAATATCTGCATGAATATACCGCATACATTTATAAATATATAGTCACACCATGATCGAATCAACAAGAGCAGAAAAACCAAAAGAAGTAATACTACCTCTTAATGCTATTTGACTTTTTTTTAATATTAATGAAACCAAATAAACTAATTAATTATCATTAATATAAGATTTAATTGACTAATTTAAGTAAATCGATTAGTAAATGCTATAAATTTATTTTGAGATGTTAAATTTAGTTATAATTAACTGATTTATTTGAATTTTTTAATCTAGTTAAAAATATCAAATGACTCCTATATTTAAGATCAGAGTAAAACATAACATACCAAAACATCCTGCCTTTAAACAAACAATAAGAAGCTTAGAACCTTGACGGCCTTTGAGGTTATCCAATGGAGTGACTGAATAAAGATAACGTCCCATTTCTTGGTGATCATTGTCAAAAGCCGCTACAACAGGAAGGTCATCGTAATCGTTTGAAATGGCAACTATGTCGATATTCTTGTTTACGAGGCTTTCTGCAACTTGAGTTATTCCACTAAACCAACAAGCCATTACAAGTGCTGTATGTCCGTTAGAATCACGAGTTAGAATGCGTTTAGGATCAGCTTGTAATTTGAGCAACTCCTCCACTATGGTGACATGCCCGAGCATTGCAGCCACGTGAAGCGGCCTTCTTTCTTTATCCATAATTACTGCATTCAAAGCATTAGGGTTTTTATCCAGAATTGCTTTCGCATCACTCCAATTGTCACCACTTATAGCATGGACCAAATCCTCCTTCCATTCTCTTTCCTCACCTGTAATATATCCACTCCATTTAAGGCGTATGATTAAATGAAGTTGTCCAAGCGAAGCAAATCAAGTTATGTAACTCATTTCTCAAATTCCATGTAATATATACGGGCAAACATACATGATTTATAAAATAGGCAAAATGTGTGTTTTAAAATATGTCTAATTAATTTAATGAGGACTAATGTACAAACTTTAATTTATTTGTTACTGGGACCATCTTGAATTTTTTTTATTTTGAAAATACCTACAAAATTTTAATATTTGTCAAAATGGTGTGGCCAAGGGTGCATATTTTATCTTAGTTTAGATTAATCTTGGATTTTAGCTTGTTTGCTTGTCTTTCTAGGTCTTTGAAGCACATTATTTAAGCTGCTTAAGGAGTAGGGCTTGAACAATGTATTCAAGGATGTGTGTTGAGGATGATCTGAATGCACCACTTCTTCCTTCATATATTGTGGATGGCAACCAACTTAGGATTGAGTATGAAGGTTTGAATTTAATCTGCTTTCATTGTGGAAGGTTTGGTCATGACTCTGACTACCGCCCTTTCAAGCATAGCACTTCGGAAAAGATGGCGACTTCAAAGACCACTGGTGGGGGAGAGGCTAATGGAGAAGGGGTACTGGGCTGAGGTGCAAATACAAAGAAACCGGAAAAGTTTGGTGAGTGGAGGGTGGCACAAGCTCCTAGAAGAGACAGAAAAGCTAGTACGAAAGAAGGAAAGCAAAGTGAGGCTGAGAAAAAGGTTGTCAGGAAAGAAAAGAAAATAGGTTAAACATCGAGATTTGCTGAAGGGGATGATATTGCAGAAGAGGGGGAGGTTGCAGTATGAAAACCCCTGCTTGATATTTCAAATGATCTTAGCGGAAAAGAAGTGAGTGGTCAAAGTTCACAGATGACGAGGAATAGAGGAGAGATGATGCAGATATCTTACGTGAAAGGAAATAAATGCGCCAAAGGAGAGTCAGAAGGGTCAAAGTGGGAATAATTCAGGGAAGGAAACAAAAGAGGCGGAATAACATGATAAGCCCATAGAAAAGCAGTGGGCAGAAGAGATACAAAAGTTGTTGGGCTAAAAGAAGACTCTTATTCCCATCATTTTCTTTTTTATCAAAAAAAAAAAAATTGAGAAAGAGTAACACATAAATATTATTTAAAACATATTTAATTTTTAAAATTATTTTATTATAATTTTAGTCAAAATAATTGAAGAGATATCTTTTACTTTAATTTAGATCATGGATGAATCTAATTATTTTTTAAAAAATTTTATAACAAAAAAATAAGAGGAGATATCTTAACTCATAAATATATAGATTTATATTTAAAAATAATAGACATCACACCCTATTTAATACGAAAATGAGAAAATTTTCCCTACCCTATCTAGGGTGAGTATAACTACTTTTTTTTTTTAATTTTTGTACAGAAGAAAAACGAGGATAGAGGGGAAGAAGGGAACGTTGACGAAGATGACGCTTTCTCTCTGGTAAGAAGCAAACGTTAATTCCTTCATCGTTGGAGGAGGATGATCAACTGGTTCATAGTGCAAAAAAGATCAAGAATGCAAGTAAATTCATAGATAGAAACTCTTATCAAGAGCAATGGCCCAAACTGGGAACTTCTGAGAAACCTTCCTTTACTGAGAAACTAATGGGTATTAACAGAAATGAAGGGCCCTTAGAAAATGTCATTGAAGTGGAAGAGAGTGCATTCTTTGATGACTCGTTGTCAGAGACCTCATTACATGATATGGATCAGGAGAAGGAAGAGCTGTTATTTAAGACAATAGAAGATCTGTCAAGAAATTTTTCATCATTTACTTTTTCAAGTCGGATGATGAAGCGGTTATCCAAAGCTTGGAGGAAGGCTGTCATAGTTAAATTTCTGGATAGAAACATCAGTTATAAGGCGCTTCAGTCTAGAATACAATCTCTGTGGGCTAAATGTGGGGTGATTAATCTCATCAATATGGTCTATAGTTTCTATGTGATTAAGCTATCATATAGAGAAGATTATTTTAATGCTCTAGTAGAAGGACCATGGGTCATATATGCACACTATTTAACTGATAGACTTTGGAAGCCAAATTTTTGACCGAAAAAAGCGACGATAGACAAGGTTATAGTGTGGATAAGGGTGCTGAGGATGCCACTAGAGTATTATGATGAAGAGGCTCTAAGTATTATTAGTAATAGAATTGAGGAAATATTTAAGGTAGATATGAATACTTCGGGCAAGCAATATGCTCGGTTGTGTGGTTGTGTACATTCACTCAAGGTTTTAAAACTTTTTTGAAAAGGATTTACAAGCGGAGTTAGATCATATTTTGAAATTAGAAGATATTAAATGATTTCAAAAAGTTAGCACTGATTGGATTAATAAAGGTGACTATAATATCTGGTATTATCATCTAAAAACAAAGATGAGAAAGAGGAATAAAGTTATAACACTAAAAGATGATATGGGCAATTGGATTGAGAATGAATCAGACCTGGTAAGTATAGGTTTGAATTATTTCAAGAATCTTTATGATTAGTATGATAATTCTCATTGTATTTTACATACAAAGACTAGCTTTTCAACTCATGTTAGATCTCGTCTCTTTAATATATCTCACGTGCCTCCTGATTTGAAAATAAAGAAAGCTCTCTTTTCTATAGAGCCTTGTAAGGCTTATGGTATTGATAGTTTTCCCCCAATTTTCTACCAAGCAAATTAGGATATTGTTAGTACCACTTTTTGTGAATTTGTTAAAATGACTTTTCGGAAGGGAACAACCTGTGAGTCTAATACTAATAAAACTTTGATTTCCCTTATACCAAAGAGTGAACAACATGTGATGATTGGCCATTTTAGACCCATTGTTTTATGTAATGTACATTATAAATGCATAACTAAGGTGATTGTTAGCAGATTGAGGTATGTTATGGATGATCTTATTTCTCCTTATCAATCAAGCTTTATAAAGGGTAGACATATATAGGATAATCTTATAGTTGGTCAAGAGGTCATGCATATAATAAAGACGGCTAAAGGAAAATCTAGATTAATGGCTTTAAAGATTGATTTACAGAAGGCATATGATCGCATTCGATAAAACTTTATTCAATATGTTCTTATTGATGTAGGGTTAGATGACAATCTTATAAAGCTTATTTTGTTTCATATAATTTATTATGTAATGGATATAAAACTAAATTTTTCTCTCCTAAAAAAGGTCCCCGACAAGGAGACCCTATCTCACCTCTTTTGTTTATTCCCTGTATAGACAAGTTATCTCATCTCATTACTGATACAGTCAATTTAGATAAGTGGAAACCAATAGTGGTTACTAGAGGCGGTCCATCCATTTCCCATATGATGTTTCATGATGATCTTCTATTTTTTGGAGTGGCAATAGAAAAACAATCAAAATGTATGTGAGTTGTCTTGACAAATTTTGCAGAGCCTCAGGAGTGAAAGTTAATAACAATAAGTCCTCAATCTTTTTCTCTCCAAAGGTTAAAGTTAACATTAGAAAAAAGATTAGTGACATTACATGAATAACGATTTCTATTGATATAAGGAAGTACCTGGGCTTTCCAATCGTCATAGGGAGGAAACACAGAGATACATTCCAGTACATCATTGACAGAGTCAAATCTAAACTTGTTACTTGGAAAGAGAGTACTTTCTTAGTGGCAAGAAGGATCACTTTGGCCAACTCAGTTTTAAGCTCTGTTCTGATATACTTTATGCTAGTTGCTAAAATTCTAGCATAGGTGTGTTAGGAGGTGGAGAAGTTGCAAAAGAACTTTATATGGGGTCATAGCCAAAGCTCATATGGTTTTTATCCTATTAGTTGGGACTAGATTATTATGCTCAAATTATATGGGAGTCTTTGGTTTAAGAAATTATCATAATTTAATTGAGCTTGTGGAAACAAAATAGCTGGAAAATTAGTTAATGGATAGAAATGCTTATGGGTTTATGTACTGTTTCACAAATATATATTGAGGAATGAAGAGAAGCTATTAGAGGCAAGGAAAGGGGACTCTGCACTATGGAAATTCATCTCACAACAGCAACACATAATTGATCTAGGTACACGTTGGGGTATCAGAAATGGTCAACAAGTTAATTTTTTTACGGATAACTGGTTGTTGCTAGATAAAAGCTTAAAGGATGTGTATGTCTTTGACCTCTGACAAGGGAGGAGGAAAGTAACAAATTTGTGGATTGGATCTCTTTTAGGATTTGGGACTTCTAGAGACTTGTTGATCTTATCCCAAGTAATGTATTACAGAGGCTAATTAGTATACTTCTACCTACGTCAGAAGCGGGTAATGATTTGATGGTTTGGAATCCTACGAATAAGGGTACTTTTACCATTAAAAGTGCTTATTTTCTAATTGAGAAGCATTATACACATGCTTATAATCCTATTTATAAGAACATATGGAGATGGAGAGGGGCTCGACTTATCTGGATATTTATATGGATAGCCTTTAATAATCATTTAACAACCAATGCATGAAGAAGCATATTGTCATCAGCTGAAGCAACCTGTCAGTACTATAATAAGGATACAAAGGATATTTTACATACTTTATGATTGCTATTATGCTAGACTGTTCTAACTTAAATTAGTTCATCCCAGGAATTACGACGCCTTCTTTAGAATACTACTACGGGATTGATTTGCTATAAATCTAAAAAACGAGTTGAGAGCTGTTGGAGATAGTAATTGGAGCTAGCATTATTTGATAATAGTTTTTTAAAACCTTCATATCCTTACTCCATTATTATGAAAACATGAAAAAGTTTTATACATGTCTAGCAAGAACATTTATCTAATCACTTGATTGCATCAATATCATATCATTGGTAACCTCCCCTATCATATTGGATGAAGTTAAATGTTGATGGAGTAATTACGGCTACTCACAGTAAGGCAAGTTATGGTAGTGTGATTAGAGATTATTCTAGCAGATGGGTAGTAGGATTTACAAGTGTCCTAGGTCCTTGTACTGTAGTGGAAGCAGAACAATGGGCAGTTTATAAAGGATTAAAGCTAGCATGGATTTAGGATTCAAGAAGGTCATGCTTGAATATGAATCAAAGAATGTAGTGGAGATGTTAATGAAGTTGAAAGTTGACAAAGGTAACTTAGTAGTATTACATATATAGAAGCTCATGAACCTATCTTGGGAATTGAATATTCAACATATACCTAGAGATCATAATCAACTGGCAGACTCACTGGCAAAGGATGGGTTGACAACTAAGATAGATTTATATTCATGCCCTTCTCATTTGAGGACTCTTGTAACTGAAGAGTGTGAGATTTAATCCTCTTATAGTTTAACATTTTTTTTATACCAAATTTTTTTGGAAAGGGGTTAAACTCACCCATGATCTAAGGGTAAAGTAAAGTCTCCCTTCCTCGTAGGTAATATCAATATCAAGCAGGGCGAGTCGTCTATTATCTTTAGGTATAAACCTAGACACCCAGGAGTTAGGATGCCTTCTCAAGCACCATGATAGAACCAGAACAAAGTGATACTCCCCAGAGATCGAACATATTTCAAATGGTCGCATGTCTCACATTTTCACTATTTAAACCCTTGGATGATAGGTCCTTATAGTTTGACATTTGATTTAGGGCATTACAGCTCTCTCTTGTAAAGAAAAAAAGAAAAAAAAAAAAGAGGGGAAATAGGGAACATTAATGAGCTGGTAGGAAGTGGACCAGAACCGTGCATTGCGCTGGGTTTAGAAGACCATATAATGGATAATTTCTTGAAAAGCTTAACTGAGCAGGTTGAGGACACGATGGACTATGAAAATAACAAGCCATCTGATCCAGAAGTTGAACTTGACGAGATGGGCCTGTCTGAAGTTGAAAGTCTATTAGAAAGTCCAGAATTGAGGATAGCCCAGGTGTTCGAAAGGTTGATGGTTAATGAAGAGCCCAGAATAGAGGTGTGTGCCTTGGGCGAATCTCGAAGAGATTAATTCTAGAATTTTCTCCCTTCAAGCTTTTGTTTTATGATGATGCTTACATGGAATGCCCGTGAACCAGCTGGTAAGGAGTTTTGTCATGCTCTCAAAGAATTAATAAGAAATTTTAATCTGAAAGTGGTATTGCTTGTAGAAACCCGCTGTAATGGTGAGAATGCACAATGGGTAATTAAAAGACTAGGTTTTTCACATCAAGTTATTGTAGAAACGTGAGGTATGTCAGGTGGGATTTGGATTCTATGGAGTGATGATAATATAAATTTCAAGCCCCTAATTTCTCATAAAAAATTTCTGCATTGTGAAGTTAGTGGGATAGGAAGAAGCATTTGGGCCTTTACTACTGTCTATGCTAGTCCTAGAGAAATAGAGAGGCGAGAATTATGGGATAAATTGCGGGATATTGTAGGTCAAATTAAATTACCATGGATGCTAACTGGTGATTTTAATGACATCAAGAGCAATGAGGAACAAAGGGGCAGAGCAGTGGTCAATTTAAACTAGTGTATAAGGTTCTGCAATTATTTTCAGCAATGTGGACTTACTGACCTTAACAACGAAGCCGGCTTTATAAAAAACTTGACAGAATCATGTGTAATGTAACTTGAAAAAATCTGTTTAATGAAGCAACAGTGGGAGTTGGGCGAAGACTTCAATCGGATTATCATCCACTTGCCCTCAACCTGGCTCCTAAAAAAGGTTTGAGGGAGACAAGGCCGTTTAGATTTGAGGCAATAAGGCCTCAACATATGACTTTAAAAGCATGCTTGGAACTAGTTGATTTACAAATGGTTCTTAAAAGATAGAACATAGAAAGCTTTGGTAACATAATGGAAAGGAAAAGAGAGCTGATAAGAAGAATAGAAGGAATACAAAGAAGCAATCAGGAAAAAATAGCAAAAGCCTGGAGTAATTAGAGAAACAACTTAGAGAAGAACTGGAGCAGATCTATGAGGAGATATTTTGGTTTCAAAACTCTAGAACAAAATGGTTCAATGATGGGGACCGAAACACCACTTTCTTCCAAGCTAAAACGAATATTAGAAGAAGAAGGAATCGTGTCTCGACATTGAAGAATAGTGATGGGAAATGGATAGAAGGGAAAGAAGAAGTGGGGAAATTATTTGACAGTTATTTCAAAAATCTTTTCCAGGAAGATAACAACGATCGTTTGTGGATTCAAACCTCGCATACATGGCCCCCTCTTAACGAAAATGATTGGGATCTGATCAGTGGGGCTGTTACGGATGAAGAAATTTAAAGGTCTATATTTTCCATTGGTAGTTTAAAGGCTCCGTGTGAAGATGGTTTACCAGCCTTGTTTTTCCATAAAAATTGGGAGATTATTGACCATTCAGTATGTCAATCAGTCAAACAGATGTGGGAAGCACAAAAGAAGTAAATAATACTCTGATGGCTCTTATTCCAATGGTGGATTGTCCAGAGAAAGTAACTCAATTCCGACCAATTTTGTTGTGCAATGTGGTGTACAAATGTATGATGAAAATTATTGTGCAAAGAATGAAGGGTATTATGGAAAGGATTGTTTCGCCTTACCAAGTTAGCTTTGTACCAGGAAGGAATATTCACGATACTATCATCATTGTCAATGAAATGGTTCACTCCATGAGGTGGAAGAAGGGCAAGAAAGGATTCATGGCAATCAAAGTGGTTCTTGAGAAGGCGTGCGATAGAATTAGCTGGAAATCCATGGAGAGGATCCTTACTGAATTAAATTGTCCATCACAAATGGTGGAAAGAATCATGGGGTGTGTTACCACCATTACTAATAGACTTCTGTGGCATGGAGAGAAGTAAGAGGAATTCAACCCTACTAGAGGACTCCGTCAAGGAGACCCGATTTCACCTTATCTCTTTGTGCTTGGTATGGAAAAACTCATGCACCTGATCCTTTATAGGGTAAGAGAGAGAAAATGGAGAGGTTTGAGAGCGTAAAGGACCAGTTATATAACATATGATGTTTGCTGATGATCTTGTTCTTTTGGCAGAGGCTAATACTAACCAAATTGAAAGCATTTTAGAGCGCTTGCGGGTTTTTGGTGACATGTCAGGACATAGGGTGAACCAAGAAAAGACCTAGGTGTACTTTTCTCCTAATGTACCTGGAAGACATGGAGAGAGATTTGCAGAAAGAGCAACTTCCATCAAGTGGAGGAACTTGGAAGATACCTGGGAGCTGAAATTTCTAACCCTCGAAAGCACTTGGATAGATATAAAAATATAATCAACAGGTGAGGAAGAGCCTTAGCGGGTGGAGGCTGCTAGATATCCTTGGCGGGGCGAATGACTCTATTAAAATTAGTAACGAGTTCAATTACCCCATGGAGCATGATCGCTTACCACAAGGCATCATAGATGATTTAGAACGGGCTCAAAGACAATTTGTGTGGGGAGAACAAGAAGGATCCAAACGATGGCATGCTGTTTCATGGTCAAAGGTTTGTGAGCCGAAAGAAACTGGAGGTATGGACATAAAGTCCCTAAATTTAATGAATGATGCGTTCATCATGAAAATGCTCTGGAGAATGTATAAGAACCCAAACGAGATATGGGTTCAAGTACGATTTGGTAAATATCATCGAAGACAAGAAGGCGAGAGTGATATGTGTGCTAAAACTGGTGACTTTAGGCTTTGGAAGGAACTGGTTAAGATGGAGAAGGTGTTTCGCGAGAATACCATCATGAAAATGAAGAATGGTAGTGAGACTAGAGTTTGGCTTGACAATTGGGTGAAAGAGGACGGACGATTAAGTAGATTTCTCTGTACCTTGAAGGTTAATGAGCTAGTTTCTATGGATGGATATCGGGTTTCAGATCAGATCACCCAGCTAGTGCCTCATGATATTCTACGAAAGATTTATGATATGCCACAATCATTGGAAGTAGCAGATGCTGATGAATGTTTGTGGAAACCAGAAGGAAAGGGCAGATTTTCAACTGCTAGCACGTACAAATGGTTATTTGCAGCCAGGGAGGATGATAATGCAAGAGTATGGAGGAAGATATGGAAGCTTAAAGTGCCTGAGAGGGTAAGAGTTTTTATGTGGCATGTTATGCATAGAAGATTGCTTACCAGAAACATAAAAAGTAAATGGGACTGGGAAGATAGTCAGTGTAAAATTTGCCATCGAGCACCAGAGGAAATACTTCATGCACAGAGAGATTGCCACTATGCAAGTATCTTTTGGAGGAAGCTGTTAAAAATCGAAAGAGTGGACTTTATGGGAGAGAAATGGAAAGAGTGGTTAGCCAATAACCTCTTGTTCAAAAGTACTGGTGAAGAAGATTTGTTTTCGCCTGAACACTTTGCCATCGGATGTTGGAAGTTGTGGAGCAGGAGAAATCAGCAACTTCATAACCCAAAATTTGCAGTCCCATGGAAAGCTGCTGAGATAGTTAAAAATTAATTCATGCAGTACTGCAATAAATGGAGGGAATCTGAAGGTGCACAGATGAGGATCGAAGTGAAGAACATTAGATGGAACCACCTCCTCGTGGATGGTGTAAACTGAATGTAGATGGCATGAGAACTTATGAAGGAATAGCAGGATTTGGGGATGTCATAAAGGGGGATGAAGGAGAATGGCTAAGAGGGTTTTCCTGTAAACTAGAGAACTATGATGCTCTTGCAGCAGAAGTGTAGGGTATGGTCATTGGGCTGGAATTATGCTGAGAGATGGGCTTTAAGTTTATAGAAGTTGAAAGCGATGCAAGTCAATTGGTGGAGGCGATCCAAGATGGGAAATTTAGTGAGGGTAATAGAGTATTGTCTGGGAAACTGAAAGAAGTCTTTCAAAGGACCTGGTCTCTTGAGGTTAGACATATATATCGTGAAGCAAACAGATGTGTAGATCAACTTCCAAGAATATGTATGAAGCAGCAACAACGCGAGACTATTTGGGTCCAACATCCTCGAGTTGTTGTGAAGCTTCTACAAGAATTCCACGAGGAATTGTGGTGTAGTTGTCTTATTTGATTACCAAAACAAAAAAAAAGGCCCCACTTGAAGTTTAAACCAATTCTTGAGGATATAAGGTGTTGATGGAGAGGGCATTTCAAGTCAGATGCAAGTTGGCCTCAGCCAACAAATTCTTTTGCCTCAACCAAATGATCGATAGAGACAATACTACAAAATACACTTTCCACCTCAGTGTTCGGTATTTTACGTCGGTTAATAGATAAAACGACATAAAAAACTATAATATTTTTATAAATAATTGAATATTTGTACTTTTTTACGTCTGTTAAAGATATAATTGACGTACAATGAATAATCTACATCGGTTTAAATATGAATCGACATAAAAAATCATGTCTTTTAAAAAAAATAATTTAAACACAATTGTTTTTTATAAAAAATTAAGCTTTAACGTGCCATAGAAATAACCAATGTTACTTATCTATTAAAAGATCACATTCTTATATTTTATATCTATTATTTATTATATATTTAATTTTTTATTATTTATATTTTAATATATAGATTGTTTATATTCGTTAGTTATGATTATATTTTTTTAAATAAAATAAAATAAATAATACTATGTTGTTGCCCCATGATTCTCTCAACGATTTCTCTCCACAATCATCATCATGGCCCTTGATTATTTTTAATCCAACGTCTCATTTTCTCTTCTTGCTCTCTCGACTCAATCTTGACTCTTCTCCTTTTCTTTCTTCGTTTTCTTCTATGTTCTGTGCCCCCATGCCTCCTAGGAGCCTCCTGATACCAACATCTTCGTCATCGTCAAGCTACCAAATCGCCCATTAGATTTGATCTAGATCAAAGGTTCGACACTCTTGGTTCAAATATGAGGCGTGACTTTCTAATTACCTCAAGGTTTATTCTTCAGATCTAGTTCATTGAGATTCAACACTCCTAGATCTTCTTCGTCTCTGTCGAAAAGCTTTTGAATGCTCACTACTTAGATCATAAAAAAAACTTAAGATCTGATTGTATTTTAACATTTTAAATCTTGTTCTACTTTTTGATATGATGCTTCTATGATTTTAATGATCAATCTACTTGTTCCTTTTCGTTTTGATGTTTTTTCTGATAGAAGTTGGGACTGAAAAATAGCATTTTTTTTAATGAAAACAAAAACATTCAATGTTGGTTATAATTTAACCGACGTAAAAAGTTCTTTTTTAAACGACGTAAATTCTAAAATAAACAATGTCTCATGATTCTATGTCCCGCCTATAACCAACATAAAAAGTCTTATTTAACCGACATAGAATATGTTTTCTGTAGTAGTAAAAGAATTAAAAAAAATAGACAGAAACTAATTATGATTCACTGAAACTCTACGTTTTTATTAATATTATATATGTTTGATTTATTGTGGAGTATTACACCCTTTTGTTGGTTGGCTGGCCACCAATTTAGAGGAGTTAGTCTCTAATCAAGCTAGATAGAGGGAGATTAGAGTAGACCATGCAATAAACATCATGGGATTGTGAAATTTGCGGTCATGACTGGAACAATATAATTTACCTATATCATGGATAGAAATATATCTATAAGCACTACAAAGTCACATTAGGTTTGTGCTTAATGAAGTTAACTAATTTAGCAAAAGATTTTAGATTAATTTGACTAGAAATCTTTCTTTGACATTGAAAGTCACGCACTTGCAGGACTCTTGCACAAACATTCGTACATAGCTACATACACAAATATGTATGTATTTAAGAGATTGGCATAGGGCATTAGTTTTAGAGTCCATACATATGAGATAGGATAATTATTTTGAATAATGTAACCTTAAAAAGGTTATGTTTAAATATTGTTAAATTCATATAGAGGATGAGGAGATTTACATGTTTATAATTTATTGGCTAAAATAATGAAAAGCAATTCACCAAATTAGTGAAAAATTCATTATGATGCACTACTAGGAAAGAGAAAAAAAGATAAACTTTCATGAAATTTTAAGAGGCAAAGCACCATTTGAGGAATCTCAAGTTTTATTTTGATAATATAAATTATTTAAATTTAATTAAGTAAATATGCCTATTAATTTTGTATCTAACAGAAACTGAGGAAAAACCTTCCCTAACTTATTAAGATTACTTGGCAAGATCCCTCTTTTTTTTCAAAAAAACCCCGCAATAGTATGATTTCCCGAACAATTCTGATTTTTCTATTTACAACATTAAAATGAACTTGAAATTTTACCGTTTTTTTAAAAAAATATAGAGTCCTTTTTCTCCGACCAAACCTTTGTTAACCCTATGCTAGGATTTTTTTTACGGCTATTGATCCAAATGACAGAGAAATAAGAACTACTATATTCATTCACCTGATTGTTCTTCACCAAATGCCAATGGTAAGTCGGGTTCTGGTCTTACGGCTGCACCGCCTTGGGAAGGGGAAGAGCCACCAGGCGGGGATGAGGCGGGTGAAGGACGATGCAGCCCCACGAGAGGATCAGAATCCATCTGTGAGTTTTGTTCCATGTCATCTCGCAATGTTGACATTTTGGGGATATCCATATAATATAATGAGATCGATCTGTATGATCAATTGGTGTTAAAGTTCTTATTAATTAATTGCACAAAAAATGCAAGTTTAGATATTGGATTAAAATAAAAACAAGCACGAAATACACTTACCAGTCACCTTGAGCCTTGGATCCAAGAAGCTATGACTGGGAATTGACCAGAGTAGCAACGTAACAATAAATAGAGCATATAATATGGCATATATGGAACGTATGCTTTCTTTAAAGAAAAAAAAAAGAGAGTCTAAAGTAACAATGCTTGCCCACTTTATTTTTGTTAAAGAGAATCGTTCCCTTTAAAGTCGAAGGGTGCCATTTTCTTTGGATACTTATCTTTCAAGTTGGATGGTCCCGTGACCTCCCACGAGTCCACAGAATCCAGTGCCACTAGGCCTGTACGACATCACCAGACGTGCTTGGATTCATGGATCACAAATTATCTTTGTGCTCTATTAATAAATTATTACTTAAAAAATCTCTGTTCAATGATTCTTTGAGCTTTTTTTTTTTTTCAGTTTTTCTCTAATTTTTAGAGAATTTCATATTATTTAATCTACTTTTTTTTCACTTATGCTTACATCAGCCTTCTTTGTAGTGGCTAAACCTCCTCAAACAATTGATTTTCACTACTTCATCTTCAATAGGTGCCACACCTACTACCCTAACTTTATATTATTATTTTCCCTTTAAAACTTAACGTTTACTATTATATAGTATTTTTTATCATATAATAGTTTGATAAAACTTTTTTTTTAATTTTATTAGATACTTTCTTATAATAAATAACTGTAGTAGATTTTCTTCATTTGAATCACTAAGCTTATATTTTATACGTGATACCTCCATCAATTTCACCATTCGTATATTTAATTAATCCAAAATATATGAACTTCATCGTTTATGGAATAATTTGATATCTTATTTTAACTTCCAAATCACTAATAACTTGTATTTTACCAAATAATTGCAGTGTATTCTATCTCACTCCTACTCAGGCAAGAAACCTTTAGATTCCAAAGTCATTCTTTATTGCACAAAAAATCAGTATGTGATAATAATAATGTTAGTTAAAAGACTAAAATGATATTCTATATCAAAATAAAACTTTATATAAAGTTAAAAGATACAAATTATGCTTTTGTCAAAGAAAAAGAAATTCATCGAAAGCACTCACTCCTTCGTTCCTTTAATTTGCTTTGGCCCCCCAAAAGCTACGTCAATTCTTTGCATAGACCATATGCTTGCTTTTCCATTGAATAATCAATTCCTTTCTTTTTGAATAATTTATATTTTAATTCATGCGCATGGATTTTCTTATCTAGTGCTTCTGTTTGAAAATTTTAAATGCTTCACAGCACATACATACATACATACATACATACATACATACATACATACATACATACATACATACATACATACATACATACATACATACATACATACATACATACATACATACATACATACATACATACATACATACATACATATATATTCAAAATACAAAAAGTCCCCAGACGAATGACAACATATGATGAAGGACGGTAATTGACAATGGCAAGCGGTGGCTGATGGCTAAGGGTGTGGCAAGGGACCAAGCTAGTTCACGCACTGTCAATTATTTTAAAGTGATGCCTTTGATTTGGAACTTTGGATTAAAGTTGATGTTTTCTCACCACTAAAATACGTCCCCACTAAAAACATTTAGTGGCCCCATACTTTGCACTAAAAGCATTTTAATCACCGTTGGCTTTCTGGCTTCACAATTTGGGATATCTGTGCTTTCACATGGAGTGATATAAAATACTCCCACAATTATAACAAGAGTTAGATAATTAATCTACAAATATTAAGAAAATTAGTTATTGATATTAACTAAAATCAAAGTAATTCGTGTACTTGGATCCTTTTCTTAATGAATAGAATTATGGGAATGGATTTCTTCTAGTGTTTGAAAGGAATATACTAGAGTGATGAGTGAGACGAGGTAAGAATCACACTTGTCTTTTTTCTTTTTCACTTCGATCACTATATGGCTATATGGTTCCTTTTCTAACTCTGCGCCTAGTGCCTTTCGTATTGTTCTTATTCTTCAATAAATAATTTGCTTCTGACGTATAAAGTTTTAGGTGCAATATGCTATGGGGGATTGGAGAGGAAGTGTTAAGCAAGAAGAACAAAATCGATGGTGGAGAAGTAAAAACTAATAAAAAGATATAAGGATAATTGATGTGACCCATTTTTATCATGTTAATTCATATTATTTTGGGGTCATTTAGTAGGTCATTGGGTCTACAATTGTATATTTTATGGTTAATTTGTCCTTTAGGTCCTTGCAATGAATTGTTGCTAATTAGGGGCAAAATAATCAATTACTTCAACTAATTTCTAAGTGCCTTGATATTCAAGATAGATAATATTATAAGAGCTTAAATTTATTCGTAGGTACTTAGAAAATATTTGAGGATAAAAAGAAATACTAAAGACACAAATAAGTAAAAAATAGCAACTAATTAAGAACTAAAGGAACCAAACTGTGAAGAATCGTAATTTTTCAGGGATTAAATCGTAAAATGTAAAGAATCCAAATTCGCCGTGGTGAACGCATACTTTTACTGATACGAACAAATTCTGCATTTTGGGCTACGCGAATTTGGATGGTGGCTTGAAATTCGTTCAGTCTATATGGCTGAAAATCAAACCCTAATGTCTCATTTCTTTAATTCCTATCCATCTACATCTCTTTTCTCTCCATCTTGCTCCAATCCCACACCATTTCATCTTCATTTCTATATTTTCTTCACCCTTTTATCCATAAATTCGTTCCATCTCCTCTTCCTTCATGGCTTTTCAGTTTTTGCTACTGATTAGAGCTATGTGGGTTAGGTTTTACAACTCTTGAAGACGAAAAGATGGTGAGTTTCAAAGATTCAAGGGGGAGCTTTTAGTTTTAATACATTGTTTAGCTATCTATTTATGATTACTCCCATTGGATAGTTGTATTAGATAGAATATTAACCTTCAATTTGAGATTTGAATCTTTGTTTGGATTATTATTGTGGTTTGGATTGGTTAATGTAGAACTTATACTTCAATATATGTGATTACATATATGTTCTCTTGTGATTTCATTGATTCCCACTATTTTGCATGATTATGTTAGGATTTTGAGTTGAAATGAGATTGTTTGGAGACTACACACTAGGAGGTTTTAAAAATGTTTAATTGATGAGATTTCATTAATTAAAACATTGAATTGATAATTGAGATTTGGTATTTTTGTAAGCTTAGTGAATAATTACACACGAAGAGAGCTTAACAATTATTTAATTAATTACATTTTATTAATTAAAGTATTGGACTTAACAATTGTTAATGTTTGGTACAAAAGGAAGCTTAGTGATTTTAAAACCTCCCATTATCCTATTTGAACTATGATAGGTACAAATCTATTTTCGAGTCTATTTTTCATTAACTTATCTATTTTTACCAAAAACACTAAAAATATTGTAGTTTAGGGTTTTAATTCCTTGCACTTTAATTTCAAAGTTTTGAAAACCCAAACCATTGTTACCCCTTTTCAATTACCTGTTTTCAACTAGCTTAAGATTCTAATAAAGGCTCTTCAAAAGAAACGACTCTAGGTTATAGCTTCCTACAATCCTTATAAATTACATTTTTTTCTTATTGAACCCCAAGGCTTACGAGGCAAAGCGGTTCGATCATGTACCTTTTCAAGGGTAACTGAAGTTTTAATTGAAAGATGACAAACACTCCAAAAACTCTTGAGATTTTACACGAGGTGAGAACCTATTTCAAGCACCTTACGTAGATGAGGATTAAACAATCCGGTCCGTCCCACACACCTAAGCATATTACAATAGGACCCTTCTATAAAGAGCATAAATTAATTTGTGATCTTAATTAACTAATTAATCTAGGATGTTAAATAACTCGACACTTTAAGTCGTTGAGATTTCTTGACTTTGCAAAATTAAACCAAACCTATATAATGATTAATTGATATTCTTAGTAGCTGGCCGCTGTATAACTGGCCTCACCTGTAATCACACAAGCCCTAATAACTTCCACGAGCATATTATAATTCATTCATTACTTTATCATTTAATATGACTCGTGCACTTTATTTTTTTAATCAGATTTAATTTCTATTGCCGTTATTGTCTTCTTTTTATATAAGCTTAATTAGGTAACATCATATTAAAGGCAAGTCTATTTAAAGCATGTCGGGCACTAAATATGAACATATCTTAGAGTAAGAATTCAAATTTTAGTTTAACACATTATGAATATATAAGGGATTAGTTAATTCTGCTATACCCAAATCTGTTGTATTTTTATGGTCCTATTAACTTCTTAATTCTGTCAAAATAGGCTTTGGGCCTTTGGAAACATCTATGTGAGTTTGCTTTGTTACTGGTCTCTAATTTTCTATTGTGGGTCACACTAAAAAAGAACCCATTATAAAATTAAATGAAATGATCTTTCTTAAAGTTCTTTTTATAATTTAAATGATATGACAGCCAATAGCTATATACTAATTCTTTTAAGATATAAATATTATTAAAGTAGATTTTATTGTAACTATCATGTATACAATTTAATTTAGACTCAGGACATTATATTTAAGAAATATAATGATTTATTAAATGTGCTAGGTTTTGTTGATGATTCTAAAAGTTTTGAACAAAATTATAAAGAAATTTAGTGGGCTAATATCAATATACTTAGTGTAAGCGACAACCGAACCTAAATTTAGGACAAACTATGATGACACTTTAATATACTACCATTTGATGTACCCAAAAAAAATATACTACCATTTACAAAATTCTCTCTGCCCGACGTAAAAAGCCATTCCCTTGTACTAGTGACATTAATTAAGACACCTTCAGTGGTCTTCCTAATATAATTGGTAGGTCTCCTTCTATATCATTTGGAGGCATAGAGCCTATCTTTGTTCTTCCTTTTAGCTCACAATTGTCACACAAAGGTTGGTATATAAAATAAATTTTGGACAAATTCTCTTTCATTTTAGTAGTCTTACAATGAATAGAAAATATAGTATATAAATTGCAATAATTTTATTAATTTTTTAGAAATTTTCTGAATTTTCTTATTTCTAAAATATATATAAATCTTTTTTAAAAAATAAAATTTGTAATGTCCTCTCATGAAATTATACAAACTCGACATTCCCTTCTTTAGCTGAAAGACAATGCTTGTGTATGCAGCAGCTTTAGCTCTTGTATTTTCTTTGAAGAGATATGAAAGTTAGCATCCATAACTATTAGAAATCTTGTATTGAATATATAACATACTGTTAATCAAATGGAAGGGTTCAACTTATTGTTGAGTACAATTCCCTATTAACAAAGATCATGTCAATAATGTAATGAACAAGTAACATAATCAAGAAGAATAAGACCGGAATAATTGCAAGTGTAATAATGAGAAGGAGACCCCATGAGTAGCTTGTATGCTTAACCATGAGATGAATGGTAGAAAGAAAAGCTATTATCATACTCATGATAGAGATGAAAAGCAAAAAAAGACACAGAATCAACTTTCTAGGTATGGATTTAAGTAACTTTTTTTTCTGAATATTGTGAGGAAAGGATTGCTAGAAACATTAGAACTGAAGTTGAAGAAGAGACAAGTGATGATATGGTTGAGAATATGAAAACCTTAAAACATGGTTGTTTGATGAAAAATGGGGATCCAAGATTTTGATCATTTTCTCCTGTAACAGTAAAAGCTGCTGCAAACATAATGGTCACAATTAGGGTCAACTGAACATGAGATGATGTGTCCTTAATCTATTTCTCTCTTTGCTTCATTAATTCTCCATGACTTTCTCTGAATAATTCTTCAGCTATCATGCCATCCTTGTTTGGAAGTCCTCTAAAGCTTGGAGTTGTTAAACTCTCCACCTCCTACATTTGTTTCAAAAAGTATTGCATGCATTCTCATCAAAACCAGACTTAGAATGGTCAACAAAGAAAGTGGAACTTTGCTTGAAAGCCATGCCTCATGAGATTTACTTTCTTTGTTATGGCTTTGAGTGATTCTAGAACACTAAATGTGCCTCCAAAGAAAGAGAAACTCATGGGGGAACATTCTCAATATATATATATATCAGGCCCATTATTCTAGATTTAGTGCCTATTTGACACTAAGGTTTCAAAAGCCCTTTTGAATAAAACCTTAGTTTGGAGAAATTTTAAACAAATAGTTATATTTATTCATAAGTGATTTTAGCTAAAACTATAATTTTAAACGATTATTTTGAATAAACTACTGAAAATAACTTTTGGAACAGTAAAAGAGTTTATGGACTATCCAATTACTATCTTACCCCTACTTTTTCTTACATTATCTCTCCTCTCTTCTCTCTCATATCTTCTCTCTACCCCCTCTCCTCTCTCACCTTTTTTCTTCACCCTGTCTCCTCTCTCTTCTCTACACTATTTGCTCTCTTCTCTTTCTTCTCTAACATTTCTCCTCTTTCTTACTTTTAATCAAACCATACCCTTTTTAGTAATTTACTAATATAAAAAGTGATTCTATTACTAATCATCCAAATATCTCTATTTTTAAAATATATTCTTCCCAAAATCTATTTTTTTTAAAATCTATTCTCCAGAATCTATTATTTAAAAACTAATCCAAACAGGCCCTTAAGCTTTCTTTAAGCACACTTTAACCATTTAAAATTCTCACCTAACATCAGGCAACACAATCTAGGGACAATAATCAACTTGCAATCACAGAACAGGCATTTACTAACCCTTATGCCATTTTGATTTCATACATTAATAATGTCACGTCCCTAAACTTGGACCGTGACCGGCACAGAATATAATTATTTCCTATCCTGAAAGCCTAACACATTAATTAAAACCTTGAAATTTCCCATAACATTTTTAAAATCATACAAAAACTTTTCTAAGGTTTATGCGGAGCATTATCCTTTCCAAAATAATATAAGTTTTTAAGAAAGTAATTACATCAAAAGTAGTATCTGTCAAACGATACTTCGGATCGACAACGAGACTCTTTACTGCTCAGACGGAGGATTAGGGTCACCTGCACTATCTGAAGCCAAATAATCTACTCGTGAATAACGTCCCAAAAACATGATTTAAAGAATGCGGAAAATAACCCATGCATAATCATCTTGAAAATGTATTTCATAACGCCTCGTAATCTAATGCAACCCTTTTCGTAAACATTTGTATTTCAGGAGATCTAAAAATCTGAAATAACCATTTCTTTTAAAACCATAACCTTTTTGTAGGACTTCAACAGAACAAAAACAGACGTGGACACACAGTTTACGAGGGTAACTAACCATTCTGGTGGCTCAAAGCCACTAACTGTCATGAGAATGAATCCCACAAAATAATTCTGGTGGCTCAAGGCCACAAACTGTCGCGAGAATAAATCACACGAAATAATTCTGGTGGCTCAGGGCCACAAACTGTCGAGCTCGAGTAACCAAGGTGCACCAAGGACTAACAGTACTGCTGTTAGCAACCAGCGTTCTGTATTCCGTCCTAAAATATTTCCATCATGCGTGGGGTTTATTTCACATGTAATAATCTCAACTGTTTCAATGCCATAACTGTTGGTAAAAACCACTTTGAATTTCAAAAACCCCAGCATGTACATTTAAAATCAAGTTACTGTAAAATCATATGAAATTCGCATAAGAATATATTTCATAAATAACATTAGTTCAATGCAACTTTTGCCAAACTCTTTTCAAAAGCTTATTCTTCCATTTTCATACATAATCATAATTCTTCTGTAAACCAATCGAAAGAAAATCATTTCTAACTATTTAAATCATACTTTCATAAAATTTGCTTTTTGAAATCCATATTTAAAATTCATCATTTGAAATGACAATGCATTTGAAAATATAAATTTTAGGGAACATTATTCACTCACCTGCCACGCTCCTAACCCATTTCTTTGTTCAGCTAAACACTTTCAAATACCATCACTTCTCAATCCCCCTGGTATTCTGAAATAGAATATTAATATTCTATTCAAAGTTCCAACAGAAATAAATCACCTTTAAACTACAGCCAAACATAAAGGCAAACACTTGATCATTTCTAAACCTTGAACACACCCTTTGCATAACTTTGTAACTTTCAAAATTCCTCTCCAAACTACTTAATTCTAATAATCCAACTCCATTAACTTTCTATTTCATTTTTACATATGTATCTATGTGCATATGTATAACAGTAGCAATCCTAAATCATCGACATTCTTCTTTCATTTTAAAAGCAACTTTCATGCTTATATGTAAATAACAACAATACCCAATCTCCTCCCCACAGCAGCAGATTTCATATTTACCATTACAGTATAATACATTCCCATACCTATATGCACATAGCATTTCCTGACTCAGCCCAATCCTGCAACAATACCCCAAAAATACATACACTACACACCCAGAATACGCACAGCAGCAGCGACCACAGTGTATACACATATATACTCATTTATTTCCTTCAACCAAGCTCACAGCCTCCATTCATTATTGATTCACATCAGTAGCATAACAGTATGCACACGGCAACAACAAACCAGGATAACCATGGATTATCTATATTACCACAGAAACCTTCCCAATAGAGCAAACACTACCAGAGATTGCCAAAACAGCAGTCCACAACACAAGCAATAATAGCCACGGTCGCAGAGAAGACAAGGAAAAAGGGTGAAACTTACCACCTTTACCGCACTTGGAATTCACGGTAACAGAATCACAGAACTAAGTAGAGGAAAATGACAGTGCACCGCTTCAATTCCTTTCCTCTATCAAACACGGCAACGGCCTGAAACAGAAAAAAAATGATGACACAGATAGAACAGAGTGAGCTCTGTCACTCAGCAGCCACTTAAGAGGAAATATGGAACTGTATATTGAATGTGGACTAAGGAGCTTACCACTTCACTCCCCGAACGGATCACAGTAGAAAGGAGACGGAATACTGGAATCAAGGACTTGCTACAGTAGCACAAAACTGGCGACCGATAACAGCTACGCAGCGACGACGTTAACCATGAAGGTGGTCTACAGGAAGGAGTGTTCACCGGCGCTATATCCTGAACCCAGAACCCGCGGCACTCCTGCGCTCTCCACTCAACCTCTCACTGCCACCTCGTTGCCGATGGAAGAATGGAATGGGAAAGGAATACCTCAACTTAAAGGCGACCCGCAGAACCTCCGTGCCGTGTACTCTTCTCCAGCACCGCACGCTGAACCTCTGCTACTCTTCACCTACACCGCGCTGCTGCCCTGCCAACTCTGCTCGCAAGAAGGAAAAATGAGGGAGAAGGTCGGAGATTTGGTGAAATGGACAGAAAGGCAAAAGGGTAATTTCACGTGTCTGAATAAGAAAAATAATCACTCTTCTACACCTGCTGGGATTTGAACACGGGCCACACATTTTTCCTTTCGCCTCTTGAACCATTCCGCCAACGCTTCCCATACGAGGTATTCTACAATGAATATACATATATCTGTTAATTAGAATTCCTAATCATAACAAATAAGCAATTTTAATCTCTTTAAACCTTGATATCAGTGAACCCAAATCACACTTACCATTCTAAAACCACTCCAATCGAAGAAATAGAGGGTGGGAAGAAACTTAGGTGGCTTACCTGAGTCTGAAACTACCCTTGAATATGAACGTTTGGCCTATCTCTTCCTTCTCTGCTTCTCAGCCTTGTGCTTTCTTCACCTCCGAAATCACTCTCTCTCACCTGCTGAAACTTGCTTTGGTTGAATGGTGAAGAAAAGAGAGAGCCTGACGGATTAAATGAGGGAGTTATCACGTGGGAGAGGTGTGAAGTGAGTTAAGGACTATTATGCCTCTCTATCATTATTTTGTTTTCAGTTTCATCCCTTTATTTATATACTGAAAACATTAAATAATTCCTAAAAATTAATCCTTAATATTTTATAACGAGTTTCTTCCTTAATTAGCTTCTTTATTCTGTAAAGTAATTTCCTTAAACTTTTTTGGCAAACAAAAAGTTCAAACTATTTTTCTTGAATTTTTCAAGAAAATAGACCCCTAATTCCATAAAAATAGATTTAAAATTATTTATGATTATTTTTGTAAATAAAATTCTCCATAACCTATCTATACATTTTTAATAATTATTTATTTCTTTATTCTTGAAAATCTTGCTAAAAAATAAACTTTTTGGACAATAATTCATTTTTTTGCATTTTAATTAATTCTTAAATAATATCCTAGACCTCAAATATAACTTGTACTTTACTTTTCATATTTTTGTGATGTTACAATGTAATCATTCAATTAAAAAAAGTAAATTTCACAGCAACAGCTTCCTTTCCTATTAAAGATCGTGTCAATGTACTCCATCAATTGTAATTATTCAAACAATACAAGAACAAAGTCGTGCATCAATTACAAGTTCATCTCATGGCCACAGCTTCACTTTCCTGTCAGATATTACCATACGTATAAACATAAGTGTGAAGAAGAAGTGGGAATTGTGACAGCACAAAGAGGAAGATGTGAACACTTGCAAATACGATAATGGGAAGGAGACCCAATAAGTAGTTTGTATGCTTAAACATAAGATGAACGGTAGAAACAAAAGCTATTATCATGCTTACAATGGAGATAAAAAGAAAAGAAATACCCAAAATCAATTTTGTAGGTAAGGATTTCAGGAATTTTTTTTTTTGAGTATTGAGAGGTAAGAATTGCTAGAAACATTAGAAACGAAGTTGAAGAAGAGAGAAGTGATGATATGGTTGAGAATATGAAAACCTTAAAAAGTGGTTGTTTAATCAATAATGAGTATCCAAGAATTTGATCATTTCCTCCTAAAAGCTACTGCAAACATAATGGTCATAATTAAGGCACCGACAACTGAACATGAAGATACTGTCGACTTTATCCATTCCTCTCCTTGCTTCATTAACTCTCTATGAGTTTCTCTGAACAATTCTTCAGCTGTCATGTCATCCATGTTTCGAAATCCCTTAACGCTTGGATGTGTTAAACTCTGCCTCCTGCATATGTTTCAAAAAGTATTGCATTTCACAATCTGATCTCAACAAGACTACTACTATAACCAGCTAGGGAGAAAAAGTTCAGCAAAGAAAGTGGAACTTTAGTTCAAAGCCAGGGCTCATTAAATTTAATTTCTTTGTGATGCCTTTGAAATGATTTTAGAACACTCAATGTGCCTCGGAAGAAAGTGAAACTCATAGGGGGGAATTCTCAAAAACTTAATTACAGAAAAATTGTATTCAATTGATTAATTTATTCAAACCTTACATTCAATCTTATAAGAGATTTATGACTAAAATTAATACACGTATGTCTCTAACCTTGAACCATTGTAATTCTCTTTGTATCTATAGTGTAGGTGAGTAGATGCGATTAAGAATATGATCGGGAGACTTTATAACTGCCATATGCATCAAGGTAGTGCGATTGTCAGATCTAACTGTTACCAAGGCATTCTTGAAGCCAAGTCCATGGATAAGGTTGAAAACCCTAGCTTGTCGATAATCAAGAGCTTCATTGAAACACCTACCCAACGTTTGAGTGAGGAAAATCTCTGGGATTACTTTTGATACTTGAAACACAAACTCGACATTCCCTTCTTTAGCTGCAAGACATATAGCCTCATCTATAACTCTTTGGTTTCCTTTCTTTGCATTCTTACACACTAGGCGAAGAAGGTCATTTGCTAGTGCATGGAGCAGCTTTAGCTCTTGTATTTTCTTAACTCCTACATTGATACGTATCACACATGGATCTTTTTGTTAGTTTGATTTAATTTATGAGAATTAGAGTAAGCTTGAACAAGTACCCAATTCTTTGAAGAGATAAGAAAGTTAGCAACCATACCTACAAAATTGATGGTGGAGGTGATGAGCCTGAGTAGTAAACCATGCCCTGCTAATTAAGACCAAATCTCTTATCCCTCTTCTGAACAAATGTTAAAATAGAAATCTTTTATTGAAGAGGTAACATACTGTTAATCAAAGAGAAGAGTTCCACTTGTTGTTGAGTACAATTCCTTACCATGATTTTGATCAATCAAAAATGCGAAAATGTCATATGCCTTGATGCAACTTAACTATAAGACATTAATATTACTTTAAAAAAAAACCAATGTAAAGATGCCTACAAAGTTATATATTCCTCTCGTTTTTAATATAAGATCTATTTAATTAATTTAATTAAATTATAAAAATTAATTAAGTTAGTTATTATAGTATTTTTTTTCTAAAGCACCATAATCATATCTTCCTTAACTTCCACCCTTCTTTTTTTTAATTATTGTTGAGGGAGTATAAATAATAATAATTTAAAAAATAGATAAATATAAAAAAATATTTTATATTTAAGATTGATATCAACTTCCTAGTTATATATTGATAAAAGAATGAGTATTATTTTTGTTCTCCAAGCAATTTTTTTTTTGTAACATACCTAGCTCAATAAGTTTTGCTTTATCTCCTTGACTTCTATCTTCTTGTTGGACGGCCACACAAACATGATGGATAGCTGTGGTTGAAGGTATATTTACATCTTAAATGGGCAAAGAACCACGAAAGGTCATGTCCTTAAAAAAATACATAAATAATAATGATGATAATAAATAAATAAGATATAACAACATATGAAAAAAAGCGTTCTCTATGATAATTAAATGCATTTTGAATCATGTTTTCTTAATTCAATTTTATTCATGCATAGAGGTTGATCTTAGTCTTTAGCCTATTCAATCATAATCTTCTCTTTGATTATATTTTCTAAATTATATTCTGTAGGGTTTTTTTGCAAAATAAATAAAGAACCTTTTAACTCTCTTAATAAGTACGTTTTTTATAATTTAAATTTATACTCTCCTTCTTATAGGATAAGACTACTTATCATCTTAAATTATATTCACATTTAATATATTCTATGTTCGTTATCACGTTTTAATATTGTTGGTAATTGTATACTATCATAAATGGTGCATATTAGAATATAAAGAATGGAGAGATCGAAAATAACATAAACAAAATCTACACGTGATAATGAGAAGGAAAGGAAAGCATTTGAATTATATAGTGAAGTACACTGATACTGACAATTATAGATCCATCGTTTCCAGAAGATAAGTTCACTTGGGCTAAAGATAGCAGCCTTCAAGGTTGCAATCTCATGAATTGGCGTCCTCGATCCCTTTCTCCTTAAAGGGCACTAAAAGCAATTCTTCGCATTGTGGAAGCAAATCAGCCCAATATCTGTATATAACGCATGAATTGGCAAGAGCTAAATATAAGAGCTCTAAATATAAGAGCTAATTAACTTTTTAGATGGATTGAGAAAATAGAATAAATCAAATAACTATAATTACTATAAGAATTAGTTGACTAATTTAGGTAGATTAAAAAATATATAATATAAATTTGAGAGAATATATTTAGTCATAATTAACTATTTTATTTTATTTCTTTAAACTATTTAAAAAAATTAACTACCTTTATATTAATAACTGGAGGGAGTCATATTACATACATACTGAAACATTGTGCGGGGAAACAAACACGGAGAAGAATAGAACCCTTACGGCCGGTAAGGCATTCCAATGCAGTGACAGAATAAATATAACGTCCAATTTCTGGGTAACCATTTCTAAAAGACATTATGTGCCTGTTTGTTTGGAAAATTTTAAACTTTAGTTTAAAACTTAGGTTTGACTCAAAACTTAGGTTTAAAATTTTTTTAAAACAAACAGTCATATTTGTTCAAACGAACTTTTAGATTAAACTATGGTTTAAAACTAAGATTTCAGATAAGCTGATCAGAGTAACTTATAGAACAGTAAATCACTTATGAACTAACCAATTACTATATTACCCTTACTTTTTCTTACACTATCTCTCCAACTTTTTTTTAGACTCTCTCTCCTCTCATACTTTTTCTTACACATTCTCTCATCTCTTTTCTTACACCCTCTCTCCTCTCTCCTCTCATCTCTTATCTCTCCTCATTTAATACTCATACCTTTTTTTATAATTTACCAATAATAAACGTATTTCTGAAAATAATTATCCAAACACTCATTTATTCAAAATCATTTTTTTTTCATAAACTCTTTTCTAAAAGCCATTTTCTATAAATTGCCCAAAAGCCCTTTTTTTTCATAAACCCTTTTCCAAACTCTTATCCAAACTCTCATCCAAACAGGCCCTATAACAAGAATATTACCAAGCACGTTTGGAATGCCAGGTATGTCGCTATTCTTGTTTACGAGGCATTTTGCAACTTGAATGTTTCCACTATACCAACTAGCCATTGCAAGTGCTGTGCGACCGTCAGAATCACGGGTTAGAAGGTATTCTGGAGGCAGTAATTTGAGCAACTCCTACACTACGGTGACATGCCCAAACATTGCAGCCACATGAACTGCTGTTCTTCCTTGAAGAGCAATTTGTGCAGTCAAAGCATTAGGGTTTTGATCCAGAATTGCTTTCGCATCACTCCACTTGTTACAACTTATACCATGGCACAAATCCTTCTTACATCTTTTTTCCTCGCCTGTAATCCTCACCACGTTAGGAAAAATCAAGGTGTACGTATGATTAACTGAAGTTATTGTCGAATCAAATTCATTTTTTTATTATTTAAAGGGAAGTAGGATCAAACTTGTAACCTCTGAGAAGAGCTTATATATCACTGAGTTACAAGGCTATTAATTAAGCAAATTAATTTATGTAGCATATTTCCCAAACTCCTAGGGAAACATTCATGGTTTATAAAATAGTGTGCCCTGAAAATGTGTTTTAAATTATATCCAATTAATTTAATGAGGACTGATATATACAAGCTTTATTTGTTATAGGGACCATGTTGAATTTTTGTTTATCAGAATGGCGTGGCCAAGGCATCTACTCATCCCTGTCTTTTTAAAGATTTGTCGTCTTAATTTTTCAAATCACTAGGTGTTTACTATGTCTACGTATGTAGTTACAAGCACTTGCACGCACATACGCACACACACACGTATTTATGTATTTAAGAAATTGGCATGCTTATAGGGTATTAGTTTATTAGTGCCCATATGTGAGATAGGATCATTATTTTGAATAATATAATTATGTTCAATTATGTATTAATATAATCTTTGGTTTTTTAATTTTGTCCTCTTTTTAATTTTAATTTTTAAATTTTAAACTATATATTTTAGTCTCTTAAATTTCTTTCTACTTAAAATATTAATCTTTGTAATTTAATAAATATTTAGACTATTTTACTTCTTTAATTATCAAAACACAAATATAATTTAAAATTTGAGAAATTAAAACTAAAATTTTTATAAATTTAAGACTAATGATTGTATTAACCCTATAAATTATTTAAATTTAATTAAGTAAATATGCCTATTAATTAGTCACGTTTTGTCTTTTCTAGAAAGCAAAACCTTATCTTATTAACACAATTCTTGACAAGATTCCATTTTTTTTAAAAAAAAAAAGGGAACAGTATATGATTTTTCGAACAGTTTTTATCTTTCTATTTACAACGTTAAAATGAACTCGAAATGTTAGTTTTCAAAACATATCGGGTACTTTAGAGTTAGTTTTCAAAACATATCGGGTACTTTCTCTCAGACCATTAAACCTTTTGTTAACACAACGCCAAGATATTTTTAGGCTTTTGATCCAAATGACACAGAAATAAGAGGAGCTTTTGTACTCATTCACCCGATTCCTCATGTGCCCTTGCTGAAGATTGTTCCATGTCACTTAATTGTTCTCCAAATGTCAATGGTGAGTAAGGTGAAGGACGGTGCAGCCCTACGAGAGGATCCAAGTCGATCGGTGAGTTTCGTCCCAAGTCACCTCGCAATGTTGACATTTTAGGAGTACCAGAGATCTGTATGATGAACTGATCAAATGTTAAAATAAAAGGCTGAGACTTTTGAGAATGGGGGACGCAGAAAGAAGAACAAGAAAGGATTGATGAAGAATAATCATTACCAATTTCCTCGGAAGGAAGGCGGACAACGAGAGGCAGGATGCAGACGCCAACGGCCAACGGAGAGTGGAGGATGACCGCGAGAGGCATAAAAAAGACTTATCAGACTAATGTATTTATATGACTTATTTATATTGACTTTGAATAGTCAAGATGAGAATAACGTCATCGGCATAAAAACAATGTTCAATAATTGAGAATTACGTCAAGCTCAATTATTATATATTGGATAGAAATTTTGACGGGGAGTTGAAATTGAAATAACGATGGAAGAGTGTTGCCCAACGGCACCTATACTCGAACAAAAAAAACAGAGAAGTTTATGAATTTTGTTACGTTTATCGTTGCAGAAACTTCTGTTTTTTTATGTAGTTATTTTTCAGTCAGATTTAAGTATTTTTGGATTAGCTGAGTTAGTTTTGATTTAATCAAGGGTGTTCACAAATTACGACTAATCCCTTTTAAAGTTTATAACATAAATGATTTTCACCTCTTCTGACAAATAGATTTTTCGTGATTTAAATTTATGTTATTTTGTTTTCTATAATGAGATTATTTATCACATCAACTAATAGATTAATAGTAATTGATGATAATTTTCTTAAAAATATTTTATATATTTATATGATCAGAAAATCTTACTATCTTCAAATAATTATTACGATTGCATACCTAGAGTTTGAACATGAAACTATTAAATTAGAACGACCTACAGTTAATCAATATAAGTGCTTAATGATAAAGGTACTTCTTCTTATATGATATAAAGGCTTTTTATGATTAACATTTAAATATTTATCATATTTTATTCAGAAAAAGGAAACCAGCAATTTATTTATTTCCTTAATCGGCACATCATTTTTATTGCTTGTGTCCTCCCCATGGATCAACCTCCCCATTGAACATCCCGAGATTCCGATGGGCGTCTAATTCTCGATTTCATTGGTTCCAAAAAGATGAACTCAACGCAATGAAAGCAAACGGCCTTTCACAAAGCCCCACCTTTTTCCCCTTGATGTTCTTCCTCGAGATCACAATAAAACGAACCAATTGGGGTAAAATAATGCATTCCTGATAAATTTCGCTAGGAAATTCCTACATTGGGTGCCAACTTATAATCCCATTGGGCAGGTATCAACATCTTCAGAGGGTTCATCGTCCCGGTATTGAAAATGAAAATGAAGGTGGGGGGCATTGGGCAGGGTGCTTTGGTTCCATTACGTTGAGTTCATCGTTTGGTACCATTGAAAGCGATAATTAGACGACCATCAGAGCATCATCTGGTGGGGCGACGATAATGGGTTGATTCGTAGGGAGGACGCAAGCACTAAAGATGCGTATTCTGGTCTAATAGCAACATTTGGAAATCTCTTATAAGGCCTCCTGGGCAGATTGAAAATTTGATAAAAGTGTATACCTTGAATTTGGATTTTGTTATTTCAAGCTACATTTAATTGGCATTTTCTGCATTTTTAATTTATGAAACCAATATAAATCTTTTTTAATAGATAATATATATATTTTTTCAAGAGGTTTCTATATATGTATTTTTAAAATAGAAAGAAAATCTATGTAATTATAGCAAAACTCGGAGACAATTTGTGTAATTAAACTTTATCTTAAAAAATTTGAGGAAGTTTCGAAAAAACGGAGAGCATGTTTGCACAATTTTGATGAAATTCAACTATTCAAGAAACAATTCATGTTAAAAATAGATAAAAGATCAGTGTAATTTTTATAAAAACTCAAGCAAGCCTGCATACTACATCTTAAAAGCAACAACTGGGCTTAATAAAGTGGTGTCAATTTGAAAAGATTATGTGGCATTTCTTGTAACAGTTTTTATTAAGAAAAATTACTAAAAGAGTCATGTTTACTGAAAAGCTTCTCAAGTATCTACATTCAGATGCACAAGGTGCATGATTCTTAATATGCTTAGGGATATTGTCACTTAGTATATATTGTTAATTAATAGATTAATTTTCTTGTTACAGGAAATTCCAATTCATATGAACTTTTGAGCCAAGAGATCCACTTGTTGTTTGTGATCTGGACTGGCTTGTAGTTAAGCATTGAATTCCAGAGGATGACATTTAAAGCAATGAAAGAAAGTCATGTTTTTAGCTATTACAGGACGAATGGTAACAAAAAGAAAGGTACATCTACTACCTTTTCCTCCACTATATTTCAGACTATTTTTCCTGAAATAAAAATTGACTACCAGAATATCATAAGAGAATAAGAGATGATGGAAGATGCAGTCAAATATTAAAGGTGGCACTGAAGCAAGGTGCTGAAGAAGCCCAGTGCCTCTACCCTCACACCATGAGAGGTGCTGGCTTCAACCAGGCACCTTGCTGGCGAGTACCTTATGCATCTCAATGTATTTGGATGTTGACAGGGAAAGGACGATCTAGAAGACGAGGGCATCAATTTTAAAACAGTTAAAGGATAAAACAGGAAACTATAAAACCCAACCTAGTCCAACCCAGCCTTTGATGTTTAAGAATAGGGTAAAATAATTTTTCTTACTTTAGAATATTCACGCTATTTCTTTTCTAAGGTTTTGCAAAATTACAATAAAATGAGGCCACCCCAAGGGACCACATTCATAGAAACATGATTAGTATGCTTAAATGGTGAAGTCAGTGACTTAATTAATTCATTGATGATTATTATGTTTGGATAGATAATTTATATGTCAAATGCTGTTTGAAATGTATATTTATCTTTGTTTGTATAGCATACTTCTAATATTTTTCTTACCCTAGCTCCACGCTTCACTAGACATGTACATTTTGAGCGCCTCTTGCCTAAAGCATTTTACAGATCTAGTGCTACTAGGACACCTTTCACCTTTGACTACCTTGGTCATACAAGGGGTTCTACAGTCCAAAGTCGTAGTAATATATAAAGGAGAATATTCAGATGATGACCATGACAATCTCTAGGTATGTAAATTCATAAAGTATGAATGCTCAAAGAAACATATAGTTGGAGGAAAGCCGGTCAATTACAGTGAGTAGATTTCGACATATAGTTTAAGTTCATCATTAAACTTCTGCAAATTGTAGTAATGATGACCTTGTCAGAGTATATTGTAGATACAAACTCCAAAATGGGAGTTAGACATGTAACTCCCACCCCACACCCAAAACAAAGCAGAAAAACATATTGTTCTGCAAATTTCAAGCACAGAATTTAAAAATGAGTGAGATACAGATTTTTGAAGCAGTTGATCAAAGTAAGTGTATCCACAGAAGTGATAGCTATCCAGAAGATTTTGCAACTAGTATGAACCACTGCCAAGATTAACCAAGTTGTATCCACACAAGTCAATTAAACGGAACATCATGCATTTTCCAATACATCTCCCTTTGCATGTTCAGCAACTTCGTTTACATTAACAGATTACAAAAACTTGTCAAACGCCTAACTGCATTATTCCGTTTACAAGGAATCCTGATATTAGCGTATGTTTTCTCAACTTCAATATGCTATTGCTAACCCCAAATTATTGTAACCCACTGAATCTATTTCCTTTCAACAAGTCCGTCTCTGAGCTTCCTTACTTGAAACAAAGCAGCCAAAAAGAAAACGACGAACTAGAAAAAAAGTTGAGAATCGGTAAATTACAGATGTCTGATTTTAGGGGCAATTTTCACCTTTCTTCTCCTACTGTTTATCCCACTAATAAATTAGCGCAACAAAAATGGAAGGGAAAAGGAGTAACTCCAACAAATACTGAAGTACACTTTCTTACCAAGACAATCAATGAAAAGCAAATCGCAGAGCGAGGTTGCAATAAACGAAATACCTTTGATTTGGTATCTTCACCGCTTTCCATCTGCTAACAACATGAATTCGACAATCGCGGCTTCATTGACATGACTCATCGGATAGAAAACCCAGAACGCTCAGGTACTGTACAAATGCAATGCCTCAACCACCAAAACACAAGGTGGCTTGAAATAAAAGAAAGAATTCCAAATACAAAAGAGAAAGAGACCGATATGACGATGATGACGATGAAGGAATAGAAATTGTGTGGTGGAATATTTGACCGGGAGAAGAGAAGTGAAGAGTAGCCGCTTACACCACAATTTGGCTTTGGGATTGAATTTCACGCAATTTTTGTCTGCGAATATGTTTGACTGTTTGCATTTATCCGTTGTATACATGTCTGCCATCGCAATTTTCAACCGCAGTTTGGGAGAGAACTGGATTTTTTTTTTTCACCGACCCGAAGGGAAATTCTTAAGTTAGAAGTAGGTGAAGATATCATATCATTTAAAGAAGTTTTTTTTAGAAGCAATTATAGAAGGGGTTTGGTACAGGAAAAAAAAATCTTAAAGTAAGTTGAGCGTAGAGGAAAATAGGTTAGGATTCTAGCCTGATAGGGGTTTAGTATGATTTGATCTGTTTAGCAGAAAAGCTTACTTTCAGGATTATTTAGACACCTTTTAAAATAAATGTATTAGGCTTTTTAATTTAAAGTTTAACTGGAAAGCTTATACTCCTAGCCTGATAACTTCTTAAAATTTATTTTATTAATATATAGAATATATAATATATATTAGCAAAATAAATTTTAAAATAAATAAGCTTTTTAGGTATATTAAAAGTTATAGTTGTGTAAGTTTGAATAGGTTTAAAACTTATTTATAATCTTTAAAGCCTTATACATTAATTTTTTTAAAGGCTTACATTATAGGTAATCATTTAAAAAAAAATTAAGTTAGCCAGCCTTTTCAAAGGCGAAGTCAAACAATTGTTTGTTGGCTTAGGCTCAAATCTAAGTTTTAGGCTCTTTGATTTATTTGGCAAAAATCTTGTATAACATATTTCCATCTCTACTATAGCTAAAACATATCTATAGACTTAGTCATCTTCTTACCTATTAGCGTTAGTAACAATTACAGTAAGGTTTTTTTACTAAATATATATACATCCTCCTATCAAAATTGTTGGGCAATAGTCATCTCCTCTAATGGACATTCATCTTGAGGGAGCTCTTAGCAAAGTTTTTTTTATACAAAAAATTTTAAAAAAGGATTGAGCTCATTCATGATCTAAGAGTAAAAAGAAATCTCCCTTCTTTCTAAAATATATCAATATCGGGCAGGGCAAGTCGTCTGTTACTCTCAGACGTAAACCTAGGTACCCAAGAATTAGAATATATTTCTAAACGCTGTAACTGAAACCAAAATAAAATATTATTCTATAGAAATCAAATACGCTTTAAATAATCATGTCTCACTCCTTCGTCAGTTGAACCCATAGAGAATTGGTGTCTTTAGCAAAGTTAAATCCCTAGTCTTATGTGTTTTTTCGTATAGCAAAAAAAAAAACATCCAACAAACTGGTCTTGACTTGGGCCTTAATCCCATGCTATTTCAGCCCATTAGGCTTATATTGAAAATACAGGCTTTCCCCATAAATATCGAAAGTTACATATATGCTGTTACAGGGTTATATCGGCTTCCAATAAGCTGAAATGCAACATCTGTACATCCATTTTCTTCTTCTTACTGATAACATTAGTATCTTCTCCTTTCAACCATTTGGGTCAACCCATATAAAGATATATATATATATAGAGGGAGTAAAAGTTACATCATTAAAAAATTGTTGATATCTTTAATAGTTCTTTTGATATTTTTAATTGTGACTGCTTCAACAAGTCGTGTACAATTGAATTTAAATGTAATATGTTCCAGTCTTAAATATAGGACCTAATTAGTGAGTTGATATTGATTTTAAATATAATATTTATTTTTTAAATTTACTAACTCTTTCTCAAATTACCCTTATTAATACTCTCAACAATAATCAAGTAATTAAGAGAAATAGGGAGTTAAAAAAGCTGATTATGATACTTTAGAAAAAATATGCTATTACAATTAATTTAACTAACTTCTTTTATATAATTAAATTAGTTAAATAAATTCTATATTTATGACAGGAGGAGTACATTATTCATCATCTTTTGTGATTTTATCCACAATTATTAGTATGTAGGTTAATTATTCTCTTAGTACTAGGCCATGAAGGAATTGGGTTAGCTCTATAAACCACAGTCCTTCCTTGAGTTTTTAAGCTAAAATAAATTGCAAGCTTAAGATGTTGGATTTATTAATAAAATGCAGGGTTGTGGAGAGCAAAGGGGAGGAAGTGAAGAATGTAAAAGTAGGGGATGTGGTGATTCCATTGTACATATCAGAGTGTGGAGAATGTGAGGTATGCATAAAAGGAAAGACCAACCTATGCATGAAATACCCTATAAGGCTCAGTGGGTTGAAGCCAGACAACAGCTCTAGAATGTCTGTGAGAGGTCAAGAGGCATTTCATCTTATGACTCGTGCCACATGGTGTGATTACATTAGGGGTATTCATGGGTAGGGTTGGGTAGGGCAGCCCCCTGCCTGAAAAAGATCTGGGATATATTTTGTAACTCGATACCCAACCCTACCCGATAAAAGCCCTAACTATTTTGGGCTGGGCATGAGCGGGCTGGGCATACCCAAATTGTGATATTCTGCTTATATTGTGAGAAAAAAATCTGCAATCATGAACTTATAAAATAATATCATATTTATATCTTCAATAGTTAAATAATATATATAATTTATTAAGAATAAAGTAACAAAAAAATAGTAATTAAAATCTTAAAGTCTATTGTATATATAAAAAAGAAATATTAAAATATGTAGAGGTCAGATATTTGTAGCGTTATTACAATACCAATAATCGAATACTTAACAAGTAAAGCAGAGGAGCAACTTTAGTATTTACATAAATATAAGAGTTATATTTAATATTTTAAAAATGAGCAAAGAGAGTTGCTAGCTAAAGTAAAAAAATGTAAAATTACAAATAGAATAAGTTAAGAAAAGAAATAAAAATTTAAAAAAAAATAATAAATAATAAATATATATAGGGCCGGGCCAAATGGGCAGGGCAGCATACCCTGCCCGGCCTGAAATTTGGCCCTGCCCTGCCCAAATATATTTTGGGCAACCTTTTTAGGGCCAGGTTGGGCGATTTTTTTGCGGGTTCGGGCGGGCGGATTGGGCCATGGGCATTATAAACACCCCTAGATTACATGGTCATTGATGCTAACTATGTTGATAAAGTTGACTCGGCAGCCATTGATACAGGTCATGGAAGCTTTATCTCTTGTGGCTTCTCTACTAGTTTTGGAGCTTCTTGGAAGGAAGCCATGGTAGAAAAAGTATCTTATCATGTCTCAAAATTTGAGCCATGACCAGTACATAATATAAATAAATTCATATTTCTTAAGCTTAAAACCTTAAATCAATTGTTCGATATGAAAATCATAATGTATTAAAATGTTAATAAAAAAGGCAAGTCATATGTAGAAATTTTGACAGAATTGTCATTGTATGACCAATTTCCCGATAATCCTATAAAAGACAACAAATGTTCAAAGTTTCCGTAACATTTCTTCTAGAATCTTTTCTAAAAACTTTGTGGAACATTTACCTTTTTAACAAAATAATACAAGTACTTTATAAATGATAATTACATCAAAAGTAATCTTGTAAAAAATGACGCTTCGAATATGCAATGAGGCTCTTCACTGCTCAACGGGAGCATTAGGGTCAACTGCACTATCTGAAGCTAAATAATCTACTTATGAATAACGTCCCAAAAACATAATCTAAATGCGGAAATAAACAATTTCAATATGCTAAAATGTAATTCATAAGATTTTGTAATTTGATGAAAATATTTTTATTTCATGAAAAACAATTTGAAATAACCATTTCAAATCAATCGTTTAAAAGCAATCATTTCAAAACAATCATTTTTTCGTATGACTTCAACATAACGTAAATAGGCGTGAACATACAGTCCACGAGGGTAACTAACTAATCTGACGCGACTTGAAGCCACGAAAACAGGTGTGGACACACAATCCATGAGAGTAAATAACCATGCATAACATGAGGCCACAAAACAAACGTGGACACACAGTCTATGAGGGTAAATAACTAATCAGGCGCGGCACGAAGCCACTAATACAGGTGCAGGTATGAAACCTATGAATAACAGGCGCATGTACGAAACCTACGAATAATAGGTGTGAGAATAAATCACATGAATAACTATCGTGAGTATGAAACTCACAGATATCCATCGAGTTTGGATAACCAAAGTGCACTAAGGACTAATAGTACTACTGTTCCATCCTTTCTAAAATGTTTTCAATATGCGTGGAGTCCATTTCACATGTAATAATGTCAATCGTGTCGGATGCAATAATCTTTGATAAAATCACTTTGAATTTCAAAACCCCTGCATGAACATTTAAAATCAATATCAAAGTGCTATAGGAAACATACAAAATTCTCATAGGGATATTTCTGAAATAAAACTTAATTCAATATAATCTTTGTTAAATTCTTTTGTAAAACCTCTTTATCTATTTATATATATAATCGTGATCCTTTTGTAAGCCAATTGTAAAAAAATTATTTCTAATGAATAAAATCATGAATTCGTAAAATTAACTTTTCATGAATCATATTTAAAACTCAACATTTTAAATAAAATAATAATTTATTAAAAATAATATTTTAAGGGATGTTATTCACTTGACTTTAGTTTTAGAATATTATTCTCCCATTTTATATTCCCAAATTTTCTGAAAATAACACATTTCATCAACTATTAGTATTAATCACTTTTATACCGAAAATCATTTTCTTTACTAGAAATATGAAAATCTACAACTTTGACTGTGAAAATCTTTAAACCTTGCAATCATATTAGATGTGAATAATCCTTACCTAATATGTTTATCTTCCCTTATCCATCCATCTATCACATTTAATGAAAAACCTATAGCAACTTTAATTCATCCTTTTTCACTTTTAAATCATTTCTTCACAATTAATACGACATATAGCCCCCCTAGCTTTATTATAAATATAGCATCACAAACAGCCAACATTTTATATTTTCAGCTTCAATAACTCATTCCAGTCATTGTATATACTTCAACATTTCTTTAAACACATCATTTCAGAAACATCAACATTCATTTAAGCATAAGCAGAAACTCCTAAAATTTCCCAAATTTTTTCTAAAAATCCACAACCCTTGACGGAAGAACAACAGGTTATGTTCTTTGCAAATCATAGTTCAAATTATGAGATTATACACGCAGCAACCAATACCCTGGTTTCAGAAAACAAAATCCAAAATTGTTCAATGTTTCATTATGCATTTCTAGCACCTTTTGCTAGATTTCAGAGTGATCAAAATCAAACAACCCAGAGACTCAAATCTGTTTTATACCATCTAAACCGATGCCAACCTCCGTTGTTTCCTTTTCCCATTTTAAACAACTACAGTGCACTCAATACGTAGATATGCATATATGCGTGAGTATGCTCTGTTCAATTCAACCAGAATAGCAGCATATATGCATATACACATACTCAACATTATTGACTCAAAATCATACCCTACAACAACTCCCTTCATCACACAACACATACATACATACACAGCTCATGCAAACACAATATATATCTATATATCCATATCATTCACAACTACAACAACCTTCACCCAATAACATGCTTCTGTTCCAGCTTCAAGTTCACCACATAAGCCTTCACAGAATATCACAGAACCGCAGAAAGCAGAATAGAGGGACATCGGAGAAGCTTACCCAGCAATGGCAACTGAGAGGAACTTCAAAGGTCTAGAATTTCCACAGCCACGACAGAGGGAACGCGACGGCAACGGTTGACCACAGCAACGCCTTGCACAGCGACGGCGACAGGAAGAAGGAATTTGAATGAATGGACTTGCTACAGTAACTTGAGCGCACTAGGCAACGATGAAGAATCTGCACAGTGCGACGGTGACAATGCTAGCTGAACCCACAACAGAGAATTTCAACAACGTCGACCGCCACACACCCTCGTTCTAACTCCTGCGATCTTCCCCTGATTCCCCTGCTCGCAGCATTTAAAGGCAAACATAAATTCATGTGATGTGACAATTCCGGTGGCGACGACACGGCAGAGGAAGTTGACGGCACACTGCAGAGGCTGACCACACGGCATCGCTAGCGTGAAGTTCCCTTCCTGCTCCCGCTGCTCTCCGTCTGCGTCGCCACTGCTTTCAGAGGTCGGAAGGAAATGGAGGTACGGCGCAGAGAAAAAGGGAGGGGCAAAGTTGTAATTTCACACACAAAAAAAAAAAAGAAAACTTCACTTCTGCATTAGCTGAGATTCGAACACAGGCCTCATGCTTATGCCTGCGCCTTTTGACCACTCTGCTAACGCTTCCTTATTAACAAGTTTTGCATACAATATATATATATTATTTTTATATTAATTTTATCTATTAAATTTTTTCAGAGCCATAACAGATCTAGTGTTGCTATTTTTGATCTTGGTGCTGTTGGATTAGGGGTATGCATCTCTCTCTCTCTCTCTCACACACACACACACATCTATTTCTTCTAGATAACTTCTCTGATTGAGTAAAAAAAAATATTATTTGGTACCATGCGGTATTAGATGAGTACTTCTTTTATAGGGTAATTTTATCAGTGTAATTGTTTTTATTTGCAAGCACTAGTGGAGAAAGGTTCTTTAAAACTTGTTAAAAAGGCTCTTTAATACCGGTTTTCCAACTGATATATATACAACGGGTGTGGAAAATGTAAGACTTTCCACAGCAGTGTAGAAAGGTGAAAAAAAATTTTGTTGAAAAATTAATTACTTTAAATTTTTTGTTGAAAAATTAATTACTTTCTATACCAGTTATGGATTTAATTGGAGTAGAAAGTGTTTTCTACGCAGGTTGTCAAAGTAAGCAATGTGGAAACTCCATAATTTTGCTTCTTATTTATGAAATTGCTACCGTCATACTTTAATTAGTACTCGCATATGATGAATTTTATAATGAAGTTTAAGTGCATTGGTACTAAAGTTCATAGCATACTTCAATTTCTTGATAATTGATATGAGCAAGTAGCTAGTAACAGTGGCTGGTGATGCAGGTTGTAAGTGCAGAAAAATTGATGGGGTCAACAAAGATAATTGGGATTGACAAAAAATGAGAAGAAGAGAGAAAAAGGAGAAGCTTTTGGAATCATAGGCTTTATAAATCCTGACAAGTTATCAGATAATAAATCTCTTTCACAAAAGTTCAAAGAACTAAGTGGCGAAATGGGAGTTAGATTATTCTATTGAGTACCCTGGAGTCCCCCCTTTGCTCAATGAAGCCATGGAATCAACTAAAGTGGTACATTTCGTTCTCCACTTTCTCCAATTAAATAAAAGATTATAGGACTAATAGCATAAGATTATAGGACTAATAGCATAAGTTTTCTTATTAATTAAAACAATGAAATAATTTTATTTTTAAAATAAGTCCGATCATATTTTCGAAAGAAATTATTTTATTTGAAAGAAAATTATTTACATGTAAACTTTAGTAATATATGTCAAATGTATTTGAATAATTTTTTTAACAAAAGAATATATTTAGTATTTGGCCAAAAGAAAATGAAAATTGAATATACAATTAGTGAAATCTACTTATTAGTTAATTAATTAATTAATGATGAGATAAGTGATATTGAAGTTGTTCTCATGCTATATATACAGGGAGTTAGCAAAACAGTAGTAGTAGGTACTGGAGCTGAATCTCTTCTTCTTTTTTTTGTGTATAAAAAAGTTTAGATAGATTTAGTATCGGCCTCCCACTAAGGCCAGGATATAGTTCTAGGATTCAGAGAATATTTATAAGGGACTTACGAGATCGCTTACCAAAGGAGCCCTCACAACAGCAACAAGAATCGAACTCATATTTTTATTGGGTATAAACTCATTCTTTATCATATATACTAACTCTCATTAATTTGTGTAGTCAAGTTAAGCTATCATTCTTTATGGAAGAACATTGAAAGGTTCTGTATTTGGAGGCATAAGGCCCATCTCTCATCTTCCTTTTATAGTTCACAAGTGTTACACAAAGGTTAGTATCTTAAATAAATTAAATTTTGAAGAGATTAGCTATGTGACATTTGTTGTACATTTTTAATCGTTTAATCAGAAAAATTTCTAAAAGAATTATATCTACGTTCAGATGCACAAGGTGATTCTTAATATGAATAGAGATAATGTCACTTATTACAGGAAATTCCAGTTCATGAACTTTTTGCCCCATGAGATTCACTTGGAATCATATATATGCAAAGCATTTGAGCTAATGAGGGATATCATTCTTCATGAGACCTTTTTGGGGGTGAAAAGGCCTAAATGTGAATAAAGAATTACCTGTGGGAATGAGGTTGTCATTATATGTAATTTATCATTATGCAACAAAAATATAATATTCATTTCCACCTCAATATATACACACCATATTTAATTACTATATCTGATTTTGAATATAGGATGTAATTAAAGGTTTTATTGTGATCTTAATTCACTTCCTTCTGAATCAGATCTTATCTCTCTTTTGTTTTCTTTCTCATTTTCTTCTCATAATCTTATATATAACTTTAGATAAAAAATTGAGTGGTTTATATTTAATATAATTTAATTTTTACAATTTAAATGTATTTATTTATTTTTATAATCATAATTTTTATAAAATATTAAATTCGAACCGTCCCATTTTTTTATTCAAGAGTGAAGAAAAAATTCTGAAAAGACAAGGGAGAGAATTAGATCCCTTTGTTCTCTAAATTTATATTTTTTCATCGAAACTATTCAATTGATTTCACTTTTTATGGGGGGTTTTCAATGGGTAATTCTAATACAAATAATTAATTAAAGCGAGTATTTTTAGAAAAATATAATGATTACTCAATGTCATTCAATAAAGAAAAAAAGTATATTTCACAGCCACATCGTTCTTTCCTATTAAAAGATAATCTCAATGTAATTGACAAGAAATATCAAATCGTAATTATTCAAATAATACAATAATAACAGAGTGGTACATGAATACAAATCCATCTCATGGCCACGGCTTCACATTCCTGTCAAAGACATTCCGGTATGTAGAAACATAAGTGTGAAGAAGAAGAGGGAATTGTGACAGCACAAAGAGGAAGACCGGAACACTTGCAAGTATAATAATGGGAAGGAGACCCCAGGAGTAGTTTGTATGCTTTAAGATGAGATGAATGGTAGAAAGAAAGGCTATCATCATGCTTACAATGGAGATGAAAAGAAAAGAAAGACCTAAAATCAATTTTATGGGTAAGGATTTGAGGAACTTTTCTTCCAAGTATTGAGTGGTAAGAATTGCTAGAAACATTAGAACTGAAGCTGAAGAAGATAAAAGTGATAATATGGTTGAGAATATGAAAACCATAAAAAATGGCTGTTTGATGAATAATGGGTATCCAAGATTCTGATCATTTCCTCCTGGAAGAGTAAAAGCTGCTGCAAACATGATGGTCATAATTAGGGTTCCAACAACTGAACAAGAAGATGCTGTAGCCTTTATCCATTGCTCTCCTTCTTTCATTAACTCTTTATGATTTTCTCTAAATAATTCTTTAGCTGTCATGCCATACTTGTTTCGAAATGCCCTAAAGCTTGGAGGAGTTAAACTCTCCACCTCCTGCATTTGTTTCAAAAAGTATTGCACTCACATTCTTATCAAAGGCCAAAATACTAATATAACCAGTTTGGGAGATAAAGCGGTTAGCAAAGAAAATGGAACTTTGATTCAAAGCCAGGCCTCATGATACTTACTTTCTCTGTGATGCCCTTGAATGATTCTAGAACTTTCAATATGCCTCCAAAGAAAGTGAAACTCACAAATACATGCGGACAAAATGTATTTAATTGATTAATTTATATGGGATTATGACTCAAAAATTAAAGGCTCTAACCTTAAACCATTGCAATTCTCTTTGCATTTGCAGAGTAGGTGCATAGATGCGATTAAGAACGTGATCAGGAGCCTTCATAGCTGCCTTATGCATCAAGTTATTTCCATCATTATTTATATTGGCTACCATGGCATTCTTGAAGCGAAGGCCATGGATAAGATTGAAAACCCTAGCTTGTCGATAAACAAGAGCTTCATTGAACAACAAAAGCATCGTTGGATTGAGGAAAATCTCTGGGATTACTTTTGATACTTGAAACACAAACTCGACATTCCCTTCTTTAGCTGCACGGCATAGAGCCTCATGTATAACTCCCTTTTGGTATGCTTTCCTTGCATTCTTACAAACTAGGTGAAGAAGTTCATCTGCTTGTGCATGCAGCAGCTTTAGCTCTTGTATTTTCTTAACTCCTTGAATGATACGCATCACGTACAGAACCATTTAGTTAGTTTAATTTAATTATTAAGAGTAAGCTTGCTTGTATAAATACCCAATTCTTTGAAAACAAGTGAAAGTTAGCATCCATACCTACAAAATTATCGGTGGAGGGGATGAGCCTTTGTAGTAAACCATGCCCTGTTAATTGCATGGGACCAAATCTTTTATCCTTCTTCGGAACAAATGTTAAAATATAAATATTGTATTGAAGAGGTAACATATGCTATTGATCAAAGGGAAGAGTTTCACTTGTTAGTTAGTTCAATTCCCCATCATAATTTTGATCAATCATAAATATAAAATTGTCATGTGCAATGTTTCAATCTAGACTGATGATCAATCAATATTGTAATAATGAAATAAAAGTTAAAAAATAATTATATGCATATATAATAATGTATATAAGAAATAAATTTATAATAAATTTAATTGTCAACATAATAACACTATAATATATAAAGTTTTCAATAAGAAATAACACCATATACCTAACAACTGGGTGTGTCAATTTTTTTTTTATATTTTTAATTTTTCAGCCTTGTTTTCTTTGCTAGGCCCAAAACCTGTCTGTCTACTTTTCTAGAAGTTGTCCTTTTTTTTTATACTGTAGAAGTTGTTCTAGTTCCTCATCTAATTGGGTTACGGCTCAATGTGGCCCAACTCAACAATGGAAACGGTTGTTTTTCCCCCAAATCAGGCTGCTAGCAAGTTCTAGAGTACTACTTTATTATAATTTTACTTATATTATTTAGAGAGATATAATAATTTTTGGGTATTTAAGTTAACATTTAAAGGTAATTCACAACTCTCCTTGTTTAACATTGGTATCGCCTAAAAAGAAAATAGATTTCGCCTTGCTCTTGAATCATGAGCAAACACAACACCTTCTAAAAATGTTATGTAAAAAAAAAAGCTGCTAGCAAGTCAAGTCGTTGGTTCAATTTAATTTTTTAATCACTAGTCATGTATATATATACGTTGACCCGACATACCTATAAGATAGTAATATTACTTTAAAAAAGCAATGCAAAAGTTACACGTTTTGATGCCTACAAAATTATATATTATTCTTTTTCTCCATTCATTATTTTTTTAACGTACCTGGCCCAGTAAGTTTTGCTTTATCTCCTTGACTTCTATCTTCTTGTTCGATGTCGACGCAAACATCATCGATAGCTGGGGTTGAAGGTATATTTATATCTTACATGGGCAAAGAGACAAGGATGACAATGAGATAAAACAACATATGAAAAATAACATAAACAAAATCCACATGTGATAAGTGAAAATAGAAGGGAAAACATCTGAAATATATATATAGTTATAAGTACACTAATATACTGACATTTATAGATCCAACGTTTCCAGAAGATAAGTTCACTTGGGCTAAGAATAGCTGCATTCAAGGTTGCGATGTAATGAATTGGCGTCTCCCCTTTATCATTGGAGGGCACTAAAAGCAAATCTTCGCATCGTTGAAGCAAATGCAACGCAATATCTGCATGAATATACCGCATACATTTATAAATATATAGTCACACCATGATCGAATCAACAAGAGCAGAAAAACCAAAAGAAGTAAATCATAATTATAAAAACTATTTAATTTTTTTTAATATTAAAAAAATTAAATAAACTAATTAATTATAATTAATATAAGATTTAGTTCATTATTTTGACTAAATTGATGAGTAAATATAATGAATTCATCTTTTGAGGTGATATTTAGTTATAATTAACTGATTAATTTAGTTTTCTTAATATAGTTAAAAGTATCAATTAATTTTTATATTTACAATTAGAAATAGTATGACATAACATACCGAAGCATCGTGCCTGAAAACAAACAACAAGAAGCTTAGAACCCCAACGGCCTCTGAGGTAATCCAATGGAGTGACTGAATAAAGATAACGTCCCATTTCTTGGTGATCATTGTCAAAAGCCGCTACAACAGGAAGGTCATCATAATTGTTTGAAATGACAACTATGTGGCTATTCTTGTTTACGAGGCTTTTTGCAACTTGAATTATTCCACTAAACCAACAAGCCATTACAAGTGCTGTATCTCCGTTAGAATCACGAGTTAGAATGCATTTAGGATCAGTTTGTAATTTGAGCAACTCCTCCACTATGGTGGCATGCCCGAGCATTGCAGCCACGTGAAGTGGCCTTCTTTCTTGATCCATAAGTACTGCATTCAAAACATTAGGGTTTTGATCCAGAATTGCTTTCGCATCACTCCAATTGTTACCACTTATAGCATGGAACAAATCCTCCTTCAATGCTCTTTCCTCACCTGTAATATATCCACTCCATCTAAGGCGTATGATTAAATGAAGTTGTCCAAGCGAAGCAAATCAAGTTATGTAACTCATTTCTCAAACTCCATGTAATATATATGGGGAAACATAAATGGTTTATAAAATAGGCAAACTGTGTTATAAAATATGTCTAATTAATTTGATGAGGACTAATGTACAAACTTTAATTTATTTGTTACTGGGACCATCTTGAATTTTTTTATTTTGAAAATACCTACAAAATTTTAATATTTGTCAAAATGGTGTGGCCAAGGGTGCATATTTTATCTTAGTTTAGATTAATTTTGGATTTTAGCTTGTTGCTTGTCTTTCTAGGTCTTTGAAGCACATTATTTAAGCTACTTGAGGAGTAGGGCTTGAACAATGTATTCAAGGATGTGTGTTGAGGTTGATCTGAAGGCAACACTTCTTCCTTCATATATTGTGGATGGCAACCAACTTAGGATTGAGTATGAAGGTTTGAATTTAATTTGCTTTCATTGTGGAAGGTTTGGTCATGACTCTGACCACTGCCCCCTCAAGCATAGCACTTCGGAAAAGATGGCGACTTCAAAGACCACTGGTGGGGGAGAGGCTAATGGAGAAGGGGTACTGGGCTGAGGTGCAAATACAGAGACGCCGGAAAAGTTTGGTGAGTGGAGGGTGGCACAAGCTCCTAGAAGAGGCTGAAAAGCTATTACGAAAGAAGGAAAGCGAAGTGAGGCTCAGAAAAAAGGTTGTCAGGAAAGAAAAGAAAATAGGTGAAACATCGAGATTTGCTGAAGGGGATGATATTGCAGAAGAGGGGGAGGTTGCAGTACGAAAACCCCTGCTTGATATTTCAAATGATCTTAGCAGAAAAGAAGGGAGTGGTCAAAGTTCACAGATGACGAGGAATGGAGTAGGAGAGATGATGGAGATGTCTTACGTGAAATGAAGACATCTTAACTTGATAGGCCCATAGAAAAAATAGTGGGCCTAAGAAATACAAAAGTTGTTGGGCTAAATGAAGACTCTTATGGGAATAAAAATGAGAATAGAGGGGAAGAAGAGAGCGTTAATGATCTGAAAGGAAGTGGACCAGAAGACCAACTCATGGATAATTTCTTGGAACGCTTACCTGAGCAGCTTGAGGACACGATGGACTATGAAAATAACAAGCCACCTGATAAAGAAGTTGAACTTGACGAGATGGGCCTGTCTGAAGTTGAAAGACTATTGCAAAGTCCAGAATATAGGATAGCCCAGGAGCTCGAAATGATGATGGTTAATGAGGAGCCCAGAATAGAGGTGTGTGCCTTGGGAGAATCTCGAAGAGATTAACTCTAGAATTTTCTCTGTTCAAGCTTTTGTTTTATGATAATGCTTAGATGGAATGCCGAGGAGCAGCTGGCAAGGGGTTTTGTCATGCTCTCAAAGAACTAATAAGAAATTTTAATCTGAAAGGGGTAGTGCTTGTAGAAACCCGCTGTAATGGCGAGAATGCACTATGGGTAATTAAAAGACTAGGTTTTTCACATCAAGTTATTGTTGAATCCTGTGGTATGTCAGGTGGGATTTGGATTCTATGGAGTGATGATGATATAAATTTCAAGCCCCTAATTTCTCATAAAAAATTTCTTCATTGTGAAGTTAGTGGGATAGGAAGAAGCATTTGGGCCTTTACTACTGTCTATGCTAGTCCTAGAGAAATGGAGAGGCGAGAATTATGGGATAAATTGCGGGATACTGTAGGTCAAATTAAATTACCATGGATGCTAGCTGGTGAGTTTAATGACATCAAGAGCAATGAGGAACAAAGGGGCAGAGAAGTGGTCAATTTAATCTAGTGTATAAGGTTCTGCAATTATTTTCAGCAATGTGGACTTACTGACCTTAACACCGAAGCCGGCTTTATAAAAAACTTGACAGAATCTTGTGTAATGTAACTTTAAGAAATCTGTTTAATCAAGCAACAGTGAGAGTTGGGCGAAGACTTCAATCGGATTATCATCCACTTGCCCTCAACCTGTCTCCGAAAAAAGGTTTGAGGGAGACAAGGCCGTTTAGATTTGAGGCAATGTGGCTTCAACATATGACTTTAAAAGCATGCTTGGAACTAGTTGATTTACAAATGGTTCTTAAAAGATAGAACAAAGAAAGCTTTGGTAACATCATGGAAAGGAAAAGAGAGCTGATAAGAAGAATAGAAGGAATACAAAGAAGCAATCAGGAAAAAATAGCAAAAACCTGGAGCAATTAGAGGAACAACTTGAGAAGAACTGGAGCAGATCCTGGAGTATGAGGAAATATTTTGGTTTCAAAAATCTAGAACAAAATGGGTCAATGATGGGGACCGAAACACCACTTTCTACCATGCTAAAACGAATATTAGAAGAAGGGATCGTGTCTCAACATTGAAGAATAGTGATGGGAAATGGATAGAAGATAAAGAAGAAGTGGGGAAATTATTTGACAGCTATTTTAAAAATCTTTTCCAGGAAGATAACAATGATCGTTTGTGGATTCAAACCTCGCATACATGGCCGCCTCTTAACGAAAATGATTGGGATCTGATCAGTGGGGCTGTTAAGGATGAAGAAATTTAAAGGTCTATATTTTCCATTGGTTGTTTAAAGGCTCCAGCTGAAGATGGTTCTCCAGCCTTGTTTTTCCATAAAAATTGGGAGATTGTTGACCATTCAGTATGTCAATCGGTCAAACAGATGTTGTCAGATGTGGGAAGCACTAAAGAAGTAAATAATACTCTGATAGCTCTTATTCCAAAGGTGGATTACCCAGAGAAAGTAACTCAATTCCGACCAATTTTGTTGTGCAATGTGGTGTACAAATGTATGATGAAAATTATTGTGCAAAGAATGAAGGGTATTATGGAAAGGATTGTTTCGCCTTACCAAGTTAGCTTTATACCAGGATGAAATATTCACGATAATATTATCATTGTCAATGAAATGGTTCACTCCATGAGGTGGAAGAAGGGCAAGAAAGGATTCATGGCAATCAAAGTGGATCTTAAGAAGGCTTACGATAGAATTAGCTGGAAATCCATGGAGAGGATCCTTACTGAATTAAATTGTCCATCACAAATGGTGGAAAGAATCATGGGGTGTGTCACCACCACTACTACTAGACTTCTGTGGCATGGAGAGAAGTTAGAGGAATTTAACCCTACTAGAGGACTCCGTCAAGGAGACCCGATTTCACCTTATCTCTTTGTGCCTGGTATGGAACAACTCATGCACCTGATCCTTTATAGAGTGAGAGAGAGAAAATGGAGAGGTTTGCGAGCGGGTCGTAAAGGACCAGTTATATCACATATGATGTTTGCTGATGATCTTGTTCTTTTGGCAGAGGCTAATACTAACCAAATTGAAAGCATTTTAGAGCTCTTGCGGGTTTTTGGTGACATGTCAGGACATAGGGTGAACCAAGAAAAGACCTAGGTGTACTTTTCTCCTAATGTCACCTGGAAGACATGGAGAGATATTTGCAGAAAGAGCAACTTCCATCAAGTGGAGGAACTTGGAAGATAGCTTGGGGCTGAAATTTCTAACTCTCGAGAGCACTTGGATAGATATAAAAATATAATCAACAGGTGGTGGAAGGCTGCTAGTATATCCTTGGTTGGGCGAATGACTCTATTAAATTAGTAACGAGTTCAATTACCCCATGCAGCATGATCGCTTACCACAAGGCATCATAGATGATTTGGAACGGGCTCAAAGACAATTTGTGAGGGGAGAACAAGAAGGATCCAAACGGCGGCATGCTGTTTCATGGTCAAAGCTTTGTGAGCCGAAAGAAACTGGAGGTATGGGCATAAAGTCTCTAAATTTAATGAATGATGCTTTCATCATGAAAACGCTCTGGAGAATGTATAAGAACCCAAACGAGTTATGGGTTCAAGTACTATTTGGTAAATATCATCGAAGACAAGAAGGAGAGAGTGATATGTGTGCTAAAGCTGGTGACTTTAGGCTTTGGAAGGAACTGGTTAAGATGGAGAAGGTGTTTCGGGAGAATACCATCATGAAAATGCAGAATGGTAGTGAGACTAGAGTTTGGCTTGACAATTGGGTGAAAGAGGACGGACGATTAAGTAGATTTCTCTGTACCTTGAAGATTAATGAGCTAGTTTATATGGATGGATATATTGTAAAAATTGGGTGTGTCATAGAAACTAGAAGTCCCACATTGCTTGAGTGAATGAAGGCTCAAGAGTATATATATTAAGTTACAATTGTGGGCTGGTAAATGGGCCTAGAAGAGAGGTGGACTCGCGTGCACGACAATGGGCCATCAATAGGAAATTCAGTTGAAAATCGGCGATTTCCCCCTGCACGCAAGATAGAGCGTGATAATTAGGCACTTTTTGTGAAAAATATTTTGGCATCCAGAAATATTTTTAATGTGCCTAGACGGAAAGTGTCCAAATTCCTACAGCCTAAATGAATTTGAAAGGCCAAACGTTATTTTCTTTATGAACGTTGGCATTATGGCTGTTGAGAATGTAACCGTTGCGCCGAAAAGATGCGACCTTACAGTCCAACCAGTATCACGCTGGTTCGGTCCAAAGGACATCTCTTACAGATGTAACCGATGGTTCTGTACCTCTTCATCCTTATAAAAGCAGTGCACAAGGATGTTGCAGATAGATATGAAAAATGCTCGTGCTCTCTTCCCATTTCTCTCTGAGTTTATTTCCTTCCGCTAGATTCTGTTTCCTTGTTTCCACAAGAGGAATCCGTTTAATATTGGGGAGTACCGCTTCATCTTGCCGGTTATCGCGGAATAACTCTTAAGGACAGTGTCCTTGGACGTGACTCGGATTGGTTGTTCTTTTGCAGATTCTATTATCTATAATCTTAAGAGTTATTTTACACGATGGACTCTTCCAGTACTTTGAATCCTGCTGGGGACAACAACAACAACAACAATGCAAGTGGTCGACATAACAGTGCCATGCCTCATGTTTCTATCCCTGCACCTCGTCCATTCCCTGACACTTCAAAAATAGAGGTGTTTGATGGCAAGAACTTTAGGCGTTGGCAAGAGCGGGTGTATACTGTTCTTGATATGCATAGAGTAGCAATAACACTCAGCGAATCTCAACCATCTCCAGATGCTGAGCAAGCCCAAAAAGATGTTTGGACATATGCCAACAAAGTATGTAGACACACACTGATCAGTACTTTATCTAATGATTTGTTCGATATTTATAGTGTCTATAAGGAAGCAAATAAAATCTGGAACTCCTTGATTCTGAAATATACTGCGGAGGATACTGGAAAACAGAAGTTTGTAGTTGGAAATTATTACAGGTGGGAGATGGTGGACAACAACGACATCAAGAGTCAGATCAATGAATATTACAAATTGATTGAAGATCTCAAGGCTGAACACATCAATCTGCCTAATGAATTTGTTGCCGGAATTCTAATTGAAAAGTTGCCAGAGTCGTGGAACAACTACAAGCAACAATTGAAACACAAGTAGAAGCAACTGTCATTAACGGATTTAATCATTCATATTATCATTGAAGATACCAACCGGAGAACGATTCAAGTAGCAAAGGAGAAGGAGATGACTGCTAAGGCAAACTTGGTAGAAACAAAATCGGACAACAAGAGGTACGACTCTAAACACAATAATAAGAAACACCAGAAAAAACAATCAGATTACAAACCCAAGAATGCTGACCCCAAATTCAAGAAGAAAGGCAAATGTTTTGTCTATAATAAACCAGGACATCATGCATTTGAATGCAGGAAGAGGGCTGATAAGATCAGAAGTGGTAATCCTCCTAAATCAAATATAAATTTGGTTGAAGGAGATGATGGTAGTGATAATGATATTATCATTGCAATGATTTCTCAAGCTTTTCTTGTATCTGATATGAATAAATGGGTAGTAGACTCTGGGGCTACCAGGCACATATGTGCAAATAAAGAGTTGTATTCCTCCTTTGAAGAAGGAGAAAACCACGTGTATCTTGCTGATTCTCAATCTGCAAAAGTTCATGGAAAAGGAAAAGTAGTTATAAAACTCACATCAGGGAAGACCTTAGTGTTGCAAGATGTCCTGTATGTTCCTGAAGCCAAAGCAAATTTAATTTCTGTGGCTATATTGGGAAAAGTTGGGGTCAAAGTATCATTTGAATATGATAAAATCATTATGACTAAGAACAATGTTCTGAGTGGGAAGGGTTATTGTAATCAAGGACTATTTGTACTGAGTGTTGATGAGAATAATAATAATGCATCTTCTTCTGCTTACTTGATTGAGTCTTTTGATATTTGGCATGCTAGATTAGGTCATGTTAATAAATCTTATATGGAAAGATTACAGAAACTTGAATTAATTCCTAGAATTAAGAATGATATGATAAGTAAATGTGAGATTTGTGTACAAACTAAGTTGACTAAGAGAACACACTTATCTACACAAAGAGAAACTAAATTATTATCTTTAATCCACACAGATTTGGGAGATCTAAAACAAACATAAACTAGAGGTGGTAAAAGATATTATATTACTTTTATTGATGATTTCTCTAGATATACTAAAGTGTATTTATTGAGAAATAAAGATGAGGCTTATAATAAGTTTATTTTATATAAAGCCCAGGTAGAAAATCAATTAAGTAGGAAGATAAAAAGAATTAGATCAGATAAAGGAGGAGAATATTTGTTATTAGATGATTTTTATGAAAAAGAAGGCATAATTCATGAAGTAACTCCTCCTTATTCCCCTGAATCCAATGGAATAGCAGAAAGGAAAAATAGAACTTTAAAAGAAATGATGAATGCCTTACTTGTAAGTTCTGGAGCACCTGATAACTTGTGGGGGAAGTTATATTAACTGCATGTTTTTTACAAAATAGATTACCCCATAAGAAAACAAAGAGAACCCCTTATGAATTATGGAAAGGTTATAAACCAAATATGACATATTTGAGAGTGTGGGGGTGTCTTGCAAAAGTTTTATTACCTGATCATAAAAAGAGAAAAATTGGTTCTAAAACTTCTGATTGTATGTTTATTGGTTATGCTCAGCAAAGTGCTGCTTATCACTTTCTAGTTTTGAAAAGTGATGTTTTGGATAAAAATACAATTATTGAAACTAAAGATGCAGAGTTCTTTGAAAAAGTTTTTCCTTTGAAAGTTGAGCATACTTCAATAAGAATTGAAAGAGTTTCTTCTTCCTTTCTTAAACAAATTTCAAATGAAGTTTTGGGTGAAAGTTTACGAAAAAGTAAAAGGCAAAGGAAAGAAACTTCTTTTGGAGATGATTTCTTCACTTATTTAGTTGAGGGAGAACCTAGAGATTTTTATGAAGCTATTTCATCTCCAGATGCAGATTCTTGGAAAGAAGCTATTAAATCAGAGATTGATTCTTTAAATAAAAATAAAACATGGGTTTTGGTAGACTTGCCTCCAGGAGCAAAACCTATTGGATGTAAATGGGTTCTTAAGAAAAAATATTTTCCTGATGGGTCTGTAGAAAAATACAAAGCCATACTAGTAGCTAAGGGATATACTCAAAAGGAAAATATTGATTATTTTGATATATTTTCTCCAGTGACAAGAATTTCTTCTATAAGAGTCCTTATTGCTTTAGCTTCAATTCATAAGCTTTATATTCACCAAATGGATGTTAAAACTGCATTTTTGAATGGTGATTTAGAAGAAGAAATTTATATGGCACAACCTGAAGGGTGCATTGTTCCTGGGCAAGAAAATAAAGTTTGTAAATTAATTAAATCTTTATATGGTTTAAAGCAGGCACCTAAACAATGGCATGAAAAGTTAGATCAAGTTCTAACAAATAGTGGTTTCTCTCCTATAGAAGTAGAAAGATGTGTTTATACAAAAGTTATGAATAACGATTGTGTGATTATATGCCTATATGTGGATGATATGCTTATTTTTGGTATTAGTATGAATATTGTACTTGAAACAAAGGGTTTTCTTGCTTCAAATTTTGATATGAAAGATTTGGGTGAAGCAAAGTTAATCTTGGGTGTGCAAATCATAAGGAATGAAAGAGGTATCTTACTTTCTCAAGAACATTATGTTGAGAAAATTCTGAGAAAGTTTGAACAATATGATGAAACTCCAATGAGTTCTCCTTATGATTCGAGTGTGCACCTAAAGAAAAACTTAGGAGATCCAGTGGCTCAATCTAAATATGCACAGATCATTGGAAGTCTGTTACATTTAATGAATTATACCAGACCTGACATAGCATATGCTGTGTGTAGATTAAGCAAATATACTCACTGTCCAAGCAGTGAACATTGGGATGCTCTAATAAGGTTATTGAGATACATTAGAGGCACCATGAATTATAGTATACATTATAGTGGATTTCCCGCTGTATTAGAAGGATACAGTGATGCAAACTGGATCTCAGATTCAGAAGAGTCAAAATCTACTAGTGGTTATGTGTTTATTTTTGGTGGTGGTGCAGTCACATGGAAATCATCCAAGCAAACAATTCTAACTAAATCCTCAAGGGATTCTGAATTTATTGCTATAGAATTGGTTGGAACTGAGGCTGAGTGGTTGAAAAACTTCTTAGCAAGTATTCCATTGGGTGATAAGCCCACACCATCAATATCTTTACACTATGATAACCAATCTGCGATAGCTACGGCTAAAAATAAAACCTTCAATGGTAAAAATAGGCACATTCGATTAAGACACAATATTATAAAGCAGTTGCTCAAAGACGGGGTGATCTCAATCGATTATGTAAAGTCACAAGTAAATCTTGCAGATCCGTTAACAAAACCCCTAGGGAGAAAACAAATTGTTGAGACATTGAGGGGAATAAGACTAAAGCCAGTTTGATAACGACAGCGATGGCAACCCAACCTTTGTGATTGGTGATCCCATGAAGAAGGTTCAATGGGTAAGAACAAGTCGTTTGTTAGTTCTATTAGCACCAAAATATTATTACTAGTCCTTTCCTATGGTGTACAAGAAAGTGCTAGATTGCATAGAGGAGGATGAGCAAAAGCTCTTAATGATTTCAAATCCCACGGGATAGTGTATTATGTGCAGATACACTTAAAGAAATCACCTATACGAATGAGGAGTGTGGGTCGCTCCTATGAGATTGTGGCGAAATCTCTAGAGCATTCGTTAACAATCAGAAAATGCGCAAAACCGCTCGGTAAACAGTGGAAATATGGGGGTATAATCTGGCTGTTAGTACCTCTGATATACACCCAAGAGGTGCTGGTTCATAGTCCATAAGACCACTCGCATCTCTGTATACTAAGTATTATCAGTCTAGGTCTGGTTCATAGTTCAAAGGACCACTAGATACAATGATTATATCCAAGTGTAACTCAGAGTAGAGTTTCTTTGACACAGGTGGGGGATTATTGTGAAAATTGGGTGTGTCATAGAAACTAGAGGTCCCACATTGCTTGAGTGAATGAAGGCTCAAGAGTATATATATTAAGTTACAATTGTGGGCTAGTAAATGGGCCTAGAAGAGAGGTGGACTCGCGCGCACGACAATGGGCCATCAATGGAAAATTCAGTTGAAAACCGGCGATTTCCCCCCTGCGCGCAAGATAGAGCGTGATAATTAGGCACTTTTTGTGAAAAATATTTTGGCATCCAGAAATATTTTTAATGTGCCTAGACGGAAAGTGTCCAAATTCCTACAGCCTAAATGAATTTGAAAGGCCAAACGTTATTTTCTTTATGAACGTTGGCATTATGGATGTTGAGAATGTAACCGTTGCGCCGAAAAGATGCGACCTTACAGTCCAACCAGTATTACGCTAGTTCGGTCCAAAGGACATCTCTTACAGACGCAACTGATGCTTCCGTACCTCTTCATCCTTATAAAAGCAGTGTAAAAGGATGTTGCAGATAGATGTGAAAAACGCTCGTGCTCTCTTCCCATTTCTCTCTGAGTTTATTTCCTTCCGCTAGATTCTGTGTCCTTGTTTCCACAAGAGGAATCCGTTTAATCCTAGGGAGTACCGCTTCATCTTGCCAGTTGTCGCGGAATAACTCTTAAGGACAGTGTCCTTGGACGCGACTTGGATTGGTTGTTCTTTTGCAGATTCTGTCGTCTACAGGATATCGGGGTTCAGATCAGATCACCCAGCTAGTGCCTCATGATATTCTACGAAAGATTTATGATATGCCACAACCATTGGAAGTAGCAGGTCCTGATGAATGTTTGTGGAAACCAGAAGGAAAGGGGAGATTCTCAACTGCTAGCACGTACAAATGGTTATTGGCAGCCAGGGAGGATGATAATGCAAGAGTATGGAGGAAGATATGGAAGCTTAAAGTGCCTGAGAGGGTAAGAGCTTTTATGTGGCAGGTTATGCATAAAAGATTGCTTACCAGAAACATAACAAGTAAATGGGACGGGGAAGATAGTCAGTGTAAAATTTGTCATGAAGCACCAGAGGAAATACTTCATGCACAGAGAGACTGTCACTATGCAAGTATCTTTTGGAGGAATCTGTTAAAAATCGAAAGAGTGAACTTTATGGGAGAGAAATGGAAAGAGTGGTTAGGGAATAACCTCTTGTTCAAAAGTACTGGTGAAGAAGATTTGTTTTCGCCTGAATAATTTACCATCGGACGTTGGAAGTTGTGGAGCTGGAGAAATCAGCAACTTCATAACCCCGAAATTTGCAGTCCCATGGAATGCTGCTGAGATAGTTAAAAATTAATTCATGCAGTACTGCAATAAATGGAGGTAATCTGAAGGTGCCCTGATGAGGATCGAAGTGAAGAACATTAGATGGAACCACCTCCTCGGGGATGGTGTAAACTAAATGTAGATGGCATCAGAACTTATGAAGGAATAGCAGGATTTGGTGGAGTCATAAGGGGGGATGAAAGAGAATGGCTAAGGGGGTTTTCCTGTAAACTTGAGAACTATGATGCTCTTGCAGCAGAAGTGTGGGGTATGGTCATTGGGCTGGAATTATGCTGAGAGATGGGCTTTAAGTTTATACAAGTTGAAAGCGATGCAAGTCAATTGGTGGAGGCGATCCAAGATGGGAAATTTATTGAGGGTAATAGAGTATTGTCTAGGAAACTGAAAGAAGTCTTTCAAAGGACCTGGTCTGTTAAGGTTAGACATATATATCGTGAAGCAAACAGATGTGCAGATCAACTTGCAAGAATATGCATGAAGGAGCAACAACGTGAGAATATTTGGGTCCAACCTCCTGTTGTTGTGAAGCTTCTACAAGAGGACGCTGAAGGAAAGGAAATTCCACGAGGAATTGTGGTGTAGTTGTCTTATTTGATTACCACAAAAAAAAAAAAAAAAGGAGCCACTTGAAGTTTAAACCAATTCTTGAGGATATAAGGTGTTGATGGAGAAGGCATTTCAAGTTAGAAGCAAGTTGGCCTCAGCCAACAAATTCTTTTGCCTCAACCAAACGACCGATAGAGACAGTACTACAAAATACACTTTCCACTTCAGTATTAGGTATTTTACGTCGGTTAATAGATAAAATGACATAAAAAAACGATAATATTTTTATAAATAATTGAATATTTATACTTTTTTACGTCTGTTAAAGATATAATTGGCGTAAAATGAATAATCTACATTGGTTCAAATATGAATCGACATAAAAAATCATGTCTTTTAAAAAAAAATAATTAAACAATTTTTGTAAAAGAAAATTAAGCTTTAACGTGCTATAGAAATAACCAATGTTACTTATCTATTAAAAGATCACATTCTTATATTTTTATATCTATTATTTATTTTATATTTAATTTTTTATTATTTATTTTTTAATATATAGATTGTTTATATTCGTTAGTTATGATTATATTTTTTAAAATAAAATAAAATAAATAATACTATGTTGTTGCTTTCCAGGATTCTTTCTACGATTTCTCTCCACAATCATCATCATGGCCCTTCATTATTTTTAATCCAACGTCTCATTTTCTCTTCTTGCTCTCCCGACTCCATCTTGACTCTTCTCCTTTTCTTTCTTAGTTTTCTTCTATGTTCTGTGCCCCCATCTCCTCATGCCAACATCTTCGTCATCGTCAAGCTACCAAATCGCCCATTAGATTTGATCTAGATCAAAGGTCCGACACTCTTGTTCAAATATGAGGCGTGACAATCTCCCGTTCAGATCTCCTTCTCCATCGTTTCTAATTACCTCAAGGTTTATTCTTCAGATCTAGTTCATTGAGGTTCAACACTCCCAGATCTTCTTCGTCTCTGTCGAAAAGCTTTTGAAGGCTCACTACTTAGATCATCAAAAAAGCTTTAGATCTGATTGTATTTTAACATTTTAAATCTTGTTCTACTTTTTGATATGATGCTTCTATGATTTTAATGATCAATCTACTTGTTCCTTTTCGTTTTGATGTTTTTTCTGATAAAAGTTGGGACTGAAAAATAGCATTTTTTTTAATGAAAACAAAAACATTCAATGTTGGTTATAATTTAACCGACGTAAACAGTTCTCTTTTAACCGACGTAAATTCTAAAATAAACAATGTTGCATGATTCTATGTCCCGCCTATAACCAACATAAAAAGTCTTATTTAACCGACATAGAATACGTTTTCTGTAGTAGTAAAAGAAATCAAAAAATAGACAGAAACTAATTATGATTCACTGAAACTACGTTTTTATTAATATTATATATGTTTGATTTATTGTGGAGTATTACACCCTTTTTTTGGTTGGCTGGCCACCAATTTAGAGGAGTTAGTCTCTAATCAAGCTAGGTAGAGGGAGATTAGAGTAGACCGTGCAATAAACATCATGGGATTGTGAAATTTGCGATCATGACTGGAACAATATAATTTACCTATAGCATGGATAGAAATATATCTATAAGCACTACAAAGTCACATAAGGTTTGTGCTTAATGAAGTTAATTAACTAATTTCACAAAAGATTTTAGATTAATTTGACTAGAAATCTTTCTTTAACATTGAAAGTCATGCATTTGCAGGATTCCTTGCACAAACGTTCGTACATAGCTACATACACAAAAATGTATTGTTTATAATGTTTGGCTAAAATAATGAAAAGCAATTCACCAAATTAGTGAAAACTTCATTATGATGCACTACTAGTAAAGAGAAAAAAAATAAACTTTCATGAAATTTTAAGAGGCAAAGCACCATTTGAAGAATCTCAAGTTTTATTTTGATAATATAAATTATTTAAATTTAATTAAGTAAATATGCCTATTAATTATTATACCTAACAAAAGCTGAGGAAAAACCTTCCCTAACTTATTAAGATTACTTGACAAGTTTCCTTTTTTTTAAAAAAAGAAGAAGAAGAAAGAAATAGTACGATTTCCAGACCAATTCTGATTTTTCTATTTGCAACATTAAAATGAACTTGAAATTTTACTGTTTTTTTACAAAATATTGAGTCCTTTTTCTCCGACCAACCTTTGTTAACCCTATGCTAGGCTATTTTTTGACGGCTATTGATCCAAATGACAGAGAAATAAGAAGAACTATTGTATTCATTCACCTGATTGTTCTCCAAATGCCAATGGTAAGTCGGGTTGTGGTCTTACGGCTGCACCGCCTTGGGAAAGGGAAGAGCCACCAGGCGGGGATGAGTCGGGTGAAGGACGGTGCAGCCCCACGAGAGGATCAAAATCCATCTGTGAGTTTTGTTCCAAGTCGCCTCGCAATGTTGACATTTTGGGGCTATCCATATAATATAATGAGATCGATCTGTATGATCAATTGGTGTTAAAGTTCTTATTAATTAATTGCACAAAAAATAAAAGTTTAGATCTTGGATTAAAATAAAAGCAAGCACGAAATGCACTTACCAGTCGCCTTGAGCCTTGGATCCAACAAGCTATGACTGGGAATTGACCAGAGTAGCAACGTAACAATAAATAGAGCATATAATATGGCATATATGGAACACGTATGCTTTCTTTAAAGGAAAAAGAAAAACAGAAAGTCTAAAGTAACAATGCTTGACAACTTTATTTTTGTTCAAGAGAATCGTTCCCTTTAACGTCGGAATGGGTGCCATTTTCTTTGGATACTTTATCTTTCAAGTTGGATGGACCCGTGACCTCCCACGAGTCAAGAGAATCCGTTGCCACTAGGCCTCTGTACGACATCACCAGACGTACTCGGATTCATGGATGGCAAAATATCTTTGTGCTCTATTAATAAATTATTAATTAAAAAATCTATGTTCAATGATTCTTTGAGCTTTTTTCAGTTTTTCTCTAATTTTTAGAGAATTTCATATTATTTGATATACTTTTCTCACTTATGCTTACAACATCCTTCTTTGTAGCGGCTGAACCTCCTCAGATAATTAATTTTTACAATTTCATCTTGAATAGGTACACGCCTACTACCCCAACTTTATTTTATCATATAACAGTTTGATAAAATTTTCTTTTAAGTTTATTGGATAATTTCTTATAACAAATAACTCTATTAGTATTTCTTCATTTGAATCATTAAGTTTATATTTTATGTGTGATATCTCAATCAATTTTAGTATTCGTATATTTAATTGATATTAAATATATAAACTTTATCACTAATGAAATAATTTGATATTTTATTTTAACTTTCAAATTACTAATAACTTGCATTTTACCAAATAATTGAGGTGTATTCTATCTTACTGCTACTCATACTCATGTAGGAAATCTTTCGACTCCAAAGTCATTCTTTATTGCACAAAAAATCAGTATGTGATATTAATATGTTAGCGTTAAAAGACTAAAATAATAAAATAAAAATTTATATAAATTTAAAAGATCAAAATTACACTTTTGTAAAAGAAAAAGAAATTCATCAAAAGCACTCACTCCTTCGTTCCTTTAATTTGCTTTGGCCTCACAAAAGCTACGTCAATTCTTTGCATAGACCATATGCTTGCTTTTCCATTGAATCATCAATTCCTTTCCTTTTGAATAATTTATATTTTAATTAATGCGCATGGATTTTCTTATCTAGTGCTTCTGTTTGAAAATTTTAAATGCTTAACATTATATATATATACAAAATACAAAAAAGTCACTCGACGCATGACAAGATATGATGAAGGACAGTGATTGACAATGGCAAACGGTGGCTGATGGCAAAGGTTAGTGGCAAGGGACCAAGCTTAGCTCACACATTGTCAATTATTTTAAAGTGATGTCTTTGATTTGGAACTTTGGATTAAAGTGATGTTTTCTCACCACTAAAATATGTCGCCACTAAAAACATTTAGTGGCCCCATACTTTAAACTAAAAGCATTTTAATCACTGTTGGCTTTCTGGCTTCACGATTTGGGATATCTGTGCTTTCACATGGAGTGATATAAAATACTCCCACAATTATAATAAGAGTTAAATAATTAATCTACAAATATTAAGAAAATTAGTTATTGATATTAACTAAAATCAAAGTAATTCGTGTACTTGAATCCTTTTCTTAATGAATAGAATTATGGGAATGGATTTCTTCTAGTGTTTGAAAGGAATATACTAGCGTGATGAGTGAGAAGAGGTAAGAATCACACTTGTCTTTTTTCTTTCTTTTCACTTCGATCACTATATGGCTATATGCTTCCTTTTCTAGCTACTGCGCATAGCTAGTGCCTTTCATATTATTCTTATTCTTCAATAAATATTTTGCTTCTGACTTATAAAATTTTAGATGCAATATGCTATGGGGATTGGAGAGGAAGTGTTAAGCAAGAAGAACAAAATCGCTGGTGGAGAAGTCAAAAATCAATAAAAATATATAATGATCATTGACGTGACCCATTTTTATCATGTAAATTCATATTATTTTGGGGCCATTTAGTAGGTTATTGGGTCTAATATTGCATATTGTATGTTTAATTTGTCTTTTAGATCCTTGCAATTATTTGTTTCTAATTAGGGGCAAAATAGTCAATTACTTCAACTAATTTTTAAGTGCCTTGATATCCAAGATAGATAATATTACAAAAACTTAAATTTATTTATAGGTACTTGGAAGATATTTGAGGATCAAAAGAAATATCAAAGAAGACCCAAAGAACCCAAAGATAGATAATCTATATGAGTTTGCTTTGTTACTTTTGGGTCTCTAATTTTGTATTGTGGGCCACACTTAAAAGAACCCATTATGAAACTAAATGAAACCATCATTCTTGAATTTTTTTTTATATAATTCAGGTAGTATTATCAGCTAATAGCTATAGACTAATTCTTTTGAGATATAAAAATTATTAAGATATTTTTTTTGTAACTATCATACACACGATCTGATTTAAATTTAGGATATTATATTTAAAGGAACTAGTTATTTACTAATTATGTTAGGCTTTGTTGATAATTTTAAAAATTTTGAACAAAATTAAAGAGAAATTTAGTGGGATAATGTCAATATACTTAGTGTATTCGACAACTGAACCTAAATTTAGGACAAATTATGACACTTTAATATACTATGTACTAAAAAAAAATATACTACATTTACAAAATTCTCTCTGCCCGACGTAAAAAGCCATTCCCTTGTAGTAGTGGCATTAATTAAGACACCTTCAGTGGTTTTCCTAATATAATCGGTAGGTCTCCTTCTATATCATTTGGAGGCATAGAGCCTATCTTTGTTCTTCCTTGTAGCTCACAATTGTTACACAAAGGTTGGTATATAAAATAAATTTTGTACAAATTCTCTTTCATTTTAGTAGTCTTACAATGAATAGAAAATAGAGTATATAAATTGCAATAATTTTATTATTTTTTTAGAAATTTTCTGAATTTTTTATTTCTAAAATATATATAAATCTTTTTAAAAAAATAAAATTTGTAATGACCTCTCATGAAATTATACAAACTCGACGTTCCCTTCTTTCGCTGAAAGACAATGCTTGTGTATGCAGCAGCTTTAGCTCTTGTATTTTCTTTGAAGAGATATGGAAGTTAGCATCCGTACCTATTAGAAATCTTGTATTGAATAGATAACATACTGTTAATCAAATGGAAGGGTTCTACTTATTGTTGAGTACAATTCCCTATTAACAAAGATCATGTCAATAATGTAATCAACAAGTAACATAATCAAAAAGCAGAAGATCGGAAAAATTGCAAGTGTAATAATGAGAAGGAGACCCCATGATTAGCTTGTATGCTTAACCATGAGATGAATGGTAGAAAGAAAGGCTATTATCATACTTATGATAGAGATGAAAAGCAAAAAAAGACCCAGAATCAACTTTCTAGGTATGGATTTAAGTAACTTTTTTTTCTGAATATTGTGAGGAAAGGATTGCTAGAAACATTAGAACTGAAGTTGAAGAAGAGAGAAGTGATGATATGGTTGAGAATATGAAAACCTTAAAACATGGTTGTTTGATGAATAATGGGTATCTAAGATTTTGATCATTTTCTCCTATAACAGTAAAAGCTGCTGCAAACATATGGTCACAATTAGGGTCAATTGAACATAAGATGATGTGTCCTTAATCTATTTATCTCTTTGCTTCATTAACTTTCCGCGACTTTCTCAGAATGATTCTTCAGCTATCATGCCATCCTTGTTTGGAAGTCCTCCAAAGCTTGGAGTTGTTAAACTATCCACCTCCTACATTTGTTTCGAAAAGTATTGCATGTATTCTTAGCAAAACCAGACTTTGGTCAACAAAGAAAGCGGAACTTTGGTTGAAAGCCATGCCTCATGAGATTTACTTTCTTTGTTACGTCTTTGAGTGATTCTAGAACACTAAATGTGCCTCCAAAGAAAGTGAAACTCATGGGGGAACATTCTCAATATGTGTGTGTGTGTGTGTGTGTATCAAGCCCATTATTGCAGCATTTAAGCTTTCTTTAAGCAAACTTTAACCATTTAAAATTCTCACCTAACATCAGGCAACACTATCTAAGGACAATAATCAACTTGCAATCACAGAACAGGCATTTACTAACCCTTATGCCATTTTGATTTCATACATTAATAAGCAATTTTACTCTCTTTAAACCTTGATATCAGTGAACCCAAATCACCCTTACCATTCTAAGACCACTCCAATCGAAGAAATAGAAGGTGGGAAGAAACTTAGATGGCTTACCTGAGTCTGAAACTACCCTTGCATGTGAACTTTCGGCCTCTCTGTTCCTTCTCTTCTTCTCACCCTCGTGCTTTCTTCACCTCCGACATCACTCTCTCTCCCGCTGAAACTTGCTTTGGTTGAATGGTGAAGAAAAGCGAGCCTGACGGATTAAATGAGAGAATTATCACGTGGGAGAGGTGTGAAGTGAGGTAAGGACAATTATGCCTCTCTATCATTATTTTGTTTTCAGTTTCATCCCTTTATTTATATACTGAAAATATTAAATAATTTCTAAAAATTAATCATTAATACTTTATAACGAATTTCTTCCTTAATTAGCTTCTTTATCCAGTAAAGTAATTTCCTTCAACTTTTTTGGTTAAACAAAAGGTTCAAACTATTTTTCTTTATTTTTTCAAGAAAATAGACCTTTAATTCCATAAACATAGATTTAAAATTATTTATAATTATTTTTGTAAATAAAATTCTCCATAACCTATCTGTACATTTTTAATAATTATTTCTTCCTTTATTCTTGAAAATCTTGCTCTAAAATAAACTTTTTGGCCAATAATTCGTTTTTTTTTTTTGCATTTTAATTCTTAAATAATATCCTAGACCTCAAATATAACTTGTAAATTATTTTTCATATTTTTGTGATGTTACAATGTAATCATTCAATTAAAAAAAGTAAATTTCACAGCAACAGCTTCCTTTCCTATTAAAGATCGTGTCAATGTACTCCATCAATTGTAATTATTCAAACAATACAAGAACAAAGTCGAGCATCAATTACAAGTCCATCTCATGGCCACAGCTTCACTTTCCTGTCAAAGATATTCCCATACGTATAGGGTGAAGAAGAAGTGGGAATTGTGACCGCACAAAGAGGAAGATGGGAACACTTGCAAATACGATAATAGGAAGGAGGCCCAATAAGTAATTTGTATGCTTAAACATAAGATGAATGGTAGAAACAAAAGCTATTATCATGCTTACAATGAAGATAAAAAGAAAAGAAATACCCAAAATCAATTTTGTAGGTAAGGATTTCATGAACTTTTTTTGAGTATTGAGAGGTAAGAATTGCTAGAAACATTATAACCGAAGTTGAAGAAGAGAGAAGTGATGATATGGTTGAGAATATGAAACCTTAAAAAGTGGTTGTTTAATGACTAATGGGTATCCAAGAATTTGATCATTTTCTCCTGGAACAGTAAAAGCTACTGCAAACATAATGGTCATAATCAGGGCACCGACAAGTGAACATGAAGATGCTGTCGAATTTATCCATTTCTCTCCTTGCTTCATTAACTCTCTAGGAGTTTCTCTGAACAATCTTCAGCTGCCATGTCATCCATGTTTCGAAATCCCTTAACGCTTGGAGGTGTTAAACTCTCTACCTCCTGCATATGTTTTTGTCACGTCCTGTAATTTGGCCCGTGACCGGCACGGAATATAAATAGTTTCATATTCCGAAAGCCTAATACCTCAAATACATCGTCTAAAGTTTTCATAATGTTTTCAAAATCATACGAAATCTTTTCTAAAGTTTATGTGGAGCATTAGCCTTTCCAAAATAATACAAGTTCTTAAGAAAGTAATTACATCAAAAGTAATATCTGTCAAACAATGCTTCGGATCGACAGCGAGGCCCTTTACTGCTCAGCCGGAGGATTAGGGTCACCTGCACTATCTGAAGCCAAATAATCTACTCGTGAATAACGTCCCATGAAAAACATGATTTAAAAGATTGTGGAAATAAACAATGCATAAACATGTTCCAACATCTCGTATTTCAATGCAACATTTTCTGTAAACATTTTCTTTCAGGAAAAACATAATCTTTTCAGGCCCATAATCTTTTCCGTAAACATTATTATTTGAGAGATTCAATTTGAAATAACTATTTCAAATTAATCGTTGTAAAACCATCTTTTCAAAAACTATAATATTTCCATAGGACTTCAACAGAACGAAAACAGACGTGGACACACAGTCCACGAGGGTAACTAACCATTCTGACAGCTCGAAGCTGTTAACTGTCGGTGGCTCAAGGCCACTAACCTTCGCGAGAACGAAACCCACGGTGAAATCTGGTAGCTTAGCCACTACCCTTCGTGAGTACGAAACCCACGGTGAAATCTGGTAGCTTAGCCACTACCCTTCGTGAGAACGAAACCCACGGTGAAATCTGGTAGCTTAGCCACTACCCTTCGTGAGTACGAAACCCACGGTGAAATCTGGTAGCTTAGCCACTACCCTTCGTGAGTACGAAACCCACGGTGAAATCTGGTAGCTTAGCCACTACCCTTCGTGAGTACGAAACCCACGGTGAAATCCATCGAGCTCGGGTAACCAAGGTGCACCAAGGGCTAACAGTACTGCTGTTAGCAACCAGCGTTCTGTATTCCATCCTTTCTAAAATATTTCCATCATGCATGGGGTTTATTTCACATATCATAATCTCAACCGTTTCAATGCCATAAACTGTTGGTAAAAACCACTTTGAATCTCAAAAACCGCACCATGTACATTTAAAATCAAATATCTGTAAAAACATATGAAATTCACATAGGAATATATTTCATGAATGACATCAGTTCAATGCAACTTTTGCCAAACTCTTTTCAAAAACTTATTCATCAATTTTCGTACATAATCATAATTCTTTGGTAACCCAATCGAAAGAAAATCCTTTCCAACGATTTAAACCATACTTTCTTAAAATTTGCTTTTCAAAATTCATATTTGGAATTCAACATTTGAAATGACAATGCATTTGAAAATGTAAATTTTAGGGAACGTTATTCACTCACCTGCCACGCTTCTAAACTGTTACTCTTTTTTGCCAATAACTTCTGGTTGTTCTCGCTTCTAAATTCCCTGGTATCCCGAAATAACATATCAACGTTCTATCAGAAATAATTATCCTTAATCTATCATTTCAATAAATTTCATACTGCCATACATTAACTCAAGGATCCAATCACTTATTCCTTCTTACAATTTCCTAACCCATCACTTTAAGTTAAATTCCTCACTTATCTTTTAAACCTCAATCCTTCACTCCTATAATTTATTTTCATGGGCTTAGGGCCATCATCCCATATCAACGCCCTTACAAACATAATTTAAATCACTCCTCTTAGCCTTTAACTCAACTATAATGGCTCAAAATTTCCTACACTGCTTCTGGTGTGCAATACCTTCCTTTCAACAGGTTAAAATATAAATGGGCTTAATCCTGCTTCAAATCATTCCCACTACACATTCATTGCATACAAAGAACACACGCACACGGCTGCAGCATAGCAGCATACATATACACTCATGTATAAACATTCCTTTAACCAAAATCACAGTCCTTTCTATCTTCAAAGTCCTAACACCAAATCATCACAGACCCAAATCCCTCAATAGAAAGTTAGCATGCTCTGTTTCCCTCTTCCCTTTGGCATCATAACCACACACACACAGATATAAATACCTTCACATTGCATGCATACCCATCCTATACATATAAATACCAATCTCCCTCAACCCGAATGCCAGAACTACCAACCAATTATCCCAGCACACACATGCAGCGACACATTCACACAAATAATATGCTCCAGTTCACTTTCCTCCTCCTCTTCCTTCTGTTTTCTCACCCAAAGATAGCAACTCACATGTACATAAATACTTCTTTTAATTTAGAACAGCACCGCTCACACATTCAACAAAACACATGGAGAAACCAAAGGAGTAATGGAAATTTCACACATAACAATTAGCCAAGAGCAGAGGAGTCGGGCAACATAACACGCAACAGAGATTGCAAACTCCTCAACTCACGGCCTCCAGCACAACTTTGGAAAATCAGATACACGGACACAGACCAGAATAGGGGAGTCGACAGCCACAACACAAAGTATCCCGGAGCAATCACTACTGATCAAGATAGGAAATGAAGGAGAATAATGGTCAAAATCTCAATACCTGCACAACAATGGATAGAGACCATTGGGTAAGCGTCGCCGGCTGAGATTCACGATACGCTTACCATAGCTCTGCCTGGCCCAAGCACTACCTCCCCTGCCTCCGACCCTCTCACATAGCCTCACGCATCTGTCATGCCCATAGGCCATGACAGACAGAAATGAAAAGAATTGAGGATTTGGGAATTGCTACAGTGAACGGAATGTACACGGTAACAACGATACTCAAACACGACGGTGACCTAGCAAATAGAACTCCAGAACAGAGGCACCCAACACGCTGATCGCCACACCACCTTGCTACTACATGATTTCTCTCCTGATTTCTCCGTGACGACCCAAATTTCTCCCTGCTGGCTCTATTTATCGGCAGAACTAGAACCTTCCTCATGACACGACATACCAGTGGCGACAACACGACAGGAGATGGATGGCACGAGGCAGAGAATGACTCGCACGGTACCGGTGGCGTAAACTTCTCTCTGTCGTCGCTCTGCCGCTGTCTTTCGTCCCGTTGCAGCCGCTGAAGAAATTCAGACAAAAATGAAGAAGGGGGGTACGGCTGCAGGAAGAAATGACAGGAGGGCAACATAGGAAATTCACGCGCTGAAAAATGAAAATATATACACTTTTGTGGTAGCTGGGATTCGAACACAGAACCCAAAGCTACAGCCTGTTCCTTCTAACCACTCGGCTACCCGGTTCACATTGAAATTTCTTGCACCAAATATATACATATTCCATTTTTAAATCTTAGGCCATAACATTCTTCCCCTCTTAAGAAATTCGGTCCTCCGAATTTGAAAATAGTCTCACCCTAACGCTCAAATAAATATAGGTACTTGATTTGAATCTTATTCTCCATTTCCCAAGTAACTTCTTCCTCTGGGTTATCACGCCAAAACACTTTCACTGAAGGAATCTCTCTCTGTTTTTTTTTTATCTTAATCCCTTTCATTATCGACTCTCTTAAAAACACTTTTTCTCCGACCATGAATTCTAATTTCCTACAATGACGATCCCCGTAAGACTTCTGTCGACTTTGAGCTGCCAACAACCTTCGCCAAAACACTTTTACCTTCTCCTGAGCATCCTGAACCAAGTCAGGTCCCAATAACTCTCTGTCTCCAACTTCAAACCATCCAATTGGAGATCTACATTGCATTCCATATAATGCCTCAAATTGTGCCATTTTAATACTTGCTTGATAACTATTATTTATGAGATATTCCCAAAATCGAGAATTAAATTGTGGTCCTCTATCTGAAATGACAGATACTATAACTCCAAGCAATCGTAGAATCTCAATGTAAATCTCGGCGTATCTAGCCACACTGTACGTCATCTTCACTGGAAGAAAATAAACAGACTTAGCCAATCCAACATCATCACCCAAATAAGGTCAAAACCTTTAATAGTGCAGGGAAATCCAACGATAAAATCCATAGCTATGCTTTCCTATTTCTATTCAGGTATTCTAACCATTGTAATGGTCATACAGGCCTCTAATGTTCCACTTTAACTTATTAACATATCAAACAACGTGCAACAAAGTCCGCCACCTCATTCTTCATATCATGCCACAAAAACAATTTCTTCAAATCTTGATACATCTCAGTTATACCAGGATAGTATAAGTAGAATAATAAGCTTCCTCTAACATTTGCCTCCTCAAATCTTGCCCTCGAACCTCAAAACACCTTCTTGATCAATCACAAATTCTGAATTACCTCTGTTTTTAACTGAATTCCCTCAACTCGCACAACTTCAAGTCAGAATACTGAGCTTCCTTAATCTGATCAAAGGAATCCATACCATGCATCACCTTTAATCTTTTAGGTGTTCACAAAGCGCTAGTTCTCTCTTAAATACACTTCACTTCGAATCTGTAATCAATAGCTATCTATCCTCAACTACTTAACCTATAATTTGACCTTGACTAACAAGGGGTAATCAATGCTTTACAGCACTAAACAAGCACGTAAACACATTTATACCATAGACTTGATATATATTTAAACAATTTCATCTCTTTTAACTTGACAACTTAAACTTCAAAGGGTTTAAAATCAGTCCTCAAGCTCAAAACTCATAGCATTTCATATTCCAAAGTACTCCCAGGAGAACCCAAAATCATAATAATCAAAACACTAACCATTAACTTGATTTCATTCAATCAAAGCTTCAAAATCCCCTCAAAACAAGTTTATACACCCCTTTAAATGCCCTCAAAAAAAAAATCCCATAAGGTCTCTCTCTAGAACAAAAACCTGTGAACCTAGGAAGATCCATCTTAATGCATTATAATAACTTGACTAAAATAATATCCATTTCAATAACGCTACGGGGTTTCTTCACAGGTTTCATGCCTATATGATATCGAAATAACTAGGGACAATGGATTTGATAGTTTGACTTTTAAATAAGATTCTTTTAGAGGTCTAAGGGGTCGACTTTACCCGACACCTAACTACCCTATGACTCTGTCCTCTCCCTCTATGGGACAATTCTCTTTGCTAAGCAGCGCCTCAATCCGAAGTCTTATCACTTATAGAATTTCTTCCAACATAGTGGACGTCTAGGCGTCATTTAACTATACGCCAACAATATGAAAAATATTCAATTTCTGAGAAAAATATGGTTTCAAAATCATAAGAAAACCAAAACACTTTTAAATTTTCTATAGAGATCTTCAGAAATGCCTCAACTATGGTTATGCCCGGGTTCATAACGATAATTGAGACCCCACCGAAGTATCCCTGCTCCACTTAGCCATAGAAAAACCAGGCTCTGATACCAAACTGTCACGTCCTGTAATTTGGCCCGTGACCAGCACGGAATATAAATAGTTTCATATTCCGAAAGCCTAATACCTCAAATACATCGTCTAAAGTTTTCATAATGTTTTCAAAATCATACGAAATCTTTTCTAAAGTTTATGTGGAGCATTAGCCTTTCCAAAATAATACAAGTTCTTAAGAAAGTAATTACATCAAAAGTAATATCTGTCAAACAATGCTTCGGATCGACAGCGAGGCCCTTTACTGCTCAGCCGGAGGATTAGGGTCACCTGCACTATCTGAAGCCAAATAATCTACTCGTGAATAACGTCCCATGAAAAACATGATTTAAAAGATTGTGGAAATAAACAATGCATAAACATGTTCCAACATCTCGTATTTCAATGCAACATTTTCTGTAAACATTTTCTTTCAGGAAAAACATAATCTTTTCAGGCCCATAATCTTTTCCGTAAACATTATTATTTGAGAGATTCAATTTGAAATAACTATTTCAAATTAATCGTTGTAAAACCATCTTTTCAAAAACTATAATATTTCCATAGGACTTCAACAGAACGAAAACAGACGTGGACACACAGTCCACGAGGGTAACTAACCATTCTGACAGCTCGAAGCTGTTAACTGTCGGTGGCTCAAGGCCACTAACCTTCGCGAGAACGAAACCCACGGTGAAATCTGGTAGCTTAGCCACTACCCTTCGTGAGTACGAAACCCACGGTGAAATCTGGTAGCTTAGCCACTACCCTTCGTGAGTACGAAACCCACGGTGAAATCTGGTAGCTTAGCCACTACCCTTCGTGAGTACGAAACCCACGGTGAAATCTGGTAGCTTAGCCACTACCCTTCGTGAGTACGAAACCCACGGTGAAATCCATCGAGCTCGGGTAACCAAGGTGCACCAAGGGCTAACAGTACTGCTGTTAGCAACCAGCGTTCTGTATTCCATCCTTTCTAAAATATTTCCATCATGCATGGGGTTTATTTCACATATCATAATCTCAACCGTTTCAATGCCATAAACTGTTGGTAAAAACCACTTTGAATCTCAAAAACCGCACCATGTACATTTAAAATCAAATATCTGTAAAAACATATGAAATTCACATAGGAATATATTTCATGAATGACATCAGTTCAATGCAACTTTTGCCAAACTCTTTTCAAAAACTTATTCATCAATTTTCGTACATAATCATAATTCTTTGGTAACCCAATCGAAAGAAAATCCTTTCCAACGATTTAAACCATACTTTCTTAAAATTTGCTTTTCAAAATTCATATTTGGAATTCAACATTTGAAATGACAATGCATTTGAAAATGTAAATTTTAGGGAACGTTATTCACTCACCTGCCACGCTTCTAAACTGTTACTCTTTTTTGCCAATAACTTCTGGTTGTTCTCGCTTCTAAATTCCCTGGTATCCCGAAATAACATATCAACGTTCTATCAGAAATAATTATCCTTAATCTATCATTTCAATAAATTTCATACTGCCATACATTAACTCAAGGATCCAATCACTTATTCCTTCTTACAATTTCCTAACCCATCACTTTAAGTTAAATTCCTCACTTATCTTTTAAACCTCAATCCTTCACTCCTATAATTTATTTTCATGGGCTTAGGGCCATCATCCCATATCAACGCCCTTACAAACATAATTTAAATCACTCCTCTTAGCCTTTAACTCAACTATAATGGCTCAAAATTTCCTACACTGCTTCTGGTGTGCAATACCTTCCTTTCAACAGGTTAAAATATAAATGGGCTTAATCCTGCTTCAAATCATTCCCACTACACATTCATTGCATACAAAGAACACACGCACACGGCTGCAGCATAGCAGCATACATATACACTCATGTATAAACATTCCTTTAACCAAAATCACAGTCCTTTCTATCTTCAAAGTCCTAACACCAAATCATCACAGACCCAAATCCCTCAATAGAAAGTTAGCATGCTCTGTTTCCCTCTTCCCTTTGGCATCATAACCACACACACACAGATATAAATACCTTCACATTGCATGCATACCCATCCTATACATATAAATACCAATCTCCCTCAACCCGAATGCCAGAACTACCAACCAATTATCCCAGCACACACATGCAGCGACACATTCACACAAATAATATGCTCCAGTTCACTTTCCTCCTCCTCTTCCTTCTGTTTTCTCACCCAAAGATAGCAACTCACATGTACATAAATACTTCTTTTAATTTAGAACAGCACCGCTCACACATTCAACAAAACACATGGAGAAACCAAAGGAGTAATGGAAATTTCACACATAACAATTAGCCAAGAGCAGAGGAGTCGGGCAACATAACACGCAACAGAGATTGCAAACTCCTCAACTCACGGCCTCCAGCACAACTTTGGAAAATCAGATACACGGACACAGACCAGAATAGGGGAGTCGACAGCCACAACACAAAGTATCCCGGAGCAATCACTACTGATCAAGATAGGAAATGAAGGAGAATAATGGTCAAAATCTCAATACCTGCACAACAATGGATAGAGACCATTGGGTAAGCGTCGCCGGCTGAGATTCACGATACGCTTACCATAGCTCTGTCTGGCCCAAGCACTACCTCCCCTGCCTCCGACCCTCTCACATAGCCTCACGCATCTGTCATGCCCATAGGCCATGACAGACAGAAATGAAAAGAATTGAGGATTTGGGAATTGCTACAGTGAACGGAATATACACGGCAACAACGGTACTCAAACACGACGGTGACCCAGCAAATAGAACTCCAGAACAGAGGCACCCAACACGCTGATCGCCACACCACCTTGCTACTACATGATTTCTCTCCTGATTTCTCCGTGACGACCCAAATTTCTCCCTGCTGGCTCTATTTATCGGCAGAACTAGAACCTTCCTCACGACACGACATACCAGTGGCGACAACACGACAGGAGATGGATGGCACGAGGCAGAGAATGACTCGCACGGTACCGGTGGCGTAAACTTCTCTCTGTCGTCGCTCTGCCGCTGTCTTTCGTCCCGTTGCAGCCGCTGAAGAAATTCAGACAAAAATGAAGAAGGGGGGTACGGCTGCAGGAAGAAATGACAGGAGGGCAACATAGGAAATTCACGCGCTGAAAAATGAAAATATATACACTTTTGTGGTAGCTGGGATTCGAACACAGAACCCAAAGCTACAGCCTGTTCCTTCTAACCACTCGGCTACCCGATTCACATTGAAATTTCTTGCACCAAATATATACATATTCCATTTTTAAATCTTAGGCCATAACAGTTTTAAAAAGTACTGCATTTCACAATCTTATCTTAACAAGACTACTACTATAACCAGCTTGGGAGAAAACGTTCAGCAAAGAAAGTGGAAATTTAGTTTTAATCTTTAAGTTTCAAACTATATATATTTTAGTCCCTTCAATTTCTTTTAACTTAAAATATTAGTCTCTATAATTGAATAAATACTTGGACCATTTTATTTCTTGAATTATCAAAACCCATACATGATTTAAAACTTCAAAGATTAAAACTAAAATTCTTACAAATTTGAGGGACAATGATTGTATTAATCACGTTTGGCCTTTTTTAGAAAGGCAAACCTTCTCTTATTAAGACAATTCTTGACAAGATTCCATATTTTTTTTGAAAAAAAGGGAACAGTATATGATTTCTCGTACAGTTTTGATCTTTCTATTTACAACATTAAGATGAACTCGAAATGTTAGTTTTCAAAACATATAGGGTACTTTCTCTCAGACCATTAAACCTTTGTTAACACAACGCTAGGATATTTTTTGCAGCTTTTGATCCAAATGACACAGAAATAAGAGGAGCTTTTGAACTCATTCACCTCATTCCCCATGTGCCCTTGCTGAAGATTGTTCCATGTCAGTTAATTGTTCTCCAAATGTCAATGGTGAGTCAAGTGAAGGACGGTGCAGCCCCACGAGAGGATCCAAGTCGATCGGTGAGTTTCGTTCCAAGTCACCTCGCAATGTTGACATTTTGGGAGTACCAGAGATCTGTATGATGAACTGATCAAATGTTAAAATAAAAGGCTGAGACTTATGAGAGTGGGTGACGCAGAAAAAAGAATAAGAAAGGATCGATGAAGAATAATCATTATCAATTTCCTCGGAAGAAGGACGGCGAACAACGAGAGGCATAGATGCAGACGCCAACGGCCAACGGAGAGTGGAGGATGACCGCGAGAGGCATAAAAAAGACTTATCAGACTAATGTATTTATTGACTTATTTATATTGACTTTGAATAGTCAAGATGAGAATCACGTCATCGGCATAAAACAATGTTCAATAATTGAGAATTACGTCAAGCTCAATTATTGTATATTGGATAGAAATTTTGATGGGGAGTTGAAATTGAAACAACAATGGAAGAGTGTTGCCCAACGGCACCTATATACTCGGACCAAAAAAGACAGAGAAGTTTATGAATTTTGTTATGTTTACGTTGCAGAAACTTCTGTTTTTTTATGTAGTTAGTTTTCAGTCACTAGCTTAGGGTAGTTTTGATTTAATCAAGGGTGTTCACAAATTACTTTATATTTTAAACTAATCCCTTTCAAGGCTAAGAGCATAAAGGATTTTTACCTTTCTTAACAAAAGAATTTTTTAAGATTTAAATTTGTGTTATCTTCTTTACTATGGTAAAACTGCTTATCATATCAACTAACAATTTGATGGTAATTGATAATAGTTTTCTTAAAAGTATTTTATATATTTATATGATCGGAAAATCTTACTATCTCCAAATAATTATTATGATTGCATACCTAAAGTTTGAATATAAAACTATTAGTTAAGTTGAAATGATCCACAACTACTCAATGCAAGCGATAAAGTTACTCTTTCTTATATGATATATACGCTTTTTATGATTAACATTCAAATATTTATCCTATTTTATTCAGACAAAGGAAACCAGAAATTCATTTATTTCCTCAATCGTCACATCATTTTTATTGCTTGTGTCCTCCCCATGGATCAACCTGTTTTCATCTCCCCATCGAACATCCCTATGTTCCGATGGCCGACTAATTCTCGATGTCATTGGTTCCAAAAGATGAACTCAACGCAATGAAAGCAAAGTGCCTTTCAAATGCCCCACCCTTTTTCCCCTTGATGTTCTTCCTCGAGATCACAATAAAACGAACCAATTGGGGGTAAAATAATGCGTTCCTGATAAGTTTCGCTAGGTGGGGTATTGAAAATAAAGGTGGGGGGCATTGGGCAGGGTGCTTTGGTTCCATTACGTTGAGTTCATCGTTTGGTACCATTGAAATCGATTATTAGAAGACCATCAGAGCATCATCTCGGGGGGCGACGAAAATGGGTTGATTCGTAGGGAGGACTCAAGCAATAAAGATGCGTATTCTGGTCTAATAACAACATTTGGAAATCTCTAATAAGGCCTCCTGGCCTGATTGAAAATTTGATAAAAGTGTATACCTTGAATTTGGATTTTATTTCAAGCTAGATTTAATTGGCATTTTCTCCATTTTTAATTTATAAAATCAATATAAATCTTTTTTAATAGATAATACATATATCAAGAGGTTTCTATGTATTTTTAAAATAGAAAGAAAATCTATGTAATTATAGCAAAACTCGGAGATAATTTGTGTAATTAAACTTTATCTTAAAAAATTTGAGGAAGTTTCAAAAAAACGGAGAGCATGTTTGCACAATTTTGATGAAATTCAACCATTCAAGAAACAATTCATGTTAAAAATAGATAAAAGGTCAGTGAAATTTTTATAAAGACTCAAGCAAGACTGCATACTAGATCTTAAAAACAACAACTTGGCTTAATAAAGTGGTGTCAATTTGAAAAGATTATGTGGCATTTCTTGTAACAGTTTTTATTCAGAAAAATTACTAAAAGAGTCATGTTTACTGAAAAGCTTCTAAAATATCTACATTCAGATGCACAAGATGCATGATTCTTAATATTCTTAGGGATATTGTCACTTAGTATATTGCTAATTAATAGATTAATTTTCTTGTTACAGGAAATTCCAATTCATATGAACTTTTGAGCCATGAGATCCACTTGGAAGATATAAGCAAAGCATTATTGAGCTAATGAGACATACAGATTGTGTCAAATTTGTGGTCAATATATGATATCCTCCATCATGTGGCCTAATTTCTGAAAAAAAATCAAATAAAGAATGACCTGTGGGAATGATATTGTCATTATATAATTTATCATTATGCTATAATACTATTGATTTGCAGCACAATCCTCACCACCTAATTTGAAAAGAAATTCTCTAAACATATACTCTCTTTATTTTTTTTTAATATAATACCCAATTATTTTTTTAAGTAGATTAAATAAACTAAATAAATTAGTTAATAATGAGTAAACCAATCCTCTCAAGATAAATTTATATAATATACTTCTTAATCTATCCAAATTAGTCAACTACATATTAGTTATAATTAATTAATAAATTTATTTAACTTTATTAGTTAATTGGGTCTTATATTAAATAACAATATAACAAATGAATCTTTGAACCGTTCTAAGGGCATCAATATAGAGTCATAATCTGCAACTCTTGAATAATTCGTCCTCCAAGTTAATTTGACCCGATCAATATTAAAGAATCTTAAGAAAGCTCAGCTTATTAGAGTTTTGAAGGCACTTTAGCAAACAAGGACTATGAGTAATTCACATGGAGATAAGCAAGTTATACGATATATATTTACGATAAATAAATTAAAGTTTGATGGTTCTATATCTACTATCAAAAGAAAGAAAAAAATGGATGGTTCAAATTTTATAAATTTTTATTTTAATAATTTTATATTAAGGAAATTTGAATTTAATATGAAATTATTCATGAGAAATATATTAATGCCAAAAAACTCCGAGTCCATCCTGTGGAAACTCTTGAAACTTTAATTTATACTCTGCCCCCTCTATAAGCAATTGCTTTGCTACTGCGTACTACAATTCTTTAGAACGAAGCTTACTCGGAAAGACTAATGCCAAACAGTTTTAAATTTAAAAAACAAAGAACAGTTCAAATCAAGCTTTATAATGCATGTAAGATACTTTGTACAAAAATATAAGAAAATGGAAAATAGCCAATCAACTTTTCATTAATGTTTTTTCTGCATTCAATAAAAGTAGAAAAATGAGGAAACTATACATATTTTTCTTTAGCAGTCCTTTATTACTATCTATTGCTTCTTACTGAGGGCCCACTTAGATCTAAGGAGATATCAATGTAGTTGTAAAGGAATGGAATATAGCGTAACGACCATATATATAACAATGATGAAGGACAATGACAACCGGTGGCTGATGGCAAAGGGTAGTGGCCGGCGGTGGCATGAGACGATGGTTGATAACAACAAAGGGTGGCAGTCACAATAGAGGAAAACAACGGAGAATGGTGATCATAGGCCACAACAATAGTGGTGGTTGACGGGAGGCTGATGAATGTGGAGGAGGAAGGAGAAGAGACAACGATACTTATTAGAGCCCCCGCCCCCTCAAGATTGTATTGATGTAATAAATTTTCTTCCCAATTCTGGATATGAGGAATTAAGATTACAAGATTTGATGTAATTAAGCTTTATAATGCAGAATTAATTACCACATAAAAATGTAGCCAAATATTCTTAGTGTAGAGGTAATGTAAATTTTAAAATTCATCAGGTTTGATAGAGCAGTTTTAAAAGATGAATAGGAATGTGAATGGTAATAGCTAGTATTTTACATGTTTGGTACTTTCTCTCTTCCTTTTTATAAGAGGCATTTTGATATGACATGTTCCTCTCTATGAGAGATATTTAGAAGTTGTCTCAAATTTTATTTTGTTAATTTCCTATTTTATCTCAATTTAATTACTCATGTATCAATATCAACCACACATTTTCTCTCTTCCACTTAAATGAGGGTATTTTCCAAAAAAGAATTATATTTTTTATATATTTATCCTCTTTAACTAATTTTAACTAGCATTTTGATCGATATAATTCGGTCAACTGTCCTTTATAAAAAGGAAGTTAAGGAATATGTATAAAAAAGTGGATGGAATATTTATTTCATTACCTCCTGATACATGCAACCAGCCAAATGGGGTCATAGACATGTTTCTTACTGTATAAATTGTATCTTGATATTGAATGGATATATAGTCTAAAAAAAAGAAAGGTTAGAGATATGTTTCAATTCTCTCCAACGAGAGCAATGGTTCAAATGCGCAATTAATTCGTTTGCCTTAGCCAGTCTTTAATTATTTGTTTCCTTGTCTCTGTCCCTGCCATAAACCATCTTTCTTTCTCTGGAACCAACAATTAATTAATGAACCTTCTTGCTTAGCTTTTCTTTCTAGTCTCATGCCCAAGAGCAAATAATGGTAATAATAAAAGCAACAACATCATCAACAAGTAGTGATCCATCAATCATAATTATATAATAACACAAAGACTTGGGAAATCATCATTTACAAATACTATTCATGGCCACTTCTCCACTTTCTTGTTGAAGATACTCCCATATGTCGCAAAAACAGAATGACGAAGAAGAGTGAATTGTGACAGAACGAAGAGGCATATGGGAACACTTGCAAGCATAACAATAGGAAGGAGACCCCATGAGTAGTTTGTATTCTTCAGCATGAGATAAATGGTGGAAAGAAAGGCTACCATCATGCTAACAATGGAGATGAAAAGTGAGGAAAGACCCAAAATTAACTTTGTGGGTAGAGATTTGAGGAATTTTTCTTCTGAATAGTGAGAGGTAAGGATCGCTAGAAACATTAGAACAGAAGTTGAAGAAAAGACAAGTGATAATATGGTTGAGAATATGAAAACCTTGAAAAATGGTTGTGTGATGAGTAATGGGAACCCAAATGTTTGATTATTTCCTCCTGGTACAGTAAAAGCTGCAGTAAACATAATAGTGACAATTAGGGTTCCAACAACAGAACAAGAAGCAGCTGCAGCCTTTATCCATTTCTCTCCTTGCTTCATTAACCCTTTGTGTTTTTCTTTGAATAATTCCTCAGCCGTCATGCCATCATTGTTTTGAGCTTTCCTAATAGTAGCAGGTATTAGTTTCTCTACCTCCTGCATCAAATCCAGTAAACAATTAATTTCATTTGATTTTCTGGAAAGCTAGACCGAAATGGCCAGCAACTAATTCGATATTGATTGAAGTCCATATATAAAGTGTCTTATAATTTTTCTTAAAAAAATAATTTAAGAACTTCTTAACACACTATATTTGACTAATTAAGTATCACACTCTAGATAGGTCCCATTGGGAGAGAGAAAGAAACAGCCATATGGGCCCCCATTGGCTATGACTCTATCTCTCTCTTCGAGAAGCATGTGCTTATCAGAGCAGAGAAAGCAAAAGGACTCGGCCCAACTATTACATGTTTATATGATTATTGTAAAAGATAAAGACATTTTTTTGCCCTAACCTTAAACCATTGCAATTCTCTTTGCATCTGTAGTGTCGGTCCATAGATGAGGTTAAGATTGGGAGAAGGAACTCGTCTAGCTGCCGCGTGTAGCAAGCTATTTCCATTTTTGTCTCTGCTTGAAACAACAACATCTTTGAAGCGAAGCCCATGGATAAGGTTGAAAACCCTAGCTTGTCGATACTTAATGGCATGGTAGAAAATGTTTCGAAATGAAGTGTCCCCAATGAGCAAGATTTCAGGATTTGCTTTTGATATTTGAACCACAAATTCAACATTCCCTTCTTTAGCTGCACGAAATAACGCATCTGCAAAAGTACTCACTTGATCGCTTTTGCTTGCATTCTTGCAAACTATCTGAACAATTTTATTTGCTTCTACTTGCAGCAACTTGAGCTCTTTTATTTTATTGATTCCTATAATGATACGTAACATGTGTTTTTTGTTATCTGAGTTGATGAGAATCAATTTCAGATTGTGTGTGTATGAAAAAAGATATATGACTTCTGGTACTTAATATAAATTCTAATTTGTAAAGTAAAATTACATTTTAAATTATATATTATATTAAAGATCGGAGAGAATATTAGTTAGCAGATGCGCCTACCAAGAAAATTATAGGCAGTGGAGATGAGCCATCGAAGCAAACGATGTCCTGCTGCAACTTTAAAAAGAAACAAGAACAAGAAAAAGGAAGAAATAAAAGCTCAGCTTATATAAAGGAAAAGGTTCAAACAATGTTTTTGTTTCGTGTCTTTTCTATAAGAATGTCTGATTATAGATGAAGAAACCTCGAATCCAAAAAAAAAAATCAAAAACATGTTTTTCTACCTGGTCCTTTAAGTTTTTCTTGTGCTGGTTCCCTTGCGTCTCCATCTTGGACGGGTAAAGAAGCACTTTTGAAACTTGGGCTTGAATTCGTATCTATATCTAACGTTAGCAAACAAACGATAAAAATAATAAATTTCATTAAATAAATATGTAAAAGGAAGCAAACCAGTGAGAACAAAGTAAATATAATACTCCTATGGTACTAAATATAATAGCTCATTAACTTTTTTATAGAGATTAAAAAATTCAAATAAATCAATTAATTATAATTAAATCTAATATCTCAATATAAAATTATATTATATAGTATTTAATTTATTCAAATTAGTTACTAATTTGTATATTATGTACAGTTAACTGATTTATTTAATTTCTTTAATCTATCTAAAAAAATTAGTTAACTCTTATATTTAGAATCAGGGGAGTAGTATAATAAGGAAGAAAAAGAAAATACTAGAAATGCATAAGTAGTAATACTGACAGTAATAAATCCATCGTTTCCAGAAGACAAGTTCACTTGGGCTAGGAATAGTTGAATTCAAGGTTGCGATGCCATAAATTGCCTTCCAATCCTCGTTATCAGACGCAAAAAGTAATTCTTGGCATTGACTTAGCAAGTGGTGAGCAATATCTGTGAATCGATCATATTCACACAATGATGAAGAATTGACAATTATTGGCAAAAGGATACTACTAAAATAATACTCTATTTGATTGAATAACGCCACAAGTATGTGTATGTATAGACTCTCAAGTTTTAAGCTATAACTTTTAGTCTTTTAATAGAAAAAATAATATAATTTTTTATTAAATTATTAGAATTAATATTTTAGACGAAAATAAATTTAAGGGATTAATATATATATATATATATATATATATATATAGCTTGAGGAACTTGAATAATACTTAAACCCTTTTACTTTCATATTCCCTAACTAACTAAACAACCACCGCTCTTTTCAATAAATTTTCATTGAGATTATTTAAGAATTTTAAAAGCATTAGCTAATATTAACTAAATTTTTTATTATACACTCTCCCCCGTAGGAACTAGATAACTAAATAATATAAATTAAATTAATTAGTTTTAAAAAAATAATGTGTTGATTATTCTCTAAAATGTTCTATCTAATCATTTATATTAGAAACTACTCTTATTGATAGAAACTCCATTTACATGTGTAATAATTTAGAAAAAATCATAAATTTAAAAAATAAAATAAATTGATATCTTTTATTAAGAATTAAGAAAACTTTTGACTAGCTCCTGTATTTAAAAACCTGAGAGAGAGCATATTACTTACCGAAACATTGTGTTTGTAGACAACAACGAAGAAGAGTAGGACCAAGAGGGCGATCATTGTGTGGTTCTAGGTATTCCAATGGAGTTTGAAAATAAAGATAACGTCCCATTTCATGATGACCACTGAGAAAAGCCAGTGTTGTAGGAAGTTCATTGGTTGAGTTGGGAATGCCAAGTAGTTTAGAATTCTTGTCCACTAGGCATTTGGCAACTTGGGTGCTTCCGGCGACTGTGGCAATTAAGAGTGGCGTATTGCCAAAATCATCAACAGTTTCTAGGAAGTCTGAATTATTCACTAACAATTTCAGCAACTCTTCCACTATTTTGACATGCCCAAACAAGGCGGCCACATGAAATGGTGTTTTGCCTGAAGCAGTAATTTTTGAGGTTAGGGCATTTGGCTCTCTCTCTAACAATGCCTTTGCACTTTCCCATTTGTCATCACATATAGCTTTATATAACGTATCTTCTTCTACGATCTCTCCCTCAACTGCAAGTCCTTCTTCCTCTGCCTCAGCCGCCGCCGCCGCCGCCCGTCTTTCTTGCTCCTCTAACTCTCTCTTTACCCTAATCTGTCTTTGTAACTCTTCCTTTATCTCTTCCAAATCCTCACGTCCTCCTAATATTTCCCTTATTATTTGTCTTTCCAAAGCTTCTCTTTCTTCCTTTGTCCTAGCGAGTGACCGTGCCATCTTCCTTGCTATTTTAAAAATTTGATCCTCTGCAATATTTTATTGAGCCATCGTGTTAGATGTATCCTAGTCACATTTTCTTATGGTGACATGATCGATCGATCAATAATGTCGGTTTGTTTAAACTTTAAAAAATAAGTGATTTTTATATAATGGCTAAAGTATACGTTGAGTCTTTTATATATATTTATATCAAATTTTATTTTAATTTTTTAAATATAAAAATTATACTTTTAATTATTTAAACTTAACACTGTTAATTTTACGAATAGAAAATATTAACTTAACTAATTTAAAATTATGATTGTGCAATTAAACGTTGATTTTAAAATTAAAATTAAAATATTATATAAAAATATTAAAATATAAATATGTTTTGTCAAATTTTAATTGCATAGTCATCCTGTTAAATTTTTTAAGTCAGTTTTTTTTATAATTAAAGTTAACAGTATTAAATTTAAAGAACTGAAAGTATACTTTTAAACTTAATGAACTAAAATAAAATTTAATATAAATCTAAATGACTAAATATATACTTTAGCTTTATATATTTATATTTGTGTGTGCGCCCATGCCACCCCAATTTCTTTTTTAGGCCAAAAACCCTCATGAGAAACAAAATAAATTAAATAAATGAAAATAGGATGATTTTCAAACTCGTTGAAATTTCCTGACATGACTCAGCTTTAAAACTAAACCTATATTATGATCAATTAATTATGGGTTAATATAAATTTTTAGTCCCTCACATATCAAATTATGTTGATCACATAAGGGAAAAAATGATTCAAATTTTTATTATATTATAGGAAGTAATGTTATAGACAGAAAAAAATTGAAGAGACCAAAATATATGATTTAAAATTTGAGAGACTAAAATCAAATTTTTTATAAATTTAAGGCACTAAAAATTGTATTGTATTAACCCCTTAATTATTTGTATATCTTGGCTATTCATAGCTAAAAGATAGACATCTTTCCTATATTGATCAATTTTTTAAATTATTTCTATTGATACTCTTTTAACAATAATTAAATAAAAGAGAGAGAGAAGGAATTAAAGAAGATGATTAAAGCGTTATAGTAAAAATATATCATATTAACTAATTTAATTAACTACTTTAATATAATTAAATTAATTAAATATATTATATATTAAAGACTGGAGCAATATAAGGATAAAGATTGAGTTTCGTATAGAGTGACCTAACCTGACCAACTTGTTGTGGGCATCGACATCTTTGGCCAAGCAGGAGCGAATACAGGCATTTTGTCTATTGGCTATGGTTTACTCAATCCCTACATTATTATTTTGTAACCATGAAACAAAAATTGCAAGAAATGAGTCGCACAAATATCACTACACACACACACACATATATACATAGAGAAAAAAAAAACTACTCCCTCTTGTCCTAATTATCCCTTGTACTACAAATAAAGTTTTATATTTAACACCAGATAGTAATATATATTGCATTAATTAAAACATAAATAACAATCAAATGTGCTTACCAGTACTTGACCTTTGATCTGCTTCAGTTATCAGTCTTCACTAAGCTTTATACCACTGATTCCATCACCCCAGCAACATATCTCTATATATATATTGCTTAAATGGAATATGTGCTTTGATTGAGTTACAATCTATGGAATCATCTCAATTCCTTTTCTTTTAGAAAATTTATACTTTTTTTATTGCGTCTCAATTTGTTTTGCTCCAGTGATTTCATTAGTTTTTTTATTTTAACAATAATATTTTTTAAATATTAACACGTTACACTAATATGGCGAAAATGTCTCTCTTAACTGTAAAATTATATTCTTGAAACTTTATCCTTTCCTGCATCTATAAGAAATCGCTTTACTTATCATGTGGACGTGATGAAGTGTTAACTATTATACTTAGGATCTAAAGTGTGACTAATTTATTAATCGTTGCAGTTTAAGGAATGCCAACTTTCTTGGACGGACTAATGTTGAGAGTGAATAATATATATAAAAGAGCTGGCCATTATGATATACTCCTCCTGTCCTCATTACAAGTACTTAATAATAATTTTACATAAATTGCTTTAGTTAAAATTAGTTTTTTTTTGTTTTAAAATATCAAAATTATCCTCAAGAAAAGTCATTAGTTACAGGAGTTTCATTAATTAGTTAAAAAATTTATATTCTTCCTGATTTTAATATATAACATAATTAAATAGTTATTTTTAGTCATAAATATAATATCTATTTTATATATTTATTAATTTTTTAAAATTATTCTTATTGGTAATCCCTCGATAATAATTAAGTAAAAAAATAAACGAATGAGTTAAAAAAGATAATTATATTATTTTAAAAAATATATATAATATTAATTAATTTTTTTAATTTATTTAAATTAATTAAATATATTCTATATTAAAAATTAGAGAAGTAGTAATTAGGGATACTATGAGAAAAAATTAATATTTACATAGAAGAATAATAATTTCTGAGACCATTTAACTGGGGTCTCTTGACTCCATGATGGTCCCATATCAAGAAGAATTCAATATGAACATATTTATTTATATCTTAAGATAAATTTATATTATATACTCTTTAATTTATTTAAATTAATTAACTAACTTTAATATAAATTATAATTAATTTATTTATTTAGTTTCTTTAGTTTATGCAAAAAAATAATAATTGAGTCTTATGTTTAGGAATAAATGTATTATAAATGTATTAAGTCAAAGGGGAATTTCATTCAATACAAAATCAGCAACTAATTACAAAGCAGGTAAAGAAAGAAACATAGTACATTACTACCTCTATTCCTCCTAAAAATAAAATGTAATTGATTAATTTAAAAAGATTAAAAAAATTAAATAAATTATTTTAAAGTAATTATTTCTATCATTTTTCTTTAAATTAATTTATTTGACTTATAAATTGATATTTAATCTAATAATATTTAATATATATTATAATTAAGTTATTTATTAAACTTTTTTAATATTTATAAATTAGTTAATTAATTTTTATATTATGTAACGGAGGGAATAACATTTAGCGCCAAGGATCCTGATAAACTAACGTCTAGAGATACTAGGAAGATGATTTGATGCTTGGAATTACCGCAAGAGCCTCTTTGGAATCCTATTCCTTCTAAAATCATGTGATATTATGTCCTTTAGATTTGAATGGATTCTGAAATATTTGAAAATCCTAATTTTTCTCCTGATAAACTTGAAAAGGGAAAATATATAAAATAACCACTAAATATATTATTTTTAATCATCATATTCATTCAAATAATAAAAGACACAGTGGGTGATTGATTACTTCCCATGTACATTTCATGGCCACATCTCTGCTTTCCTCTTAAAGATATTCCCAAACGTAGAAAATGCAGTATGAAGAAGAATAGGGAATTGTGACAGCACAAAGAGGAAGACTGGAACACTTGCAAGTATAATAATGGGAAGAAGACCCCATGAGTAGTTTGTATGCTTCAGCATCAGACGAATGGTAGAAAGAAAGGCTAACATCATGCTTAGTGAAGAAAGACCAAACATCAATTTCGTGGGTACGGATATGAGGATTTTCTTCTGAGTAGCGAGATATAAGGATGGCTAAAATCATGAGAATGAGTTGAGGAAGAGAGGAGTGATAATATAGCTGAGAATAGAAAAATTTTAAAAAATGGTTGTTTGATGAGTAACGGGAACCCAAAATTTTGATCATTTCCTCCTGGCACTGTAAAAGCTCTAGCGAACATAATAGTAACAATTAGGGTACCAACAACAGAACAAGATGTTGTAGATTTTACCCATCCCTCTCCATGCTTCATTAGATCTCTATGACTTCCACGGAATAGTTCATCAGCTGACAAGCCATCCTTGTTTCGAGCTCCCTTAATAGTAGGAGGTATTAAACTCTCCACCTCCTGCATTTATTCCCAATACTTAGTCAATCAATAAGACATATAAAAACACAAAGAAGAATAATGCAAGTCTTCTTTGTGGCAATTAACCTTAAACCATTGGCATTCTCTTTGCATTTTCAATGTCTGTCCATAGATGCGGTTATAAAAGGCAGCAGGAGCTTGCGTAGCTGCCACATGTAGCAAAGTATTTCCATCAATATCTATGCTTGTAGTTGCCATATCCTTGAAGCGAACTGTAAATAAGGTTGAAAACCGGAGCTTGTCGATTTCAAACAGCATAGAAGAAAATGTTTTGATATGAGCTGTCCCCAATTAGCAGAAGATCTGCGTTCGCTTTTGATATCTGAAACACAAACTTTTCTTTAGCTGCAAGAAATAGAGCATCTGCAATAACGCTCACTTGGGTGAGTAAACTAGGTCAAGAACTTTATCTGCTTGTTCATGCAGCAACTTCAGGTCCTGTATTTTATTTATTCCTAGATTGATATAAGTTTTTCTTGAGTTCTTTCACTTCTTGTGTCTTCTTGTTGGATGAGTAAACGATCATAATCCAAACGTGGGTTTGAATCTATATCTATATGTTACATTTAAATAATAGGAATCAGAAATGGGTATTCTCGATCTTGTTCAGGGTTGCTATACCATAAATTGGTTTCCAACCCTCTTTATCAGGCACAAAGAGCAATTCTTGGCGTCGATTAACAAGTCCCAAGTAATATCTGTATATCATAGCAATACCATAATAATTAATATACAACAAATCCTAGCTAGTCATATATTAGGGAACATCGAACATATATGATAAACGTGTTGAGAGAATACAAAAAATAAATCAGTGGTGTTTGCAAACAACAACGAAGTAGCATAGCACCCTGCAGTGGTGAATTCTCTGGATCGAGGCATTCTAATGGAGTTTTATTTTTCTAATTAGTTGAGATTTCTTGACTTTAAAAAAGTAAACCAAACCTATATCATGATTAATTGAAAGTTTTGGTCCTCAAATTTACTTCACTATCAACTTGTTCCCCGTGTCATTGAAGTTTCATAATCATACACAATTAGTCTTTAAGGTTTAAACACATGAAATCCAAAATACAGATGTGGTTTAACCATTAATCTAAGGATAACAACCAGGAGTGCCACGTCAGTTATTATATTTTAATTAGACATAGTTGATATGATGTGGTACTCTGTGATTAGTTTTTTATAAATATATATATGTAAAAACGAAATTCACTTACCACGCGTTCCTTGCTTCTGCCTTCTCAAAAACTAAGCTTAGAAATGGCCCCATCTCGATCACCAGCACTACAACAGTGATGGAACATACAAGCTTGCTTGTGTTAGTTTCCAAGGAATCATCAATCATCCATGCACTTTATTATCTCTTGGAAGAGCGCAAAAGATAAGCTTGAGTTAAGAAGTATCAATAATTATAAATCAAAGAAAAATAAAATAAGAGAAAATAGAAGGATATGTCACATGGGAATACCCAATGTGAGGGACGAAAAAACCCACGGCAATGAGTGAGAACTTTCACTATGAGAAAGAGTTTACAATGATCATATCATCTCTATAAGACAGTGGATCACAACTTCAAATCTGCTAGCATGTTGATTGGCTTCAATTTAGATTTTGTATTACATTGTGATTTTCCTCTTTAGGAGAATCAGTTTCTCTTTTTCAATTATATGTTACTGGACCTTGGGGCAGCGGATGACAATGGAGGAGAAAGGAGAAGACCTAATTATTAATTAAGAGAGCTTTTTTTTTTCCTTCCCTTATAAGGCTTACATTGATGTAATGTAACATCTTTCAAACTAATTTTGGATTTAAGGAAAATTATAAGATTTAATGTAATTATAAGGCTTTACAATGTAAATATGATGACCACATATATAAAAACGCAACCAAGTGCACTTACAAAAAGATGAAGACAAGAAAAAAAAGGAAAAGGCAGAAAGAGAGAGAGAGAAATAAATAGTTACAAATATATTCCACCTGAAGTTGTTATGAGCCCCTTGGGCATATAAACTAAAATGAATTATTTGGTAATATCAATCAGTTGATACAATATATGAAGTTATGGTACTCATAACTCATGATAAATCATAAACATTAGTTTATTACGTCTCATTTTATTTGGTTTTATAAAAACAGGAATCTAATATCTGGTTAAATAGTTATGAGACGGGGATTGGTTACAGTTTAAAATCCTTTATTATATGCTTGTTCTGGTTTTGTTGGTTTTGACGTTAAAATTGTAGTATTCAATAACTATTACAATGACCTCTAATAAAGGTATGTTTGGATAGATTTTTAGAAAAATACTTATAGAAAAAAGTTTTTGGAAGTTTTTACAGAATGGCTTTCGAAGAAGAGCTTATAAAAAAAGTAGTTATGAATAAATGAGTGTTTAAATTATTATTAGAATAACTTTTGTGATTGGTAATTAAATTACTATAAATTGTATAAGAAAAAAAATTAATTGTTTACATCTCTCCTCTTCTCTCTCTAGGAAAGATGATGACAACGAAGAAGGTGAAAACGCGACGACGATGGCTTGACACGGAGGAGGTGAAGATGATAGAATTAGACGAAGGAAGAAGTTGAAGATCATCGACTGAAGTTACCCAGCGACCCACGCTTCAACAGAGCTGAATGATGGAGGAGATCGACGATCTAGCGACTCACCCTGACGGTGAGCTCCAGTAGTGAAGGCACAGAGACCACAACAGGGAAGAGAAGAAGAAGGCGAGCTAGAAGAGAGGAGAGAGAGTAGGAAAAATAAGGGTAAAATAGTAATTAGGTAGTTTATAAGCTATTTTATTGTCTCAAAAACTACTTCCAATAACTTATTCAAAACTATAATTTTAAATCATAATTTAGTCCAGAAGCTCCTTTGAATAAATATAACTGTTTATTTTAAAATTTTCTCAAACTAAGATTTAGGACAAAAATCCTTTTAAAACTAATATTTTAATTTCTTCCAAACATACGCTAAGTCTTAAATTTAAGGTATTATTAATAAGTCTTAACAAATTTGGGAATAATTTTGAAAAATATATGTGAAATTATTCAAACAAATTTTGACCACTTTAATACAAGTTTGATTTCTCCCCTTTGATGTTTTAACGGCTGGCGCTGGCCGCGGGGTAGCCGCCGAACAATCGCTAGTAAGTCACCGGACGAGTTCCATACTCCAATCGCTAGAGAGTCCGACTACGTGCCTATTATTAAATTAATATAAATATTTAATTAATATTATATTTAAGTATTTTAAAAAAAAAAGTGTTTTACAGGTCAATAATATAGATTTGAAGTCGTAACATTTGCATGTGTTAAGTTGAGACTAATTAAATTTTTTAAAATATTAATATTAGACTAATTAAAAAATTTAAAATATTAATATTTTAATAACATTTTAAAATTCCACATCATTTCCTTAAGATTATAAGAAGAGAAATAATCTTATTCCATGCTTTTAATAATATCGAAGAGTTGTAATGTAACTTGTAAGCAATATATCCAGATAGGCCAACCAACCACCATACATATATATACATATATATATATATATATGTATATATATACACACACACACAAAAGTTCAATTTAAACAATTTATAAATCTCTATTAGTTTAGGCAAACCTTTTGTAATAAAGTTGTTGTTGTCGAGGCAGGGGTGGGGCAATTGATAATTGGTAGAGGTGTCTTAAAAAAAAATAGCCTTTCTATATTTAATATAAAATATATTGTACTAATTATATTAGTTAATATTTGTTTTAAATAATATATATTTTTATATTTATTAATTTTTTAAAATTATCTCTATTAATAATTTTTTAATAATAATTAAATAAAAAATAAAAATTAATTAAAATATTTTAAAAATATATAATATATTCAATAATTTAATTAATTTTTTAATATAGTTAAATTAGTTAAAAAAACTATATTAAGGAAAAGTGGAGTATAACACAGTAGTGGCTTTGAATTGAGGGATGATGTGGTAAAGTGCCCCTACACTCACAAATTCCAAAGACCATTAATTGAATTTATCAACTTGATTTAAGATTTAATTTTCCCAAACTTATAATAATAATAATACATTTATTTATATTTTCAAAAATATTCACGTCGCCGATAAGAAACAGCTCAATTATTCAGACCTAACGTGACAGAACAATAATTGTTTCCTACAAAAAAAACAATTAATTGTAGTTAGCCGAATCATGATATATGTTTTTTTATTTGATTCTCTCCACCTCCGTTTTCTTCTGTTTTAGTTTACTGACTTTAGGTTTTAGCAAGTTAATCACAACAGTAATGAGTAAAATACTAATTTACTAAGATTTGAGAAACTTATTATTCACCTCTTCTAGGTGATATTTCATGGAGTCTTCCTAAAGTTCATTAATTATGATTTTGTATTAAATCGTACAAATCTGAACTTTGACCTTAAATATAATTTTGTTTCTACCTATATTGTGGGACATACCCTTGCAGCTTTTGTGACACAGAAGTTTCTACTTTTTGTAGTTCGAACAAATTTGAACTTTGACCTTAAATTTAATTTGTGGGACTTAGTCACATAAACATGGCAGTTTCTTTTGGTATTGAAGTTATTATTATTTTTATTCCTACAAAATTAAACTTTGAACTTTGACCTTAAATTTAATTTATTTTTTTATTATTATATTCCATATCTATAGAATGTATAATTTCACTTGAAAACTACTAAAATAATCATTTTGGTGGAAGCAATAATACATTGTTGCCAAATTCAATTAAGTTGAAAACAATCGCAACGCATGAGTCATATTTGACACCTAAACATTGGACCGATATAAATATTTATATATAATAATTAAAGAATATGAATCACATATTAACAAATGAATATATATATTTAACAAAAAATATCGAATACACATTAGTTTTTGTTTAATTTTCTGTTCATTTTGGTGAAAGCATGCATATATATATTAATTGCTTTTATTTTTAACGTAAAAGCAAATATATTATTTTAGCTATTTATATATTATTTTTTAAAATAATGATGTAAAGTTCAATAAATATAATTTTTGCATATAAAACAACAAAGACAGAAACTTGAACTCACGTGCAAAGGCCGCGTATCATGTCAGGATGCCATACTTATCGGTGGAGCCGCCTAACATTTACCAAAGATTGTCTACTTGAATATTAAATATACCAATAATTTATAAGAAATCTTTAATATATTCAATTACGTAAAAAATAAGAGAAAATTATTTATTCTTTATATATAAGACCTATTGTAGTTAGCAAATTTCACAATCCAAAGGCTCTCCTTGTTTGGTTCAGCGCAGAGGCAAGTAAGTTGAAGACAACAATGGCAAGCAGCTCCCAAGTTCTAACATGCAAAGGTATCATATCACATACTAATACTGCAATTAAGCCTGCAGTTTCAATTTTCAACTTTATTCTAATTCTTTAATGCTATCTCAAATTTTAAAGGACTGCGATTTGCTTATAAGTTTTATTTTTGACTAAACTATCTTATATTGTGTGTGTGTGTCTATATATATTATCTGTCTAATTAAAAGTAGTTCTTTTGAATTATTTATGATATTTTCATAGTGATGTATTTCAAATATTCATGACTAATGATGCATTGATCTATCAACATCGAATATTTTCTATTTAAAAATTTTATTAGTTACAATGATTTAATATATTTTTATACATAAAAAATACTAATTTTTTTAAAAATATATATATAAAGAGTATCAGTATTTGAATCTAGATTCTTCTAACCAATAAAATTTTTATATAGGGAATTTTTACCAGTTTTATTGAATCCAGGATCAAATAGTTTCTTTTTAAAAAAAATTATTGATCATAATAGTTTGATATATTTTTATACAAAAAAAATATTGATATTTTAAAAAATTTATATATATAAAGAGTATCAGTATTTGAATCCACATTCTTCTAACAAATAAAATTTTTAGATAAGGAATTGTTACCAATTTTTCCAATAGTTCATGATTTTGCCAGAGTGAATCAAATCGCTCAAGATGATTATGCATCTAAGGTTTTTCTCCTAAACAACGATGAAATTGCAGGAGCAATATGTTGGGGAATAGGAGAGGAAGTGAAGGTGGAAGAGATACAAGTAGATCCTCCAAAAGCTTCAGAGGTTCGTGTTAAGATGCTTTTTGCCAGTATCTGCCACACAGACTTCTTGAGAGCTCGAGGTCAACCATATGTGAGATCCTATTTAATTCTCTCATCATAAACTTCAATTATTTCAACCTCACATATTATTATAAACCAAACAATAATTCTCATTATGAAATTTATGTGCAGCCCTGTTTTCCTTTAGCACTAGGGCATGAAGGTGTAGGGTAAGCTCTTATAATCAATCCCATTATTCTAAATACAGAGTTAATCAATCACTAATCACTTTGGTGCACGAAAATGCAGTCTTGTGGAGAGCGTAGGGGAGAAAGTGACAAATTTCAAGGAAGGAGATGTAGTGATTCCAATATACATAGGAGAATGTGGAGAATGTGAGAATTGTGTTTCAGAGGAATCAAATATATGCATGAGATATCCTTTAAGAGTGAGTGGGCTAATGCCTGATGACACATCAAGGATTTCAGTAAGAGGGCAGAAGGCGTATCATGTGTTTAGCTGCTCAACATGGTGTGAGTATATGGTTAGTGATGAAAACTACCTTATGAAAGTTGACAAGAGTATTGATTTGGCTCATGCAAGCTTCATCTCTTGTGGATTCTCTACTGGTTTTGGTGCTTCTTGGAAGACTGCCCAAGTTCAAAGTGGATCGACAGTGGCTGTTTTTGGCCTCGGCGCTGTTGGATTAGGGGTATGTGCTCTTGCCAAAATAAGAATTATTTTTTTAGCAAAAACAAGGGAAAAAATTAATCATCTTTAACCAAGGGAAAATTAATCATATAGTCTTTATAGTTTGTCTCAATTATAACTCAATTTTTAAATTTTAACTCAATGTAACTTAATCCCTATAATTTTAATTATATTTAAACTCTCTTTAAACTTTATCTCGATGTAACTCATTATTATAGGTTTTTTATTTAAAATATTAGTTCTTAAGTTTAAAAGGCAACTTTAATTTTTATAATTTTATTTTTTAAAATGTAAAAACTAACATTTTAAATGATTAAAACTAAATAAGGATTAAATTACTTCAAATTGAAATTCAGAAATTGAGTTTTAACCGAGTTAAAACTATAGGGGTCAAGTTATATGTATATAATAATTAATTTTTCCCAAAAAAAATAATAACACTTCTTTTCTAGTTTTCATGTGTATATTTGAGCAAGATATGAAGAAGTTTGTTTAATGGGGATATTAAATTACTTGAATTAATTGCATTGCAGGCTATAAGTGGAGCCAAGATGATGGGAGCAACAAAGATAATTGGGATTGACATAAATGAGAAGAAGAGAGAAAAGGGAGAAGCTTTTGGAATGACAGACTTCATAAATCCTAAGGATCATTCTGATAAGCCTTCTTCTCAATTGGTGAAAGATCTCACCAATGGATTGGGTGTGGATTATGCCATTGAGTGCACTGGTGTTGCCTCTTTGCTCACTCAAGCCCTAGAATCCACTAAACTGGTAAACCTATAATACCTAATAATTAATATCATTATGTATATCAATATATATAATTTATAAAAAAAATCACATTATTCATAAACCATATACACTGCAGCTCACTCGTGCTACGTATGAGTTTTATATCTAATTTAACTAATCTAGCAACTTTAGTTCGACTATTTTTTTGTTATATATATATAGATTTATGTGTGTGTGTGTGTGTGAATACAGGGGAGAGGGAAGGCAATAGCAATTGGCGCAGGAACAGAAGAATTTGTGAAAGTCAACTGGTTGGGTCTTCTTCTTGGAAGAACTTTGAAGGGTGCAATTTTTGGAGGCTTGAAACCCAAGTCTGACCTTTCTATTTTAGCCACCAAATGCCAAAACAAGGTCAAATAAATAAAGCTCTCAACGCAAATCTCAAGATCATATGTGCATATATACTGTTTATAATGATAATTTTATTTAAAATTCTCACTCTCAATTTTCTCCAAAATTCCTCAATTGTAAACTCCTTTTGTCTTCTTATTATTTTCAGGATTTGCCTCTCGATGAGCTTTTGACCCATGAAGTCCCGTTGACAGAGATAAACAGAGCTTTTGAGCTCTTGAAACAGCAAGATTGTGTCAAAGTTATAATCAAAATGTGATTCATGTTTCATTTCACACACACATATATATACCCGATCTCATAAAATAATTTTTTTTATTTCAATAAAGGTATTATTATCTCTTTCAAAACTTAGAGTATAGAGAGTTTTCATTTCTCCTAATAAATATATATTATATTATTTAAATTTATATTATCTTTTTTTATGAGATGATATCACTTACCACTTCAATAAATAGTTTATTAGTTGATTTTTAGAAAATAATAAGAATACCCTTACTCCCATTGGAATACCTTTTGTCAATTAGCTTCTTAAAATTTCAGTAAAGAACCAACTTTGATTTAAAACTTTTGTGGTTCTAAATTGTCATATTCCCTTTGGTATAATAAAATCTTTGGTTTCTTCATTCTTCTACATCCTAACTTTGACCAATTCAACTTATTTTTTAATGGCCTAAAAAGAGTACGCAATTCACGAATCAATGACTGACATAAAATAAAAGATCCGAAGAATATGAATAATATATAATCAGATTAATATATCTTGAATAAAAAATATATTTAATACATAAAACCAATGCTGAGAAAATGAACCGGCCATTAATTCGGCTGAAGATAGGGATTCATGACTTAATGGATGGATCATATTAAAATATATGGTTGAACTTGTTATGATGATACTCCTTCTTACTAAATATAATATATAATTGATAATTTAATTTTAGTACTAAATATAATAATTTTTATATTTTTTTTATTGATACTCTTTTAAAAATAAATATAATAATTTTTATATTTTTTATTGATACTCTTTTAAAAATAATTAAATAAAAAATAAAAGAGAAAATTAAGAAAGATAATTACAATATTTTAGAAAGAATATATTATAATAATTAATTTAATTAATTTTTTTTAATTTAATTAAATTAATTAACTGAGTAATATATTTAGGATAGGAGGAGGAATATATTTTAAATAATAAAATATGCTTAAAATAAAAAAGTAACCATATAGAAATAATAAAAATAATAAGACTTAAAAATAAAAGAATATATGATCAGTCCGATTAGTTCAAACACCAATTCAATCTCTTGGCATTGTGATATTTTCTCCCATGTCCAAATTGGACACTGGACCAACCCCCAAACACATTGAATAAAACATTGAAGATATTATAAATAAATGCAGAGGTCAAATTTTAATGAAATAATTTATAAAAACAATGGCTGCTACGCTATCCAAATGTCTTAAATACTGTGAATGAAGGTAATGGCTGCTACGCTATCCAAATGTCTTAAATACTGTGTTTCATGGGTCAAAAATTCTGATACACTGCAGATGGTGAAAGTCACATAATTTGAAAAAAATAATGACTAAAGGCCGATGACAAGTTATATGCATCCTTACAATGGATTTGTCTCCCATAAATTATTTGTGACTTCAAAGTTATCCTACAAAAGAATACTTAGGGATTTGTTTCCTCTTGACTAAAGAGCAACCCCATCCCTTTTATTTCTGCTTCTTATCTCGAATGACATGTGAAAGCCATCACCATTATTAAACAAAAATTAACACAATTCAATGGCACTCTAAATTGCAAGGCTGGATTTTTATTCTGAGAATGGAACTTTTTTATATTATACAAAATTCAGTGAATTGGATTCCAATGATTGATTAAGGGTAGTATCCTTTTTTAAAAATAATTTAAGATATTGAGTTCTCTTTTACCAGTAAATATATTACATGAATGGTAACATACTAATAACACTAATTTTACATTTAATTCATTAATTTCTCAATAAATTTTTATAGGATAAAATATTATTTAATATCTTAATTTTATTTTTTATATGTGACTAATATTATAATCTTATTTAAGGTATAATTTTACCCATAATTCTTTTAATTTAGTATAATTTTACCTATAATTTTATTTTTTTAAGTATCAAGAATTATATTAAATTAAAAAGATTATGGGTAAAATTATACTAAATTAAAAATATTATGAATAAAAGTGTACCATAAATAATATTAAAATATTGGTCGCATATAAAAAATAATATTAGGATATTAAGTACTATTTGATCTAATTTTATAATATAATACATCCTAATTATATAATAATTCTTACTTTTGAATAGTAGATTATTACGAGCAAAAGTTAAATTGTTCATAATTTATTTAGTCTCTCGGTGTGTGTCCGACGTCTCGATTGTTAGCATGTTTTTGGCCGTTATGGATGCTTCCAAACACATTAAGGGCATATTTAGTAGAGCTTAAAATTTTAATTTTAAAAAGACTTCCGGTCAAATCTCGATTTAGAAAAAATTTAAAATAAATAGTCATATTTATTCAAAAAAAATTTGCATCAAACTATAGTTTTGGATAAGCTGCTAGAAGTAGCTTTTAGAACAATAAAAGAGTTTATGGACTACCCAATTAATATTTTATCCTTATTTTGTTCACTCTCTGTCCTCTATCCCTCTTATCTCTTCTCTCTTCCAGCTCCAGTCTTTTGCACTTCACTATCGCCGTCTCTGTGCCTTCTCTGACGCTACTAATGCTTATCGTCGCTATTGGAGCTCATCGTCAAGTTGGGTCGTTAGGTCATCGATCTCCTCTGTCAATTCGTGAGTCACTGGGTAGTCCAACGACGACGCAGAGATGGTGAGCTCCAACCGTCCGTCCAGCTTCGTGCTGTGATGAAGAAGAGGAACATGTGCACTGAAGAGGAAATGAGATAAACAGTGAATGGACATAATGAGCAGTGAGCATAAATTCTTCTAGTAATAATTATCTAAATGCTCATTTATTTAAAAATATTTTTTTTCATAAACTCTTCTTTAGAAGATTTTTTTTTCTTAAATCCTTTTTTTAAAAATCTATCCAAACACACACTAAATCCACAACCAGAAGGAGCTATCCACATTGGTTAGAGGTATATAAAAAAATGAAGAAAATCTGAAACCATATATATTTACTTATTCGATTATAAATAGTATTTAATTATAAAATTGATATTGATTCTAAAAGTAAAATATATTTTTTAAATTTACTAATTTTTTTTAAATTATTTCTACTGATATTCTCTCAACAATAATCAAGTAAGAGAATGAGGGAATATGTTAATGAGGATAATTATAGTACTTTAAAAAGAATATGATATAATAACTAATTTAATTAATTTTTTTAATCTAATCAAATTAATTAAATAAATTTTATATTTAAAACTAGAGGAGTATAATATAAACTGACATTATATAATTGGGGTTGCAAATTATGCCTATAAAAAATTTAAGAAAAAATAATTTATTAATCCTTAAATTTTTATCCACTTATAACCCATTCCATCAAATATGATCCGGTATAAGTTAGTTCCTATATTTTCATTTTTTTAAAAAAAAATCCATATGCAACTTAGCTGGAAGTTATGAGAGCAATTTTTAATGTTGTTCTTAACAATTTTTGCAATGTAAAATGAATCGGTGATGAGTACGCATGAGTTATGGATAAGAATGGCTAATAGATTAATTTTTTAAAATTTTTTAATTGTAGCACATTATAATTTTTTACATTCCTCATGCTTAATACATAATACCCATTCTAATCATTTATATTAAAAATTATTTTTTAATAATTTTTTTAATATATACAAATCAATAGAAAGAATTTATAAAAAATTATAAATTTAAAAAATAAAATTTATTTAGATCTTAAATTTTAAGACAAAAACAAATTTCTCTTTGGATAGGATCAGAGGGAGGATATGGATAAGTGAATGTGTTTGACAAGCCTTCGGAAGTTGTATTTTTGCAATTATTGAGTATTGGATGGAGTAGACGTAGACGTTGGTAGTTTAAAGATTACGACGAGCTATGGATTTTGCACATCCACAAATTAATACGATGCTATCCTCACTTGTCATCGGGGCCACATGTCCGACACGGGTCACGTCTACGTAGTTCCTGTCTCAGGTCCTTGCAGTAAAGCTCCAAATTTTCCCCAGATTATTGTATTTGTTCTCTCTTCATCCAAACATAAGGATGGAAAACAATCCATCACGTTACATTTTTCTCTTTCCTCCACTTTTTTCCTTCTCATTTTCTCTCCTCATCCAAATAAAGCAGTAAGGATATAAGGCTAAGTGTGTGTGTGTGTGTGTGTGTGTGTGTGTGTGTGTGTAAGCTTTATCAATTTTTCTGGGAATTAAGCCAAAGCCTCTAGCTCACTGTTAGAATCTGCAGAGTAGTTAAGTAAGTTGAATAATATAATGTAAAGCAGCTCGCAAGTCATAACATGCAAAGGTATCATAAGCTAGCGATAATCTCAACCTGCAGTTTCAATTTCGTTCTTCTTCCTATTTATTCTAAAATTCTAACATCATCATTGAGTTTATTATGATTCTACCATAAAAAAATTATAAATTTAAAAAATAAAATAAATTAAAAATTTAAATTTAACATTAAAGCAAACCCCTAACTATATCATATATATAGTTGAAGGAGAAGAAACACTTGTTTTACCAATTTTTATATACGTTTCACCCCAAAAAAAAAAAAAGATTGTTCAATGGGTAAATTACGTGTTGCAGGATATATGTGGAGCCAAGATGATGGGAGCCACGAAGATAATAGGGGTTGACACCAATGAGAAAAAGAGACAAAAGGGAAAAGCTTTGGAATGGCAGATTTCATAAATCCAAATGATCATTCTTTTTTTTATATACAAAAAATTTTAAAAAATAGTTAAGTTTACCCACAGTCTAAAGATAGAGTGAAATCTCTTTTCTTTCTAGACAATATCAATATTGAGCAGGACGAGCGAGCCGTCTATTACCCTCAAGTATAAACCTATATACCCAAAAGTTAGGATGTCTCATCAGGTATCGTGATTAGAACTATAATAAAGTAGTACTCTCAAATGATCAAACACGCTCTAAATAATTCCATGTCTTATCCTTTTACCAGTTGAACCTAAGTTAGGTAAATCCAAATAATCAATCTGAAAAGCCTTCTTCTCAATTGGTGAAGGACCTCACGGGTGGATTAGGTGTGGATTACGCCATTGAGTGCACTGATGTCTCACCTTTACTTGCCCAAGCCCTAGAATCCACAAGATTGGTAAACATCTAAATCACCAATAATTTAAACTAGTTTTAAATCTAAGAACATGTCCTATTAATAAGTTTTAGTTTTGGTCATTATAATTTTATTTTGTTTGTTTTTGGCTCTATACTTTATGGTTATCCAAAATATTAGTTTATATAGTTTCATAGAGATTTAGATTTGAGCTTAACGGATCATTAAATCGGTTGACATGGACTACCGATATGGATGGGGGTGACTTATATATAGGGACTAATAGTAAAAATTGTTAAAAATAAATGGAGCTAGAGTGGGTTTAACCCATTAAACTAATTATAAATAGATCTTCTAATGAATTTCATATTCTTTTATATCATTCTTTATGGTACAATAAATTGCTTGCTCACTAATTAACCATTAATACGTTGTAATGTCCATAGAACAGCATACTCATGTTATATATATTCTCTCAGTAATTTACTGTATATATTTGCACACACAGGGGAGAGGAAAGGCAATAGTAATAGGTGTAGGAAACGAGGAATTTTTTTAGGTCTTCTTGGAATTAAGAACTTTTTAAAGGGTTCCATTTTTGGAGGCTTATAACCCAAATCTTATATTATAATGGCTCATAATATTAAGTAAATGGCATTGAATTTATATTTGATTTCTTGGTTAAAATAATTAACGATGACAATGAACGAATCAATAAATTATATATATGAAAATATTTATGCTTTACAAATATTTAGCCTATGCAAAATCCCTAAAAAAATAATAATTTTTCAAAATTCTAAATTAGTTTGTTTACTATATTTTATAAGCTATTAACTACTATTGTAAAATAAATAATAGCATATTTTTATATTAATTTTTTATTTAAATTTTTAAAATTTAAGTAATATTTTTTTAGGATTTTCTATCATCTGATATCAAAGCTTCTGGCACACTAGAAATATAAAACTTAGAGAGAATCATACTATTTACATGTCATAAATAATAAGGTTTCTATCTATCACACACCTTGCAATTCCTTTTTTAATTATTCTTTTAACAGTTTTCCATACATTTCATTGAGGTTCATGGTGTCTAATGAGTTTAAATGTTAGAAAAATAAATATATTTTTTAAGACAAACTTATGTATGTAGTTGCTTCATTTAGATCGTATGCTACAGGGGTATGCCAATCAAGTCTATAGTGAACATTTTTGAGGACATTGGCGTGCTACTTTTTTTTTTTTCTTAGGTAAAAGTAAAAATTTAGATAGATTTAATATCAATTTTCTATTAAAATTAGAATATAAATTTAGGATTCAAAAAATATTTATAAAAAATTTATAAAATTGTTTATTAAATAAATTCTCATATTAATAATAAAAATTAAATTTATATTATTATAAAATATAAATTTATTTCTTATTATATCTACTCACTTTTATTGGCAGACATACAACTTTTGAAATCACTTGAGCCGCATTTGTTTTGGGCCAAACTGAAGGCTAAATCAATCAGATCTACAGGCTCTAGAGGTTCATGATTGGAAGTTGACATCCAACGAAAAATACACGGATAAAGATCCAAAGGGGCCTGTTTGGTTAGGGAGGGATTTTAATAAAAATGAGGGAAAAGAGTAGGTAGAAGATTTTACCTTGTTTAGTTTACTAAGATTAACATGAATTAATTTAAGTGATAAATAATTTAATATTATTTAAATGATGTCTTAAGTTCAATCCTTACAATGTGCTTGAAAAGTCCAAAAATCTAGATTTTAAATCTAAATTTTGAGAAAATTTAAAACAAACAGTTATATTTATTCAAAAGGGTTTTTGGATCAAATTATAATTTAAAATTAAAGTTTCAGATAAGTTGGTTAGAGTAGCTTATGAAATAGTAAAGTAGTTTATAAACTAACTATTACTATATTACCCTTACTTTTTCTTACACCCTCTCTCATCTCTCCTCTATACCATTTTTTCTTCTTTTTTACACCCTCTCTCTTCTCTCTTTTATTTTCTATACCCTCTCTCTTATTTTCTTTCTCTTCTATACTATCTCTCATCTCCCATCTATCTTCTACACCCTCTCTCCTATCTCATCTTTCATCTTTCATTCTTATCTCTCCTCTCTCATATATTTAATAATTATACCTTTTTTCGTAATTTACCAACAATAAAATTACGTTTAGAAATAACTATTCAAACACTCATTTATTCAAAATCACTTTTTTTCATAAATTCTTCTCCAGAAGTCCTTTTCTAAAAGTTATCAAAAAACCTTTTTTTTTATAAGTTATTTTCTAAAATCTTATCCAAACGGACCCTTAGTGTATATAAAAAATCTCTATTAGGAGATTCACCCACCATAATCAGGTGCACGACGCGGGTTGGATTTGGATGTAGTCAGGGTAAAATTCCGATAAACCGGATGAACAACTAACAAAAAAACAAAAGTTTATTAAGGATATAACATGAAAAATATTTTTATATAGATAATTTTACTTTTATTTTATTTAAATATATTTATAATTATTAAAAACTTAAAATTAAATAATATAATTATAATGCATAATTAATAGCTATATATAATGATAATTATAGATATTATACATTTTAATATATGGATACAATGACATATATAATAATTAAACTTATAAAGGATTATTGACATGGCATATGCATTGGCAAAACAAAAATGAAATGGCATAAATCCCAAAAATGGAGTATAGAATAGTACCAGTGAAGGGGAAGGAATTTCATCTGAGATAAAGCGATAGAGGCGAAGTGGGTGAAGGAGATAAAGAGATAAACGCCATATTGAAGTGCCAACAGTGTTGAGCAAAAATAGCGGGATAAAGAGATAGAGGGGGAGATATCGGCGATGGAGGCTGTCACAACTGAAAGTGGAGAAGGAGCAAGGTTACTGTTTAGGAGGAGTGGAGAAACTAGTTGCAGCTATGAGGTCGCTGGTCGTGACGATGGGGATGACGGCGATTGAGTGGAGCGAAGGACGTGAAGCGGGTTAGGATGAGGAAGAAAATCAGAAGGGTAATTTAAGAATAATGAAAATATTTATGGGCAAAATGGTCAAAACGTGAAAAAATATTGCCAATCGTCCCCGAATCCCCAATTTTAGAGGGGGAGGATTATGAGAATTTTAAAAAATTGTGTTGCCAAGCAAGAGGAAAGGAGGCTTCTCTTAAACCAAACAGATCCAAAGTGTTCGATGGAAAAGGAAAATCACCCCAAAAAACATGAATATCTGAAATAGAGACAACACGGATAAGGACTTGGATGTTTCTTATCATTTTGTAAAGAAAAAACTAATTATTTAATTCTTATAATTTCATTAAATCTGTTCCTGCAACCCAGTTTTAAAGTGGTCAGTCGGTCCAGGCTCATCTAAAATTGACGCTGACAGTGTTAAAATTTGTTTATTTAGGTTTCTTGTCCCGCCACATCAATAAGATCAAATGTGTGTTTGAGATCATTTTAAATTATAATTTTATGAAATTTGGTTTAAATAAGATTTTTTTAAAAAAAATTAATTTTAAAAATCAAAGGTTTAGAGTCTAAAACTATGGTTTGAGAATAATTGGTCTCTTTGTAGCTTTTTGGTTATATAATTATCATATTAGTTTATGTCTTTTTTAGTAATTGTCTATGAAAAAATAATTCTGCTATTAATCATCTAAATATCTCTAATTTTTAAAATCATTTTTTTTTCAAAATCCATTCTTCCCAAATCTATTCTCCAAAATCTATTCTTTCCAAAATCTATTCTCTAAAAGTTAATCCAAATACACCCTAAATAAACACACATCAAAAGTCCAAGCAAAAATTAAAAAAATAAAATATCACTTAATATTATAATTATATTTTTTAAATATGATTAATATTTTCATTTTATTTATAATATAATTTTACACAAAATTTTATTATTTAATATAATTTTATCTATAATTTTTTTATTTTAATATAATTTCACTTCTAATTTTATTTTGTTTTTAGTTTTATTTTTTAAATATTAAATTAAAATATTATAAATAAAATTAAAATATTATCATAATTAAAAAATAAAATCAGAATAATATTTGATGGACTTTATCCATATATACATACCCAGAAACTGGCCTCCTCGTTTCCTCTTCTGCTCAAGTTTCTAAATACGTACCCCTGCCGAAGAATCGAGGTCGGTGAATCTTTCGAAACGAGAGAGGCAGTTGCAGTGATGCAAGATTTTTGCTGGGGTTTTCACAATTCGCGACCAGCATACGTGGGAAGAGAAGAAATGATATAAAGAACAATTATTTATCATACGATGCAAAGCACAGAGAAACAATTACCAAAAGAGACGAAATGAAGCAAAGAAAAGCACCATTTCTGCTAGATCTGTTTGTTCCGTCCAGAAATTGAGCCAAAAAAAGTGCGCGTGTATATATATCCCAGTCTATTGGATTATCCTTTACTGAAATATGAGGGAGATACTATTCATTAACAATAGAGAAATGTTTCTTTTTCAATTTAGGTTCATTGACATCGTGAATTACAGTGGTCTGTCGGCAAGTTGCTGGCAGAGAGGACAAAAATAGTACAAGATGTCGTTTGGTTCATTTGCAGCTTCCCACCGCTGCCGGAAGAGTTTGGTTGAGAAGAAGAAAAGGCAAGGAGATATAGGAAGAAGAAAGTGAAGGGTATGGCGGCGAAGGAAGAGGAGGGAGAACCGGAGAAGCTGGGAGCGACGGCTTTCTCTTTGGTCAGGATTTTTGGGATGTGTTTATTTAATCTGACTGATGTGGCTTGACGAGGTAGCCAAAGACACCAAGCCCCACTTAAGATGAGTCGGGACAAGATTTGATAAATAATAGTCAACATTCATTTATCAACATATTGTTTTCTTCCATTTGAACTCATTTCAAAAATTCTTTAACCAGTAACAATAGAGAGTAATATTAATCTAAATTATATTTTATTTTATTTTCTATTTATTTTTTATTTTATCTCCATTTATTTTGATTTGAATTGAGTTACAAGATTGACAAAGCTTAGTAAATTTTGAATGACTAAGTTGCAAAAAGTCAAATTATAAGGATTCAGTGAAATAGAGAATTAAATAATTAATTTTTCTTTTTTCAAAAAATAAGTTAAAATGAAAAGTTAATAAATAATTACTTGTTTCATATTTTTAGTTTATGAGATTTTTAATTATTCTAAGTTTATGAAAAGTTAATAAATTTTATTTTGTCATTTTTAAAAATAAATTTGTAAATATATAATAAATACTATGAAAGAATAACTTATCCAAAATTGACCATCTACTAGAAAAGAAAGAAAACATTTCCTTGACGCATGTCTTAACTCTAACCTTTGGTACAAAAGAAAAGTAAACATTCAACACTGGACGACCGCTAGTCACACCCTTTACCAAGTAGTGTGGCTCACCAAACCCATAAAATCGTCATCATCAATCTAAAAGGATTATCTTACCCTCATACATCATCTGACAAGAAATTAGATCGACATATAAAGCACTTAATCAAAAGAAACACAGCCAAAAACAAGAGAGAAAAATACAATATCCTACTAGTATGTAACCAGTGCACTGCACGAATTTTCAAGCCGCACTCACTATTTATGACTCAAAAATTTGAGTTTTAAAATTATATATGTATATTTAAAAAACAGAGATATAAATTCCAATCAAGGGATTCACAGGATTGAACTAATATCTGTCCAGCAGGAAGTCTTCTGCCATCGAACATGCAGCAAAAAAAATTATGGCGAACTAAGCATATATGTCCAGCACTAAGTGTTTTGACATCAAACATTCAAAATGGAAAAGAATTATGGCAGAATAAGGTTGTAAAACCAAATTTTGACAGGGATACGGTCTTCGATTATTTACAATCACTACTCAAGTGTTGGTAAAACAGTATTAAAAAAAAAATGGAACCAGTCAAGAAACGCCTCACAGGGTAGCTTCCACTTCGGGATCATTTTCTGCTGGTGTTGCAGGCACATTATTGCCACCTCTCAAGCGTGAAGACACATTATCAATGGCAGAATTTAGTTGGCTTATCTTTTCATTCAAAGTCTGCCTGGTCCTCTGTTTTCCAGAAATATTAAAACACAATTATAACTAGTGCATTGCATGTTCCAGCACCAGGAGAGATTTATTATAAAGTCAAAGGAAGCCAATTACCTCTAAACCTTCGTCGTAGTATATCGGTCTTTTGGCCTTACGAAACCCGTATTCATCTTCATTCAGCAGAGATCTTCTAATCTGCAAAGTGCGAAATAAAGAATTCCACACCCAAACATGCAAGCACGTTGAGGATTCTACATGATGGTATTAGTAACAAGATCATCTTGCAAGTAAATAATAATATTCTTAATAAAAATATTTGCATTTACTAAAAAATAACAACAGTAATACATACGAACAGCAATAAAATAGACTTCTTCCATAAAAAGTATTGAAAAAATAAATCAGATATTACAGAAATGAACCTTACTGCCAAGTTCACTACTTCCATCACATTCATGACATAAAATAGCAGATTCAGCAGTCTTAAACTTTCACTACTAATAAATTGACATTTTTTAGAAACAAACAAAAGCAATCACCTGGGGAGCAAAGATGTAAGCTAGTGTTCCAAAAATGGCACCTCCCAGAAGAAAACCAACAACAAAATCCCCATCTCCACTTCCACTATCACTGCAATTAGAAGACAAAAATGTCAAAAGAACCGTAAATACACATAATCTTCCACACAGGAAACCAATAGGATCAAGTCCTTTGCTCAGACTGGCATCAAGCAACAGGAACTATTATAACATCAGGATTATATATACAAAAAACAATTAATATAAAAAATTGATAAGTTTAGAAAGCACCATTACAATATCATTGAGTTGCTCAGGTCAAGGGAGCATGCGGTTAATGTAAGATCTATTTTGGAAATTTAATTAGAACTGGTATCGCTACTTCTGTTTAATCAAATGTAATACATTAGTAATTTGACATATTTTATTAATTGCCATTGTGAATAGCCACAATCAAAATTGGCGTCACGGTGAAAGGTTTTAATCTTAACATAAAAATCAAAATCGTCATTCCATATAAACATGGGACTATGGTCTGATTTTTAAAGTAAAACTATGTATTTGAATACTTTTCTATGCATTGCACAGAAACTAAAGAATAAGTTGCAGTTGTTACGTCTACTCCATAAAAGGATGGAAGTGTAAACTTTTATTGGACAAAAATGTCCTGACTTTGATACGAACTATAAATAAATAGAGATGTCCTAAATTCCACATTAAATATTTGCAAATAAGACCAGGCAAGTCAAGGGGATCTGAGAAGTAAGTCATACTGCTATGGAATTATTGATCTCCTGTTATATGAAAAGCATGACACACCCTCCTCAAATACACCTTCAATTGTCAGGCAATCCTCCACCTCAATTCCCAGCTCAACTCTTCCTCAATGCCTAATCTAATAACTAATCGTGCTAAGTTTTTGACATGGAAAAACCTTGAATCTAGTTAGCAATGACACAGAAAAATGACATAGATACAAGACACTAAAATCTGAACTATCCATATGTAATTTGAAATGTTACATCAAGTTAGATACAAGTCTCCAACTAGAGTTGAACAAGCACATGACTCCTCTTTTGAAGTTACTATCTATTCTTCAAAACCTTAAATCAAGCAAGCATAGCACAGAAGTTTTGTTGATAGTAAAACCAAATACAACCTTGTAGTTAAAGGCATGGATCTAATACCTTCTGAATACAAGCAAGCATAGCAAATAAAATGATGATATCTATATATCCGACAAAAGTTTATAAAACAAAAACAAAACTGAAGTGATCCAAAAATGGCATACCGATTTTCGGCACGAATTGTTAAGCTGCGGTTCCTTCTCACGAGGTTGGATTTCCTTTGAGCGGTAACCTTAGGCGAAACCCTAAGAGAATTAGGATTTGTTAACCAAAGTTCGCGCGGCTTAAGATTGCATCCACCTATTTCCAAATCAAAGCAACAACCTCATAAGACCCCCCAAAAAATAACATCTACAACACAAAAACATATCAATAACATTTCCAACATTAGTACCAAAAATAATCTTCAACATCACAATCTAAATCCCTTCCATTCATTGATTCTTGATTTTGACCCTTTACAATCACATGAATCGAAAATGAGACGCAGCGATAAAACAAAACCTACAATTCATAAAACCATTTCTGAAACGCGAAGGTTATTAAAAAAACCAAAAAATATATATCACTACGTCACTTTCATTCAAATCTGTTTATTCTCAACAACCCGATGTGAAGCAAAAAAAATAAACTATAGAAATCGTGCCAGATTAAAAACAAACAAACGACAAACCACCTGAAATGGAAATTGGCGCGAAAGATGTAGCCATGGATGAAAGAACGAAGCGTTATCGAGAGAAATGATTGAGACGAAAGAGGAGATACAGAATCAGAAGGCCAGAAAGTGGGAAAGGTAAAATCAGTGCTCCCTCTCAACTTCGCACTCGCAGTGCCTCACCGTTGAGGTCAATTATCACAAATACCCCTGTCATTACATTAAATTACAGAGATTTCCTTAATATCTTAGCCACAGCCACTTAATATATGATAAATAAATAAAAAGTGTAATCACAATTTTTTGCCCAAAAAATGTCACAATATTCTTTTTTAATTGAAAATTTAATTTATAATTTTTTACTTGGAAAAAATTAAATTAATTGAATAAGCTTTATTAACTAATATAATAATGTCAATTTATCTGATTGACGTGATATTTTATTAATATTATTAAGATCACTTTTCAAATTTAATTTTAGAGGAGAATGATGTGAAATTTAAATTTAAGTATATATAAAAAATAAGGTGTGATAAATATTACGACAAGAGAAACAATATCATATTTTTTGTAAATATTTTGACCTCCTGAAATTTAAAGGAAATAATTATTATGTTCATGAACCATTCCATCTTAAATCCTCCCCTATTCATGAATAAATTATTTAAATACAATAATATATAAATGTTCATGAGCTCCCAAAATTCAAAGAACATAATTCTTACGTTCATGAATCATTCCATCTTAAATCATCTTCTATTCATAACTCAAGTACTTTAATAAAACATTCACATTTATTATATATATTAAGATTTATTGATTATTGATTTTAAGAAATATACATTATAATGTGAATGTAGATACAATGTAATTTATTTATTATTATTTAATGATTAGAGACTTATAAATAAGAACTCATGTTAAAATGTTGTACTTACAGATATAAAAATTTAAATTGAGAGAAACTTTCCCACAGCTTCTCTCTCTAATGTTTTCCCGTTACTTTGATTTATATATTTTTTAGTTTTAAATTCTATATTTGATTTTTTTTTCTTTTTTATCAAGTGTGTGTTTGAAAAGAAACACAACTAATATTTTTAAATAATTTTTAACCTTAATTTTAATTTATTTATTTTAAATAAGCAGTTATATTTATCCAAAAGGGATTTTAGACTAAATTATAGTTTAAAATAAAAATTTTGAATAAACTATTGAAACTATTTTTTAAAACAGTAAAAGAATTTATAAAATATTCAATTACTATTTTACCCTTATTTTTTTTATATCATCTCCCTTTTCTCTTCTATCTCTATTATTTTCTCTTATCTCTTATCTACTCTCTTCTCTCTCTTCTCTATTATTTCCTATTTTTAATAAAATTATATAATTTCTGATAATTTTTTAATTATAAAAGTTATTATTATAATAACTATCTAAATATTTATTTATTTAAAATTATTTTTTTATAAACTCCAATCTAAAAATTATTTTTTAAAAATTATCAAAAAATATTTTAAGTTTTTTTAAACATTTATCCAAACGTGGGTTTTAAGGCTATAACTTTCTGATATTGGATCCATTGGATTCATAATAGGGGTATTTATAAAACCCGCAGCTCAATATGTTTACTTGAGCTCGCGAAAAAAAACTCTGTCTAATCCAATAAATATAGGACAGGGTCAGGCATCGAGTTGTAAAATGTAACCCATACTTTTTTTAGGCTGAGCACTGAGCAGGGGGTTACCCTGCCCTGCCTATAAATACTCATTCTTTTTCTTTTTCTTTTTACTTTTCTCCCTAGATACTATATTTAGAAAGGAGAATATGATAGCTACTAATAACTAAAGGATTATTTTAGAATATGAGTAGTTAAGTAGATAAATTGTGTATTTTAATATTTATAACTATATTAATTTTTTTTAACTTTACTAATCATAATATGATTACATTATAAATTATAATTATTTATTTTATTTTTTTAAATGATTTATCTTTATCAACATTTGAAAAATTGATACAAAGTTGTAATTACAAATTATTTATATTTCAAGACTTTTTTTTATATGCAATAAATTTTAAGACTTTAATTATTATCTTTTTGTTACCTTATTTTTAGTAGATTATAGATATTATTTAACTCTTGAAGATATATGTATTTGGTATTATTTTAGAAGTTTATAATTTTATATTGTTTTCCACAACATAGCATGATATCACAATTTGGGCATGCCCAGTCTACCTACGCTCAGCCCGTTTATGCCTAATCCAAAATAGTTAAGGCTTTTATCGGGCCGGGTCAGGCATCGGATTGTAAAATATAACTCATACTTTTTTCAGACATGATACCGGGCAGGGGGTTGTCATGTCTAACCCTACCCATGAACACTCCTTATTCATAAGATGGTGGGACCCACTTGAAGTTATGCAATAGAAGAGTTAGTTTTCTAGAACTTCATTCATCATATCCTGTTGCTGATTTGACTAAATGCTTTAAAGCTCTCTCTCAAGATGATTGGGGAGATTATTGATCAGAGGTTCAATATGGCTTTTGCAGCTGATGAGGAAAGGTGTTGTGTAGAGGTGGAAAGGAACTATGAGCCATTTACAAGTCAGCAAAATGGTGAGGAAATAGAAGATGTTGAGGAATGAGTGGAGAAGAAAGGAAAACTTAATCTGAAACATAACGTTATGGTGAAGGGATGATAATTTAGAATTAATTTACTTGAACTTTAATTTTACTTAACAATATACTGATGTATCTTACCAAAAATTGTAATACATGGTGCATTAAATTATTTTATCAGACACAAAAAGTTAAAAATTATATAAATAAAAAGGTGTTAGAAAATAATAGTTGGCTAATAACAATACAATTCCAAGCAAAATTGAATTTAGAATAGGTGCCGAATAAAATTTTATGAAATTAAATTGCAATGATTAAAATATAACTCAGTTTATAAATTAAATTCCTATTTACAACGTCATTATTATTAATTTAACATTATGAGATTTGAATGTCTTTCTCCCTGATATTCATTCTGGGAGGGTAGTATGGTAAAAAGAGTTCCCTGGGAAATCCAGCCACGTGGGGGACGAGGGGATGCATTGAGCCAGAAGGGTAGAGACAATCTTTGGTTAATCCGCGTCTCAACTACCTCCTCTAATCCTCTTGGACTCTCCACCATCAGCAGAATTTCATTAACCTATTTTCTGTTTAATATTTATGTTAGCACTTTTTTGGAATTTTGTGTGGTCTATATATATTCCTGTTAAATTTCTCTTCTTGTTTTGGAAGCTACTACATTCTGCATTCTCCAAAGACATCTCGCCTGTTTAGTTTAATTTAAACCATACTTCAAAAAATATTTTTAGGTTAAATTATAAATTTAGAAAAAAATTAAATAACTATCAAATGTCCATAATAATTTATATAATAAACTATAATTTAAAATCATAATTTTAGATAAACTTATAAAAATAATTTCTAAACAAACAAAAATATTTTTAAACTATATAATAACTATTTTATATCTGTATTTTTTTATTATTTTATTATATGTTTTTTCTATTAATTTATTTATAAAAAATCACTCTAATAATAATTATTTAAATATTTATTTTTTTTTATAATAACTTTTTTTAAAACAACTCTTCTCCATAAATTATTATTCACAATTACCTTTAAATCAATTTTTTTTAAATTCTTTTTCAGAAGCTAAACTAAACTAGCTCATCATCTCAAATGTACAGGGTTGTGCCCATTTTTGGTTGTCATATAGAGGAAACAGTTGACTTTTTCCCTCTCCCCGTTCACTAAAGCAGTTTAGTTTGAATGTTTTTAAATTAAATTTGACAATATCAATTCTCTTAGCTTCCATTTGTGGTTGAAAGACACTAACTAATCTGCATCAAAATAATCTCCACTCACAGATGAAGGGTATCATAATTCTCATCAATGTCATTTGGAGGAGACGAAACATAGCTCTCTACATGAAAAATCTGTTTTGAATCCTCTTGGAGTTCTCAGGAAATTAGAGAGCCTATTACATTTTCTCATCTTGCCTTCTCTCACCAATCGGATTGCTTGTCTTTGCTCTCTGGATCGGAGGTCCTACTTCATATCGATGTTTCTCTTTAAACAATTCTGGTTGGGTTGTTATCTTGCGAAGGCTCAGAACAAGAAATAAGCCTATTATCTGCCATTCATGGATCTGTTTCCAAGGCCAACTTTTGCAGCATTTTCAATAGGATAGAAGATTTCAAGGGTATCATAGTTTTAACTACAAGTGTTTTTAGATTCTCCCTTTGTTGGGCTATTAATTCTCCTTTCTTTTATTTTTCTTTCTAGTTCTCAATCGCTTCAAGTGTTGACTTCAATCAAACAATTCGCAAAAATTGACATCTCAAAGACAAGGAACGAATGAAGTCATCTTGCAGGACAGCATGTCGTTTTACCTTCTGTTTTCTTGTTTAGATATAGACGTAGTTCATGTTTCTCATTCTATATTCTCTAAATTATCTTGTATTTACTCTTCGTGAATATTGTTTATGTTTTATTAATATCATTTGATCGTTTTCCAAAAAAAAATTTAGCATTTTATTTTATGCAAAATTAATTATATTTTAATCAATTTAAAATCCATGATTATTATAGTTTTTTATTGACTCAATTTTTAGTAACATGCATTTTTTTTATATCTTCATATTTAACTGCAACTTTTTTAATACAATTTTATATTTTGTACGTTTTTATTCTTCTTTTCATATTTTAAATATTGAGGAGGATGCCTCATGTCTAATGTCATATTTAATGTGACGTATAATTAATATAGTCAAAGTCAAATTATATGTATAATATATAAACTGACTATTTATACTTAAAAATTTGTACAATTGACATTGTTGGCAAAAAGATTAGCATTTTAGTTATATGATCTTCAGATATTTATGTAGGCATAAAATCCACAATTTTCACTAATTTTTTTTGTATAAATTAGGCAATATCCTCTAATTAATAGCTTAAAAACTAATTATTATAAAATATAAAGATCATAGAAGTAGATTTTGTCTTTTCTAATCAATTTTTTTTCTATATTTAGTTTCATGCTTTTGGTCTCTGCTGGGATTGCTAGTTTGTGTTTTTCCTGTATGTTAACATTGGGCTCGCCGATTCTTCATTGGATTCATCTATGTAAAGAAGCCCTAAAGTTGTGTATCAATTTACCAATCACTTTGGTTCCAGTCGCGACGCTTGGGAAAGCATCTTAACTCTTGGGTGCTTAAGTTTACGCCTGAGGGTAATAGACGGCTCGCCCTGCCCGACATTGGTATCGCCTAAGAGGAAGGGAGACTTCGCCCTACCCTTGGATCATGGGTGAGCCCAACCCCTTTCCAAAAATTTTTATATAAAAAAAAAATTTACCAATCACTTACCCATCGTCCGTGGGTTCAACTGGCAAAGGGGTGAGACATACTACCATTTAGAGTGTGTTCGAACCCTGGGGAGTACCACTTTGTTGTGGTTCCAGTCGCAGTGCTTGGGGAGACATCCTAGCTCTTGGGTGCTTAGGTTTACGCCTGAGGGTAATAGACGGCTCGCCCTGCCTGACATTGGTATCGCCTAAGAGGAAGGGAGACTTCGCCCTGCCCTTGGATCATGGGTGAGCCTAATCCCTTTCCAAAAAATCTTGTATCAAAAAAAAAAAATTTACCAATCACTTTTCATATATCTAAGATACTGTTATTTAGCCAATTAGAATTAGCGCAAAGAGAATTTTTTTATTAAATAATCTCATAAATCTTATATAAGTATTTTGTAAGCATTATGGATACACTTTACCTTTAATAGGAGACTGATGTTAAATCCATATAAATTTTATTTATACAAAAAAAAGAGATACATTTATTTAAATAAGAATAGACAACTAATAGAGGTTAAATTTAATAGAAAAGAGGTTAAATCCTTATAACATAAAAAATTAAAATTAAAATTTTTACTGAGAGAAATATTTATATTTAGTATATGATATCATTTTAAATAAGATTAATTCTAATAAGAGGATATATGTATTCATAAAAAGTCGGAAAGAGATCATTAAGATTTGGCTTTGCAGAAGAGAAAGATGGGAAATAGTACTGAAGAAACAATCGGAAGCGTAGTTGGAGAGACCAAGCAAGGCCATCGTTGCTCGGACTGTTATCGCCGTCACTTTCTTATAGCATGGCCATGCTCTTTTGTGTCAATGTATTAGGGAGATAATAAATCTATATTATTATTAAAACAACAAAATATAAATACTGTAAAAGTTAATTTATGACTACACTTGAGGATTATTAAAAAAATGGACACTAAGAGAGATCCATGTGAATCATATCCCATGATTCAGTGTATCCATTCTACTTAAATATGCCCTTTAAGTATTAACTTCTAATTTAAATTAATTAACATTTACAGTATATAAATTTATTTGATTTTGAACCTAATTAAGCCTGACATTTTTAACGGGATATCATGCCAAAAGAGTGAAGCTATGTTAAGAAAATAAGTTGTTTTGGAATAAAAGGTCACTAGAAAATGAATATACACTTAGTTCAAGGAAAATTTAAATTGAAATCTATTAAGAGAATAGTTTTATACACAAGGGATGATTTAATATTTATAATTAATGATAGCTTCATCATTTTTTTTGTACAAATTTTTTTAAAAAGGGATTAGGCTTACTCGTGATCTAAAGGCAGGATGAAGTCTCTATTCCTCCCAGGTGATATCTATATCGGATAATGTGAGCTTTCAATTATTCTTAAGCGTAAATCTAAGTAATCAAAAGTTAGAATGCCTCCTTAAGTGTCACACCTAGAACCATAACAAAGCAGTACTTCCTAGAGATCAAATATACTCTAACTAATTATATGTCTCACCCTTTCATCAATTGAATTTAAGAATGATTCATCATCTATTTGATGACTTTTGCCAATTAAAGAATTGGCACAGTATTTACGAATTTGTCCGATACAATTGTATTGTTGAGAGGATAATCTTAAGTTAGGTTAGTATTGATAATTTGTAATGTTTGTTAATGATAGAGATTTTGAGATAACCGTGATTCCAACTTATTCGAAGACTTTCATCAATCTCTGTTATTTCTTACTAGAGTGTTAAAAGATTTTCGTACACAACTCATGGCTTTATACCCCCACGTTTTTTTTTCGACTCTGCCGTAACCTTTTTTTTTTTAAAAAAAAAGAACTACAAAATAAAATCGATACTAACAAATTCAAATATTGGACACACACAGACGTATGCATGCGCTAAGGGAACTCGTGTTTACTAATTAGCCAACCAGCTGTTGCTGTGTCTAGTCACTTTCTAGTTGAGATTTCCATCCTCCATGTAATCAAATAGTTATTGAAAGGACAACTAATCAAATTTAGCACAGGTCATAGATAAATTGATTATTTAAATATAATATCTTAAATTTAAATTAGATTGTGTGTAATTATTCTTTAATTATCGATTGGAGAATATATCTTTGTTGAATTGAGAGTATTAAAGTCAAAACCCTTTTCTAATAAATATACGTACTCCCCCCCCCCTTTATAAAGAGTGGGGGTTGTAGCCCAATTAAAAGAGTTTATATAGTTGAAAAATTTAATCTCAAAAACTCATAATCCAATTTCTCAAATGAAATGGATAAATAAAATAAACTGAAGATTTAGATAAACATTCATTTGCCAAAGTATCTACTAAGTTATTTCCTTCTCTTGAAGTGTATTTTAATTACACCTCCCATGGCCTATGCATCATCTGCTTGATCTGTATGACAAGTAAGCTACAAATGTGATTATCATTATCCTTTTCCAACATTTCTATAAGTATTTATGAATCTGACTCAAGGATGACCTTCTTGCATCCAAAATCCCATGCAATAGTGAGTCCTTTGAAAATTGCCCAATGTTTCTACTCCAAAGCAGTACATGATCTAATAAAGTGAGCAAATCCTATCACACAATTCCCAATACAATCCCTTATTATATCACCACAACCTGCAATGGTATAGGAGTTTGACATGACACCATCAACATTAAGTTTAAGCCATCCTTGTATTGGAAGAATCCATTTTGAGCATCCGTGTGATGAAGTTGGAATATCCACGTAGGTTCCAGTAGGGTGAGCATAGTGTGTCCAAATGTGGAATATAACACTTTCTGGTTCTGTAGGTTTCCCTTCATCAAAGTTAAAGACCACATAATTCCTCAAAAGCTAAAGTTTTTAAATTGTAACTCCCCAAATAATATTTCAACTACTATCCATACTGCCTAGATTTCTCTCAAGATTTAAGGCAAATCAATCTTTAAGAGAAGTAGCAAAAAAAAAAGAAGCATAATACCTTGGTAGCAAAAGTTTCTTCCACAACCTCTTAGCATAGTCACAGTCTCTCAAAATATGCAAAATATCTTCTTCGTCATCACTGGAACTTGGACAAGGAGTAGATGTTGAGGACCATCACTCTTCTAGGCATTAATGGGAAGCCTATTACTGAAAGCTATCCATATAAACACTCTAATATGCTCTACTCCTTTCCATTTCCAAATGTCTTTGCATGAGAGAACGACCCGATGTTGCACTATACGCAATCCTTAGTTTAAATTTTTGAAGTAACCCCAAGGCGACATCGGTTCAATGTTGTTTCAAGTGGCGCCGTTGCCGGGGAGCTAAGAAATTGGTTCCCTAGTAACTAAGTGTTAAGTAACATTTTTTTGGGATTAATTTAATTGTTGAGCAATTTTAGTTAACTTGCATAACATTTGTATTTGCATTTTTGCTTGCATTATCTATTTAAAAAAAAAAGTTGATTTTCTTTGGTTTATTTATTTTTTTTATTTATTTGGTTTTTCTTTTATTTCATATTCTTTTCATCTGGCTGCTACTGTTTATGCCTATGAGTGATCGAGCTTTACCTTTGATTCCCTTAAATCTTGAAATTGAAAAGTATATGAAAAAGATTAGAATAAAGAGGAGATTAAAGGGTATAAGTCAAATTATTGTCGAGGAGGGGCATATTTCACAAGAGTCAAGTTTGTCATCTAGTGAACAAGAATCTAGTGAGAGAGCTACCTCTAGTGAACACGTGTCTGTTAGTGCTTTTGAATTAGAACAAGAAATCATGGATAGTCCTAACGGTAATAATGGTTATAATGGGTTTAATGGGAATAACGGACATGGTGAGGATAACTTAGGGAATAATAGTGAGGATGATAGAAGCATGAGTGAGATTAATAATTCTAATATTGATTATGATCCTTATGGCTTTTATACTAATAATGTGAACTTTGAAATTAAAGGAGTATTAATTTCTTCCTTACTTACATTTCATTGCTTTGCAGGTGATGATCCACACAGGCATTTGAAGACTATGCATATGGTGTGCTCTTCCATGAAACCACCCACAGCTAATCTTCAAGATGTATTGAGGAGGGCATTTCATTTTACTTTAGAAGGCAAGGCCAAGGAGTGGCTTTACACGCTACCTCAACATTTTACTACATTGACTTGGGATCAGTTGAAAGGAGCATTTTTTGATGAATATTTCCCTACCTCTAAAACTTCAAGGCTAAAAAAGGAGATAACTAGTGTGGTCCAATGAGATAATGAATCCATGCATGAGTACTGGACCAAGTTCATCACACTTCTAGCTCAGTGCCCACACCACAATATTTTAAAGAATGATCTGGTTAATTCTTTCTATGAAGGGCTACTTTCACATCATAAGCCCTCAATTCATGCTGCTGCAAATGGTTCTCTAAGAGAATTGAGTCCTAACGCTGCATGAGACCTACTTCAAAAGATGGCTACCAATGACCCTCAATTTAGAGACACAAGAAAATTGTATAATACCTCTTCAGTTTCTTCTCAAGATATTCTTACTGAAATTGCTGCTTTAGGGAACCAAATAGAGAAAAGACTCAGTATTTTGGAGAATAATGTGAATGCCAAGCAGGTTAATTCAATGGGTCACTCTCATACTATAGTTGTTGGTTGTGAGTATTGTGGGTCAATGATGCACGTCTCGAATACTTATTCTCGCTATGAAGAGGTTTCTTCCCTATATCAAAATAGGAATAGTCCATATCAAAAGAGGAATCCTTACTCTAACACTTATAATCCAGGTTGGAGAGATCATCCTAACTTTAGATAGGGTAGAAATCAAGGCAACCCTCAAGGGAATTTCTCAAATCAAGTGGTGCCTAATCAAGGGGCATCATCTTCTTTTTCTGGAGGTAATGAAGTTGGTATGATTGTGAAAGGTATTATTGAGCTTAATTCAAAGTTTGACAATCAGAAGTCATAAACTGAGGCTAAGTTACATGCTATGGAGAATAAGATGGATTCATATCTACAAAATGTGTTCTCTAAATTGGAGCAAATGAAGACTAAGCATTAGAATTTGAATGCTTTTTTTCTCAAATCTCCAACAACTTGAGTGAACAACAAGCAAAAAGCAGTGGTTCTATACCCTCCAACACAGTGATAAATCCTAAATCTTTGAATGCAATCATACTGAGAAGTGGTAAAAAAATTGGATTTGTTTTGATTGACTAACAACTAAATGTAATAAATTTAAATAAAATATTTTTGATATTTTTAATTTAAAGAAAGGAATAATGAATGGTAATAAGTGAATAGAATAAAATCAAAGGTGATTAATAATAATAAAAGCAATCCTCCAATTCAATAACGTAGGCAATCATAGCTTCAAAAGATATAGGAGTTATAAACAATGAATTAAGAATTATAATTAAGCTTTTAATTCAACAACCGAGCCACCTCGAATTGTTACAAAATATTTTATAAGTCCTAATTTATTAACTGCTACCAGAATAATAAAATAGGACTAAAGATATTAAAAATCAATACTTAATTATAACTCAATAATTCATAAAAATAGAATTTAAACCAACAAGAGACACAATGATCCAATAATTCAAGCCACCTTGAAAAATCACAAAATACTCACGATAATCTCAATACAATGTCTGACCCAGATCAAAGTAAATGAAATTAAAGTTGATTAAAGATTAATATCAAATGTCAAGCAAAAATTCAGTCACAATAATCCTCAATAAATATAAATAAATCATTATAAATATTCCCAATAATTATAAAATTAATCCTAAGACCTATGAGTCATAATTTAATTATTGAGTAGAGAATTAGAGTAACTTATACTCCCCTTTGAGATCCCAAACTCATGCCTTTTCCATTGAATTAGAGAATTTGGATGTTTAGCCACGCATAACTACAGAGATTAACACCAATTTCAAGAGCTTAGCTATATATAATGGAGCTGCACGTCGCTGTTGGTGTGTAGGCCAAATGATGCTATTGTGAATGGAGGAAGAGGGCAGGTGGAGACGCAAAGAAGTCACGGCTAAAATATGGCATATGGCTTTTGTGCGGCGTCCCTCTGCAAGTGTATGCGCTTCTCTTTCTTTTTCCTCTCACAATTCTTCTTTTCGCGGCGTGTGTGTATTTCTTTCCAATTCAATTCAGCTTTTGCGCCTTCCCCCAATTCTATACTCATGAATGCTTTTTAAAAGCAATTGGAATATGACAAAAAATATGATGAGCCAAATCGTAAGGTTTGGCCTATTGGGTCTTATTGTGTAATTTCTAATTTAATGGTCCTTTGTTGTCATTTGTGAATTCTGATTTCTCCTACATTCCTGAAATATAAAATCACAATAATATAATATCTTTTATTCTAAAAATAATTGTTTGGGAGAAATTATATAATTATGACAATTATACCCCTATTAAGCACTAATTCAATATAAGTCATATTAATTCAATTAGTATATAAATAATAAAATTAAGGACCACAATGTTGACAAAAGTCCACTAAAATGATATGAATTAATATATAAAAATATGGGTTTATCAATCCCATATGTTATACTTCACCCAATCTGCTATGTAGCTTTCTTCTTTATTTGTTGTAAGTGTTCTGATGCACAAGTCTTTTATTTTCTTGTCAGAAAATAACCAAAAATTAGTAAAGAATTTCACCATATGTCCATCTCTGATAGTTTATTTCATTACTTGATGCACAAGTCACATCTTCTTGTTGTAATACAAATTTCCACAAATCAAAATCACCCTTAATAGCATCAAGTAAATTGTCTTCATTCTTTAGTATATACTTAAGTAGCAAGACATCAACCAACAAACCTTCAGAACCTAACAAAAAATGACAAGTAATTTTCACACCACAAGCACGATTAAATGAAACTAACCTTTTAAAACCTAGTCCTCTATACAACTTTGGTTCGATCAATTGTTGCCAACCAATTGGATAATAAGCATGTTGCATGTGACTCTTTCCCCAAATGAAATTCCTCTACAATTTTTCCACTTCCTGACATATCTTAGTTGAAATTCTAGCAACTTGCATTAGGTATAAAGAAAAAGAACTAATCATTGACTTGGCCAAAGTAATACACCCTGCCATTGAAAGAGTATTTTCCTTCCATTAAGTCAACTTGAATTTAACTCTATCAAGGATATAATGGAAGGTTTGCGTAGGATTCCTCTTTCTAGTGACAAGGAATCCCAGGTATCTTCCAATGTCAGTAGATATATTCATTCCAGTAATGTCTTTAATAATCCTTCGGGTTCCATGGTTCACCCTTGGGGAAAAGAAAATCAAAGACTTATTGTTGCTAATTTTTGCACCTGATGCCTTACAAAACTTATCAGATAAGTCATCATGCAATTTGTTTGTTGGACCCTAGCTAGCCCAAAGAGAAGCATATCATCAACAAATATAAGGTGAGAAATAGACAAACCTTCTGCAGAAATAAGAGTTGGTTTCTAACTACCATCATTCACTACATCATTAATAATATGAGACAATATATCCATACACAACACAAACAAAATAGGCAAGATCAGATCCCCCTAACGTAGTCTTCTTGAAGGAGAGAAATATTCCATTTTAGTGTCATTTCATAATACATTGTAAGAGACTGAAGAAACACAAGACATAATCAACTGTACAAAAATAAATTCAAAATTAGCTTCAAGAAGAACCTATTTAAGGAAGTCTCATCTAATTCGATCATAAGCTTTTTTTAAATCAATTTTAAAAGCGATCAAGCCTTTCCTTCCTCTGCATTGCTTCACTAGTACATAATTTCTTGGCCCACTATCAAATTATATTGTATATGTCTTCCTTTAATGAAACTTGCTTGAAAGGGGAAATAATGTCATAAATGGTACTCCTTAGTCTAGCAGTAATGACTTTGGTAATACACTTGTAATGCACAGAATATAGAGAAATAGATCTAAAGCGATTCACCATCTCAAGAGTAGCTCTTTTAGGAATCAAAGAGATGAAAGTTTTATTTGCGTCCTTTATCAAATTTGGATCATGAAAAGCAATTTTAACAAAGGAATAAAGATCCTTACCCACCACATTCCAATTTGCTTGATAGAAAATAGGACAAAAGCTATCAGCACCTGGAGCCTTGTATGCACCCATAGAGAATAGTACAAACTTAATTTCTTCCTATGAAAGAATAGTAGCCAATTGAGAGATCAATGAGGTATCAATTATTGGAAAGGTAGATGTCGTGGTAAGTATTGATTGAGGGCTAACCTCTGCAAAAAATAGATTCTTGAAATAGTCTACAACCATTCCTTTCAGTAGTAGTTTATCTTAAATCTATTCACCACTTTCTGATTTAAGGGTAATAACTCTATTCCTCCTTCTTCTCAAATTCGTTTTCAAGTGATAATAACATGTATTCCTGCCACCTAGTGTGATCCAAGTTGTTCGTGCTTTCTGGAATCATTTGATTTCCTCTTGTCTTGAGATATCATCTAGCTCCCTCTATAACTCCTTTTCCATATTACATAAAAAAAGACGAGTATGGATATGTAGACGAATTCTAAACACCACAAAGTATAGCCATAAGCATTTTCTTTCTTCTCTCAACCAAACGGCAAGAGTAGCTTTACAATTATCCAAGCAATTATTAAAATTGGCACTCCCTTCCCAAGTATTTTCCAGAAAACTGCATGAGCACATTGCCTCAAAACAGAAAGATTTAGTATCACAACACCTGTTAAAATCAAAGAATTGCAAATAAATTGGATTATGATTCGAGTATTAGGTTCGAGGAAGTACCTTAATGTAACATTCTAGAAACATAGAAAGCATATACACATTAGCAAAGCCTCTGTCTAGGCGCTCATACTGCCGAGAATACCCATTAGTATGATGACTCTTCCATGTGAACTCAGGACCTATGAACTCCATATCATTTAGGCCATATTCATCTATTTTGGGTTGAAACAAATTAATTCTTGTGGAGTTACAACCCACCCCTCCAATTCACTTTGTAGGAAGCAATATATCATTAAAATCACCCATCACCACCCACAGCTTAACCATTACTGATGACATAAATTTAATTTTGTCCGATAATAATTGTCAAAGATTTGAATGGGGCACTACGTGAATGGCCGTCAAATATAATGGAATTTTTCCTAGGAAATTACACTCCAAGTGAAAAAGTTGCCGATCGTCTTCAATCAATTTCACACGGATAAACTTGCTTCACCAAGCAGCAAACAATCTAGCGACACTGGGATAAATTTAAATAAGTAAAAACCTAGCTTACTAAGTGATCTAAATCGTTGAATCCTGTCATATCTTGTTTCAACCAAAATAACTAAAGAAATCATCTAGCCATTGCACATTTGTAGATTTATGAGAAGACCTTCATTGGAAGCCTCTCTTGTATTTCAATATATAATACTAGCCATAAATAATTTTAGAGAAAATTAGCCAAAATAGCCCATCAGTAAATCTGGGTTTCTGGTACTATAGCCCCCCAATGCTCTCCTGGATAGGAAAATTACTCAACATAGAGTCCAAGTGATCCAGCCCATATTGCGTGTCTCCTGGTTCCACGTCCTCTTGGCCATGCTCTCTTCAGCCTTCGGCAGCATGTGATTGTGGGCTTGATCATGGTATATTAAATCATGATGTTCAATAAGCCCAAGTCCATCGACCCTCACAATATCCACGCAATCCATTCCCTCCTTCATTTCCGCTCATTTGTCTCCTTCTCTATAAAACCCATACTTCCATTGATGTTTCCGTAAGAATCAAGATGCATCAGGACTTTTGTCCTATTTTCGTTCCTTAAGTGTTCAATTTCCCCTCTTCATTAAATGCCTGAGCTTCCAGCCGTCCTAGCCCTTCCACTTTATTTTCCTCTATAATCTGTATGTTCACACACCCTTTCTTCCTGTGCATCGTAGATCTTGTCCTACTATTACCCCTATTACCCCAATGAATCTGTAATGACGGCGCCATCTCCTGCTCTTTCTCATGCCGACCTAGCTTACCTTCCTCCAGTCCATCATTCTGATCTATCACATCAGCCAGAGCACTGAACCTGGAGCCTCCATTTCCTGGTCGTGAACCGTCTCCTTTGTAGTCCTTGTGTTTCCGTTGCCGGCGAGGTTTGTGGACCACTCGCCATTGCTCCAATTCTCCTAGCGAAGAAATACCATTATTAACATCTTTAACTGGATATTGTCTTTGTTCATTTCCCACTTCAACGTTTTGTTTAATATTTGCTTGTGTAGGACAGACATCTCCCCAGTGACCATATATACCACAGTTAGTACATAAAGAATGAAGGCCCTCATATTCCAGGTAAAACTCTCGGCCATCCAGTGAGAAACCTGACATTAATTGCTTCCCCAGATCAACCAAAACACAAATTCAAGCATAATACCCTCTCAGTGAGCATGTTGTATTCAGATCAACTTTCAATGTCTCTCCAATCCAATTTTCAATTATTGTTACTGCCTCCCCATCGTAATACCCCAGCAGCATCCTTGACACCCTTACCAACACTGCCGCCTTGTCTTTGCTATCTTTGGTCGAAACTTGGACTTCCAAGCCCTAATCGTTAAATAATAGTCATAAATCATCCAGGTTCTCTAATTAGAACATTAAAATAACCCTTAATATTTGATGACCATATAAAAATTATGTCCTATATTAATAAGATTTATAATCCCTCGTTTAGCCCACAAATTTTGTAATTTGGAATATAAAATTTTATACCTAATATTTCTATTCAATAATTTGATTATAACAGCTTTCTTCCAATAAACAAAGGTTCTTCCTTCTCTTGGTCCATAGCATTGAAGGAATCTTCTGACATTGAATCATCGGAATATGAACTATCTTCCTCTTTAATATCATCTTCAGATTTATCATTGTTGCTATCGACACCTTTCAGTTTGTAAACAAAGGATGGTTTTCTAGCTTTGAAGCCATGTTGTTCTGTACCAATTTTCGGCCATTGCTCTTGATATACGATCCCCTTAGTCGACTTATTCTTGATCTTCTTTGCACTGCATACCAGTTGGTCATCTTCCTCCTGAGACTGAGCAATATAGGATTGTTTTTTGCCAAAGAGAACGCCATAAAAAACGGACTACTTTCCCAGTTTGAAAGGTAAGACTATTAGAAAATAAACATCTCAAAATATAATACAATTAATTCAAATTGTATTATACTTAAATATAAATACATATAAGATGTAGTAGAAGATTTAAAGTTATCTCTTGTCATTAACTTGATTGATCTGAAGAGAACTAGAATCAAATAAGATATCTGTCAAAAGAGAACACTATCAGATAAATAATAGATTTTTCCAACTGGTGATTAGGTACAACGATGACAACTTATTCTTAGCCGTCATTAGTGAGAAACCTTCGTAAACGAGCTGAAAATAGATTTTTGCTCTAAACTCATAAAAGAGATCTCATACTCAATTAATTATTAATTTTTACTATCAAAAAATTAACTTTAAATAAATTGAGTCAATAACTCTCATTGGATTGGACCCAATAACTATGGATCATACTTAAAAATATTTATTAATTATCTTAATTAATATCTAAATAAATTATATATATAATAAATATCTAACAAAGGCGGCTTACCTTCTTTTGTTGGCGGAGGCCATTGCTGTATAGTGAAAAGGTGACCGGTTGAATTTTAAGGTATTTTTTGTGATTTATAAATACTAAAACTAACCGAACACGTGGCTTCATGCATGGAAGGATGGTAGTGGAGAAACAATTAAGTACCTTTCCATGTGTCAAAAATGAATTAAATAAGTAAGATAATGGAAATTTGTGACGAGGTCCTTTTCTAATCAATGCTACGGTATAGAAAAGAAAGATCCCAAACGTAGGAAGCAAGATTTTAGTCAATCGCATTTCAGTTTAGTATTAAATGCATACCAAATTAAAATTTTAATAAACTTTTAATTTAAAATTTTAATTTTAAAAAAATTAAAATAAATAATCATATATATTTAAAAAAAATTTAGATTAAACTATGATTTAAAACTATAATTTTAGATAAAATACCGAGATTAATTTTTAAAACAGTAAAAAAACTTATAGACTATTTAATTACTATTTTATTTTTATTTTTTTATACTATCTCTTATCTCATATCTTTCTTCTCTTCTCTCTTTTTCACCTTCTCTCATCTCTCTTATTTTTAATAAAATCATAACTTTCTTATACTTTTCTAATTATAAAATTTATTTTAGTAATAATTATCCAAATATCTATTTATATATAATCATTATTTTCAACAAATTATTCTCTAAAAATTATTTTTTAAAAATCGGTAAAAAAAACTTTTTTTATAATTTTTTTTAAACTTTTATTTAAATATACCCTAAATGATAAATAGGAGTTTGTACGATCCTCAAACTCCATCTTTTTTTTTTATATTATTATTGATATCTAACATTTTGTATGAATCATATTATTAGATATATAAATAACTGACTATTCTAATTTTAAAATTTGTAATTGTCTCTCAATACAACTATCAAATACTTTTTCTATATCATATTATTAAATATCAGAACAATTAATTATTTCAATTTTTATATAAATTGCTACCCTTCTTAGTATAATTATATCTTTTAAAAAATAAATTCAAAACCTAATAAATTTAATCATCCCCGCTAGATCAACTCTATATTAGTTCCTATTACTCCCTCCTAATTATTATTATTATTAATTAAATGAAAATTATATTTAAATATTCATATTGTTTATTTAATCATACTTAATAACGGTAATTATTAAATATAATTACGGAAATGTAAGAAAATTATAAAATTAATACTTTTTTTTAAGTAATTATACATCTATGAAGGATTTCAATAATTAAATAAAATTTAAATATAATTAAATTTCTCAAAGTCACTTAAAAAATATCTAAATAGAAATTACTGATTAACTAACATTATGTATTGATGAAAATCATAGATATATATAATTTGTAATTATTATATATAATTTTATTAAAATTCCCTTGTCAAATATTAAGGGGGGGAAAGCTCCCTTTCCCGACTTGTCCACTGACGTCAAAGAATTGGAAACTGCGATCAAGCCGCCTTAGAAACAAGAAATCAAACCAACAGCATGCAAAATGGATAAGGAAATATAAGCAAAATCAAGATTAATGGAACCTACGATGTAGCATTAGAATAAAAAGAAATCAACATGCTAATTGGTACTAATGACATCAATGGTTGACTTTTTGAATTTTATAATTGATCCACCCCTAGCTTGTATGAGGTGAAATGATCTAGATGAAGGTGAAATTTAATTTTCTCTATTTTTATTTTTTTTTCTTTTTTATATTATAGTTTGACTGGATGATATTTGAATATTATCTAACCTACTCTCCTGATGACATTTTATATATTTAACGGACTTAAATTTAAAATTTTATGTTTAAATAGTCAAAATTTCTTCTATTTAGACTAATATTTGTTTATTCATTATCTTTCCTTTATATCTTATTCCATCATGGCTCATTAAAAAAATGACTTCATTCTATTTTAAATATATAAGTTAGATAAATCATTTATAGAAATTAAAAAAATTTAATTTAATTAATTATTTATAAAAAATATGTGGTATAATATTTCTAAAATATCCCTTAATCATTTGTATTTGAAACTATGTTTTAATAGAAATCTTAATTAATATGTACAATACATAAAGATAATTTATAAAAAAAATATAAACTTTAAAAATAGTATATATTAAAGTCTTATATTTAAAATTAATTTTTTTTAATAAATTTTTATATTTAAAATAAAATATATAGTAACTTTGTCTCTTAACCGAACTCATCATTTTTTAATAAAGTATAGGTATTATTTTATTTGAGACAATTTTACTTGAACTAATATTGAGTATTAAATATAAATATATTTTTAATAAAAATTTGAATCTTATTAATCATATTATAAAAAACCAACTCTTTTCTATTAAATGTGTGTTTATATAGACTTTTAAAAAATAATTTATAGAAAAAATAGACTTTTAGAGAAGAACTTATAAAATAAAAGTGGTTTTACATAAATGCGTGTTTTGATAGTTATTATCAAAATGACTTTTATAATCGAAAAATTACTAGAAATGATGTGATTTTATTAAAAATATGAAAGAGGAAAGAGGAGAAGGTGTAAAGAAAAGTATATTGAGATGAAAGAGGAGAGTGGAAAATTTGTGTAAAAGATAGAAAAAAGATAGGAGAGATAAGAGATAGTATAAGGAAAATAAAGGTATTTAAAATAATGATTTGATCCAAAAGTTTTTTTGAATAAATATAACTATTTATTTTAATTTTTTTTAAATTAAAATTTAGGCAAAAAAATCTTTTTAAAACTATAGATTGTTTTTTTTTTGCCCACCTGATTTAGTAGAATTTTATCCCGACTATATTTAAATTTAATATGTATCATATACTTCATTATGGTAAATGAATATTTTAACAAAATTTTTTTATATAAATTAAAAATTGAATTTAAAACTTTACTTAAACAATAAATTATTACTTTGACTAATCTCATTGATGAATAGTGTGGTTTCTAAATATACCCTAAACCCAATCAGTAATGAATGATACTCATCCATTTGTTCCACAAAATTGACCCAACAAAAAAATGCAATAAAAAAGTATAATTCAGTAAAACATACTATAAATTATTTTTTTATGCGGCTAAACTCCCCCATTTTGACGTCTCCTCGGTGGAGGCTGCGATCAAAAGCCGCAATAGCAGAGCAAAGCCCAAACAAACCGTATGCTACTAGCTGTTTCCAACACCGCTCGTCCGCTCCCAGTATCTCACCTTCTTTCTCTCTCTGTCTCTTCAACTTCACACCCTTACTCTCCCTCTATCCTTCTCTGATCATTCATTCCGAAACCCTAATCCTCTTCCGGCTATGGAATTTCCCTTCGTCTGAGCTTATATTCAATGAGGTTTTTTTTTCCAGTCATCTGAGCACAATTTATTTTTCTCTGAAAATTTAACTTTTTTTCTGTGAAGGTAATAAAAAGGGAAAAAAGCTGTTAAATTTATTGAATTCTTGTTGTGAAGCTATCTTCTTCGAGCTTGAATTGTTGTTGCGGCTTCTGGAACTTTAAATTATGGCTGCGATTGCTGAGATTTCCGTCGACGCAGTAGCTGCTAACAAGTTGGACTCAAATTCCAAGTCCGAATCCGAATTCAATGTCCAAAAACTCGTCGATATGTTCACTAAGTTGAATCCTTTGGCGAAAGAGTTTTTCCCTTCGAGTTATTCTCATCATGATCATCTCTATCAGGGCTATCATCAGCTCCCACCGAACAATTTTCTGGGCAGCAATAATATGGCCGCTGATGGTAATAACCCAAATAATCGAACGGTATTGTCACTTTTCTTTGATCTCTCATTACGTTAGACTTTTGGATTTTATATTTTTTGTTGACTTATTATTTACGCTATTTTGATTAAGGTTTTAAATGATTATTGATGCGAATGCTTGGGATTCCATCGAATTTATTCTGACTAAATATATGTACCGTGCAGCAAAATATAGTGAAAGTTCTCTACATTTTTGTTTGTGGAGTCAGTCACTTGGTATTTGTATAATGCACTTTGATTATGCTATGTGTTTTGAGGTTGGATATAACTGATCGTACCTTTTATCATGTATATTATCATGCTGTTTTTCTGTTTATTGTACAATTGACTGTGAGATGTTTGTATAGCATTTACCAAGCAATGCTAGGTATACTTTTGCTATTTTATGGAAACACTACTCTTTCTTTGGTAAAGATTATGGTGATATAATTGAGATAATTTTTCATGTGGAAGTTAATCCTGATATCACTGACCTTGTTTTGTTTACTGAAATTTTATGCTTTGATCATATTGCAGAGAAGAACTAATTATGGCCAGGGGAGGAGAAAGTCCAATGGAAGAGTGCATAAGGCTCAGAGAGATGATAGCATTAGAAGAACAGTATATGTTTCTGACATAGATCAGCATGTAAGCAATAGTGGCTGAATTGAGTTATTTTATGAATTTTATGAATTATATAGTCTTCCCTGCGTTGATTCTTATAATGGAAAGATTGTATTATTTGAACAGTCTCTTTTCTTGATATAGGTTACTGAGGAGCAGCTTGCTGCCTTATTTACCAGTTGTGGACAAGTAAGTCATGGACTCACCTGGTGCCTTTGTTAGTCATACTCTCTCCAACTTATCTTTCAGAACCGATGAGGATAATTTAATACTTAAATGGAAGTTATCATCTTGGTTATCACTGTTGTTTTGTAGCAGGGGAACTCATACTGTTTTGCTATAGTTTTTTCCCGTGCATTTCTATGGTTTTCTTGCTTTATTGTACACGTTTTTAAAATGCTATTCTTATGTTCCTAAGAGACATTTTCTTTTCTGTGTCCCATGTGCGAAGCTTCACTTGCATCTTCCTATTATGCTGCTTTCTTTTTGTAGAACTTTTGCATTTTATCAATTTTAATGCCGCTGGCTGCATTAACAAAACGTTTTCATTACTTGAAGCAGTATTTCCTCTTTATTAATTGTGCATCGTGCCTTAGATATTTATTCAGCTAAGCAGAAGATAACATGCTTTTCTTGTTTCACTAATTGCTTGTTCTCAAGCACACATGGGCTGGCCTAGTTTGATGCTGGTATTTCTTCTGGATTTTCCTTACTGAAATTTTCTAAACCAGGGTTGATTTTAGTTTTATTCTTAACCTTTTTCATAGTGGTCGTGAGCTGGTTTCTGTGTTAGTTTGTCTAATACAAAAGTTTATTAAGTTAAACAAGTATGTGAAAAAGAAAATGTAACTGTATAATATGAAATTTCTAAATGCTATCAATATCCACCCACTGAATTTTGTGTGTGTGTGTTTCATTGATATGTGCTAGAAACCTCTCATCTTTTTTTTCTCGTGTAAAAACAAAATGTTCATCTGTTCATTCTAATGGCTCTGTAGCCCTTCTACCTGTCAATAGCTTACTGAATCGGAGAAGGATTACCTTTTGGGTTTTCCCTGTAAAGTATGCTTTTAATTTGGCTGTCTAGAATACCATTTTTTCATTTGTGAAATGGGTTCATATGTCCTCCACAATGAGTGTCACTCAATCTTTTTTATTGACATTTAATTTAATTATGAGCAGGCCTCTGTTTAAATAGTTCTATTGCTAGTCACCTATCATTACTTTTGCGAACTCATGCAATGCATTTTTGTTGTTCGTTATTATTTTCCATTTTAATAAATAAGATCTAAGCCCAAAGATAAATTGCCTTTTTAATAGTTTCATTGATTTGGAACTCTCACATCAAGCTTTTCTTCTCAATTGAAGGTTGTTGACTGCCGAATTTGCGGTGATCCACATTCAATTCTTCGTTTTGCATTTGTGGAGTTTGCAGATGAGCGTAAGCAATTTGTTTGCAAATCCAATTGTCTCCCCCTGTTCCTCAAATAGACAAATGGACAGGCATGCACAAAATGACCATTAGCTTTAAATCTATCTCATGCATTTATCTTGGACTGTGTCAACAGAAGGTGCTAGAGCAGCTTTAAATCTTGGTGGCACTGTTCTTGGATACTATCCCGTTAGGGTCCTTCCGTCCAAAACTGCTATCCTTCCTGTGAATCCTACATTCCTCCCTAGGGTATGGACAAATTTCTGGTCCTTTGTATATGATTCTATAGTTGGACTGAAAGGAATACCAAACATTCTCAAAGTAAAAGTTCAGTCCTGTCTTTGTTGTGGGAGATCAGCCATGTAGCTCTTTTTGTATCAAAGATAGAAACAGTCCATTTACTTATCTTTGGTGTTTAGAGAAGGGAGGTTTTGCCCCTACAAATGGTCAGCATGGCAGATAAATGTTTTTAGAAGTGCAATGCTAATCCATTTGATACTCTTTCTCGTTTTTAAAAGGCAAATTGTCCTGCGTTTTTTATTCATGCCCTTTTAATTTGGTGGTTAAGTGACGATTTTAAAGCTTCTCGGTTTATTAAAAAGCTTTTCTTTTCTTCATTTTTAATTAATGCAGTCTGAGGATGAGAGGGAAATGTGTAGCAGGACTGTCTATTGTACAAATATTGATAAAAAGGTATGTGGTTTATGGGCAATGAACTGGTTCCATTTATTACTCTTATACTTTGTTGACTTGATGAACTGGTTCCATTTATTGATTTTTCTGTAAATTGTCTGTCATGATATATATATTAATAAATGAACATGCAAGATTAAATAGAGTTACTGGATGAGGTTTATGGGCAATGGTGGCCCATTATCCCTATAATGGTGGTTCTGGAAGTATTTGACAATCGCAATCAAGGTTGGGGACTGCCTGGGCCTACCAGTGATGATATAATGCATGTGTTTTGCATATAAAGTATGATAATTGGATATGGATTTTTCTAAGGCTTTTCTAAATCACCTTTGACCTCAATTATCGTGTAGATTTCTCAAGCTGAAGTGAAGAACTTTTTTGAAACAGCTTGTGGTGAGGTCAGTCCAGCACAACATCTTATGCAATTAGCTTGAAAACAGTTATCTGAGATGTTGGTTTACACTCATGTTTTTTTAATTATTGTTATAGGTTACCCGCTTGAGGCTTTTAGGAGATCATGCTCATTCAACTCGAATAGCTTTTGTAGAATTTGCAATGGTAATTTTCTTATAACCATTCAATGCTCCTATAGTTGGCTGATATATATTATATCAAGTTATGAGGTATTTTGAGGGATGTTCAAATAACATGACCCTGTTCTCTGTTCTGAAAATCTGCACCCACCCTCCTTTGAAATTAAAAAAAAACTGCATTGATCTCTCTTGTTAGAAATTACTTGTCTATTTGTTTCAAATTAGTCCTTAGCTTTCAATTTATGCTGCATTCATTATTTTTTGTTCTATCAGGATACTTGTTGGATGCAATTTACCTTTGCCTATGTGGTATACAAGGTGGATAAATGCTATTAGGCTTCCCATTTGCCTCCAAAATGATCCATTAATTTCCCCCCTTTCAAATGGCCCCTTAACCTTCTGTACTGTTAGAAAATGGTTCCTTTGCAGCTCTCTTTAGTTTCAGGCTAAAAAAAGAACTCTTTAGTGTTCCAAAAATGGGGTTAGAGAAACGACCACTTAAGTACTCCATGGAGCAGCCCCTGCAGCCTGGTCTCTATTAATTGGCCACCCTTAGAGGGCCAACATCTCAATAGTTTCACTTGGGGACGTCATACTTGGCTTTCTTGCATGTTGGAACCTTTCATAGGTAGCCTTTTCCAGAGCTTTCAATCACTAGCATTGATACAAATTAATTGGCACCCAAGTAGGGTGGAAACCTTCTTCCGAAAGCTAATTATGGAGGTGGGAGAACCAATCTATTTCATGTATCATATAGAGTAGCTTATACTATCCCACAAAGCACCTTATACTACCTTGTTTTGTCGTGGTTATATCTTTCATGAAAGTTTTGTGGACCATATGGAATCATTGAGATTTTGTGTTTTATTTTTCCGCCATCCAAACAACAAAATTGTTTCTATGAGCATAGCAATGAAACTTGTATGATTCAGGATTTGAATCTTACAACTTGCAACAAGTCACAAAACTAAGAATTGATAGTTGAATCAAAAAGTTGTCCTGAATTGTACGATTGACAACATGAATCTTATGATTCTGATGGAACCCAATAGAAACTGATAATATTAACGTGTCAATGAAGCTATGGATTATGGATTCTTTTCTAAAAGGGGGGAGGAGATATAGGAATTAGCAAGCTAGTGTTTACAATGATATATCTTGCTAAAACAAGGCAAGAAAGAAATGAAGGACGCTAGAAAACAAGCACACCTTTTAGCTTTTGAGAGGCTAGAATCTCTCCTGAAACCTGCCAAATTCTTGCTTGCCCCCAACTCTTCACAGGCCCTTCCAATTTATCCCGACTTCTAAACCATTCCCCCTCCCCCCCCTCTCTCTCTCTGTGGCAGCTCACCATTGCTTTCTGGCTCTTTCTGTTACTCTCCCTAGTCAGATCCATAATGAGTTATAAAGCCAAAGATTCAATGATATGAAAATTAATGACTAGGTTGGCCACAAATGACAATGAACATATAATTTTTGTTTATGTACTTTTCTTATTTTTTTGGGTTAGCTTTTTGATTTTGAGTATTTTATGCATATTGCAGGGATAAGTATATGTTCTATTATATATTTCATGCTATTTCACTTATTACGGGATCTTATGATTTGATACATTTAAAGATTCACAACTTACAAATGTTTGTTTTGATTTATATTTGTAAACACCGAGAAAGACTTGCACTAGAGCAACCATCTTGACTGATTGTTTTTTTCCCCATGATCAGGCAGAAAGTGCCATTATTGCTCTAAGTTGTAGTGGGATGCCCTTGGGAAGCCAGCCTATCAGGTTTGGCCCCTGCATTGGAGGATAATGGTTTTATTTAGATCTTAACCACATAAAGTTTGATCACATTTGGTTCCTCCTTCTTCTGCAGGGTAAGTCCTTCAAAGACACCTGTGAGGCCAAGAATGGCCCATCCAACACCCCATTAACTGATCAACATCCAAGAACTTACAGGGCAATTTGGTCAACTTTCCTGTTGAGGCTTGTGTTGAACGGGTGGTGAAGTTTCCTTTATTTCAGCTGTTCCATTTTCACAATCATAGAAGTTGCTTTAGTATTGCCCAAACATATAATGTTCTGCTCTAACTAAAACTACCTAGGTACCAGTTTTCATCTTAAATATTTTATCATGTTTTCTTTATTGAGGAAGGCTTGTTTGAGCTATTTTGTTACTATGATCAAGTGCTCACCTGATCGGCGTACTTCCTTAACCAGCTTTAATCTTAGAACACCATTAAGGTCAAGAAATGGTGAAAGTTCAGTATTTATTTAGTATCTTATTCGCCGCCCTCAATCAAGTGCGGGGATATGATTTTGTTCATATATGGCGAAGATGAAATGGGTCTACATTGACAGAAAGGTAGGATCATTATGACTTCTATGTATGTTTCCCTGCTGAATCATCATGAGGCGGAAGATTAATCGTCTTCATGAGACAAAATGGAGTTGATTATACATAAATTTTCTTGGTCGGTGAGATGGATGATATTTTTTAGGGAAAATCACAAGGAAGTCCTAAGGAAGGAATATAATGATTAAAGTTCCTATGATAAATGAGTCGCATAAATGTGTAGTCATTTTCTACATTGGACTTATCATGGGATTTTTTTTTAATTACATTTTTTTTGTGACAATATAGTAATTTTCCCTATTTTATTCATTTTGGGTTTCATATTTATAAGTACTTTGAGAGTAAAATCTTAAATTTACAAAATCTAATCAATGAATCAGTGTAGGAGCGTTTACTTATACATTTTCTTGGAGGAGAATTAGTTTGAGGCAAAACCTAACAACACCTTTAGTCAGCATGCCTAAAAATTAAAAAGGTAGCTATTACTTGATGTACCTGCTTTCTGCTGAGATCAGAATACTGGAATCTGATGCTTATTTGTTCTTTTGAGAACTGGACCAGTAAAATCACTTGGTTCCAGAGATCTATATTGCTTCCAAACTTGCGTGGTAAAGATATGGTAGAGGTTAATTAATATTCCACAGATATTAATCTGAAAGAGAGTGAAAGAGGCAAAAGATTCCCCAGATATCAGAAGTTTCATAATATCAGTATCTATCTTATCTTGGTTCATTTTGGCGGTGCCCTTCTTGGATTCCCACTAATTGCTAGAATGTATTCCTGTCTCTTTATAAAAGGATAGGATACTAATTTAGGAAAGTGGATTAAAGTGGACGTGGCCCATTTTATTGTCAAGTAAGACAATTCCTCAAGAGAAATATAAGTGAATTTACAAGATTCCTGGTGGCATTATTGTTATGTTTTATAGTAGGCATCTATTCATGATTCTTGTGTGTTTTCTAATTTTCTCCTCCAGACATTTGTGAGACTTTATAATAAGGGGAAACCCTTAGTTTTCATGATAATGACATGAAAGCTTATTTGTAAATGAGAAATTGTGAGTTTAATCCGATTATAATTTTAAGCTGTTAATTCTTGTCTATCTAAATCAATAATTAAAAAAATAGGGGTATGATGCTGAAACCCCAGGTTGATGGGGTTGGTTGGTTCAATGTGTAAGTCTATAGGCCATTTAATCGTCTACTAATTTGGTCCCAATGTATGATGATGTTTTTGTTTGGTTAAGTATAGGTATACTCTTATTGCTAATAATCTTATTCGAGATATTGTTGGACTCTAAATGTACAATGAATTCTAATTATTCTAAAGAAAAATGTTCTGTTGATTAATACCTATTATTAAACTATGGATTCAACATTATTAGGTAGGTCCCTGCATGCGTTTGTGTATGATGTCAATAATACAAAATTTTGACCATATATAATTAATTTTTGTTTAACTTGTGAATAGAAATATTACACATGATAAATATACAAATTAAAACATGAAAGTATGCTTCAAGCTATAACATGGTTGAGTTCCATTGGATCATCCCGTGTAGCCTGTAACTTATTGAAATTATAAAAAGGATGCAAATTGAATCATTCATTCAAATGAATACAAATGATAAAACAACACATTTAAAAAAAAAAAAAGGGGCCATAACAATAGATTAAACTTAAAATTTAATTTGGATATATATGTAAGTGTATATTTGTGCATATATATCCTAATAGCTACATTAAAACAGATATAGAGAAGATTCTCATTTGTTACATGGCCAAGAACAGCTACATTTGTCAGCATCCTTGCAATTTCCATTTGAGGGTCCATACCATTCCTCACAGAGGGAACTGCACTTGTCCGGGCTGCACTTATCCAAGTTCTTCACCTCAGTGCAAAATATGGGCTGTTGCGCTCTCACTAGCTCGCTACCTGCACCATCACCAACACATGGAACGACACCGTTTTCCAGTAAAGAATGAATCTGTTCATGACTTGTGAATCCTATGTTATGCTATAAATGTTATATTTTCTAAATTTATGTCGGTCATGCATAATTTACGTGAAATAAATTGTGTGCTGTTTTATTTTTTTTTTAAAGAATTATTACTGCTGGTAACATTGTCCTAATCATCGAATATAAATAGTGGGGCCTTTTATAAATTTTATGTTTTATATTGATATAGTATATAACTTAAATGAACTAAAATGTATATTTTGCAAATTCTAATTAATAGAGGATATAACAAAAAATCATATTATGTTTAGAAAATGAGATAATTTTGATAGTATTAAATTGATTAAAACAAGATTAGTAGTTTTACTCAAATCCTATCCATTCTATGCAATCTGAACAAAAGTTGTAATTTACTCAAACCCTATCCATTCTTCTTTGGTTTTCTTTCTTCCTATATCAAGCTGAAAATTAGGGTTATAACAGTCTAGGTTGCAAATGTATTAATAAGTACAAAATAATGAAAACTGTGGAAAAAGTTTGAATGAAAAACAACAATGCCATTAATTAACATAAGCAAGTTAATTAGGAGAATAATATATATATATATAGAGAGAGAGAGAGAGCACTTTGAAGTTTCTTACCAGAAGTGAACATGAGAAGAACAAGGATGAGAAAGATCTTGCTGCTCTTCATGGAATCCATGTTTTTTTTGCAGGAAAGTAAAATGAATTAATGATGAAGGAATGAAATGGGTTATATAATTGAAGAAGATGGGAGAGGCTTGATTGTTTGAAGGTAGGTTTTATATGTATTTGGTATTTGAAGGAGTGGTTATTGTTCAACCCTTTGGATTTTCTTCTAAATTTAGGTTTTTGGACCTTTTTCTAATTAATTCTAAACCACTTAATTTATAGTATACAGTCATAATTCGTTTGGTCAAAGTTATATAAATAAACCATATCTAAAATAGTAAAAATTAAATCACTGCACAAAATAAGAAATTTGTTTATTCCCCATAAGAGATCAAGAGATAGTGTATTAACAATTTCAAAAATACCTTACTGTTATAATTTCTTAATAGTAATTTTTACATTTAAGGATATATTAGATATTTTATATATATTTTTAAATTACTTTTTCGTTCCAATTTTTTTATTTTATTCTATTCCTAATAAGTATAAAATCTATGCAAAAAAAAAGGTTTTTCCATAATTGGGTGGCTTGTCTAACAGAGATAAGGAGAGTGTATGTAAGGCCTATTTAAATAAATCTCAATCATTTCTCATTCTTTCTCAAATTAAGGTTGAGTTTACAAGGTTTAACTAAAAAAAAAAAAGAGTTTAATTTTCACCCAAAAACAAAAGCAAAGAGTAAGGAAGAAAGTAGGTATAAAGTTTTGTTTCTAGTAGCATTAAATTAAAGAAATTAAAATATTATTTGGTTTTAAAAAATGAGATCAACTTCGAGGCAACGCGTATACTGGTGTAGAAATACTAATAATTATTATTAGTTAATTATTAGTATTATTGAAGTTGTTATAAGGCTTGATAAGATTTTAAAAATGAGTTTATGAAAAAAAAAAGGTTTTTGGGCAACTTTTAAAAATAATTTTGAATAAATGAATGTTTGGATAGTTATTTCCAGAAATATTTTTATTATTGATAAATACGAAAAGGGGTATGAAGAGATAAGATATGAGAAGAAAGAGGAGAGAGAGTATAAGAAAAAAAATGAGAGATGGTATAAGAAAAAGTAAGAGAGAGAGTATAAAAAAAAGTATGAGTAATATAGTAATTGGTTAGTTCATAAACTCTTTTACTGTTCTATAAGTTACTCTAAGTTTGACCAACTTATCTAAAATTTTAATTTTAAATCATAGTTTAATTTAAAAGCCCTTTTGAACAAATATAGTATTTGTTTTAAAATTTCTCAAAACCTAAATTTTGTCCAAACCTAAGTTTTGACTCTTCTCAAACACATATATAATTTATAAATGTTCATGATCTCCCAAAATTCAATGAACCTAATTAAGACTTGCATAAATTGTTCTATATTATTTTCTCCCTCATCAATGAATCTATGAACATTCATATGTGATAAATATATCAAGATTCGAAGGGAAAAATAAAAATAAAAATAAAGATTCCCTGCCTTATTAGTACTTAATAATTGGAGGTTTATAAATAATATGCCGACCCCATTGTTTATCACCTAATTATTTTATGTAATATATGCCCCTACTATCTATAATATTTGAGGAAATATACTTAGGTTTTACATGAGAGAATTTATTTCTATAAAATCTCATAAAATCATTAAATTATTGGCAAGCCCCGTAAGACTTCATAGGAAGAGATTTCAATTGTAAAATGATCATATTATCTTTATTTATTAAAACATAAAAAGTTTGACGGTACAAATAGTAACTTTATATGTTATAATTGATAAGTTAATAAGCAAGAAATAATAATGCTATTTATTTCAAAATATTATATTAATTCATATTATGATACCAACCACAACAATAATACTAATACTAATACTAATAATAATAATGATGGATTTATTGAAGAGATATGGAATTACATGGATGTAAATAAATCAGTTTGCAAGGTGGGGAGGAGAAGGACAATGCCAATAACATTGGAATATTGTATTTTTTTAATAAAAAAATTAAGTAAATTTGGTATTAATTTCTCACTAAAATTAAGATGTCACCCTAAAATTTAGAAAACGCTTATAAAAGACTTATAATATCGCTTATCAAATAAACTTTTATAATATTAATAGAAATTAAATTTATATCTTTATAATATATAAGAGTTAACTCTCATTGATATACTGTATTATTTTTTATACAATTTCCGGTGATACGACCAATGGCCCACGAGGCACTGGACACAGCATGCTGGTACTGTGCAATTAGGCAATGTGAAGTCCGCAGTACAGTTTTCAGATTTATTTGATCCCTTTATTACCTCCGCACCTGCACCTCCATTTATATTTTTGTCATAAAAAATTAAACAAAATTATAAAATACTCTTATTGTTATTAATATTAGAATATAGATAATCATCTTCCTTTTTTTTTCAACTTTAACTTCCACTGCTATATTATTCATCCACTACTACATTAACCCTCTTCCTCTTTAACTTCAATTTCCACTACTCAATTATTCCTCCACTACTACATTAATCTTATAATTTCTACTAAGTTATTCATAAATTTTATTACCCACTATTTGTCATTCAAATTTGGATGTAACCTACATATAAGATTATGCCAATAAATAGGACATGTCATTTGTGTTATAAAATAAGTGGAAGAATACAATATATTTCTGTCATTTTTCTTATCTTCATCTTTTCTCTCCTCTTAATCTTATTAATTAGTTGGCTAGTTGTATAACATGTTATCAGCACAACTACTCTAAAAATTGTCGTTATTGTAAGGTCTATTATCAGAAGGTAAATTTCTATATTACTTTCATATTAAATTATAGTTTCATATTAAATTATTTTCTAATTATTCAACCTTCTTAATTTTAATCTCCAATTAATTTTTGTTATATTTTTATGATAGTATCATCATGTCGAATCTTACTAAATTTGAGTTTGTGAATATTGACATTATTAGAAAGAATTATCTATCCTGGATACTAGATGCAGAAATTCATCTAGATGACATAGGTTTATGAGATACTATTAAGGAAGGCAATCAAAAATTTAATAAAAATAAAGTCAATGCCATAATCTTTCTCCATCACCACCTGGATGAATGACTAAAAATTGAATATTTAACTATCAAAGGCTCACTTGTTCTTTGCAACAATCTAAAAGAAATGTATGACCACTAGAAAACTGTGATTCCTCCAAAAACTTATTATGGTTGGATGCATTTACGTTTGTAATATTTTAAATCAATTAATGAGTATAATTCTGCACTATTTAGAATTAGTTCTCAACTGAAACTATGTGGAAAAAAATTAATAATGATAATATTTTAGAAATAACATTCTCCACATTTCATGCATCCAATGTGCTATTACAGCAATAATATCGTGAAAAATATTTTAAAAAGTATTCTGAATTGATTTTTTACGTTTTTGTGGCTGAACAAAATAATGAACTTCTAATGAGGAATTATAAATCCCGTTCAACTGGCTCTACTGTATTTCCAGAAGTGAATGTAGTGACAAATGAATTATTCTATGGTTAGGAACGTGGACATGGACATGGACACGGCCATAGACAAGGCCATGATCAACATGGACGTGGTCGTAGTCATAGTTATCACTCGAGGTAGGTAAATAATGATAATAACTATAAAAAGTAAATTAATGAAAATAATAATCATATTAAAAATTTATGTCATCATTATGTTGGCAAAAATTATTAAGCTCGTGTTTATCGTACAGCAAAACATTTGATGGAAGCATACCAAGTGATATAACAAAAATGTAGATATAACAAGTGATGTTCTGAGAATCGAGAAAACACCAATTGCTATTTGCAACTTCAGTCGGCAGCAACTCCTCTACACTCCTCGCGATAGGGTTCATAAATAAAGCATACTTGCCCATAATTAAGGAACACTAAAATAACATCCGACGGATCAAGTCAAGCCATGTCCATATATGTATTTTAGTTTCATGCATAAACAATTAAATTCGTGTCAAGAAAGGATATTTGGTGAATGGGTTAATCACCGGAAACACCAAGCAAACACAAAAATCAGAAACCTCGTACGTACGTACCACAAATCGGTTCAAGAGAAGAACGACCACAGGTTTTCATGTATACTCACTGTCGTCCACAGTGCAACTTTAGAAGCAAAAGCATGCGTGGGCATGTTCAGCGTTATCTGAGAGAGCGTGTCTTGACCAAATATCAGAAATCCAATGACTGCAACGCCCCCGTACATTAAAAACCAAAGAAGAACACTGTACGCAGAGAAATGAGCTCAGTGATCAGGAGATGGACGTATCAGAATGACAAGATCAACTGTTTGCCCGTTGGGCACCATATTATTAAGGCCCTGGTAAATTTTGTTTTGTCAGCAGCCATGGACTGGTAAATATTAGGAAAGACTGAATTTCCTGTATAGCAAAACCCAAAGATACCGATAGCATATGGGATTCCTCTCCAATTCACTAGATAACCAGTGGGATGGAATCCAAAACCATCAGCTGTTCCAACCAAAAGCTCAGACACAAGTACTAAAATTGTTGTAACAACCCCTCCAGCAGCAGATTCTCACGTACAGTCAAAGGTAAAATTAAACGAGATATCTACGTAAGTTCATGTCGAGCTCTAAAAAATAAAAAGTGAAAGCAAAGGGACTATTTATTTAGAGAAGGGGGTGAACCTGAAAGATAGGATATTATGCGAAGGTCCCTCAACCAAACAGTAGGGAGAACAACAAGTGGTCAAAACTCCAAAGAGGGGCATGGAGTCCAATTGGGTACTGCCAATATCTAACGATGTTCCGGGAAACAACCTCGTCAGGTTATCTCCTTCCAGGATAATCAGTTCCACACAACATGACTGCATTCGGTGAAAACATATATCTCATGCATTTGATACATCGTTACAGGACATTCCCTTTTTATAGGAAAAGAGAACGAAAGATCAACTAATTAGGAATAGATGCGTGGCGCACTTACATCACTTGAGTTATATAAAAACTGTAACTCTTTTTTAAAAATGTCTCTATTTATCTATTTATATGGAAGAGAGAATATGTGGTAGAGAAGTGAGAATTAAATATATTAATATATAAGTAACATGAATAATTAAATGGAGGTAAAATAGAAAATTAATAATAATAAAGAAAACTTGACACTACTTCTAAATATTTCTTATAAAAAGGACATGTCATGCCAAGACACTATCTTTTATAAAAAGGAAGGGGGAGTAAAATTTAATACCCTTATAGTCTTAAATATAAAATCTAATTTAGTGGTATATTTTGACCTTAAATATAAAATATTAATCCATGTTATCTTTTATAATTATCCCTTTTCTTCAAAGTAATTTACTTAACTTATAAAATAATATATAATTTAATGTTATAATTAATAATTTATTTTAGCTTTCTTAATGGATATAATTAAATAAGTAGCTTTTATATTGAGAATTAAAGGGATAATTAAAGGCTTATAAAATAAAAAAAAAGACAAAAATATATTTTAAAAAATGATAAATACTAAATAAGGTTTGTTAATAACCACAGATATAGTATTAACAGTACAAAATCTTACTATGGCATTTACTATATTTTTCAGAGTTTTTTCTATCATTTTACTTATAAAATATAGTGGCCCGGTGACAAAAAATAAAGTGACCTGCTTTAAAGTTTTGTAGTGGATTGCCTATTGCTTATCCCGTGATTTCTCCTTCCATTCCATTTTATAAGCCAATTCAAAGCACATTTAAAAGATCTAGGTAGTATTCCTCTCATCTTTAATGTAAAATTTATATAATTAGTTTGATTAAATTAAAAATATTAATTAAATTAATTAATTATAATAAGTATCACGTTTTTTTTTAAGAATGCCCTTACGTATTCTTGACAGTGTTGACATATGGTTTGAGCATATACTAATTCAAATAAATAATTTACTGTACACTACTTTTCAACTTTTTATATATTAGAAAACTTTATATTTAAAAAAAAAATTGATGATCTTAGCTTTTAGCCCACACTTAGTGTAACTAGTTGGTTTTATAAGGGTTAAAATAATTTTTGGTGTTTGGTTTCTCAAATTTCAAACTATAAGTTTTAATCAAAGAGTAAAATGGTCTAGATTTTTATTAAATTATAGGGACTAAAGTTATAAATTAATAAAAAATTTGAGAGACCAAAACCTATAATTTAAAATTTAAGAGACTAAAATTAAAATTAAAATTAAAATTAAATTAAATTTAAAGAACTAAAAATTTGATTAACTCTTCCCATAACATTAACATTGGTGGTTGGATTTTCTGACATAATTATAGACTAAATAAATTAATATAAATATTTTTATAATTTATAATTAAACATAAATACTCTATAGAATGTGTGGCATTAATGAATAGCAAGCATTACTCATCTTATAGAATATACTATAGGTGGATTATTAAATTATTATTGTTGAGAGAATATCTATAAAAATAATTTTAAAAAATTGATAAATATATATAATATGTCTTATATTTTTTTTATGAATGAAAAATTGATTTTATATTTAGGATTAAGAAAAACTCCCTAATTAGATTGTACATTAAGAATTGAATACATTCATTTTTTTTATTGATACTATTTATCACATTCTATTACTAAGTACCTAATTTTGAGGTTTGTAACTATCTTTCATAGTATAAGTATCTCTTAGAGGAATTGGACTCAAGACTTGAAAGGATCTAGCATAGTTGATACCATTAAACCAACTCTATATTTGTAATTATACTCTCATGTTGCACAAATACCATAATTAATAATTCAAAAGGATAATTAAATACTCATCGTTAAGGAAAGAGTAAACAGGATTAATAATAATAATAATTTATTGAAGATAATAATAATTTATTGAAGATATTTGGATTATATTACAAGTAAGGAAATAAATCAGTTCGCAAGCTGGGGAGGAGGACAAGGCCAATAGCATTCGCATACTGTATTGTTTTCTATACATCTTCCAGTATTATAACCAATTGCCCCCTCGCACCAGTCTGAGCATGACTTGGGTGTGCAATTGGCCAATGTGTATTTCGCAGTACATTTTTCACCTCCTCCCTTTACTACATCCCCACCTGCATTTAATAATTTTGTCGTGAGAACCCAATATATTAAATAAATAAATTAATTACATATAACTGGTATGGCAAAAAATATAACAAAAATTATTGAAAATTCTCTCATTATAAAATTTATTATTTAAAAATATTTGAACTTTGTTCAAAGATCCATATACAACCTAACTTCAGTATGGTGTAAGTATAGTACAAATACAACTTATCTTCTTAAACTTTATCTAACATATCTTTAAATATGTAAAATAGAAGATATTTGTAGATAGGTGAAAAATAGTCATACTCTTATCCACTAAAAATAAGTTACACTGGCTCAAAGATAATTGAAGTGGCAATTAGTTTGAAATAAAATAAAACAATTTAGAATGATAATTATTTTCAAATAATAATATATTAGAGAAAAGGGGAAAAAACAAGGAAGAAGCGACTTTTTTTTTTTACCAGAAATAAATAGGAGAAGCATGAAAACGACCAAGATTTTGCTGCTTTTAATAGAATCCATATTTTGAATGATATGAATTGGAGTCAAAAGAATAGGAAATGTAATGAGATCAAATGTGAGGTTGTGTCCAATAAAGTGCGAGGGCTCACACACACACATACATATATAGTTGTAAATGGGAACATAGATTCAAAATGTAAATGTTTATGACTTTATTATATTCAAAGAACCTAATTATGACTAATAATGAATTTTATTTTCTTTCCATATTCATAAATATAAATTATTTAATGTAGACATTTAATTCATTGATTTTTCTTCCAAAAGGAGCTGATTACACATTTTTTATATAAATGTACTTAATTAGCATTTAATATGTAGGATTAATTAGCATTTAATATTTAGGATTTTCTTCCAAATGTAGAATATATGCATGTGATATAGTAGTTGGCAAAAGCAAGTTTCTATAATTGAAATTCCTAAATCTACAACTCAAACTTCTATATATTTACAATTTAATATATAAAGTAAGAAAATTGTAGAAAACTTTTATACTTAACTATTTTTTGTTATAATATAGATAAAGTAAGAAATAAATGCTCATAATAAATAATAAAATATAATAAACTACTTTTGGAAGAAAATAAAAGTAATAATAATTAAATGGTACATTCTTTTCAAATACCTCTCTATAAAAACCACCTTAAAATTGATTTCATTCCATATCATATCATATCGTCCAAACATGGATTCCATGAAGAGCAGCAAGATCTTTTTCATTCTTGTGCTTCTGTTCCTTTCTACAGGTAAGAACAGTTTCTAACCTTTTCTCTCTCTCTCTCTTTTCACTCTCTGGTTAGTTAAATGCAAAAAAAAAAATGCATTATTTTAACAATTATCATAATTTTGCTACTACCTGGATTACAACTCCCATTTATAACTCGACATAAAAGAAAAACGAAAAGTAAAAATTATAAAACTTTTGGTTTGGCCTTGTAAAAGTAAATGTCTCAATTTCATTTTTCAATATTTTCTTATAATAAATTTAATTAGTCTTATATTTTGGTTAAAATGAAGTAAATCGATCTTAGTTTTCCCACCTAACCTAATAGGAAGTCTTTGTGTAAAATGGTATTTAACGTGACGAGATGGATGGATCAAATACAATTTAGTTTTTTTATATATAATTTGAATTATTAATTTTATTTTTTATTTTTTATATATACATAATGAAAATTATTTTAAAGTAAATAAAGTAATTATTTTTTAAAAAATGTTGAAAATTTGTTTACAATAATGTGTAAATCATGAATTAATAGATGGTAAAAAGAAATCTTGGATTAATTCTTCCTCATGAGTCATATCATTTTTATAAGATTCAAATTTTTTAGTTAATTCGGTTATTTTTATAAGATAGTTTGTTTGAATATTAAATATATTTTTACCATTTTTATCCTTTATTAATTTTCTCTCTCTTATTACATTTTTCCATATATTCTCTTTCATGTTTTTTTCTTACTATCCGATATATTTAAAAAAAAGGTATATTTATTATATGTTTATTACTTTTAACAAATTTCTTAAATTTATTTGGATATTCAGAAGTGAAATACACTTTTTATCAAATTTCTTATAATTATTATATCAAATTCTTCAATTAAACATGGTGGATGATACATTGCATACGTACAGGTACAGAGGCAATAAGGAAGCAAACAAAATTTTGCGTGGAGATACACACGTTGGACAATTGCACATTCCACAAATGCGAAGACTTGTGTGAGTACGATCTTGGACCATCAGAAGGAAGTTGTAAGGATATTCGGACATGTGAATGTAAATGGCCGTGTGACTAGTTCGTACACACACCCATCTATGTATAATAAGCTTTGCCCCCTGGATAACTTATTAAATAAAATTATTAATAGTTGAGATTATGACTCATAATTATTGAGATTATTTCTATTTATTTTTTTAAAAAAAATTAATCTTCTAGTCTTTTAACTTTTTAATTTTTTATTTTTTTTATTTGTTTAAAATTTAGTCCATAAACTTTATATATTTACTAATTTAATCCTTATCATGTATAATTTGATTTGAGTCAGCAATGAATTATCTTATGTGGCAAAAAATATTAATTAACACTAATAAAAATTGTAATGGTGGCTTCCAACGTGGCAAGAAAGAAACATCTGGATTTTCCACCACCACCGGGCAGAGTCTCCCTCGCCTGCGTCTTCGTTCCACGATTCCATCGTCTCCAAGCTCAGAGCTTACCCCCAACAATCCCATGGGTACGCGAAGTTGCAGACTGAGAGAGGAAGAAAGTGTTGCTTGGATTGATTTACCTCATGATATACATAACCGATGTAGCTACAGTTGAAATTATAATTATAAATATATAAATATAAATTTGAATGTAATTAAAAAACAATACATTAACATTGATCCCACAAAAGATTGTATACTCGTAAGAGCTATCTGAATATATATATCAGATATTTGGATATGTGTATATATATATCCTTATTATAAACGTGCGTGTATATTTACCATAACCATATATAGTTATGGGTTGTTGGGGTAGGATTTCGGATGTCCGAAGTAAAAAGAGAGATAGACATAAAAAGGAATTAATGACAAAGGAAGGAACAGAGACACAAGAGGGGGTACTGCCCTGTGGGCATATACCATTAGCGTTGGGGCCATGTAAGCGCTGGCATTCCCTCTTGCTCTTGCAGAGGTCATCGATGCAGCTGTACAGTACTGGGAAAATGGGCTAAATAAATTGTAAGTCAACCCGCCATAACCCAGAAGAATGGGCTGGCATTTTTTCAATCCAAGTTCGCCTCACTTTGGGGATTTGCTTGCTTGCAGCCCCCATTTTTTTTTAATATTTTTAAAATTTTTTTTTTAAATTTTTAAAATATTAATAAAAATTTTTAATATTATATTGATATAATAAAAAATTATTAATATTATACTCTTAAAAATTCTTATTCTTTATAAAAAAATTTAAATTTTATAATTATAAATCTAAATAAATATTAATATAATATTAATAAATTAACCCATTTTAATAAATAAATAATTATCTTTACTAATATTTAATAATAGAAATATTTAAAATAATATTAGAGTAAAATAAATAATAATATTAATAATTTTTTTTAAAAAAATCAGCTGACAAGATGAAAGAGGTAAGCTGACAAAATGATAGCCTAAATGTACTATTTTTATATGTAAAATGAGACAATCCGCAAATTTTAACTCATTTTACTAACTCTATAACCGGGCAATATTCGGCTTGAAACAAGTGTTGCGCATAGGTTGTGCACTTGGAAGCTCAACTGTAGCTATTTTTGGATGAAAATTGTTATAAAGTCTTAAGAAATAATAATTAATATAATCTTTAAAAAGTTTTAATAATTTAGATAAAAAAATCTCACTAACAAGTTGGTAGGTTATTATTTCCTATACTTAAATTTATTATTACATATTACTTAATTGGTATGAGATCTTTTAATAATTATATTTTTTTTCTTGGATCTTGTAATGAATTGCCATAATTAAAAAATTCTAAATTTAAATATTACTGATATAATGAAAAAGACACGATAACTTATATGCAAAAATAAGCACCCTAAAAAAATCAGTCCCATAGTTTTGAAATAATTATTGTAATATATATAAATTAAAATATTTATAATTATGATAATTGTTAAAGGGGGGGGGGAAGCTATCTATATCAAAATATACTTCCCCACCCAACCCCACCTTTTATATATATATATATATATATATATATATATATATGAGTGTGTGTGTGAAAAATAAAAATAAATCATCTAATTCTAAATATAAAATATATTTAATTAATTTAATTTAATTAAAAAATTAGTTTATATAGTATATTTTATCTAAAATACTATAATTATTTTTTTAATTAATTTATATCTCTCTCCTTTATTTAATTATTATTATTAGAATATTAATATAGATAATTTAAAAAAAATTAATAAATATAAAAAAATATATATTTATAATTAAAATTAATTTATTAATTAGATTATATATTAAAAATAAAAAAATATATTAGTCGAGACTATTTAAAAGTAATAAACATGATGAGTATTATATAAAGTAGTTATATATCCAAATGCATTCGTATGCTTTTCTTAGAGCCAGCACATCTTCCCTTAGCCTTAGGATCAATTCTCCTTCACCCACTTGACACAGCATGCTTGCTTTGTGCCATTAGGCAAGGACGGGTCCTCCGTAAATGTCGTCATTACTTGCCCCTTCATTACCTCCGAACCTGAGAGATTAAAAAAAAGGAACATAATAATAAATTAATTTAAAGATTCTAAATATATGAAGTAGTTCTATAATTATTAATTTTAAATATAATATTTTAATTTATTTTATTTATTAATTTTTTATATTAATTTATTTAAATTTTAAATTAATATGTAAAAATTAACTAAATTATTATATAATATTATAATTAATTAATTTAATTTTTTTAATCTATATAAATTAATTCAATAATTTTTACATTAAGGATAAGAGGAGTTTGTAGGGCAAAAAGTGCATTCCTCCTATCCTTAACATGGAGGTAGATAATTAATATGAATAGAATAATAAAAAATTAATTAATTAAGTTAATTATTTGTAAAATAACATGTGTTGGTTTAATTTTTTTAAAAATATCTCTTCAATCATTTTCATTAAAATTACTCCTTAATAAAAATATTGTTGATTTGTGCAATTAATATGGATGATTGGAAGACAAAATATAAATTTAAGAGATAAAATAAAATAAAATATTATATTATTTAATTTTTATATTTAAGATAGAAGAAATATTATGCCCATATAACAATAAAAGAACAATTAATTTTTTTGTACAAAATATTTTAGCAAATAGTTGGATTCACCTACGATTTAAGGTCAGGATAAAGTTTTCCTTTCTTCTAGGCAATATAAATATTGGGTAGGACAAGTCATCTATTACTCTCAGGCGTAAATTTAAACACATATGAGTTAGGATATCTCTCCTAATATTGTGATTAGAACTACAATAAAATAATATTTCTTAAAGATTGAATACACTTCAAACAATAATACATCTCAATTTTTTATTAGTTAAACTTAATGATAATTAACTACCTAGACTTAGATAGAGCCAGTAATTCGGATTAATCCAAATTTTAGTCAGGCTTATTTGGGTAAAAGCCCTGACTGTTATGGATTTTTTTAATTTTTTTTTAAATATTATCTCAATTTCTACCTTCCAGAAATGAAATTTAAATTTAAACGATACTCTATTAAAAAAATAGTAAAATACTGCCGTTCTTAAAAAATTTGGATTATATTTTAATTTATAATTATAATAATTAATATTTAATAAATTAATTAATTTCATAAATATCTTTAAAATAATATTATGTGTGACAAAGAAAAGAAGCCATAATAATTAATAAACACGTGGATAAGACAATAATAATACAGTTTGAGCATCAATAATTAATACCTAGTTTGATTAAGCTTAATTACTTTAATGATTAACACCTAGCTTGAGCATCAATCACAATAAATTAAGCAAATCAACTTCACTTTCTCATAATCATTTTCATTTAGGTTTACAACGACAAACACAGCAATAATTAATAATTACCAGCCTTAACCCCACCATGGGTAGTATAATTATATGCAACTTTATTTTTTCATTAATTCGCAATAATCATGTTTTTCAGCCAATTTTCGTTTAGCTTTGTCCTCTTTGTTGCACATAGTTTCACACCACATATGCTACAGCTGTGAGCTGCGTTGGCTGCAACAATCCTTTCTTTTCTTGGACCCTTTCTTTTACCTTTTCAAGAATAAACTAACCTTTTTAATTAGTCACTATAGACCCATATATTAAATAATGCACATTTTATTATAAGTTTCTATGGAAAATATATTTTATTAACATTTTTTACATTGATTATGAACAACTAATTAATATAAAAAGTATTTTTTTAATTTAAAGGTGTGGACACAGATGAACAACGGGATCATATCCATGATTTCGCATTTATATAAAAAAAAATTATATTATTAGACTATAAATTTTTATACTTTTTACACACCGGTTAAAGAATTGGTATGGAAAATCTTTTTGAACCACAGTAAAAAAATTGCTTTTTTGCACTAGCAAGTGGTTAAGAAAAATATAATAAAATATATTAAAATTTTATATTTAAAATTAAAATAAATAATATTACTGATTCTTACATTTAAAACTTAAAAAGTAATAAATATTCATATGGGAAATATTAGGTATTAATACTATTGGAAAATATTATCACTGTTTAAATATAAGATATCAATTTTAAATTTGTTGAGGAAATGCAAGACTAAAAGAATTATTTTTAATTATATTTGATAATATTTGAATATGATTTCGTGTAATTTTGTATGTATTTATGTTATACAAATATGATGTTTAAATATTTCTTTTTTTATAATCAGACAATTTATTTAATAAAGTAAAACGTTACACAACATAGAAAGGCTTCCCATCGTAAACATTAACATGAAGGGAAGTCCAAAACCAAAGCAAGAATACAAGTAAAAACATAAAACGTGATAACAAGCCCAAGCTTTAACATCTAAAGAGGAACACCATTACCAACCCTCAAGGCAAGCAGACGATTCAGGATATCTACACCTGAGAGGTTATTCTTGGATATATATATATATATATATATCCTTATTATAAACCTAAATAACTGTTTAGTACCATAGCCATATAAGCATGTAGGGTGTTATGGTCTAACAAGAGTAGGGTTTTAGATATCTTCTTTTAACGTTTGAGGTGAAGAGACATAAAGACAAGGGTAGGTACAGACACAATTGGATTTATCTTTGCATATTCCCGTAGCGCCGGAGCCATGTAACGCCTTGCATGACCTATTGCATCGGTCATCGTCGCAGGACGGGAAAGAATAGATCGTAATACAAGTTTTGTTGGGCATAGGTTGTGCCTTGGGTTCCTCCTCGACTGCAGCTATTGTGGTAATTAGAAAGACAAAATTATTATGAGCTCTTAAAAGAACCAACGTAATCACTATAACAGAAGCAGGAAGTTAGAAACCATGCTTACCAGTAGCAGTGAGATAGAGAAGGACGAAGATGACAAATATCTTGTTGATCTTCATGGAACCCATAGTGTTTGAAGGATATAATGTCGTTTGTGAGAGATTATAACGCTCAAGAAAATAGCAAGGGACGAGTGGATATTATGCCTCGGTTCACAAGGGTTTATATAGAAAATAAGGGTAGGACATCTTAATAATTTCTTTTTCTTAAATAATATTATTAAAAACAATTTAATTTAAGATACTATTAAATATGAATATATAAATTTATATGAAAGAGATTGAGTGGTCCTTGGTGATTCACGGGAGATTCCACGAAGGTGTTTTGTTTGTATTCGTAACTAGAATTTTAATTTTAATTTTAATTTTTTGTATTATAAGAAACTTTTTTTTTACCCGAGCTAACTCCATTGCCTACTAATTGTTAACACCCATGTATAAATTCTCTCTCTCTCTCTCTGTTTTTTCTTTTGTGTTTCAAATAGGGGCAATGCCTATATTAACAACCTTATCATTAATCTATTGTCTTGTGTATAGATTCAATTAATAAATAAATAAAATATATTATTATTTAAAATATATTTAATTTTTAAAAAATATTATTTTATTGTAGTTCTCATTGAGATGTTTAAAAAAATATTATAATTTCTAAATATCTAAATTTATATATAAGAATAATAAATAATTTATCTTATTTAATATTAATATTATTAAAAAAATAATATTTTATTTTATTCTTAAATTTAAGGTAAATTGAACTCATTTTTAAAGACTTCTATAACTAAGAGAACAACTTTATCACAAGTCCACGTCAAAATGCCCTCCAGATTCCCTTCTGCGAACCTTATCCCTTTCGAGCTCCATTCTAACACGTGGCTCTACATTTCTCCGAATCCCTTGAGTTTTAAAATTTCTCTTATCAAATTAATTTTAGAGTTGATCTTATTCATAATATAAGAGTTATATATAATAATAATAATTTAATTTATTGTACTTCATTTCTCCGGGTATTGGTTCAGTTAAATCATTTCATGCCTTGCTTTCAAAATTCAAAGGCTGAGGATATAAGTCAATTGTACTTTATTCTCATCTATTAAAGAATATGTAAAATTGATAAAAAAAAAATTATTTTTATCCTAAGGGGTATTAGAAAAATATTATTAATTATTCTATAATTTTTTTATATTTAATATAGATAAAATTACAAACTAATCATTAATTACTTTAAAAGTAATTTATACTTATAATCTTATTGATAAGTTATTTTTAGTATATTTGATTAAAAAAGTTAAATTTTATTAAATATGTTATAGAATTTTAAAAAATTATTTTTATTTAATATAAATTATATTCAATATAAACTAAATAATAAAATAATAATATTATATAAAAAAATTCTTTCTGTCTATTATATATAACTAAAATAATTTTTTCCTCCTCTATAAATAGAATTATATGACTATGTAGAAACAAATTTTTCTGGACTGACATATAGAAACTGGTTAATACCCTAGTATGAAAGAGACTGGGGGGTCGTTGCTGATTCACGTGGGATTCCCGGTCGTTGTTACTTATCTCACTGAATTTGTTTGTATTCACATTATTAATTTATTATTCATGGCTTCAATTCCGAAGCCAGAAAAGTGAACTTGCATTTAAATAATTCTGGAGTTCAGGAGGTCTCAATAGATTTTTAGAAAAAAAAATAAAAAAATAAAAATTCTAAATAAAAAAAATATTATTTAAATAATTATTATTATAATAATTTTTATAATTAATAAATAATAGAAATAATATAAGATAAAAAAAAGTAGTTTGGTATCACTTTTTGGTCATCCTATTTATGTTCTCCTTCTTCTGTATATTCCTGTTCATGTTCTTCCTCTTCCCGCTTCTATCTCTCATGCGAAGCAACGGCTTTAGATATATATGACTATCTCCTCCATCTTTTCTCTATAGTCGACCATAGGAGAGAATAGTGACAGATTATAAAGACTGATAAAGTATTTTACCACCAAATCATAGACGACAATTGATAGAAGCGAAGACGGTGGAGGCAACTGACGGAGCAGCGATGGCGATACAAAGGTGAGAAGAAGAGAAGGAAAGAGAGAATAGATTAGAAAAAAGAATGTGAAAAAAAAAAGATGTATAGAAAAAAAAATATTAATAAAATAATAATTAAATAGTTTATTTTTTATTATTATTTTAAAAGATATTTTTAATATTTTATTTAAAAAATAGTTTAATTTATATATTTTTTTAAATAAATATAATTATTTATTTTAAAATTTTTAAACTAACTATTAAATGAAAAGTAATTTTAAAATTTTAGTTTAAAATGAATCCATAGGCACTCAATCTGTGCAAGAGATAAGAAGAAGGGAATGGGCGAAGAAGAGGAACTGGTCCCAGGGGGAGACAAGGGTGAGTGGTCCTGGTGATTACCAAGTGGTTCATTCAGGCTTCGACCTTATGGATAAATGAACATAAAATGCACGCACACATAAAATTGATTAATTAAAATTAATAAAAATTAAATATATTAGAAAAAATTAATATAATAAATTAAAATTAAAATTTTTATCGAGAGAAATTTCACATGTCACATTTAATATTTAATAATATATTAATTATGATTATCTTTTATAAATTTTTATTATAATAATAATTAATTATTTTAAATTATTTTTATTAAAATTGATTATAAACTAATCAATAGAAATAAATTTTTATTAATTATTTTAAAACTATTATAGCTATTAAAAAATTATTTTTAAAAAGTTAACTAAGATAAAAAGAAAAGAGATAAAATCATCATTTAAATATTATTATTATTAAAAGAGTGAAACTTATTTTAAAAATGTTATCTATTATAAAAAATAGTAAAACTTATATCATAATAATATTATGAATGTAAGAACTTTACATAATATTTATATATAAAATTATATTATAAATGATTCGATCACACTAATATAATTATAAAGTTCAAGTTTTCGATTAATATTACTATTACTGTTATCTCAAATAGGTATTTAGACATTAAACTTAGGAATAACATCACATAAGCCCACTTCACAACTAAAATCTTGTATAATATTCATTCATAAATAAATTATCAATATCACACATTCTAAAAGTGAATCAAAAATCAACAAATCACCAGTAATAGCCCTAAGGCCTCAAGCCTACTCTAAATAAAGTATCACATTATATCTAAGTATATAAAATAAGTCATACTATGGCAATATATAACTATTTTACACATAAATAAAAAGGAGGAGACTATACAATTAATGTAATACTAATCAAGCCTCTTAAACCTTCCTTGAGATCCTAGCACGAGACTATTACCAGAAAAATATTAATAATCACGAGTAAAACAAACGTCTCAATAACTAATAATCATACTCATCATACATACCAATATGTACTCGTGAAATGTTAAATGATATAAATATACAATATCATAATTAATAATAAATAAGTAATTTTTAATATCATGATAGAAATGCAATCCCTTAACACAATCTAAAAGCCATAAAAGTCTCTCCTCATGCATGAGGATGAAAAGAGCTATGAGAGTTTACCCTAAGTAAGAGATGATAGAGCCTATGGAGGCATTATTATATGATAACAACTAATACAATCACAATCTAAGAGTCATAAAGGTATAGCTCCACACATAAGAACAAAATGAGTTATATAAGGCCTATTATCACTTAGGAGAATAAAAAGAGATAAAAAAAGCTTATCCTCAAATAGAAAGATGAAAAGAGTTAGTGGGGCCTACCCCACACAGGAGGTAAAGGATTCAACTATTATGCATAAATAGATGTCTCGTTAAATGACAGTAATAAACACAATTCACTCATCAATTCTCAGACTAGGCGTCATGCTCAAAAGCTCAACAAATAATCAATTTTAATATCCATATTTTATTTATAAATCAAATTCTAATAATTTCAACATTATTATATAAGTACTATAGCTTTAATAAACATAAAACAACTATTAAACTTAAATTTAATAATAAAATTATCATATTAAATTATCTTTATATTCTAACATTTAAATCATAACCATAAATCTCTTAAATAATATAATAAAAAATTTAAACTAATTAAATATAAATATTTATTTATCTTTGTAATAGTATGATTTTTATTTGTTAAAAATTTATATTTTTTAAGTCCTAATCTTTAAATTTATTTTACTTCTAATAAAAATTATATTTTTAAAAATTTATATTAGTATAGAAAGATAGCTAGAAAGTAAGCCTGATTAAAAAAAAATTATGAAAATAAACTAGAGTTCAAATAGGTGTAATATTTTATCAAAGAGTGCTGGAATTAAAATAGCGATGTAGGAAGACGAATGTCGGTGGGAGTGTGTTTTGGATATTATATGAAAAAAGGCGTGGATCCCACCTTATCTTTTTAATATTTTTTTCTTTGAGGTGGGCCATGGCTGTCTTTTCTTTTTAATTTTTGATAAAAATAACATTTATTTTATTATTATTATTTTATTTTAATTTCAATTTTTTATACTTGAAATAAATTTTATTAATTTAGATAATTAAATAAAAATTTTATCTACTAAAATTTAGTTTATTATAATATTATTTAAATTTTAAAATAAAAAATTAAGATATTATATCTCTAATAAGAGAATACTTATTCTTAATAAAAAAATTAATCTAACTCCCAAACTTTTCTTACATTTAATTTTTAAAAAATTAAATAAGTGGAGTTCAGAGGTTTTAATTAATTTTTGTTATCTTTTTATTTTATATATTTTCTTAATTAAAATTTTATAATATTATCTCTTTATATTTTTAAATGTAACTAAAAAATTGTTTCCCTCTTCAAGACATTATCATATTCATCGCCATGGTCAATTCAGATATTATTGATCTAATTAATTTGTTAATGTATAAAATACAAAAAATCAATATATTAGTAAATTATTTAAAACCTACACATATTTGCTGATAAAAATTTGCAAGAATTATTATTTCTTTTTAAAATTTATTATAAATCACTTTAATGGGATGCAATGGATCTGCCTCTCAATTATGCAAATTCCATGTATTGTGAATTGACATGCCGTTAATGTGCAACTATGGCGTGTTTCACGAGTTACATAGCTTCTCGAAACCTCTCGCTTTCTTCTTCCTTTCTCCGTTTGAAAACAGAGGATCATCACCTTTTCATCAAAAACAGAGGATTTTTTACCTTTTCATCTTTCTTACATTTTTTTTTGTTGGTTTTGATTTTGGCAAAAGGAATATTCTCTTTTAAAATTTAGAGGATAAAAAATCATCACCTTAAGTATATTTTTTAAAATTTAAATTTATATTCTCTTCCATCTCAACTAACACTTGGTTAATTTCTTCCATTTTCAAAGACATAGATGGATCTTTGAAATTCTTGACATTTTATGAGAAAAATCCTTGAAACTTCAGGAGAAAATTCCTGAGCACGGAAAATGCCAAGAGTAAGAGAGGATTGTTGGAATTTTGGTTCTCTCATATATTTTTGTGAGGAATTATTTCATGTGGACATTTTTCTTGAAAACTAGACTAATTTATCAAAAAAAATTCATGAAAAATAAAACAAATAATTATTGATTTAGATTTTTTATATAATATACATTAACTTCAATTTATCAGGATATAAATTTAACAGTATTAATCCCATAGCAATAAGTAAAAGCTATCACCAGTTTTTGGCATAAAAAATAATGGTTAAGACTTTATGTATGCAATAAGTATAAATTATAAGTAATACATTTGCTTTTTAATTTTCTTAATATATGTTTTAAGACTTTATGTAGTTTTTTTTCACTATTCTTGATTTAGCTTCTTCAAATATACTGGTCACAAGTAATATAAAAATTATTGTTCCCACATAGATTAAAGCATAAGACAATTTATAATTATATTTTCAATTAGGTTGAGAAATTAAATATTTGAGAAAATAATTTTGTAAAGAGTGAATTAATATAAAAATTAAAGAGCTATTTAACTATAACTAATTTAGAATTCTCAATAAAAGATACCTCTAAATTATCTATTTCATTTTTAATTCATGAACCTTAATAAAACTATAACTACGTGTATGTTCTTCTGGTTGACGAGGGGAGAGGCGAAATATTCTCTCTGTAAAGGCGGTGCTGAGCTTTGGCCGTAGCATGCTTCAAGAGTTTTGTGTCTGGTTTTATCTTTTTCTTTTCTCTTCTGCGATTTAATGGTCCACTTTTCATTTTTTGCAATAGATGCAATCAAATTGGACATAGCAAGCAAACTTGTGTTAAGGCGGTTGACAGTTTAAAGGGTCTTGGGTTTTCTTTCATAGGACCTAAGTCGGTTCGCGTCATCTCTGATGGGTTCAAATATTTTTTTTTTAATAGGAATTTGGGTGTATTTATTGAGAACTCATGTCATGTTTTAAGCCTAGGTTCCAAGATGGAAAATAACCATACAATACCTGGCGCTTTGCATATTAAGGACGAGATGGCGAATCTTGATAAAGCCACGAAGAAGAGGTTGTTGGATGTTTCTCCACCCGATAGCAGATTCAACGGGCTTTTCCTGGGGTCACATCCTGACGGAGTCGGTCACCCTTGGCTTCACGATCCAAAGTCAGCCAAGCAGTTGTAAGACCACGAGTGGCTAAGACAAGTGGACCCTCTTTCTGGACGGCTAACAAGTAACAGGGAGTTAGAAAGTTCTGTGCCTGAGGTGGCGTACCATGCTTCTGACATAAGGTGGGGGAAACGTCCAGCCACCGCTGGTTTGATCATTCAACTAAACGAATTAAATTGGATGGCTTCCCTTATGGTGATTTACAGGCACTTCAGTCAACTATCAGAGGGGCTGCGGAGTATCATCGTCTCCTTCCCTATTCAAAAACTCCAAGGTGTTGGTCTAACAACTTCTCTACCCATGAATATAAGTCTGAGGAAGCTAGACCTGGTTGTCATTCTTCTATCAGGATGCTAGGTTCTTCACTATCTCTAATCGATGGTTTCAATCAAAGATACTATCATACCCTTTAGAACCTGGTTCTCGTCAAGCTCATTCATCCATACATAGGAAGAGAAGGGTGTTTATCTAGCTCACCAAAGCATTACATCTCGGATTCAAGTGTTCGTTTGGGAAGGGTATGTAAGCGTCGTAGAACAAGTTCTTGGAGAACAAATACTTGTTACGTTGCGAGGATCTGCAATCGAATTTCACTCTTACTCTGGTTCTGCGAGCCTGCTGCCAGAAAGGATCGCAAGGTGGAGAAATTAACCCACGATCTCATGGTTGCCACAGAATGGGTAGTGCTGGCAATCAGATATGTACCTAGACTACTCATTGTTAAACTTATCTGTTTGTTTTTTGTCCGGTTTGGTGTGTTCTTTATTTGCAACAGCAGATATGCTTCTCATCGGTTACGCTCATCAACAGTATCCTGGCTTCATGAGTTTCTTATGTTGAGCTCCACCTTGTTGCTGCTGGTGTGGGACACCAGAGTCTTCTTCAACACCTTTAATGCTGCAGACATCGTGAGACAAGTGGCTTCCTTCTTGTCTCGTGGTGGCATTTTCATATGGAAGCAATCTGCTAGAGCATTCACAGGGGGTCTTCCCAAGATTATTGGAGCTTTCAAAGTGCTCATGCACGGAGATGGGATGGTTGGCGGAGGAAGAAACATTTTGCTTTGGGCGGTATTCAATCTGCTGACTAGTATTTGGGCCTACTATCGAATTCAGGCCTTTTTGGGTTTCTTCTGTTGGTATGCTTATGACTTTTTCTTTATTTCTGTCTATTTAATTGGGCCTGGTGTATTGTTGAGATGGTGTTTTTGGCTAGACCTTTAATAATTCAGTAAGGTAAGGCCTTTTTATGTATCCCTGTTCTATCTTTTAATAAAATTGTCACTTATGTATCTGAGCCTAATTTTGTTTAAAAAATTTCTTTACCAAAAAAAAATTATCATTTAATAAAAAAAAAGTAGATAAACTATATATTTGTCAGGAAAAATGTTATTTATCTCTCAAATTTTAAGGGAAAATCATGATGAAGTCTTAAAGAAAAGATTAATGATCTTAACATCTAATGACAACTGAATAATATGTAATGATAAGATATATTTATACTATTCAATTGTCATTAGAATTTTTTTGGGATTAAATCCATACTTTAAGACTTCATATAGTCATTCTATTGAATTTATATAACATGTTTGAAAACTTCCCCATTCTTTCTTTTTGGAAAAAAAAGAAGAAAAAAGCAAACTAAAAAAACTATTTAAACCGAACAAAAGCTTCTAACCCGAAGTATGAAAACGACAAAGATCTTATTGCTCTTCATGGAATCCAGAGTCGAAGGATATGATATGAAATGAAATCACATTCTTGAGGTGGTTTTTATATGCAATTGAACTCGAAGAAAATGGTTATCATTTAATTAATTTCTTACATAATTTAACAATATACCTTGCTTGGTGCTAGGGGTGTGCATGGGCCGGGTTGGGCAGGGCAGCCCCCCTGCCCGGTGCCCTGCCCGGAAAAACCATGGGCTGCATTTTGCAGCCCGATGCCCGGCCCTGCCCGGTAAAAGCCCTAACCAATTCGGGCTGGGCATATGCGGGCTGGGCATGGGCGGGCTGGGCATGCCCAAATAGTGATGTCCTGCTCATATTGTGAGAAAAAAATCTGCTATCATGAACTTATAAAATAATATCATATTTATATTTTTAAGAGTTAAATAATATATATAATTCACTAAGAATAAGGTATCAAAAAAATAGTAATTAAAGTCTCAAAGTCTATTACATATATAAAAAAGAAATATTAAAATATATAGAGGTCGGATATTTGTAGCGTTATTGCAACACAAAAAATTGAATACTTGGCAAGTAAAGCAGAGGAGCAACTTTAGTATCTACATAAATATAAAAGTTATATTTAATATTTTAAAAATGAGCAAGGAGAGTTGCCAGTTAAAGTGAAAAGTGTAAAATTACAAATAAAATAAGTTAAGAAAAAAATTAAAAAAATAATAAATATATATATATAGGGCCGGGCCAAATGGGCAGGGCAGCATGCCCTGCCCGGTGCCCGGCCCGGCCCGACAACTGGCCCGGCCCTGCCCTGCCCAAATATATTTTGGGCACTTTTTTTAGGGCCGGGCCGGGCGATTTTTTACCGGGCTCGGGCGGGCGGACCGGGCCACCGGGCACCATGAACACCCCTACTTGGTGCAACGTATTCATCTAAATTTGCCACACTATATGGTATCCAAACTATATTAATTTCCAAAGCAACGAGAATGCATTTGTTCAAAAAAATAAATTGGCTTCTTTACAAAGATCATCATGTTCTTACAAGAATGCGTAGTATGTTTCCCGGGATAAAGAGATAATAACTGGATGTAAAGCCGATAATTTGGATTGGCACGAATCTGGGTCGGGCTTATTTGGGCCTCAAACTGGTATGAAAAGCCCAACTAGTGAATCCAGGCCCTAATAATTTGGGCTTTGTTTTTATGGCGGAAATAATTGTTTGGGCTTTAGAATCAGCTCGATAGCCTAAATTGTAATTTTTTAAACATAACATGAATATCCAACTTCAAAATGAAATTTAAAATTATTTTTAAATGATAGGTTCTTAAAAAAAAAAATACTACCATTCTTAAAATATACTCTTGGTTATATTTTAATTTATAATTATAATAATTAACATTTCTTGTTTAGAATATGATTATATTTGATAAATATTTATTAAAATAATTCATTTTAATTTAATGTTAATCACTAATTTATTAATTTCATAAATATCTTTAAAATAGTATTATGAGATGACAAAGAAAAGAAGCCATAAGTGTTAATAAACACATGGATAAATAACAATATGGAGTTATATTTTTATCATAGAGTTCATGCAATATCTCTTAACTAATAGTTAAAAATTAATCCACTTAAAATATAGGGATCATTCAAATGTCTCTAGCCTTTTTCATGCTCATGACAACCTGGCTGAAACCCAAAACCATGAGAGTTATTTAATAATGTAAAAATAAACATAAAAAGTCGTTTGGTCTTCATGGGTGTGGCTTGAACCAAATGGGTTTGGCCCAAACATTTTGCAGTCTAGCCCGAGAACTTTATTTATTTATTTATTTAAATAAATTTTAGTGATCCGGTATCTCGGTCTTACATTAAAATTAAAATACAGCCTTAAAGGTTAGACAATTTTTATAAAAAACTTATAATATCGTCTATTAAAAGAGCTTGAGAACTTGAATGTAAAGGAAAAAATCAATTATTTTAAGCCTATTTGTAAAAAATTTTAAACTTATTAGGTAGACCCGTTTGATTAAATTGCTAGCTCTAAGATAATAGTAGTTAGATCTAATAAAATGGGTTAATTTATATGATAAATTAAAATTAAATTTTTTATTAAGAGAAGTATTCACAATTAACATAGAACAGTATTTTGAGTAAAATTGACTTGGAGAAGTAAAAAGAAAACACAGAAATAATGGCTTTAAGGAGAAGTGAAAGAAAAAGGAGACCGAAGCAGAAAACAACACGAAAGGAAATATAAATTAATTAAGCTTACTTTAATGATTAACTCTTAGCTTTATATCAGACCCCACTTGGAGTTTCATTATTTTGAACAACAAACACAATTAAATAAGTAATCAACTTCCCTTTCTCTTAATCATTAGGGTTCTCAACAGCAAACACAACAATCATTATTAGCAACATTAACCTAATTATATATACAACTTTGTACTCTCACAATCATATTTTTCAGCCAATATTCGTTTAGCTTTATCCTCTATGTTCCATAGTTTCACACACGTGCATATATACTCCAGCTGTCAGCTGCGTTGGCAGCCACGGCCCACAGCCGTCAAAATTGGCTTTTAATTTATTTTATTTTATTTTATTTTGCCTTTTTTAAGAATAAACTAAATCGTTTAGTCCCTAATACACATCCATTGCACTTTTTATTACATAAGTAAATGTGTAGAAGCAGGTTAAAAAAAAAAAGATTTTTTTTTTAAAGTACCCATAGTTTCTATGTCTGGGAAAATTCAATCATAACCCTTTATTATAAGTTTCTATAACTGCACCTTGAGCCGTGAGATCTGATTTGCCCTAACGAGTCTCCAAAACTCATTCACTATGTAAAAAGAAAAAAGGCTTTGTTACTGATTAAATTCCATCAAAGTTATATTTATCGCTTTTAATGACTGCTAATTAACAAAAATGTGACAAAGTTAACCAGTTATAAGCCCAATTTGAAGGGTAAGATTAATTTAGGGTGATGTGAATAGTTGGGTTCTCATTCTTTATAATTAGGTGTTGAGTGTTCAAATATTAATATGGTTCTTGGTATACTTTAAACTTAATTTAAAGGAAAAATTACTGAGATGTTAAGAAAATAATGTAATCTCTAAAATATTCTAAAATAAATAAGTAATATAGATTTGTTATTATTTTTTATACTGAAATTTATTATTGCATTATGCTTATTTAGTATAGGAATTTTTTAGTAATTATATTATTTCTTTAGACTTTGTAATGATTTTTCTTAAGATGTAATATAAAGTGAAAAGTTCATTCATAAACAATATTGGGAAAAAGTAAAAGTCAAAGCACCAATATTGCCTTTAAATATCCCTTGACTTAATATCATAATTACAAACCTAATTTTGTAAAGAATTCTAAATTATTAATTGCATGGTAGGAAGGAGGGGCTTTCAAGTTCTCTCCAAACCTTAGCATAAGTGTGGAAAGGGTATCATCTAATCCTAAATATAAAATTTAGTTAATTTTTTTAGATAAATCTATAAAACAAAAAAAAATTAATTAATTCTAACTAATATAAGAATTAATTGATTAATTTAGTTAGACTAAATAGTATATAATATGAATTTATTTTGAGAGGTTTGATTTAATCATAATTAATTAATTTATTTAATTTTATAAATCTAATTAAAAATTTAATTAAATTATATAATTAGAATTGAAGATAATAGTTAAAAGTAATTTTTTATATAGGTTTCTCAACTGGTGTAGAAACAATCACGATAGAATGTATCAGCTCTTGTTCAACTTGTGTAAAAGGCTTGTTGTAAAATTGTTATCTGTCATACTTTCTAAATTTCTCAACCGAAAAAATAAATAAATATATTTTATTCTAAAGATATTTTAGCCTCATTTTAAGGCATATCAAATTATAGATATTTCATTTCATCAAACGGGGGAGTTTATCGGCCGATAAGGACTTGGTTGCCTTTTAAAAAATATATCCTTTAAAAAATGTCACGATCAAAAGAATTTTAAAATTATAAATACTCAAATAAACATACACTATTTTCACATAAGGCTCTAAAACTTATAAATGCCAGCTCATATATATTTGGCGTATATATAAACTGACCCTCTCCAGTTACCGCAAAATGAGATTACCAACTTCCTAAGTTGTGGCCTTGTAGGCAATAATTGATTGGGAGATACGTCAAAATCAATCTATTATTGATCATCGTGAGTTTTTAAAGTAGAAGTAGTCCAATGAATGAACTGTATTATATTCAAAACTAAGAAGATGCAAACTAGCATGTCATTTAAAAAAAAAACTCACGTATCTGTTTAAAACTCTTGATCAGATTAATTAAGAGACTGATTCATCAGTTCAATTAATAGTCTGGTTGCCCAACCCAAATTAGATTCTAATTAATACTATGAAATCATTTTAGAAGATGCAAACTAGTAGATTGGTATTTCAATAAAGAATTCTTAATCAATTTATCTAAAGCACTGATTAGATTGATTAAGAGACTAGTTCATCAATTTAAGGATATAACTGAATAATCTAAATTGGATTTTAATACTATGGACTGAAGATGCAAACTAGTAGTTTGGTACTATTGGAGAAAGAAAAAGAAAAGTAGAAAACTTGTTCCACCAAACATTCTCTGGCCAGTCATCACTACCACCAAATATTCCGCCGCGTACACCCCATGCATCACTGTACCACACTCATCTCAACTTTAGTCTTCGAATAATTAATTAATATTACAATAACTCTATCTTCTTTAATTAATTTCTCTTCTTCAACGTAGCGCTCCTATAAATACACTCTCCAATTCCCTCCTCTTCCTCACAGTACTATAACTTCACATTTCATCGACCACGTCACGTACATGGCTCTCTCAAAGCTTCTTCTCACTTCTCTTCTCGTATCTCTCCTCCTTCTCCATAACCTCGTTCATGCCCATCAAACGGTAATAACATCCCTCCTTTACTCTCTCTCTGTCTCTCTCTATTGTTATTACAACATGTTACGAGTATAAGTTGAAAGTAAGAACCTAATCTTAAAAGATTAGCTCAGGGGCCTTTATGTAAACATCGGCTTTCAATGAGATGTCACGAATATTTGAACTTATAAACCATGCTTTACTTCTGAGGATCCTCGAATAGGACAGCTTCTTTTTTCGCCCACATATGTACACGCCTAATACTTATACTCATGATCTAGGCACTTGTATGGTTTTTCAGGTACAGGGAAGCATCACGCAGCCCCAATCCTCTCTATATCAGCAGATAGGTAGGTTCAGTTGCATTATTGGTGTAAGGAGTCTAAAAAATGAGTTGCACCGTTCATGACTTATAAAGAGTTTTTATGTCGTATAATTAATATGTCGATGTTTTATGATGTGATGGATGGATATGGGTTTGAATTTCAGATTGTAAAGGTGCATGTACTGCGAGATGTCGGCTGTCATCTCGACCGAGGCTGTGCCAGAGAGCGTGTGGGAGCTGTTGCCGACAGTGCAACTGTGTTCCGCCGGGCACGGCCGGCAACCAACAGATGTGTTCATGTTATGCTAATTTGACTACTCATGGCGGCAGGCGCAAGTGCCCTTAACTTCTTCAGAGATTATAATCGTCTTTAATCACGTTTTGGCTATTACTGCTACTACTACTATTATCCTGTCAAGTGTTTGGCAGAATGTCTATCTTCTATTCCTAGCTATCCCTCTATCGGAATTAATAACAGTGCATGGATATGTTTATTGACAGTTTGTGTGTTTTCTTCCTTGATTATATTTTTATGATGCATTGGTCTGAAATAATATTTGTATTTGATGGATTTTGAGTTCAGAATTGCTTGTTTTAACCTTTTGTGTTCAATGACAATAAATTAAATCTTACCACTTCAATCAATAATAATTTATGTTGGTAGATTCGTAGATTTTTTAATCGAATATTATAATAGACATGAAACTCACCTATTCTTTTTCTTGTTATAAATATATACAATCTTATTGAGGATTTTTTGTTTAATTTGGTGTTTAATATAAGATTTTATTCACTTTTTTATTAGATTAAATGTTTTTCAAAACATCCCTATTTAATGCCCTATTTTATCAAAATTAAATTAACGAAAGTTAATAGTCCAATAAATTAGGGGGTTGTATTTTTTGAAAACTATCATAAAAAATTTCTTGTTGGGAAGCCTAATGATAATATGATACTCTTGTACATGAATATTGTTAAATAAGAGTAGAGAGACAAGTTATCATTGATACTCTAAAATTGAATCTTAGAAAAATGTTTTATAAAGATTAATTGCATGTTGTTTTAGGGGGAAAATAAACTTTCCCAAAAAAATATTGAATTCATATAATATTATCATGTAAGGACTGTATCATTTCGATCAAGTGATCATGACTATATATATTTAATTAGAAATGTTTTTTTATCACCAAGATTTAATACTCTTTTAAAAATTAAGAAATATTTTTTATCATCAAGACTGTAATAAAATTTATGTAGGTTTGACACTAGTCTCCCATTAGAATTAGGGTATAATTATAGGGCTCATAGAGGGTTTATATGCAACTTCTGAGATCGCATATTAAATGAACTATGACGATGATAGTGAAAATTAAATTTATGTTCTCGTGAGATATAAATTTATTTTTTATTATATATGTTAACTTGCAAAACCTTTTCACTTTTTCAATTCTAGCGAAAAAAGTTATAATCGGAATCCAGGCATGCCCAAATTGATTTGTGGGCCTGCCATGTAATTCTTTTCAAAAGGACAAGCCCAAGAAATAGCCCCATTGGATCACAAATACTAGAATATGAGGCTTGGATTAGCAAAACAACGGGCTAAGGATTGTGTTAATTAATTCTTATATTTTTGTGTTCATATTATTAACCACAGCTTATAATAATGATATGCCAAATCTATTACTCCCTCATATCCTTAATATAAAAAAAACATTAAATTTAATTATAAATATAATATCTAAATATACTTTATTTCTTAAATTTATAATTTTTTCTCAAATATATTATTATTAATTGTACATATTAAAAGGTTTCTCTATAAAATTATTCGTGATGAAATATAATATTTTAAAAAAATTAAATTATATTTATTACATGTAACTAATTTAAATAATTTTTTTAATCTATTTAAATTAATTATCTAACTCTTATATTAAAATATTAAAATAAATATTATATAGAAGTAGACAAAGACTTCAAGCTAGGCTTGAGGATTTATATAATTCAGTAACTCTTATGGCTCCAAAGTTTGATGCTATGGAAGAACGATAAACCCATTGCATAATTGGAGGATTGGGGTTCTCATTGTGGGTTTGTGGGGTGTGATATGTTATAGCAAGCTAAAGAAAATAATCAATAATTTGGATTTGCTAAGAAAATAAAAAAAAAAGTTGTTTATTGGTATATTTGAGTGAAAGTTGTTTATATTTTTTTTAATAAGCATAAGGGTATCACATTACGAAATTAAAAAAAAAATTATTTCAATAACTTTATAACCTAATTATATATAAATTCCTGCCAAATGGAATGTCACATATTTAATCCTAATTATAATATTAGATAGTTAGTGTCTACCACTTAATTACAAAAATTGTTGCTTGGATTTAAATTTATTGCCGTAACTCATTAAAAATAACAAATTCTAAATAGAAGTTAGTATTTAGATTTTAATTTATGAGAGAGAACAAATTTTGAGAACATTAAAATAACTATTTTTTTAATTTTCATATTTCTATTTTATTTTTTTCCTTCCAAATACTAAAGAAAAAATTGATAAAAAATTCCCTATTACAAAATATATTGTCTAAAGTTACTTGTGCATAGTTGAATATATATTACATATAGCTAAAAAATAGTTATACCTACTAGAAATGAGTTGAACCAATTAAAGACCTAAATTCTTATATATCTTTAGATGATAAATTCTATAATAAGAGACTTTTTAAAAAAAATTTCAATACTAAAAAATCTAAGTATATATCTGGGTAATACTTTATCTATTGTTTAATATAAAAGTTAATTAATTTTTTTAAATATATTAAAAAAACTGAATAAATAAATTAATTATAATTAAATATATATTTTTAAAATAAAATAAAATTATATACTTATTAATATTTAAATTAATTAATTAATTTTTATATTAAAAAATATATATAATAATGATTTGGAAAGCCAATTACTGCTTTGATTAGGTTTTTGATGAGCCGATCAAAAGGGCTAGATGGGTATGAGGACAACAGCATACAGACAAAACCACGGCTTCAGCCTCCGAAATTGGCGGCCAACAAAACCTTATCTGTTAAGTTTTTGTAACATTTGCTTACCAATCAAGATTCAAGGGCAAAGTAACAAAAAGATAAAATAAACAAAGTAAATAAAAAAGAATGATTGATGATCTTATGTTTCTAGAAACACATGTTATCTAGCTACCAGCTTGTTACATACTCCTTTTAATTTTAATTTTTAAATATAGAATTTAAATAATTAATTCATAAATTTATAAGAGTGAGACCATTTACTATCTTAATAGATAATTTTTTAATGTATTTACTAACCACATTTTATTATTAATTGCCTAAAATATTAAATCACATTTTAATTAGAGGGGTAATGACTATTTAACAAATATCATAAGGAATAATTACGGTTGAAAACTAAACTAATTAATTTATCTAATCTTAACTAAACCATATAGAAAGGAAGTAACAAATGTACCTTTGTTTTATTTGGTAGGTACCAAAACCATGTTGTTGGATTGCCTTTATGTTATTTGATGCAATGATGTTAAAAGATCTCAACTTCTACAATTTTCTTTTGGCCAAAACATAGGATTCATTCTCATTAATATCAAAAAATTAAAAACCAAAAACTAACAACCATCATACCTAATACAATTAGCATTTAGATAGGTTCATTAAATATCTAGTTAGGGGTTCAATTATTAGCAGTGTGTACGAAAGGAGTCTCGTAATTAGTATTAAAATCCCTTCAAAAAATCTACGATACAAAGTATTAGTCACTATTTTTAATAATAGATATCCTATATTTATTTAAAACAAAAAACTAAAAATAGAAACAACAATCCAAGGGGTTTATAACACTTAGCCTTTTTAAGCGTTTTTTTTCTATAAGCGATACAATTAAATAAAATAACTACTTAGATTATTTCTACAATTATTCTAAAGGATATTAAACTAAAATTTTGAACTCAAGATTATAAAATAGTATGTCTAGGTGATCTCCTAGAATTATTTTAAAATTTAATTATAAAAATAGCAATAGGACAAAGTCCAGCAAAATTTTCATCACCCTTTCCCATGACCATATACATTCTTATTTTATTTCCTACTCATCCTTGAAATTCTCTGGATTTTCTTCTCTTTTGTTTTCCCCCCTCTTGTCGCATCTCAATGGATAGATATTCTATTAGCCACGTATACTTTGAAAAATATACTTAAAAAAAATAACAAGTTTTATCAACATAGTCTGTTTGTTCTGTTTGTTCATATATTGTGAATATTATAATAAAATATTCTTATAAGCACCACGTACTGAGGCTGTTAAAAAGGACAATCACCACTTAAAATATTTTTAAAAGAATTATTTTCAATTAAAGTTGATAACATTTAATAATTATTACAATACTATCATTAATCCTATATTGTGGTTTGAAAATAGTTTAGTTATTATTATTATTTTTTTGTTACCATATAATTTACTTACTAATACGAAATCATCTTGTGAAATGCAGGCCTTCATATTAATTTACTTAATAATCACATATTTGTTTAAAGGAATGATGTTGGTGGCCAAAAGTGTAATTGTAATTATTCCATAAAAAAACAAATTAAATCTAAGACAGTGGTACAGTATCAACATGATGTTTGAACTAAATTTTAAATTTTGCAAAAAAAAAAATAATAATTACATCTTAATTAGTTTCCTAAAACCAATTAGTGATTAAGGGCATATTTAGTTTATCTCTAAATTATAGTTTTAAAAGTTCTTTTAGACAAAATTTTTGTTTAAATTTTTTTAAAATAAACAGCTATATTTGTTCAAAAAGGTTTCTAGATCAAACCATGATTTCAGATAAACTAGTCACAATAATTTTTAGAACAATAAAAGAGCTTATGGACTACCTAATTAGTATTTTACCCTTATTTTTTCCTTATACATTCTCTTATCTCTCATCTATCTTTTCTACTATTTATTATCTCTCATCTCTCCTATATCTTTTCAACTATCTCTCATAACTCATATCTCTTCATCTTCTCCACTTTTTCTCCTCTCTTTTTTTCACTTTCTCTCATATCTTATACTTTTAATAAAATTATACATTTTTAGTAATTTTTTAATTATAAAAGTCATTTTAATAATAAATATCTAAACACTCATTTATCTAGACCCAATTTTTTTTCATAAACTCTTTTATAATTTTTTTTAAACTTACTCATAAGACTTTTTTTTCATAACACACTAAAAAGAATTGCATTTTAATTAATAATTATAACTTCAAACTTAATATCAAAGTTAAAATAGTGTGTTTGATTTTTAATAAGTAAGAAGTTATTGGAGGGTGTATTTGAATTTTTAAAAAACTATAAAAATATTATTTAAATTTTAAAATCCCAAATAAAGAATTTTTAATAAATTTGTGTTCTTATTTACTCATCATATATAGTTAATAATTATTAAATGTAGGAAATAAAATTGATTCTAGATTTTAGATTTTGAAATTCAAATGATTTTTTCAAAAAATAAAATATATATTAAATATTTTAAACAAGAAATTTAAGTTGTCACTGATAATTGTTAGTTTGTAACTGTTGTTTTTTTGATAATACTATACAAAAAATGTATATTTTTTGTCCATTTCTGATAAGTATAAATTTTATCTCATAATATAATTTTTTTTATTTTCATAAGTTTAATTGAGTTGCAGAAGTTTACTCAGTATTAACTACAAATAAAGATTTGGCCAAAAAAATAACTCTAAGGGGATATTAAAACCCAATGACAAGACTTAACAATAGATTCTTTTTTGACCAGCGACTTACAATAGATAAATACAGTAACAATAGTAATTAATGATTTTTTTTCCATGATAAAAATCGATTATTTAAATTATTTACCTTTGTTAAATAAAATAAATCATGGCCAACACGCGTTGAAAGAGCGCGTCAGTGGCAAGGGGACATGACTTCTTTGGAAGGATGATTCCTTCCTCTTCTACTACTCCTTCCTTCGTGCCTTCTCTCTTCCCAATTCTCTCTCTACAAGTTTCCTTCCTATGGAAACTGAAGCTACAAGGAACGAACAGAAAAATTACTATATCTGAATTTTGTTTTAAAAAAAAACAAAGCAAAATCTAGCGAGAGAGAGAAGATATTTCTCCTCCTCCTCCTCCTCCTCCTCAGAGAATTTCCGTTTTTGTTTGTGTCCCTCCCTCTCTGCAATCGCTCTGAGGATTTCAGGTTCATTTGAATCCTACTCTTCCTCTAATGTACCATTGAAGTTTCAATTTTTGGCTACTTGAAGTTCAGAGCGGTGCAGTACCAAAATTAGGGTTCTTGATGTTGCTTGTAGCATGTGATTATTATGTTGTCATAATTCATGGACTATGGACTTAAATTTGTGTAGAATATGACACTAGCTGTCTAATTCTTTCTACTTTATTCTTAAAACTGAGTTCTGAATTCTACCTTGAGATTTGGCTTCTGTTTGATTGGCGCCATTGGGTTACGTTTTGGGAATAAATTGTTGAGAATTGGATTAAGCATGAGTCTTGAGTAATACTGTTGGCATGGGGATTTTGGGGGTTCCCCTTATTTACTCCTGTTTACGTGGGTCTTTTTAGTGTGTTTCTTACTTTCTTATCTATCTGCATTCTTTGTGATTTGCAGGACTTTTGGGATCTGTTTCTGCCACAACCTCATTGAATTAATTGTTGAACTGAAAGGCTCTTTTTTGGAGATTGTATTGTGTATCACAGATTAGATAGTTCAGAATACTGTTCGAATATCATTTGTTAAGTATGTCATTAATAAAATCTATTTTATGTCCAGATACTTTTGCCATATGTAGAAGTGAATATTTTTGAGAGAATGGTTTTTTCATTGTGTTATTATGGTGTTTGATGTTGTTGAAGAATTAAAAAAAAAAAAACCAGGATAGTGTAATTCTGAGTTTTGTTGGATGGGAAATAAACTTGGGAGGAGGAGACAAGTGGTAGACGAAAAGTATACAAGGCCACAGGGGTTGTATAATCATAAAGATGTGGATCACAAGAAGCTGAGAAGGCTAATACTTGAATCAAAGCTTGCACCCTGCTATCCTGGAGATGAAGAATGTGCCAATGATCTTGAAGAGTGCCCAATATGTTTTCTGGTTGGTCTAATTTCTATTATGTTCTTCAATCTAGTTCCTTGTGCTTATTCTTTTGCCTTATTTTTAACCTTGAATGAACAAGGAAGCCATTTCAGCTCATGAAAGTTAAGCTATCAACTACAAGTAAAACTGCTTTCTTGTCAGTGTGTTCCAAAGAAAGTACCGGGGATATTTTGCCTTTTTTTAAAAAAGAGAAAATTAAAGCGCTTAAAATTGTAAACCTTATTAAGGACCTTTCTAATTATTCTATTTAATCTTTTTTCCTTCAATTTAGTATTATCCAAGTCTAAACCGATCAAGATGTTGCACCAAGAGCATTTGTACAGGTAATTGTTTTCTTATCTTCACTATTTATATATCTAGTCATTACCATTTCTATCTGATCTAATTTACTTCCATTTGCCAGAGTGCTTTCTGCAGATGAAAGTTCCAAATTCAACTCGGCCTACTCAGTATCCTCAATTACTAGTCATTTGTCTCTTATACAAAGAGATGTGGTTTATAATTCCTTACATCATAACTGCCATCTATCATTGGTTAAAATTAAATGAGAATTTCTTTGCCTTAACCATGTTAGATGTCCTTTCTGCAAGACAGCAAATTATGCTGTTGAGTATCGGGGTGTGAAATCAAAGGAAGAAAAGGGATTGGAGCAGATTGTAAGTTGGTACCTGCCATAGCTATTGACTTTAGTAATGTGTTTGCTGAAATATTTGCACAATCAGTTCTGATTTACTTACATACACTTGATCGTTCAGGAAGAACAACGTGTTATAGAAGCAAAAATTAGGATGCAGCAGGAAGAACTTCAGAATGAAGAGGAAAGAATGCAGAAAAGGCATGAAATAAGCATGTCAAATGGAAATGTAACACCAACAGATGTTGAATACAGCTCAAATGCTGGTAGTCTTCATTGGAATTCTGGATATTGTCTCTGTTTGACTGGTTCTGGTTGTATAAATTATTCCTTTGTTTTTTGTAGTGGCTGCATCATCAATTTCTGTTGTTGAAGGCGAGGAGATTGTTACTTCTCAAGATTCATGTGTCACCCCAATGATTAGAACACCTCCAGCTGCTAGGAGCAATAGGTCTGCTAGTCTACATAACTTTTTAGTTTTGATGATTTTCTAATTTTCTCCCATTATGTAGCCTGATATTTACTCCTTTCAAGTCGATAGATGGAATGGAGTGAAATGAATTGAAATTTGTCATGTATGATAACCTGTGTCTTCATTTTTGCGCTTGAAATCTTAATTCTTCTGGGGTGTTTCATTTCCCATTAATATTCTAATTGTTGAGATTATATTGATATCCGTTACATCATCAAGAGTTAAGTCCATTATAAAATGACAGACATTAACCTTGTCATCTGGTCTAAATTCTGTGCTTGATTCAATAGGCTGTGAGGGCCTCTAAGAAACATGGCTGTGAGGAGCATGGTTATTTAAATGGTTTACAATTGGAATCAAAAGTTGACTAAATTTAAATGTTTGGAGGATGTTGAAAACTGGAAGCCATGTTTGTCATTCAGGAGATATTATATGATTACCCTTTGCCGCATAGCAGTAAATATACTTACTGTTGCAATGGAATCCTAGATTAGTCGGTCATTTGGGTACATGGGCTGAGCATGAAGAAGAGTGAGATGGGACTGATTTGTTAACAGGTTTGATGCCAGCATTGAGTTTGGCATGGCAATTAAATAAGCCTTCCAATCTTTGCCAGGCTAGAGGCGTGCCCAGAAATTTCGATCAACTGCTGCCTAATTGCATTGCCTGTGACCTTAAGTCATATTTAGGTGATTATTAGGGAATTTTGTATGTCAAAAGCAATAGTAGGTATCCAACATCTTTCTTTCTCAGGTTCTTCGATTGTAGTCAAACCATCAACAAACTGCTTGTTTCTATCCTTCTTCACACTGAAGTGTGAATAAGTTCATTCTATTAATTTCAATTGTGGTTGCACCAGGTGGAATTTTTTTTTTTGGTGGAATACTGCAATTGAAATTTGATTGACTATTTGTTTCTGAAAATCTAAGCTCATAATTTCTCACATCAAGAAGTGGCTGCTGATCTGACAGTGTTGATGTGATTAACTCCTTGTCATTATTTTAAGCTTTTTCCTATTTATATAGTTATTGGTAGAAAAGTAGTTGGAAATGATAAGCTGCGTTGGTGAACAGGTATTATAAACTACTAGCTTTAGGAAAAAGAGGATTCAATAGACATGCTAATAAATGGCCCATCCAAGTATTTGATCCTTTGGACCAACATTTGATCAACTTGCAAAGATGCTTTCACAGAGCTAGGCAGATTAATTCATTTAAAGACATAAGTAAGAGTTCTTCCAACTCCAATGCTAAATTCATACACACCCAAAAGAGAAAAGAAAGAAATGAAAAGATACCGCTTCTTCCTTTTACTGAATAAAATAATTGTTATCCTCCGTGACAGGTGTCCTGTTTCCATATGCATGAATTGAATAGAAAGTCATTTATATTTAAAAAGAGGACTCTTATAAGAGATAGAATATTAAAATCTTTGTAATAAATGGTAGAAAATGAGATGAATTTTGCCATGTTTTACTTGTGCAATTGACAAACCATTGATCACTCCTCTGCTGCACCATGTATGCTTTATCTGTTCAAGTCTACGTAAAATATGATTTAATATGGTGGTATTAGAGTCTCAGAACCATATATGAGACCTGTTATGAATTCATATTCCCGGTGACATGTGTGCTTCCCTAGTGGAGCCCCATGAAGATATTTGGTTTGTTAGGTTGACGTCTCTTGGTAAGCAAGCATTCAAATTCTATTGTTTGGTCTTGCACACATCTGCTCGAATGCTATCATGTCTTGTGTAAATAGTTACCTTGTACATTTCGGTGACTGAAAAATTGCAGGGATGATGAATTTGAGCTTGACCTTGAGGACATTATGGTCATGGAAGCAGTCTGGCTTTCCATTCAGGTAAGATACTTGTCTTTGAAATACAGATGAGTGAGGAATTTATATGTAAAATTAAAGATAATTTTTTTAATGAAAATAAAGTAATTTTCAATTGCTTTTCACAATAGTCTTTCAAGCCCACATTGTAACTCTGTCATTTGATGCCTACTCAATCAAATATATAATTGTTCATATTTAGTGATTCTAATTTATTGAAAATAGAAGTGTATTTATTGGCTCTGCAGGAGAGTGGAAGGCAGAGAAATTTATCTTATCCAGCTTCTGGACAATACGTAATGGGTGATAACTATGTTTCATCTGCAATGGGTCCTCACACTGGATCGTCGTCATCACCCTCAGGGGGCCTTGCTAGTGCGATTGCTGCTCTTGCAGAGCGTCAGCAAGTGGGGGGAGAATCATCAACTAGCGCCAACGAGGGAAATACGCCATCATTCAACATGGTACAAAGTGCCAACAGGTTTTATAGTCGGTTGGGTAGAGAATCTGGTAGTTATCCACCTACAGACGACAGCAATGAGGCGCCACCAGATAGCTCCCCGGCCATGACTGTGGTTCATGGGGAATGGTCCATGGACCATGAACCACAGGTGGCTGAAGCAGCAAACAGTTACACGAGCGCTGTTGCAACGGATGGTAGCAGATTATCTTCTTTACCTCATCCTGATGACATTGAAGGAAGCCCTGAAAATGCCACAGAATCCATTGTTCCTGAGAGTTTTGAGGAGCAGATGATGCTAGCTATGGCTGTCTCTTTAGCCGAGGCTCGAGCCATGTCAAGTGGACAAGGTGCTTCGTGGCAGTAGTTTTTGGTCAAGGTACTTTGTTTAGTCTTTTTCTTAAATTGATGGTGCTTGCGTTACCATGGCTATTTGGTTGGCTAAGTATTGGTTTGAGAGTTTTTGGGCAAAGTTCACACTTTTGTGCGGGACTTGTTCAAAAGATCTGGGAAAGATTCTCTTTGCACACATTCATATATAAAAAGATGTCAATGGAAAACGATTTATTGTAATTTGTCAAAGGTTGTTGCTTGATGCTTCCTTCTGTATGTGATTTCTTGTCCCCTGCCCCCTTCATTGGCTTTCTGTAAATAATGTTCCAAAATTTAACATAGGCCCTGATAGATTTCTTTCCATTATTATGCTTTAAAGTTTATATGGCACATTTTAGCCATATATTCCCTCCTGTCCTTAATATACAAATATAAGCTAGTCAATTTTTTTGAATAAGTTAATAAAATTAAATAAATAAATTAATTATAATTAAATTCAATTATTTAAAATAAATTCATATTATATATTTTTTAATTTACCCAAATTAGTCGATTAATTCTTATATTAGTTATAGTTAATTAATTAATTAATTTGTCTTCTATATTTTATAAAAAAAGTTAACTATTTGTCTTCTATATTCTATAAAAAAAATTAACTAATTTTTATAGTTAGGACTTGACCAAGAAAGGAAATGAATATAGCTAAGTGTTAAATGTGGTAAAACCTTTGACACATAAATCTGTGGAGAGCTAAGTGTGTGTGAAACTAATAGCATTTCTTATAACATTATTTATTGAGGGGGATTCTAATGTAGTGCCTGCCTATTAGGAAAGTATTATATCCATAGTTTTAAAAGGGTTTTTATCCTAAATTTTAGTTTAATTTTTTTTAAATAGATATATTTGTCCAAAAAGGCTTTTGAATCAAATTATGGTTTAAAACAATAATTTTGTATAATCTATTGGAAATAACTTTTGAAACAATAAATAAATTTATAGATTATTTAATTATTATTTTACCCATATTCCTCTCTCTCTCTCTCTTCTCTTCCTCTTTTCTCTCATCTCTCCTCTCATCTCTTTTGCTCTTACTCTTGTCCTCATCAGTGTGTCTTCGTGTCTATTTCTATCGTTCTATGGGTTACTCATGAATCGCTCTGTCGTGTTGTACATGTGCCATAGGTCACTGGAGTCGACATCTTTCTGATGCTATTGTCATCACTGGACTCACTACAGAAGAGGAGGAATAGCTATAGTCGCTGGAGTCAATAGCCATTTTATGGGTTGTCCGTTGCTCTGCCATGTCATCGTCCGTTGATGTGGGTCTCTAGAGTGACTAATTTCTGATACTATTGTCGTCGCTAGACTAGCTACAGAAGAGAATAGGAGGAAAGGAATTTTTGATGAGTAAATTTTTTTTAATCTCATATTTTATAGTAATTTACTGATTATAAAAATTTTTCTGTTAATGATTATTCAAATACTTATTTATTCAGATTTTTTTTCATAAGCTATTCTCTATAAGTTATTTTTTAAAAGCTGTTTAATTTTTTTTTCTATCAATTATTTTTTAAAAATTTATCCAAATATATTCTTAATGTTAGGCAGTCAAAGCGAACCTCTAGGAGCATTTTGGTGGAGAAAAAATGCTTTCTTTTTTTTTTAAAAAAATGTGGTGGGGTCTACATGGGCGAAGCTCATTGTTGAGTTTTATTTATGGTTTTATTGTCCACTCATTAGATCCAAAGCACAATATCATGATTTTAATTTGTATATATGATAATTTATTTTATGATATTTATGGGGAAATAACATTAGGTTATGTTTAGATGGAAAGAAAAGTGATTGAAAAATAAGGGGAAAAGAATACTATAAAGATTTTTTTTTTTTAAAATGGTAAAAAAATTGTTTTTGGGATTTTTCTTTTTTAGTATTTTTTAATTTTTTTCTATCCAAATATAGGGGTAAGGGAGTGTTTGTTTACCTTATTTCAGCAGTTGATATAAGAGGGAAATTTTTAGAGATGGCTAGAGAGTAGAGCTGTGCACAAAGCCCCCTGCCCAGTAAGTTCGCCTGAGCTCGTAATAAAAATGCCCTGGTTAGCCTGATAAATATAGGGCAATGCTGGGCATCGGGTTGTAGAATACAACTCATATATTTTTTAGGTTGGGCACTAGGCATAGAGGCTGCCATGTCCATGAGCACTCATTCTTTTATTTTATTTTTTATTTTTTTCTCTATCTTAGAAGGGAGAATATGATAGCTACTGGTGATTAGAAGGTAATTTTAGAAATATAAGTAATTAAGTAGGTAAGTTGTATCTTTTAATATTTATTACTATACTAATTTTTTCTTTTTTTTAACTTTGTTAATTATCATATGATTACATTATAAATTATAATTATTTATTTATTTTTTAGATACTTTATCTTTGTCAATATTTGGGAGATTAATACAAAGTTATAATTACAAACTATTTAAACTTTAACGCTTATTTTTTATATGTAATGGATCTCAAGATTTTAATTATTATCTTTGTTGCCTTATTCTTAGTAGATTATAGATATTATTTAACTCTTGAAGACACATGAATATGATATCGTTTTAGAAGTTTATAATTGTAGATTTTTTTTTATAACATGAATATGGCATCATGACTTTAGGTATGTCTAGCCCGTTCATACCTAACCCAAAATTATTAGGGCTTTTATTGAATAAGACTAGATATCAGACTATAAAATATAACCTATATTTTTTTTAAACAGAACACTAGGTAAAGAGTTGCCCTACCCATGCATCCCTTACCAGGGAGTGCGAAAGAGGGAAATCGTTTTAGCAATTAAAATTTTCAGAGCTGATTTAACGTATCTTATCAAGGGTAAATGAGTCTTTTTACAAGGTCTCGTGAAATTCGGGAGACCCATCTACATATGCACATATTTAATTTTCTATGTAGTACTACCTATGAGTAATTTTTTCCCCAATGTTTTATTATTGTTATTCCCCAAAAAAAATCACGAGGATATAACAAATGGATATCACTAAACCTCATTCTTTCATATATTTCTTCGTGGGTGAACTTTTCTAGTGCTGATGAGGTTCCTCATCCCTGGATGATGCCTTTGGAAGTGAAAAACTGAAAAAGTTAAAATAGGAATAACCATATAACCTGTTGAATAATAATCAATATTTAGTTGAATTTTGAACACGTTTCAATTGAATAACTATATTCCATCATCATTACATTCTTATAAAAAGGACAATCTCACTTGACTTTTAACCTTGAATAATTTATAACATTACTGATGACAAATTCTTCGCATGCAACTGCACCTCGCCGAAATTGACACGTAAATTTATTTTCTAGAGAAAATGAACAAGTATATACAAGCATATTAGCACAGTGAAGAAAAGGTACTTCCATCAGAGCTTTAAAACAAGTATTTTCATCTTCTCCATTCATATATTACACTTGCAATTCAAATCTTTAATTGACCATTCATCGGTAAGCCACTGTACAAGGGCTGCAATTCAAAGGACGCAAGTAGTACTATGAAGAAATTAAAAGAAAAAATCATTCTGCAATATCTTGCAAGTTACAATTACTAATCACTGTCAGAATATTGGCACAAAGATTGTAGTCCACTTGAAGTGTTACTTATATTTTCTTCCTCTATTTTCTTTTGATCTGCTTCTACTGCTTTCTTGACTACGTTGATCCTCAACAGGGGATGAAAAGGTTTTGCCCCACTAGCAGTCCCCGAACCTCGTGAATTTTCTGCAAAAATATCGTAAAGTTAAAAACGAAATCCGAGTCAAATCACAAGAGCATATAACCTCTCTCATATCTCCTAAAAGGCCAAAAGCAGTTACTCTCTATTCCATCAGAAAACTCAGGTCAACAAAAAGGTACAATATTTCTTAATAGTTGATAGTACAAATAACTTTTTAAATTTGATGACATATACAAAGTTGGGACGGACCATAGATTGTGTCAGTACCTCTGGCCTTAATAAAACTATTGTCACGTCCTTCCCCTTATGTTGCATGTACTTTTTCCCACTCATATTGGAATAAAGAATTGAAATTAATCTTACTTTGTAGTTTTTCTTCTTAAGTAGTCCTTTGTTTTTTTTCTAGACATTGAACTTAGTGGATTAAAATCCTTTTCAGTGAGTCCTCAATTTTCTCTCTATTCCACTGCACTTAAATGCAACTAAAGAGGATCCTAGCTTAATTACATTTTAAAATATAGATGAATCTACCCAATTAGGACATCAATGCTAAAACTTCCACATATATAATGCATTCATGAGGATTCTTGTACCTAGTTCCTTTCCCTGAGCCTCTGGAAGGGCACATACCTGTGTTACCAGCATTATCCAAACTGTCTTTTGTCAAAGAATCAGTTGCTTTGCCTGTAAGCTCTTCAGACATTCTTTTTCTCTGCATGCAGACATGGTCAAACATAAGTCAATAGCCCGACACAGTTATTACACAATTTCAACACGTTAATCTGTTGAGAAATAATTCGTAGCTAAGGCAAAACAAAGGAAAAAAACAGAGTAAAGCTAGCCCATAGGATTTCCTACATATGGAATTAACATATAAAAACCTTAACTAAAAATGCCACACTTTTCAGGCCAGTACCATATTCAAGGAAAATATCAATCTACAAATGGTAAATAGGAGGAATATATTATAAATAATCCATACCTTCATATGATCATCAGATGTTTCGCCATTCCCATTTGAAGGCCGAACAATATACTCATCATCAGCTTCTAAATCTTCATCACGAATCCTTTTAACCAATTCTTTTGACTTCTGTTTATGATCATAAAAATTAAAACAAGTGTTAATTCCACAAAAGTAATATACACATGGAGAGATTAAATATATATGATTATCAGGATAGTAATACTTACACTTGAGAAAACTGATTTTATCAGTGCTTCATCTTCTTCTTCCAGTTGTTTCTCCTGAAGATATAAAACATGTATAGTTCAATTAAATTTGTCAAGATAAAAGTATGAAAAGATTGTGTATACAAAAAAGTATGAAAAGATTAAAGAATGACCAAAACGTCACACTAATATCAGACACTGCATGCATTCATGTTTAGGACCTAAAATTATTTACCTTGATTGTCTATGACGTTCTTAGATTTAGCATTTAAGGTATGCATTCAAGTTTGGAACCCAAGCTCCCATCTATATAGCCAGACTCATGCCAAACGCATTGACATACATGCAAAAATATAGTAAAACTAAACAGAAGAACAAGAAACATTTGTACTACTATCTTTATATGAAAGTTTAGCAAAGTTATACAAATCATACAAGGTCTTCAGAATTCTTATCCATACAGTGCAGTATGTACCATCTCCTATCTTTGAGGAACATCCTAGTAGTGTTCTAATATATTAATTACTAAATAAAATATAGAGCAGGTAAGTATGGAATCTTATTTCTTCTACTATTCTTTTCTTTGTGAACATTTCAATCAGTTTCTTACTCTAAGGTCAAATATTCTCTAGTGCTTTATGAGTTTTCCTCCGTCGTATGGTTGGAGCGGTTTTCAAGGGTATATCTTTGTCCTTACATATGCTGAGGTGCACCAACAGGTTCTTTTGAGGGAGTTACTATCTCATGCAGAGAGATTAGTCAAGTCTGCTATGGCTTTAACAGCTTCGATCAGGACTCTCCACTTCCAGCCCCCCATCTCCTTGTCAAACTCCACCCTAACACTAAAACTAATACACCCTCCGGTCCTAAATATAGGACCATTTTAACCAAGTCCTAAATATAGGATCATAGCAATACCACTCCTAATAAGATAGACTCTAATCACTACATCTGATTTAATTTCCATTGCCACTCCTAGTGATTTAATTTTGATTTTCCAACAATGTTGATCAAATTCTTGTACACGCATCTGCTAGTGTATAATTAGCTATCTAATCAATTATCAAATTGATAATCCAAAATTAACATGAAGTATCAACTCATTTAGTTAATTGGTTAAAAAATAAACTGAAAGAATTACACAAACTTATAGTTAAAGCTACGAGCCAAGTGCATAGCAAGAATATTTTGTAACTTTTATATCACATACTATACTTATATAATCAGCTATAAACCCTTGCGTAAGCGTTTGGAGACAAATCATTTAAAGCAAAGAAAATGTGAATTACAAGTCATATCATACCTTGTCAGCTGCAGTGCGTTGCAAAGCCTCCAGCATTGCATCAACGGATACAGTTGCATGCCTTGACTGGAAAATCAGAGAGGCATGAATTAGTAATGAATACAAACTTACCTCAAATTCTTGCACAAGTGATCATGATCAGATAAAGGTCATAACGACAAGACAACATGCAACATATGCAAGCAGTACCTTCATTGACTTCATCTCATCAAGTGCAGCAAGAATGTCCATCTCCCTTTTAGAATCCAAGGTTCTATTTTCTAAGGATTTCATAGCATCTCCCATTTCTTCAGCCTCCCTCTTCTGTTTCATTTTGTCTTCTTCCTCATCCTCTGCACGCCAAGGTTCAAAATTTCTTGTTGCTCCGGATTCCACAATATAATCTGAATTTTGCGGATCAGTCTTCATGGTAAGCTCAGCTGAGCACTTGGTGCATTTAAAGTAAAACCTGAATATTTGAATTCCCAGATAAGTCTGCAAAACGATTAAACAATAAGCTCAGAACCCCGGGCCATCATAATCGAAAGCTTGAAACATGAATCAAGAAGCAAAGTCTTTGCCAACAAATAATAATTTTTCCAAAATAAAAAATTCAATATAAACAGCAACAAGGAACAGATAATTCAGCATGTGCATAAAGAGATAAAACCCAAATAAAATTAAGCAAAAGAAAAAAAAAAAAACAGAGACAATCACAATGACAAATCATGAAAGAAAAGGTAAACAAAGAAATTGAAAAATGAAGTAGAAAACTGAACCTCGCCGATAACATCTTCCTTTCTGGAGTTGAACTTGGTGCCCTTGTAGATATAATTTCCGCATGTATTGCACCTGATGCTCATGGGGAGCATCATTCGAACCTTGATCTGCTGGTTCTTGGGTCTTCGAACCCTTGGCAACTTCGAGGGGTCGAAGTCCGGCGGGTAATACTTATTTAACACCTTCCTTTCTCCCATCTTCTTCTTCTACCTTTAATTCCTCGTCTCAACTTCGAATCTTGGAAACGTTAACTAGAAACTCGATTGCAGCACCAAGCCGTGCGCAAGGGACGCCGACGGCGTTGGCTCAGGACGGCGCGCCGAAGATGAAGCACGGTGACGGAGAGACCTAGAAGACTGGAGTACGTATACACGAAGGAAAGGAAATTGGGGCAATGAGCAAATAGTCGAAGTTGTATGAAATTAAAATTTATTTACGATTAATATAAAACTGAAAAATTATTCCACTCATAAGTATATTCTTGCATATATAATTTTTAATCTGGTCATTAATATTGTTTCTCTTATAATAAATATAATAACTAATGTCTATAATTCATAATATTATAAAAATCTAAAAAAAAATTACTTACATATTTTCTAGAAAAAGACTTAAGAAATATTATTTATATTTTAAAATTTTAAATAAAAAATTTATATAAAAATATGTTATTATTTACTAATGAAATGTAAGAAATAAAATTAATTTTAAATTTTAAATTTAAATAATACTTTTTTATAAAAATATATATAATTTTTATATTTATTATTTTTTATAAATTAATTTTATTGATATTCTCTTAATAATATTAAGTAAAAAAATAAAAAAAATAATTATAATATTTAAAAAATTATAATTTATAATAAAATTATAAAATAAGATATTAAAAATAAAAATTATGAAATCCTAATAAAATTAAAAAATTAAAAAAAAAAAATTTGAGTTAAGGCGGAAATATGAGGCGAGTTTTGGTAAAAAAGAACTGAGTTGAGTTGGGCTGGGTATTCAGTTGCAAGAAATGTATGTGGAGCTGAAAAACTAACAACCCAAATAAAAATTGATCGATTTAAGCCCAGCCCACTTATTGAATTAAAACCAACTAATTTATCTGGATTACAAATAAAAATTAAGAGGAAGGGAGACTTTATCCTACACTTAAATTATAGATAAGTCTAACATATTTTTAAATTTTTTTGTACAAAACAAAAGGATTACAAATCAAAATGGTCTCATTTTCTCTTTCGTCGTCATCATGCTGAAGCCAATATTTAGTGCTAAATGATACTTAAATAGAATTATCTTTAATAAAAGGATATATATATATATATATAAATTAATTTGATTCAACCGGTTAGACTAGTTAATTGGTGAACTAACTCCTTTACTTAAAAGTTTTGGAAGGGTTACCTAAAAGAAATTTCGAATGAGGTAAACTGAGTTGGATTTTAATTTTTTAATTTTTTTATCGATATTAAAATGATATTGTTTTAAGTTTAAAATAATAACAATAGATCAAATTCGTGTTTTAATAATTTTATTTTGTTAGATTATATATGTTTTTATGCACGAATAATTTTGTATTTGTGGATTAATAATTTTTTATTTAAATATTATTTTAATTATGGACGATCTAATTGGTGGTTTGACCTCCTAATAGCTTGTGTTAGATCCACAACTTTTAGCTCTCTTGCCTTAGTAGTAGTTTGTTATGATTTAAGTTTTCTAGTTAAATAACCTTTTGGCTAAGTTAGGGTGACAATTTGATCATAAAAGAATGAATTAATGACAGTTAAGTCTCTTTTATTTTATTCATTTGAGGATAGGCCTATATATAAACTTACTTAGGTCTGAATAATTTCTCTTTTTTAATGGTTCTTCTTTTGCCTTCACCATTTCTTCTAACGTACACACTGAAATAACACACATAAGAAAATTTGAGTATCTATTTAACCATCATGCCAAAGAGAACTAAGAGCTTTGACAGATTTAGCTTGAAGAAGCCGTTAGGGATTAAGATGACTTTTGCAGCTGTTTAATTCATTTAAATTAGAAGGTAGTTTAGTCAAATCGTTTGCTTTTTTTTTTTTTTTATTTTAATTCCAGACAAAGACCATGGTTCTTCCATGGAATTTTTATAATTGGGGATGGGGGGTCTGTAATTGTAATTCATCATCTAATATGCCCCCAATTATCTATAACACCTTTAAACCATAAGAACCTATTTCAAAATAACAAAATTTGTCACAGATTCTTATTTAAAAATTTTATTAAACAAAAAGAATCGATATATTTTTATACACAGTAAGTACTAATGCTTTAAAAAATTTATATATAAAGAGTACTTGTATATTTATAGATATTTTATTCATATCACACATTTGTATAGCTTTATACATATATATATATATATATATATATAAATATACCTAGATACAAGATTTTGAGGATTAAGGGTGAAAAGGAAGGGAATAGAAATCTAAATCATGTTCCTTCTTTAAAGTTGACTAAGTGTCACTTGAATTAAAACTCTTAAATATTTATCTCCATGATATTATTTCTTATATGATATGAATTTTAATATTAATTAATGATTTTGTAGGGAGAGATCAGATTAGATATGTGATACAACCCATTAATAATTCTTCACCAGTGATTCTCATGAACTTTATTGAGAGTGACTGAAGCACTGTAGTAGTGCATTACACATACACCACTTGCTTATTCTGGCACAACATGAATCACATAGAATAGGTAGATAGTATATTGGGAAAGGAAAATATCTTTATAAAGATTTTCTTTTGTTGTTGCAAGAGGAACAAGAGATTGAATGGTCCCTTTCGAGGAGTATAAATCAAGGTTAACCACATATTTGAGTGCGATTGTGTATGGAAAAGTCACATCACTCTTGAATAATGGCAATGTAAAAAAATCCTCTTAATGTTGTTTGCTCATGGGATAGGACTGAGGAGATCACTGTAATTGTAGATCGTTCTATTAAATTTAATGGTTCAGACATAATAATAATTTATAAAAATCTAAATTAATCTGTATCATTGGGGGGATTAAATCCCGTTCGTAAGACCTATGAGTAATTCGTCTAAAGGAATAAGCCCCGTAGAGAAAAGCTTGCTATATATCATTCCCTTGTGATTGTGGTTAAGAAGAGGGAGAGCACAATGCCCTAATTTCATGCCAGAGAGATTGAGGAAAAGGGAGATGAAAAGACGAAAATACTCAGGAAGTCACACGCTCGATCGCATGCCAAGTGTGTGTATATTTGATTTCTTCTTTGACCTCTCTAATTACGGTTTTAGTTTTGGTTTTGAATTTGATTCTAGCTAGTACCAGCAGTAGTAAGAACTGGAGACGAGGAAGAGGTAAGTTTTTAGTACGTATTGAGAGTAATTTGGTCATTTTACGTCATTTCAGCTTAATCAAAGTTATACCAAACAAATTTACTTTACACTGATCTTTATTCCATTTTGAATCCATTTGATTCCCATCTAATAAGCAAATTTTCTTACCTTTCATTTTGTTCGAATGCATCTTCTTGGATCTTTTAAAACCCATTATTAAAGCTATTACTTAATTCTTCGCCCATATCACTCTCATGAACTTTATCGATAATAACTAAACCATTACATCCCCACTTTTTTTTGTTGGGCGCAGATGAATTATCAAAGAACAGCTAGCTAGGTAGTGCGAGGAAAGAAAAATCTGTTAGAAAGATTTGCTTTTTTAATGTTGTTGCAAGAAGAACAAGAGATGGAATTAACAGTCACTTTCAAGTGTTCACAACATTTGTGAGAGCTACATACAATTATTGTTTTGTGGAAATCTCATCACTGTTGAATTGGTAATGGGGATGTCCCTCTTATTGCTGTTGTTTGGTTTTGGCATAGGACAGTCCAATATGTTAGTGATAGGTACTTAAATTGGCTGAGGAATCCTCTAAAAACAAATTAACCTACTTGAATACCTTAGTGTGAGTTAACAAATCTTTTTTATTTTACTTGCAAATTCTTAGTTTGCATGCCAAATACATATATGTGTTCATTTCTTCTTAGACGTCTGCTCTCTGCACTCTCAGTTGCACCTTAGCTGCACCCAAATTTGGGATGCTTCTAAAATATATATATATATATATATATATATATATATATTCTTTTTACTATTAGATTCTATATAAAATAAAATTTTAATATTTTATTAACAAAAAGTGATGTTGTTTTTAATTTTTTTTATGGTTTCAAAGATTTAATACTTTAAATTGTACAAAATTAGAGTATTAAATCTGCATCATTTTTTTTAAATCGTAGAAAATAATACTATTTTTTACCCATAAAATATCAAAACTTCAATTAATTGATATATAATCTAACAACAACAAAACAAAAACAAAAACATTTAAGAAGCACCCCATATTTAGGGTATGGCTGAGAGTGCACATTTAACACCATAGTTCTTCTTCCTCTTATTTTAACCATTAAAGCAAGATGAGACTTTTTGCCTAACCGATATTTAGTTAGTAAGTACAACTAGACAAATATAAATTGTGACAATATTAGTTTAGGTTGATAGATCTGTTTTTCGACTGATGAATATTTAGTTGGCAAAACATGTGATACCTTAAACATTCTACATGTTTCCATGGAAAAAAGAAGAAGCATATACTGGTAAAGACAAGAATGCATTTTAAACTTTTAACCAAAAATTAATTTGAAGTTAATAGTCAAAGTCAATATCTATTAGTTTAAGGGCAACATGAGCCATATTGCTCTAATAACTAATTTATAATAACCATATAACAAAAAAAAATTATAATAACCAGTATTTCTAGTGAAATTGGTTTAGGAGTAAAACGACTGTTTATGGCAACAAAAAAACTTAGGGGCTATTTGGATACACATCTAACACTCCTAAAATTAATCCTTTTATAAAGTCAGTTACCCAACAGGTTTTTTGGGTTGAAAATTTTCTTTTTTCTAAAATCTTGTTCACAAAACCTAAATATATATTAAAAAAAAGTAATTTTGATAAATTACACAGGCAGAAACTATGTAGTTTTACTGTTTTAATGGTAAGTTTTTTTAAAAAAATAATTTTTTATTTAAAAGTCATCCATTAAAACTTTTAAATATAAATTTTTGAAACCATATTTAACTTGGACGGTGCAGATCTCATCGTAACAGTATGCTAATCAACCAAAATTGGTTCCTAATAAATCTCTCCCCATCAAATGCCTTTAACGGCACACTAAGTAAAAGTTTGAGAATTGATATAATAAGGCAGTAAATACAAATATAATTCATGTTGATAAATCTCCGTGAATTTTTAAACCAGCAAGTGTTACCTTGAATCAATAACTTTTTAAGTATTAATTTTTAAGAAAATAATTATTCCTCTTAAATATAAGAACTAATTAATTTTTTTAGATAGATTAAGAAGATAAATAAATCGATTAATTGTACCTAATATGAGAGTTAATTGACTAATTTGGATGAATTAAAAAGTATATAATATGAATTCATATGGTCTCATGGCCATCATTAAAACTCCTTTGAGAAATCTACAGTGCAAGAGGATTAGTCACTGCTTCTGGTGAGATAAATACCCTAAGCTTACCTAAAAATATATGAATTCATATTGAGATGTTGGATTTTATCATATTTAATTTATTTATTTGACTTCCTTATTCTCGCTATAAAAGTCTACTAAATCTTATATTTAGGACCAGAGGAGTAATATAATACTAATACAATCCTTAATATATGATTTAATTGGAGATCTTCATCCTAAATATAAGATATATACCTATATTTCTTAATTTTTTTAAATTACTATTATTGATACTCCCTCAACAATAATCAAGCAAGAGAGAGGGATGGAGTTAAGAAAGATGATTAGAGTAGTTTAAAAAATATATTATATTAATTAATTTAACTAACACATTTAATCTAATCAAATTAGTTTTTTATTTGACTTTGTACATGAGATAAATCCGTAATTAAGGGCCTGTTTGGATAAGATTTTAAAAATAAACTTATGAAAAAAAAGACTGTTGGACATCTTATAGAAAAGGGCTTTTGGAGAAGAGCTTATGAAAAAAAATGGTTTTGAATAAATGAGTGTTTGGATAGTTATTTCCATAAGTACTTTTATTATTAGTAAATTACGAAAAATGGTATGAGTATTAAATGAGAAGAGATAAGATATAAGAGGAGAGATGGTGTAAAAAAAAAAGGAGAGAAAGTGTAAAAAAAAGTATGTGTAATACAGTAATTGGTTAGTTCATAAATTCTTTTACTGTTTCATAAGTTACTCTAACCAGCTTATCTGAAATTTTGGTTTTAAACTATGGTTTAGTCTAAAAATCTATTTGAATAAATATAATTGTTTATTTTAAAATTTTTTAAAATCTAAGTTTTACCAAAATGTAGGTTTGAAACTTAGGTTTTATGTGTTTCTAAACACACTAATTCTTCACCTATCACTCTCATGTACTTCGTTGATGATGACTGAAGCAATTCCTCCTCCTTGTCCTTCTTGGTGCAACTTGAATGGATAGAATAGCTATTGTAGGGAACTCTGGTATAGAATGAATGGTGGTTGTATAGAGTAGAAGACAATTAATATCCTCTAAATAAAATCATAAATTTAAACTCGTGCATGCAATAAAACCACGTTAGAAGAAGAAGGTACTACTTTTATTTAGGTTTGATAGTTTATACAAGAAAAATCTTGAAAAGAAGTTTGGTTTGGTTTTTGTATGAAGAACACGAGACTAACTGAGTTGGTCTAATTAAAATGAGTTTAACTATTTAAACACAAAGTTTTAAGTATAAGTCAGTGTGGATATAAAAAATATTTTTAAAAAATTATTCTGTAAATCTGACTATACTCAAAATTTAACTTAATCAAATATTCATATTAAAAGATGATGGCATGGTTACACCAATAGACATTAGTCCAAATAGAAGATATGTTAACTGCTTAAACATAAAATCTTAAATTTGAGTCTGTATGAATTAGGACAAAAAATATCTTTAAGATAATTACTCTTAATTAAATTAGACAATGTTTGGATTTGATTTAATCAAATAGCTATAACGATGGTATAGTTGCTGTCTAAGTATGATTGTGGACGTCAATAATATTAGCGAAGGGGGCCAATAGTGAATCGAAACGTATCATTGTTGAATGGTTAAGCAAAAGTCCCTCTTATTGCCGTATGCTATGGTCCTCATGCATGAACCTCACACTTAATTCTCATAATTAATATCACACCTGTGCTAGCTTCCTACTTCATCATCATCTTTTTTTTTTCCATGGTTATTAAAATAGTGTATTTAAATTTATGTTACTGTATTATGACAATAATTATACAATCTTAATCTTGGAAGTATATAAATTTATACATTTAAAGATATTTAATTTTCTGATGAAAAAAATTTAGATAAATTGAGTCACGAGGGCTTACAAAAGTCAGAGCTATACCTCTAGACCAAAAAAAATACTTACAGATATATTTACATATTATTCACCACCAACAAATCTATATATACCAACAGTGAGATTTGAATTCATAACCTTATAAATTACCAGACAACTTTTCATTAACTGGACAAATATTTATTGGCTTAAAGATATTTAATTTGGTATCAATTTTTAGTATAAATGGTTTTCGTCTCTACTAACAAATGTACTTACTATAATTTAAATTTATGTAATCATTTTTATAGGGGTAAGGCTATTTATCCCCTCAACTAACATCATCTTGTTAGTTATGAGTACAATTTTTTTTTTAATTTAATACACATGTATTTTGTCCTAATCTATTATCTATGATCATAATCGCGAGTGCCATGATAACATAGTATTATGGGAGCTGCTTTGTAAATTAGAGGTAACGAGATCAATCCAGTTGATAACCTTACACGGTTAATACTTACTATTGTAATTAAAAAAAATCATTAAAATCAACCTGACGCAATTTCTTTTGACCTGATTAATAAATCACAGTTTACATGCATTTCAAATTTTATAGAAGAATCACATATATCATTAAATAAAAAATAATAATAAAAGTATAAAAATCACATTATTTACAAACTATGAAAAATGTAATTCATGTTGACAAATACACAAGGCCTACTCTCCCATATATCAAGAAAATTTAAATAACCAAAATACATAAAATTTGTACCAATATATTCACACTATTTATCATGAAAAATGTAATTCATATTGATAAATACATAAGGTCCAATCTCCATTATTTTAAAAAAAAAAAGTATTTTCTACATCGTTTGTTTTACTGAAATAAACTTCTGACAAATTAATATACTCTTATATGCCATCATCCTTTAATTGAATGAAAATATTTCTTAAATGATATAAGAAGTCAAATATATAAAATATATAGCAATTTAACCTATTTCTCAAAGAGAGCAAGCCTATTATCAGACAATCTGGTAGCATAGGCTGATTTTTTGTATTCAAACCAAGTAAATTCCTTGTAAAGGCTTTGCTGTTTGATGAGAGAAGGCAAAGGTGCTATTCTCTCACTCAAGGGTGGAGCACAAAAGTATATCATTGACAGTCTTGATTTCATTCCATTTGCCATAACCCTATGCTTTGCACTCTTCAACCTTCCATTTGTCATCACCTGCATTTTATTATTTAAACCAAAAAAAAATTAAGTTCGTAATTTTTTTAAAATTCAAAATCTCTCTTCAAAGTCATGGAAATAAAAGTATGATTTTTTTTCCAATTAATATTTCTTTCAATTTATATAAAGGGACAAGTTTCACTCGCCTTGAAACTATAAATAGAATCGAACTAACGACTTCTCACTTGTATAAAAATTAAATACAACAAGATCATAAAGCTATTGGTTTTAAATTAGTATTTTCTAATATTACAAAAATCTCAATAATCAAGTTGTGATGACTTAAAGAATGCGGATGACTATTTTTTAAAACACCACAAATAATACTTACTCCCTCAGCTCCTCCTTAATAAAAGCTAATTGATAGATTTATTTATATCTTAAATATAATATCTTAATCCTTTTAACTCATAAATTAATAATTTTTTCCAATGCTAGCACATCCGAATTGAGCAAGCTCAAAAAGTCTGATTTCATCTTCAAGTCAAGACTACTTTTACATCTTATCAAATAAAACATAAACCATTACAATGCAAAAAGAAATACCCATATAATCCTTGATATAAAACTAAATAATTAATTTAGGTAGATGAAAAAAATTAGTCAATTTAATTATTTATAATAAGTTTATATTAGTTTTCTTATAATAGTATAATACCCTTCTTAAATCATGTATATGAATTATTTCTTGATGGAACTTATTTACTATATACAAATAATAGGAAGATTTAAAAAAAATTATAAAATTGAGATATAAAGTGAATCAAATTTTTATATTTGTATTTGTATAACTCTTATATGTACTGACAGGAGGTAGTAAACAAATAAAACGAGCTTGCATTCTTTTGTTACGTATTTACCTGGAGAGAATCACCAACATTGATGAAGAAGGAGGATTGATCAGGTGGCACAGAAACCCAAGTTCCATCTCTGAGACATATTTGAAGCCCTGAAACGTCATTTGACCTCAGCACAGAAATAATCTGTAGGTCTGTGTGCTCCCCAAACCCCACCACGTTGTTTCCGTCATTGTTGGAGCTTCCTGCAAACAGCTCTGGGCATGGAGGATAATGATTCAACCTGAAAATAGAGTCACTCTGTTCTTTCATCACCATCTTGCTCCACACATTTCTCGGCTGAATCTTCAGTCCTTCAGCCAACAATTCCAGAACCTCACACGCTATCTTCCTCACATACGACATATAATTATTCAACGCACGTCTGAAACACATAATAAACGCCCAAAAGATCATTAGAACGAGAGTCGATTGAAGCTGAAAGGGATATTCTCTGGTTGAGCTCTGCTTACGGAAATTCTTCTGGGTTTGTGCCAAGAACAGGGGAGAGACTGAGAGAGTTGTAATCTGGGTTTGTTGTGAGAAGAAGGTATTCGATCCAGCCAACGTCGCCGTTTCGACCGATGTGTTTGTTGCCATAGCCGAGTGGATTTGGAGGTCCAGCTTTCTGTTTGAGGGTAAGAGGGAGAGAGAAGAAATTCAGAGCTTGAGATTCGAGTTCAGAGATGGCTTCCATGGGAACTCCATGGTTGGTGAGCTTGAAGAAGCCGAAGTCTTCACATGCTTTCACTATGAGACTCTTGGCGTCGGGGATTTTGAGGTCTATTGTAGGAATCCCAGAAAAAAAGGTGGTTGCTTTGCCGGGATTATTGACACTGGAATGTTGCTCTGTTTTTATTGGTTTGGACAATCCCACCATTGTTGTCGGTTTTTGGAGGTTAATAGAATGAAGAGAGAGAGAGAAGAATGATAAAGAGAGAGAATGCTTAGGGTAAAATGGTTGGGTCAGTGGCTATTTATACAAATAATTTAGTGGGAACTAGGCAAAGAAGAGAGAGAATTTGAAGGTGTTAGATTTTCTGTAATCAACATCAACAATTACATGGCAGAACACAGCAGCGGAGAAATAGAAAAAAAAAAGGTAGCATATAAAATGAAAGTCAAAAGTCAATACCCTCTTCTTATAAGGTCAGATTTTTTTTGGCTTTGGATACTGTACGTGCAACATTGTAGGGCTTTGCAATAATCAAACAAATGCTTTTTGCACCTAAGAGCTTAAAAAATAACTTTATAAAAAAAATTGGATAATTTTTAAAAAAGAACTTTTAGAGAAGAGTTAATAAAAAAAATTATGAATAAATAAGTATTTGGATAGTTATTATCAGAAAGACTTTTATAATTAGAAAATTATCAAAAATAATATAATTTTATTAAAAATAGGAGAGGAGATATATGATAGAAGAGATAGAGTATAAAGGAGAGAGGAGAGAGGGTAGAGAAGGGAGAAGGGAGAGGAGAGATAGTGTAAGAAAAAAAGTAAGGGTAAAATAGTAATTAGATAATTTATAAACTCTTTTACTATTTCAGAAGCTAGTCTTAGTATCTTATCTAAAACTATAGTTTTAAACTATAATTTTATCTAAAAATATTTTTAGATAAATATAATTATGTGTTTTAAAATTTTCTTAAATTAAAATATAGGTCAAAAATTATTTTAAAATCTTAGTTTGAGGTTCTCCAAACATACACTTTAACTTTGTAAAATTAACATTTATCTCAACTGTATTCAACGGATTAAAGTTGAAGTAAAAATTAATTAGTGTAATATGATTTATGATTGAATATATATTTTTTAAAACAAAATTTATTTGACAAATTGAAACATGTTTAAATGATATAGATGAAAAGCATGTTTAAATATAATTTTTAACGTATTTAATGATTAAAAATATAAATATATGTAAATATAAAATAAAAAATAATATTAAAATTTAATTTTTTTGGGTAATTTGTTCCCAATACTAAACCAAACATTATTCTTGGCTTCAAGTAACTTTTAAGGGTCTAAAAATAAGCTTTAAGACTTTCAAATGGGATTCCAAACAAGCAAAAAGAAAAAAAAAGTCATTAGAAATTATTTATCCTTTTTTTTAACTAAAAAGAGGGTGAAAACACCCAAAATTAAATTATGAAGACATATGGAAATTGATCTTAAATATATTAATATGAACAAAATCCCTTATATATGGTTGGGACTCATGATTGGACTTGGTATGAGCACTACCAAGTAATAAAAGCATCATCGGAGGCATTATGAGCTCTAGAGACATGTTATGTTTGAATGGCAAGAAAATAGTGAGAAAAGAAAATTAAGAGGAAAAATTCCTAAAAATAATAAATTTAACTTTTTTCATTATTTTAAGATTTTTTTCTAATATTTTCTCTTATATTTATCCCTCAATTTTCTCTCCGTCCAAACATATAATTTTGATGAAAACTAAACTTAATTGACTTTTACTAGTGGTAGTTATAAGTTAATCCAATGAATAAGGCCAGCAGCAGCATTAGATTCAATAATGAGAATCCTAAAATCTTTAGACCAAGCAATTCATAGATCATGAGGAATAATTGTCCAGGCTTCATCTTCCACAGCATTACAACACGAGCCGAGATAATTAATGACAGAAATCGCACATAGAAGAGCCATTATGATCTCTAAACAAACTATTAATTCGAGTGATAAGCGGCTTGATATCGTTTAAGCGAGGTCTTAAATTTGAGTCTTGGCGTATATAGAAAATTCTCGTTATGAGACTTACCCACTATAGCTAGATATATGACGCAGGTCGAATCTATATATAGTCAGAATAAAACTCCAATAAACTAAATAGATAAAAAAAAAAAAAAGCAGACCAAAACAAATAGGAACATCATTTTGAAAATTTGAACATATGATTTTATGGCTATTAAAAGTAAATTCAAGATTTGCATCCATATATATATATATATATATATATATTCATTATTTGTGGGCTGTGGGATTTGATTTTGGTACAACTTGGTCGTTATTCTAAAGTTGAGTGAGATCAAATCTTGATGTAAATTTCAATAGATATTGTGAGAGAATTACTAGAGAGAGAGAGAGAGATGGACCATATATCCTCTATTCTCTATCTCATTTATTCTTTCTTTGGCCAATGTCTCATATTTAGAAAATGTGCTTAATGATAAATGTGCAAAGAATATTTGGATAAGATATAAAAGAAATCAATATAAATAATTTCAGTTCAACAAAAAAATATTTGAAACTTTAAATGAGAAAATTCCTTTTAAACCTAATTTAAATAGCGAAAATTTTGAATCAGTCCACCGAATTTAACAAATCCCAAATTAATCCATAGGACTAAATTAGGATTTGTGAATGTTAGGTGTTATTTTACCATATTGCCTCTCACTTTTATCTTTCGAAAAGCCACCTCTGCTAGCGATTGACTTCCATCGACCTTTGTTATAATTCAATCATCAAACAAGCTTAGAAATTAATAAGTTCAATTTAACAATTTAAAAAAAAAACTTTTCCAATAACATATCCTTGTGCTAGCTACTTGCTAATTGCAATGAAAAGTAAGGGAATCTTCGTAACCTTGATGAGATGCTGTACATATCGTTGATTATAACACGAGTCTAGATTGCTCCTTAATTATTATCCCTATCCAACGTAAGATTTGTTCTTCTTTCTTTTTTTGGGTATATTCCAAAAAGTTAAAGATATTCCTTTTATTCTTACAAATCTTAGGATACGCTGCTGCACATCTTTTGAGATTTCGGTTATCATCAAATTCCTTTTTTCGGAGTGGGATTTGTCGGCCTAAACAGATAAAAATTTAGAGAATTTTTTGGTAGTGTTAAGAGAATATTTAAGTCAAGAATATTTTTGTAAAATACTTTTAAACTTTTACTATAATATAGATATTTGATATTTTTTTTATTTGTGTGAACGAACAACAACAAAAGTATTTTTGCAATGGAGGAGTATATTTAAATATTTGTAAAAATAATAATTTATAACTAAATTTATTACATTTATATAATAGAAAATATAAAAAATAGAAATATTATCTAATTTTGTTTAAATTTGAGTTACTGTTATCACTTTCAAATATAACTAAATTCTATTACCAAAAAAAGAAATATAAATAAATTCATAAAATAGAAATTATCAGATCACATCAAAACAATTAATTTTAATTTTATTGGTCAAAAAATTACTTTACTATTATTATTCTAAACTATATACGTGCAATTCGATTGTAAAAAGTTTAAGAACATTAGTATAATGTTAATCAGGATAGAAGCACCAAGAGGTACAATCACGAATAGGGGGCAATATATATTGACGAAAAAGTGACCATTTAGCTATTATCACATCCTGCAGACTAGAATTATAAAAATCCACAATGATCAAAACTTGTTATTTGCTATAACTAGAGATACATGACTAATTGTTTTGTAACTTAGTGATATGAGAACTTTAGTTTCTGCCCCTCTAATTCCAAATTCCAAGACAATGCATCTAGTTGAAGGCTTCCTTCATAAGCTAGACCACGGAGATAATCTAACAGCTAAGTTGTGGGGCTGCTTGATAGGATTAAAAAGAGTATGGGACCTAGGGAGAGAGAGATGTTATTCTTCGAAGAGACTCTTTGGAAGCTATCCAAATCATTGCTGGCGGAGACATTAGCCTTCATAAGGACTGGATTGTGATCCCAAGAGCTTCAGAGCACGCTTGAATGGGACTGGAGAGCTGAGATGCAAGTTATTAGTCGAGAGGACAACCATATGGAGGACTCCTTTGCGACATCAACTGGAGCGTTAGGTCTCCGAATCTTAAGCTCGAATGCTGGGCGGATGACGCTAGTCATCTGGTATTGACTAGCACTACTCGTTTTTTTTTTCTTTCCAGTGTATGAAAAAAATATCTGCCCCTCTAATTAAAAAAAATAGACCCACACATGTATAAAATATATTTCTTATATTTATCAATTTATTTTTAAATTATTTCTATTTAATACTCTATCAACAATGATCAAGTAATTGAATAGGTGGGGTTAAAGAAGATATTAGTTAAATGTTTTAGAAAAAATGTTATATTAACTAACTTAATTAATTTTTTTAATCTAATCAAATTAGTTAAATAAATCTTATATTAAAAATAAAAGGTGTATAAGGGAAAGGAATTCTCATTGTCTTTTACTACACTCTTCTTTCTTTGACCGTTAGATCAGTATTTGAATGATTTAGATTTTATTTTGTATTTTTTTATTTTTTTCTTCATGCAATTTTAAACTATTTTGATCAAATTTTAACATTTTAAATTTGATTATTTATTATTTACTTAATATAATTTTATATTGTAATAATATTATAAAAATTTAAGTCCTTAATGGTTGATATAACACTTAAAAGAGGAAGATGGTGGAAAAGGAATGGAAAGAAAGAGGTCCTGATCTTCTGTTGCATATGTTATCCTTTTCCACCATCTTCCCCTGGATCCCCTTCTTATTTTAATTGGTAAATCAATATTTAAATGGTTTAAATTTAATATTTTATAAGACTATTATTTAAATGTTAAATTATATCAAAATAAATATTCTCTTGTATTATATTCAAATTTAATGATTTTCAGTTAAATTATAATTGATGTCTTATTAAATCATAGAGAATGATAGAAGAAGGTCTTATAAGATTTATAAATGGTAAATCCCTAGATATTTTGTTATGTTGGATTGTAAACATAAATATTTTCACTATTTAATAATCATTATCATTAGTAAATCTTAATTGACGTAGCAGGGTTTTTTATTCAGATTTTATCAAATCCAAAATCTGGTAAACTAATTAAAATAAAACATATCAAATGTGCTCAACATATAAAAATCCTTGTCCTGCATTCATATACTTAGAACAGATCGAGATTGAATAATTGATAAAGGATTAAGACGTGTTTGATACTCAGGTAATTTTTCTTTCTTTCTTTCTTTCTTTTTTCTTTTGTACTTTTGATTCTTAAATCCTTTCAGGAAAAAAAAGGATCTATTCTTGTATGGTTCAATTGTTTGTATGAATTTTGAATGAGATTGATGATGAAAAATCTGTGTCCATTTTGATTGTACTTAAAGTTTGATCTGAATTTTATTATGTCGATGAATTTTAATTAAGTAATGGTGAATTATTAATATTGCAATCATGATCAGTTCTTTTGCAAACTTGTCATAAATCTTTTATTGAAAGCTCAATGACTTATGGGAAAAAATAATTCTTAAGCTACTTGTAGTTCTTTAATTTGGTACATGTGTATTATTTTTCTTTATTAAACCCTTCAATTTTATTCTTTTAGCAATGTCAACCCCTACTATTTTGCTCTGTATACAAAGCTTAATTGTGTTAATAAAGTAAAATTAAGATATTTATTAAGGGAAGAAAAGTACGCAAGTACCAAAGTTTCGTATGAGGATAGATGAGGGAAGTATTTCAATATACAGAGAAGATGAAAGTCTACCTGGTTCATAATTGAAAGTAGAAGGTATTTCAAATAGTAATTAGGTTCTGATACTAAGAGGGAGTATCTCCTTATAAACTCTGAGACTCAGTATAAAATATTTATAAAACTGATCTTATCATAAGGACTTATTTTGACATTTTTAACTCTGGTGCCTTTTTAAAATCCAGAACTTTTGGCTATCTGTTAAATTTGCTCAACATTGATAGGTGTCTAACCAGGTGGAAAATCATGGTAGGAAGTGTTGAGGTATGATGCTTTAGAAAGAGGAAGATGATCATTCATTAAAATGTATAGTGGTCTAGAAGGAGTTAAGAGCTATATTTTTTATGGTATGGAGAGATAGTTTGTTATAATATTCTGGTGATATTTGAATTTGGTCATAAAGATCTCTTAGTTGATGTCTTCTCTCTGAAGATACGACCACTTTGCTTTAAGCTTGTTATTCTAGCTATACGTCCACCAATTCAGCCACAACTATTATCATGCATTGCCATAATCCATATTGGCTTTCTGAAAGAGAAATGGTGCTACTTTTAGCCCAAATGGCATTAGGTTTCTTTGATATTGAGTATTAGGAATACAATAGGCAATCTTGTATCTTTGGCAAAATATATCTATTGATTTTTAAGAGTTTCTATCTAAGAGTAGTTATAATTGAAAGATGACATCTTAGAAAAATCAAATAATATTTGTTACAAATAATTAATATAACTAATTTTTTAATTTAATTAGATATATAACTCTTATATTAAGAATATGAGGTAATAATATGAAATATGTGTGGAAGAGAAATTTTCATTCCTTCTCTTTTATTTTTTTCTGTTTAGTATATGAGGATAAGAAAATTGTTTGTTTTATATATTTAATTTCTATTTCTATATTACTTCTATGATTTTCATGTATTCATTAAATCATTTTTATAATAATTAAAAAAATATTTAAAAAATTAAAATAAAATAAACAACTGTACGGAACAATGCATAATTTAATTTGACATACATGAAGTAGTCCATCAATCCTATTCACAAATTGTTGGTTGCGGAGGTCAGCGGCCTCATATTTTTGAAAAAGAAAATTTAAATTTAAATATCAAAAAATATATTTATTAGAAGAGATAAAAATCTTTTATATTCTAGGCTTGAAAAGGAATTATACTATTGACTAAATTAAAAAAAAGATAGTCCATTGATTCTTCAATTTGCTTATTGTGAAATTGACATCAACATTCTTTGTAATATATTCAAACTTTTCTTATATCTTGTGTTGCTCAGAATTAGTATGGAGATAACTCAAATTCAAACTCATGAATTGCAAAACAACAACACAAAAGATCATCAAGAACGCGATGATGATCAAAGTAGCAGCAGCAAGTGGCAACAACATCTTACACAAGACATTTCAGAATCAATTTTAAGAAGATTATGTTTCACAAACTTCTTGAAGTTTGGTTTGGTTTGTTCATCTTGGAATGCTACACTAAACAGTGCCATAAAAAGCAAACAATGTCATCCAAATCCTCAAATACCATTCCTTATGTTATGCCCTCAGTGGATATTTTCTACGTTAAATACTTTCTTGGTTGAAGTAAACAAAAAAACATTTCTTTACCCAAAAAGACGCCTATATCCCACAAACCAACTTGTTCTAGGTTCCATTGATGGCTGGTTAATTATGCTTAAACTTACAGAAACTTACTGTTTCATACCCTTCTTCTTCAACCCTGTGTTAGGTCACAGCTTTGAGTTACCCTCAATGAAAGAAGTTAATCACTTGACCATCAAAAAGATGGCGGCCAGCTCTACCCCAAATAATAATAATAATGACTCAGTTTTTGTGGTGTGCCTTGCTGACGATAGGATCATTTCCTGTAAAATCGCAGACAAGTCATGGAGTTTGATTAAACCTATGAGAATGAGAAGTTTTTCGGACATAGTAGTAATTGGAAACTTATTATATGTTCAAGGTAATAGAAGAAGATTAGATGAGATAGAAATTTACAACCTTAATGATATCGAGGCGGCTCATCAAAAGCTTGTTGTTCTTGATCCCAAGCCACAAGTTCTTCATCATCAGGGTTATTATGATGAAGACGTTCACTTGGCTCATGATGTAGTTTCTGGAGATTTAATGCTCGTTGTGATCAAATATGTAATTGGTCTGAGCAATTTTTTATTGGGAGCTAGTGGTTATTTTAGTTCTATAAAAGGATTCAGAGTGATGAAGATGAAGCTGGACAGAAGTAGTACTGATAATGGGGTTCGATGGGTTGAAGTTGAAGATTTGGGTGATTGTGTGATGTTTTTTGATCAAAGGAACTGCAGATTAATCTCAACTGTTGGTTTGGAGATGGAAAATGTTAGAAGAAATTGTATATATTTTGCGGAGGGGCTTGATGTTGGAGTCTTTTGCTTATCTGATAAGAGTTTTCGCTATTTTCATATAAGTGAATCAAATAGTTCAGTTCTACGACATTGGTACCATTGTTTGTGGTTCACACCTAATCTTTGGTAACTTAAAAGGATATTTTTGTCATTTTCTTTTATTTAGAAAGTAAGCATTAACGGTTTAAAGTTACAAAAACATTATACATATTTATTTAGTCATAATAATTATACACGCGCGCGCACACACATATATATATAACTCTCGTCTTTCGATATAAAAGTAGGATTTATAATATTTTATATAACTTAAATACGAGACTTTAGATTTTTTAAATTATCAATTTGCAATTCACTTAATTAATTGTTAGATATAGAATAGGTTTATATATTTTGTCATTGTTAAGGTTTGTTGTTATTTTTCTTGTTATCTTAAAAAACAAAAAATGGGATCAAGTTTTTAGAACAAATGCATAGAAAATAACTCTTCAAACATAGTATATCATTATTACTTGTTATGATGACTCTTGCATTTGTGATAAGATAATATGGTTCAATATTATAAAATGGGAAATTAACTTACCAAAATTAGAAATCCACAAGTTATCTTAACATTAATATGATAATTTTAAAAATAAAAATATGAAACTAGTCTATGACATAAAAATTCACACACACATTCTTAAATCTAAACTACTCTTAGAATTGTTGAAACACAACTATCCTAACACAATAAATTATTCACATATTTCTATATTTAATTATATAGATATAAAATTAAGAAAAAATCTTAAAAAAATATTATTTAAATTTTAAAAAATTTAAATTAATTTATTTTTTTTATATTTTAAAGTTATTTATTTTTTATAAAATAAATAATAATATAATTTATAAAAAATTAATTTAAAATATTAAAATTTAAGTAGTATATTTTGAGGAATTTCTTAAAATTAAAACTAAGACACAAATTACTATTTATCAACTTGATTTCAAGTGTACAGTGCAACGTGGCTGCATGTGGACCGTTCACATGAAAGACACAAATTACTACTTATCAACTTGATTTCAAGTGTACTGTGCAACGTGGCTGCATGTGGACCGTTCACATGAACGATGCTTCTCCACAGCAATATAAGATCTGAGGGCTTCAGCATCTCGAACCTACTGCACGGGATCGTACGTAGCGCTCAGCCATGGCCTCAACTCTCTCGAAATTGAAGCTCTCAGTGCTGTTGAGCCTCCTCCTCGCATCAGTTTCAAGCTTCGCGAAGGTTCCTCCGACATGCAAGCGCATCGAGTGCCCTTCCTACGACGTGATTCATGACGGCAACGGCTTCGAAATTCGCCGCTATAATTCCACCGCCTGGGCCTCCTCCGACATTCAAGACATTTCTCTTGTTGAAGCCACCAGAACTGGATTCCGAAGGTAAATTTATTCTCTCGGAGTTTTTCTTTGGGAATTTCTCGAGTATCGGGTTGGTTCATCTTAGCAATAAGATGAACACATGTTATTACCAAATGATTGAGTCCTTGAAGCTTTTCACTTGCATTGTTAGTATCAGGCTATTGACCATAATTCTAGCCGAAATGAGAAGTTACTTGTTAACATTTTGTCTTAGAATTTTGTGAAACTTGTTTGGTGACAAAAGATGCACAAGACTTTGAGGGGAAAATAGTGCTACATTATTCTGATGTTAGTGTTTTGTTACTGAGTTGCTGATGAAGTTATATTGAAGTTTAGAAGATACATATTTAACTAGTTAATGAGTGAAGTTCATTGTTATTGTAGGCCCTTCAACTTTTGCTTGCTACTCGTATGACCATTGTTAGTCTGAAATTGAAAAATGAATGAATTTTAAGTAAATATTTGAAAATTGTATTTTCTTATACATTTTTTCCTTAAATACCCGTAACAGATAAGACATATGTTTTCCATAAGATATTTTAAGTGAAGATAATTACCGTGCGATTTTGTAAGGAAATTCTGAACTACTAATTTCTCAAGGTCAGTAATACTAATTCATATTTGATTTATTCTTCTACATAAAATGCCTCCATATTTTGGATAAAGCTTTTGCAAATTTGAGCTATGCATATCCATTTGTTATTATAAACCTTTTATCGATATAAACTGTTCTTTTCTGTAAGATGAGACTTTATCAATAAAAGTTCAGGGAGTATCCAAAGGCTAGACTGAACTTTATATACAGCCAATTGACATCTAATATAATTATTTGATGCTACTTACCCTTCGAAATACTATCTCTTTATCCATTGAATGCTTGTCTTTTGATATATAAGTGGGGAATAGAAGAAGTATTTTAGCTGCCTTTCTGTAATTGAAGCATGAGATGCAATGGAACCTTTCACGAAATGGGGTTTGGTACTGATTTGTAAAAAAATTATATATTCATTTATATAACTATGGTATGAAAACTCAACCCCGATCAGCCAATTAGACCAGTGAATGAGTGAATCAGTCTTTTGACTAGTCTAGTCAAGAGTTATAGATAGATTGACTAGGTTAGATTGTTTTTTTCTTCCTAAGCATGAAACAACATTGTTTTAACTTAGAAAAAGAAAGAAAAATAGCAGTACACCATATTTGAACTTTAGTAATTGTGTTTTATTAGATTATGTGTAATTTATACATGAATATTCCACTCGTGGATTAATGCATTTTATATTTAAATATTATTCTTTTCAAAGTTATATATTAATAATTTTGTATATTTTATTTAAATATATCATTTTAATTATAACCGGCCTTACCTTGGTTTGAACCACTACTTTAACCGGATCATTAACTGGTCTGGTTTTTCAGGATCCTGCATATAACAGAGACTTGACGAGTTTTGCTTTAATCCAGTCCTAGATTAGCACTAATAAGTCACATTATAGCAAACGAGCCCTTGATTAATCTAGTGCATTGTCATCATCTTTTACAGGTTATTTGATTATATTCAGGGCAAGAACAACTACAAGCAAAAAATTGAGATGACAGCACCAGTGATCACTGAAGTATCACCAAGTGATGGACCTTTCTGTAAGTCCTCATTTGTGGTAAGCTTCTTTGTGCCAAAGAAGAACCAAGCAAACCCTCCTCCAGCAAAGGGTCTCCATGTTCAAAGATGGAAGCCTGTGTATGCAGCGGTGAGGCAGTTCGGTGGGTTTGTGAGAGATTCAAATGTTGGGGAAGAAGCTGCTAAATTGAATGCCAGTATTGCAGGCACTGAGTGGTCTTCTGCCATTGAAAAGAGTCACAGAGCTGGACATGCTTCTGTTTATATTGTTGCTCAGTATAATGACCCTCTTGAGTTTGATAATAGGGTCAATGAGATATGGTTCTTGTTTGATTTGGGGAATGCAAGGCAATCTGTCTGAAGCTGATTTGGGAGAAAGCAAAGATCAATTTTCTGTTTCTAGCGTGTAAAGTTTCAATGAGTAAGCTATGAACAGATTAATACACCAAGAACTCTTATTTATTTTAATGTGTTAATTTGATCAAGAAATAAAGTGATTTACAGTTTCCTAAGCGTGGAAATAGAACCAGGGTTTTACATTCTTTCTGATTATTTGCACATAAACATGGTAGCTAGATGTAATTTTCTGGCCATTAGATGCTTATTTGTAATTTTGAGACAGCTAAGGGAAAAAAGTACTTAAAAACTGGCGTGATTATTAAAATAATATAAATTAGTTAAATTGTGTAAAAATATTTATAAATAAAACAAGGTTACTAAATAGGGCTAGTATTTTTTAATTTAAAATAATATTATTTTAAGTTTATTTAAAGAGAGAGAAAAATATATAATTTAATCTTATTTAAAACTTTTGATCCAAGTAATCATTTCGTTATACATCGACAATTTATTTCCAACTTCTAAAACTTTCCAGTTGCTTCTAAAACTTTCGAGAACGTCACTGTACCCTAGACCAAAGTAAAATTAAATTTTGTAAGTGAAAATATATTGATAACCTTATTTTTTTGATATATAAAATGAGGTCTATTTTCACGAACATCCGACTAGGGTGGCCAGGTGGAGCTTTGACGTCAACGGTGGCCAACAGGCCCTCCGTCAACTGGCCACTAAACCTCGGAGAATAAATGTGCAAAAAATATGGCCAACGGGTTTGAACCAATAACCTTCCGGCCTAGTAAAAAGATAATGGCCACCAAGCCAACCAAACTTTTAAAACATGTAGAGCAAAAGTAATATAATTAACAAAACAATTTAACTATCTAGATAGTTAACAAATAAAATAAAAAAATTTAGAACAAAAATTAATCCATTAATAAAAATATAACAAAATTAATAACTCTCTCTCTCTCACACACACACATATATATATATAAGTATTCATAGATACTAAATAAAATAAAAAAATTTACAATAGAAATTAAGAGATTAATAGTAAATATAAAGATATTAACAACTCCCATATATATATATATATATAAGTATATAGTTCTATATTAATAAGTAAAATAAAAAAATTTAAAATAAATAAAAATCTTGACATTTGTATTTGTTAAAGTTATTACTTAGCCTTATGTTTATTCTAAATCCTCCATTTTTATTATAAATTTTTTTACTTTACTTGTTAATACATATTTAAACATTTATATATATGAGAGTCATTAATTTCTTTATATTGGTTAGTAATATTCTATTTTTTATTATAAATTTTCTTATTTTATTTGTTATTATAGATTTAGATACTTGCATAGATGAGAGTTGTTAATATCTTTATATTTATTGTTAATTGCTTAATTTTTGTTATAAATCCCCCATTTTACTTGTTAATGTAAATATGAACATTTATATATATAAAAATTATTAATTTCATTTGTGTATTGTTAATTTATTAATTTTTATTATAAATCTTCCTATTTCATTTATTAATAATATGGACACTTGAATTTATTTTGTTACTTATATTAATTTTTACTCTATAGGATTAAAATTTTAGTTGGCTTAGTGCTCACAATCCTTTCCGTGTGTCATGGGGTCATTAGGTCACATTCTTAATTCTTTTTTGTGGGTTAGAGGTCCAATAAGTAGCTATCGGAGCTTTGGCAGATATTGACCTCATTTTATAAAAAAAATGTAACGGTATTAATATCTTTTTACTTATAAAATTTAATTTCACTTTGGTGCAAGGGGTATAGCGAGATTTCAAAAACTTTTGTACGCATTGGAAATATATTGTCGGGTGTGCAATGAAGTTTTCTCAACAAAAGCATTTAAGAGGAGAGAGAGTGAGAGAGCCACTATTCATCAACATTGCGGATTTGGTTTCTTTCCAATTTGTTTTTTCTTCCTTTTCACTTCCTTTCCACTCCCCATTTCAAGCCCTCAACTCTTGAATTAAATTTTGAATGGATAGAACTAATATTTTACAAAATATTTTTTTTTATTTTTTCTCTTAATTATAGTTCTAGATTATTTAGATTCAGTTCATTTAAATTTATTTATTTATTTTCATAAATATTTTCTTATTTTTTCCTTTTAATATAGTTCAAGATTATTTATATTAAGTTTTCACAATTTAAATTTATATATTTATTTTTATAATTTTATATTTTAATAATAATTTTGTAAAATAAAGAGAAAGTGGAAACAAAAAGGAGTGGAGCGAAGAGAAGATATTGACAATTTGACATTGGCAGACACGTTCCATAAACAAGAAAAAAATGGAGAAAAAGATAAAAGATGATAAAATCAGCCATCAGGGGCCACTTTGAGTGAAAAAATCAGAAACAACGTCATCTTCATCCGGTCCGGAACCTCTCCATTGAGCCTCCATTTAATTAAAACGCTGCGTTTAGAATGAAAAACAAAACCCGGATTTCTTTTTTAATCAGTGTCGATCAAAAGCCTCTTTCCCCTTTCACGCTTGCCAAATCTGGATAGAAGAGTTCGAGCTCTCCTCAGAAGCTTCTTTCCCCTTCGTCCTGCAATGGAGTTCTCGATTCCCTCAAACCACATTAGGCCTCGCCATCGCCTTCTTCCCCCATCAACCTTCGAGATATAGGTGAATGTTCGAAGTTCTTCATCGTCGACGTCTTCTTGGTCAGTTCATCATCCAAAGCTTCGAACGTCCAGCTTTGTGGTAAGTACATTAGTTTGAAAGCTTCCCCCATGCTTTATCCTTCTGGAACTTACAATTCTACTGAACCAATTGTTTAAATCATAGATCTGAGTTCTTTTATGTCCTTTGTTGTAATTTTGTATCCTAGAGTAGATTTTGCCTCAATTTACAGGGAATCTGCCTTGTGTGAGTAAGTAATAATATGAATTACTTTATTAATTGCTAATTATGCATGATGTTAAATCAAGCAAAAGCTCACCCTCTCCTGATTGTTTTATATTAACTGGCAACAACTATGAATGGCATTAAATCAAGCAAAGGCTCCCCGTGCTGGATGGCACCTGAGGTTAGTTGCTACCTTGCATAATATGTTTTTTTTCTCATGGATGAACTAGAATGAGTTGTCATGGCCATCTGGCTCAATTGTTAGCCTTGGTATGCATTTATAAATTGCTCTGATTTAATGAGACCTACCAATTTGCATATGAGAATACAAGGAAAGATATTTCAGTTTCTATACCCATTGAATTTGTTTGTGTATGATTTAGATGTTGGAAAAGAAGGAACACTGGCCAATAAACCATGCATATGGCTTTAATTAATACTTGTCTTCTTTAGTTACTTTTAGCATTGCTCCAGCGACTGGATCCAACAATGATCGAGTTAGAGTGAGTTATATATTGAGGAAAAACAGAGAAAGAAATAAAATAAGATTCAATTGAAGTTCATGTGTTGGATTTATTACTTCTACTATAGCATAACAGTTTTTGCGTACTGTATGTAAAACAAATAAGTGGCTTAGAATGTTGGAAATAACGAAGTAGACACCCAGCTTCCCTATAGACTCTTTCCCATTGCCTCCTTAATGACAAAGAACTCTTTACATCATTCTTGATATATCCCAAATTAGCCCTCCCTCCTGCATATTTACTTGTTAAATTAAAAGAGGCTTTCTGCTTAATCCCAACATCTTCAACAACCTCCAAAGCTTTTGATAGGCCTTGTGATGCTAACATATGAACAGTTTCATGAGGCTCAAAGGATGATTATGGTCCAAAAACAGTCCAGCAATTCTATATCTTCCATTCACGTTTTTAATTATCATTCTAACTTCACACCCGTTCTTATTTCCTGTCGAGGGTTCTTAGTTTTAAAATATCTTTTTCTGGTGATCACACTCCCTCCTTATTATAAACATATCTGTAATATGTGATAGAACCATCCTTTCTAGTCTTTAAAGTTTTCTTTTCTAACATTAAATCCTATTCTTCCACCATGCTCAACCCAATATCGTTATGCCTCTTCTATTTTATCAAATTCAAGACTAAGTGTGGGAATCATTATTCTCCAGCATTCAATGTCAAATGATCGAAGCTGAAAAAAAGGAGATGCCTGAAAAAAGAGTAAGCAATCTAAAACATAAATACCCTGACTTAGCATGAATAAATGAAATTATTAAACATCTGGTAGTTTAAACAAAAGAAAAACAAGTGATCAAACGCGCAAGAGGCAAGCACAAAGGAGAGTACAAAATAAAACGATTCCTTTTTTTTTTAACTGGTTAAACAATCAAAACAAGCAAACATTAAAAAAAACTCAAAGGGATGAATACAAATTATAATACAGAGATACATAACCAATGAAGAAGCAACCAGCAAATACAAGTGATGAACCAGCGAAAACCCTTCTTCAACGATTTCTTCTCACGTTCGACCTGTGAAGTTTTTTGGAAACCAAACCATGAATTTCCCGCTCAACTGGAAAAATAGGAGAGACCGAAATCAATTTTAATGCAAAGCACTGATTAAAAAAGAAAATTGCCATTTTTTATTCTAAACGCAGCGTTTTAATTAAATGCAGGCTCCACGGAGAGGTTCCGCACCCATCATCCATCCCAACCTTCTCCTAAGCTTGCGTAGATCAGCACACGGTATGGTAAGTAGCGTTCAACCATGGCTGTTATTCACGAAATTGGAGCTCTCTCTGTTGTTGATCCTCCTCCTCGAATCGGTTTCAAGCTTCGCGAAAGTACCTCCCACGTGCAAGCGCATCGAGTGCCCTCGCTGTGATGTGATTCATGTCGGCGAGGACTACGAGATCCGCCGCTACAATTCCACGGTCTGGGCCTCCCCCTACCCATTTCAAGACATTTCTCTCGTTGAAGCAACCAGAAGTGGATTCTGAAGGTAAATTTCTTCTCTCGGAGTTTTCCTTTTGGGAATTTCTCAAGTATTGAGTTGGTTCTCGTTTGTTGCTATAGTCCATTGAAGATGAATTGATGTCCTATTTGACTATCTTTGTATTATTGGATGAGTGCTCATCTTTTCATAGAAGTGTATTTGAGTTTTATATCTAGGATCAAAATAAACTCATCTATTAGTTCTTAAATTTAGGATCTTAAATTTAGGATAAGAGGACTAGAAAATACCAGGGTTTTGCTCAATCTAGTCCTGGATAAACACTGAACGAGCCTTTCATTAATCCTTGACACTGTCTTTCATGTTTTACAGGTTATTTGATTATATCAGGGGAAGAACAAGTACAACCAAAAAATTGAGATAACAGCACCAGTCGTCACTGAAGTAGCACCTAGTGATGGACCACTTGGGTGAGCCCATATTTGTGGTAAGCTTCTATGTGCCGAATAAGAACCAAGCGAACCCTTCTCCGGCAAAGGATCTCGTTGTCCAAAGGGTGAAGCCAGTGATGCGGCAGTAAGGCAATTCAGGGGTTTGTGAGAGATTCTAATGTTGGGGATGAATTTGCTACCTTGAAGGCCAGTATTGCAGGCACTGAGTGGTCTGCGGCCTAAGTTAAATGGGGGAGAAAACAAATATCAATTTGCTGTTTCTAGATGACAATATAACTTAATGTGGTCAATGTTCTCGTAGCTAGTAAAGATTTAGTTTCATACTATTAGTTTCTACCTATTTAATTCCAAAAAAAAAAAAAAGAAAAGTGTATAAGGTTTTCATGAGCAAGCTATTGAACACTCTTGCTTTATATTTTCTTGAAATTTAAGACCAGCTTTAAATAACCTCTCTCTTTCTTTATGATGCCCACTTCTCATAATTTCATGAAGCTGCTTTTTCTCACTTGAATCACTTTCCACACTCCCACATTTTCAGCACACACAGGTGAAGCATCAAGTTAATGACCTTAACTTAATGCCCAAAAGCTTCATCCCGTCCCACTTTCTAAAATGTTTGAAAATTAATATTAGTTTTTTACTACTTTTTATTACCTTTTAATTTAAGTTGGGCTTGGGCACAAAAATCTTAACTAAATGGTCTAAACGATATTGATATTAGAAGCCATCAGTGTGATAGCTGCTTTTTTAACAAATGTCACAAAAGCTTCCAACAACGTTCCCAACTACTACAAATCAATACAATATTCTAAAAAGAAATTTAATTACTCCTTCCTAATTATAAAGCTAAATATGGGATAAGATTTATTCTTAAATATAAAAATCTAATATATTTTATTTTTTAAAATTATAATTTTTCATATATCCTTATATAATTCCATATATTAAAAAGTATTTAAATACAATTAAAATATATATTTTAAAAACATTAATACTTAATTATTATGATTAATTTTTTTAATTTATTTAAATTAACTAGACAGAAACTGAGAGATTATTAGCTATCCATGCATAGTATCAGAAAACACACACACACACACACACACACACACACACATATATTGGGAAAAAGTTGATCTATGGCTGGATTGTGGACCTTCTAGTATATGAACGGTCACGATTGCTCGAAGTCAGCCGTTTCCAGAAGTCAGTGGTCCCCATTCGTTGCTTCTCCACAGCCATGAAAATTCGGAGCTTCATCCATTTTGAACCTTCTAGGCTTGTGTAGAATCGCAGCAGAGTATCGTAAGTGGCGTTCAGCCATGGCCGTGACTCTCACGAAATTGAAGCTCTCACTGCTGTTGAGCCTCTTCCTCGCATCGGCTTCAAGCTTCGCGAAAGTTCCTCCCACATGCAAGCGCATCGAGTGCCCCTCCTACGATGTGATTCAAGTCGGCGACGGCTACGAAATCCGCCACTATAATTCCAGTGTCTGGGCCTCAACCTCCCCCATTCAAGACATTTCTCTTGTTGAAGCTACCAGAACTGGATTCCTAAGGTAAATATCTTCTCTCGGAGGTATTTTCTTTTGGGAATTTCTCAAGTATTGGATTTTTTTCCATAGTCCATCTAAGTTTGGGGAACGAAGTTTCATAATACATGATTGAGTCCTTTATGTTTTTTCCCCTTACTGCGCATTAACCTATTGTTAGCGTTTGGTTGCTGACAAATTCTTGTTCATTGAAGACTAGGAAATAATTATTAAACAACTTGATCCCTATATTTTGTGCTTCATAGTTTAGTCCCTTCATATTTTACTTGCTACTCGTTTGACTACTGTCACTGATACGATGAAGGCATGTTCTGGGTAAAACTTCTTCAAGAATTGAACATGTATTTCTAAAAGTCAAGAACGGAATAGATAAGATATATGTTTTTCTCATTAGATAAGTGAAGTTAAATAGTTATAGTGTTTTGTTGGGAATTTATTAACTTTTAACTTCTCAAGTTCACTAATGGACTAATAGTATTCGTACTTAATTTGTCCTTCTTCACAAAATACCGTCTAAATTTTGATAAAGCTTCTGCAAATATAATCCATTCATATTCACTTGTTATATTAAGATTATAAGCCTTCAATGAGCTAAGCTGTTCTGTAACAAGAGAACTTTGTCAAATGGCAGTGCAGGGAGTATACGAAAGCTAGACTTAACTTTAGAAACATCCAACTGATATCTAATATCTAATATCTACATGTAATACTACTAGCTATTCATTATTAGCCAGACGGTAAATTTAATAACAAAGACTTGAGTTTTGCCTAATGTAGCCCTAAGTAAGAACTAACAAGTCCAAATATAATGAATGAGTTCTTTCATTAATCCTGTGCACCCTCGTCATGTTTTACAGGTTATTTGATTATATTCAGGGCAAGAACAACTACAAGCAAAAAATTGAGATGACAGCACCTGTGATCACTGAAGTATCACCTAGTGATGGACCTTTCTGCGAGTCCTCATTTGTGGTAAGCTTCTTTGTGCCAAAGAAGAACCAAGCAAACCCTCCTCCATCAAAGGGTCTCCATGTTCAAAGATGGAAGCCTGTGTATGTAGCAGTAAGGCAGTTCAGTGGGTTTGTGAGAGATTCTAATGTTGGGGAGGAAGCTGCGGCATTGAAGGCCAGTATTGCAGGCACGGAGTGGTCTTCTGCCATTGAAAAGAGTCATAGAGCTGGACATGCTTCTGTTTATACTGTTGCTCAGTATGATGCCCCTTTTGAGTATGATGATAGGGTGAATGAGATATGGTTCTTGTTTGATTTGGAGAATGGAAGGAGTTCTATCTGAAGCTGATTTGGGAGAAAGCAAAAAGATCAATTTGCTTGCTCTAGATATATAGCATGTAAAGTTTCAATGAGCAAGCTATGAACAGAGTAACACACCAAGAACTGATCTGAAGTATTTTAGTTTGTTAATTTGATCAAGAAATAAAGTGCTTTACATTTTCATAAGGTTGGAAATAGAGCAAGTGTTTTATATTCTTTTGGATTATTTTCAAACAAACAGGGTGGCTAGATGTAATTTTCTCACCATTAGGATCCTTGCTCGTAATTTTGAGGCAAATAAAGATGCATATTTAACTATTTGATTACTATACTATACTTCTCTGGTATAAAGTTTAGTGCCATCATATTGAACCTGCTACTCGTTTGACTACTGTCACTGACAGAATGAAGGCGTGTTGTGGAAAAAAAGAACTTTCCAAGAATTGAATATGTATTTGTAAAAATCAAGAAGGAAATAGAAGAGATGTTTTCTCCATTAGATATTTCAAGGTAAAGTTAATTATTATACCATTCTGTTGGGAAATTCTTAACTATTGACTTAGGAACTATCATCCTCCACAATTTCTCAGAAAAAATCAAGCTTCTTGTGCATCGCAACCTTGAGAAATTGAAGATACATATAACGATCTTCGGCAGTTTCTTGCGGATGAATCGAAGGGTTAGGGTTCCTTCTGTCCCGTTGCTTGCCACTTCAATTCCTTGTGAGTCGCAATCGTGAGCCAGACGCCACATCACGTGCCAGGTCCCATTTGCTCAGTACGTCCAGTCATCATCCTAGTCAGACGCCATAGGATCTGCCAGCTCATCAAAGTCGCACACATCATCAATGAGTCAGACGCCACATCACACAGCATGCCATCACATCTGCCCAGTCACCACCCGAGGCATCCGCCAGTTCAACAAACACATCAGCAAGATTTCCTGTCCCCATCAGAGTCAGACCAACGTATTTTGCCTGCTCACCGATATTGTTCGTCACCACGAGTCAGACGCCCTGACATGTGACACGTCATCAAATCAAACCAGTCACCTTCGAGTCAGTCAACACATCATCCACACGTCACCAATATGTCCGACTCATATTGCCACATTAATTATAAATTTGATTATTTGGGGAAGCCATTTCTCCCGCTCTCTTCTGTTATAAAGTAGGGTTCCAATTTTCTTCCCCACGAACAAGCACTCCCTACTTGGTCGACCTAGCCGTCCGCCGTTGTCAGCCCTGCTGGGTTGTTCTCGGGCAGGTGGCGAGGAAGTTTCGAACCCTAGGGCTTTGTCTATTCCCAAAAGCCGGTGACATTGATTTGTTCAATCTGGCTTTGAATCTTTGACTTGATTTCATTCCTCGCCTCATCTGTTCACTCCGTTGTTGTCAACCCTGTGTCGGGCGCCTTCGTGCCGTTTCTTACTTTGTTTTAAAATTTTCATTTTAATTTGGCTTTGAATCTGGTCGGATAATCATTTCAATATTTGACGCTTTTGAATAAAGATTGAGTTTACCATTTTTTTAAGAAATTATATCTAGTTTTTGATTCAATGGTGTGTAACCGGCTATTATATTTCTGCACTCTTCATTTTGATTACTAGCGACTTATATGTTTTGGATTGTTTTGTTTTGCAATGTTGGATTTGTTGTGTATTGGCATTCTGTTCATTTGCTTTTCATAGATTGTTTTCCAGAACTTCCAACTTCTTTGGTTGCTTTTGTCTAAGAAAATCCTGTGCAAGGAGGACAATGAAGAATCTTGGTGCTGATCTTGGTCTAAAGACTGCCCAGCTTGCTGCTGGTGGTGGTCTCTCTTGCCAGACTTGATGTTTTCCTTACTCATCTGAGATCCTCCTTGGGAATTTTCATCATTTTTGAGAATTTGTCGAATGTTCTAAGGTTTCATTTTAACAAAGTGCTTCTAATATGTGTGACTTTGTAGTTTTGCAGATTCAATAGAATCATTCTAGTGATAGGTAAAATGTTTTAAACACGGGCAGTTTTATAAAGTGATGATAAAGCAGGTACTTCTGATGTATTGACATGTCTAAAACGATCTCCTGGCGCAACATACTGTAGTTGTGCCGAGCATGTGAATCTCCTGGCGCAACATACTGTAGTTGTGCCGAGCATGTGAATCTCCTGGCGCAGCATACTGTAGTTGTGCTGAGCGTGTGGAATGTCTCTGCATTTGATTAAACATCTGCCAACTGATTTATACTGTCCATGTCATTGCTATTGTAAACAACTGATTTATACTGTCCATGTCATTGCTATTGTAAACATGCAAGTAAAATTTCAGCTTCTGCTTCATGCAAATTTAACTTTTAAACTTGGGTAAGTCAAGGAGTGTAGGCTAGGACAACTTGTCAATTGGAACTTAAACCTGGAGTTTGGTAAACTCTTGAGTTGATACATCAAGTTTAGCAGATCATGAAACAGATGCAATTTGGCTTCTTTTATTTCTGAATTTCTCATCACTCAATTGCTAAAGCTTGGTTTGGATGGGGAGAGAAGTAGGGGATAGAGAATACTAGGAGGGAAAATTCCTAAAAATAGACTATTTTTGAGAGATTTTCCTCCTAGTATTCTCTGTGCTGATATTTTTCTCCCCATCCAAACCGAGGGTCAATGCAGAAAGAGGTGCAGTTCAGCAATCAATGGTACCTCAGGATTCCCAAACAACTATTGCAGTGCAAAATGAAGCAAGCCTCTTTTCCCCTCTTCCTGCAGCCCTGCTGCAAATATTTCAATTTACCCTCCCTTATATGAAGATTTTCAGTTAGTTTTCTCTTTGAAATTGCGACTGGACGCGCTTTCTCATTAGTTGCACAAGTATGAGAAATGAGTCACATTATTTATGATATGTAAGTAGCAAGATTTGTTATTGATTTCGATTTTAAGGCATTTCTGAATTTAGTTAATTTTTACTGTGACCATGATCAAAATATTTTTCTTGTGAAGCATGGTGACAGTACAATGTAAAATGTATACAAGCAGACAATCATTGTGAAGAATCTGTGCAACAAACACCTTACTGGAGGCCATCAATCATCAAATGCAGCAACATGTTTTGACTCGGTGGGTGCATGACCTGGTTAAGAGAAGCATTGAAGACAATCAAGTATAAGATTTATGGTCAATCATGTAGCCCTTGTCCAGTTCTTTTTCTCATAGCTTGCTCAAAGATTCTTTAAAGGCCAATCATCTGGCTATAATTCGGATCATTTGTGTTTATACACACACTGGAAGTGGCTTGTTTGGTATGAGGGATTTAGAGGGGAGGGGATTGAGAATTTTTATGAGTTAAATTTACAAAAATTGGAGAAATAGGGTCAAAAGTTTTTAATTAATTATTATTATTATTTTATTTTATATATTTTCTCTATTAAAATTTTATAGTCATATTTCTCCAATTTTTTTTTTTTAAATTTAACTAAAAAAATTTCCTCCCATCCCCCTCTAAATCCTTCATACCAAATCGTCTCTAAATTTTTTAGGTTTAATTATAACTCTAACTTTTGAGGAAAATTGATTCTTTTTACTTAATTAAAAGGGTATTTGAATTAACTTTTGAAAAGTGATTTTAAGTAGATATATAATCATTTGAACCATCTAAATTTAATTTCTAACAATCTACAGTGCAATAGATAGCCAAATATTCCGTCCACGGAAATTTTCTCAAAATTATAATATTAATTATTGAAAGCAGAAAGATCCTAATTAATTAATTAAGGCATGATCTCTCACCAACAGGGCCACATGATTAGAGATATGTCTAATTTCAAACCAAAATGGTTTAGAATCAACCTACCAACTGTTTTTGCAAACATTTGGTCACATGTGTAGGACCTTCACTTGAGACAATATTGTTTTGTGCATTCATCCACCTCTCATATCATTAAACAACCACATTTTATATTAGTTTTAATATTATTTTTATTATTCAATTAAAATATACAATAAATACCATTTTAACACTTTAAAAGTGGCCTGATGATGACTAAAACATCTAAAGTTCTATTCATATAGATTCTCAGGTCAATTCCCATTGAATAATGAAGACTTTATTCAACATTTTTATTAAAATAATAAAAAAAAGATTTGGTTCATTGCATCTTGCACATTATTATCTCTTGATGCATCATTATCGCAAAAATCTTATCCCCAACCATAGTTGTCCACTCCAACAAATTATTAATTAAATATTGCCATTATCCTTTGAACAATATTGTCACAAATTGTCTCTTAATTACTGGTCATTAGGTGGACACATTGTCTCCTTTGTGATATATCCCCCAATTATCTAATGATTCTTTTTTTTTTCTTAAATATTATGCTCACCTGGATGTTTGCCACTTGTAACTGGACAAGGAGACATCATGAGGTCAAATTAGCTAAACATTCTTAATTACATTATGTATTTCCTCTGTCCCTATTTACTTGTTCTTATTAAAAATATACATACTTCTTTAGTTTTATTTATAAGTTATTTCTAACATATTTTACGCAGACTAAAAAAAACTTTAAACCTCATTAATTATGTTATATAATTTAACAATTTTTTAACCTTACTTATATTTAATATACATTATACCCTATTAAAATAAAGTCAACATAATAACAAATGAAAATTAAAATATTATATTTATATGAATAATTTCTTTAAGCCTTATAGATAGAATCAAAATAAACATATTCTCTCTACCCAATAAGTAGGATTAGAGAAGTATCACCCATAAAGAAGAATGTAAAATATATGTATCATGTAAGAATTAATTCTTTTTTTCAATTTTGTCCTCCGGTTAATGTCACACTATTTTAAATCTTCACTATCTTCATTTAATGCTCTTAATATAATAGGAGTATGATTAGAAATAAGTAGTAATTATATTTTGAAATTTGGAAAAGGGCATATATTTAGAGACACAATGAAAATCTAAATAAGAACATGTAAATAAAAATTATTCGGACAGACGAAACTTGAAGAAGTTTTAATAAAACTCATTATATATTATTCTCTTGGAAGTTGTAACCTTTATATAGTTCTCATTACATGATTATTACAATTCTAATATATCTTAAATTTCAAAAAGAATTTTATTGTTTATTTATCAGTGGAATTAATTATAAACAATAAATATTTCTTTGTGTTTTTTTTACAAAAAAAGTTTAGTTAGGTTAGGCCCTGGCCCTCCACTATAGCCAGGATACGGCTCTAGGATTTAGAGAATACTTATAAAAGACTTACGATATTACCTATCAAATGAGATATTACAACGATAGAAGGAATTAAATTTGTGTTATTGTGAGATACAAATTTATTCTTTATTATATGTGTTAACTCTAATTAGCAATAATAAACATTTCTAAATATAATAGAATCTTTTAACATAACTAGTGGGTCTACTACAGCAACCCCACTTCATGTTATTGCACCATTTAGTTTCCTATATAAAGGCTTCACTCTCTTCTTCAACTTCATACCCCAATTCAGTGTCTTCCTCTCTCTACCACGCAGCTTAATTACCTCTTTGCTTCTTACTTTTTCTCGCCACTTTCTGATATTTCCTGAAGAGGAAGAAAGGAGAAAAAATCTTTTTTATTTTCTCTATAAGAACTGAGAAGACTATGGCCTGTTCTTCATCATCATCAATTCAGAGTGTGTTTGAAGGATTTGATGAGTTCCGTGAGGAAAGCAGTGTCCTTCTCATGACTTTAATGGAAGAAACCCAGGAAGATCATTACCAGAACTGTGAAGATGAAAGACTTGTGAGCATGATTCAGTCACTTGAAGCAGAGATTAATAGCACAAATCCTATGTTGATCATGGAACAGGTGGATGGTCAGGATTGTTTCACATCATCATCATCATCAGTCACTGATGATGATTATGATTGGGTTATGGATATGGAAGAAGTTGTCCCTTCTATATCATTATCATTTGATGATCTGAATGCTTGGAGTCATTGTGAAGATATGAATGAAGATTATTATTCTGATCAGCTTTATTGCGGAGTTTCTTGGGAAGCATCTGATGCAGAATTGTATTTGTAATATTAATTATAATAATCCAATCAGATGAGTCCCTGCTGGCATTATACGGAATATTTTCTCTTGATTATATTTGATGTTGATGAGATAACTGTTATACTGAACAATGATATAAGAATGAATTATGTATATTTTTACCAACCATGTAACAACAAAATTTTACTTCTGTTTAGCTAATTTGATTAGTTAATTAAAGAAAATTAATTAAGTTAGTTAATATGATATATATTTTTTAAAATACCCTAAATATTTTCCTTATTTCCCTCCCTATTACTCTTATTTGATTATTATTAATAAAATATCAATAGAGATAAATTAAAAAAAATAAAAAATATAAAAAATATGACTTATACTTAAGACTAAGATCGACTCTTTAATTAGATTCTACGTTAAGAATTGAAAGAGTAATTTTGTTTTTATTCAAAAGTGTTAAGTAATTATGGGGGTGTTTGAATTAATCTTTTAAAAGTAATTTTAGATAGGTATGTAAAAAGAATTTACTTAAAATTACTTTTAAAACTATGATTTGGGGATTTATCAAATAATCGCTATATTAAACTTTAAAAACCAAATCAACAACTGAAATAAATTTAAAGTACCAACAGTTTCATTGTTTAAAAAAAAGAATTAAATTGAAGTAGCTTTACTACTGTAATATTCTTAAAACACTGTGACTTAGCATCCATATAATTGTGTTTGAAGAAAAATACACAATGCATCTATTGAAGTTAAGTTTGAGGTTTCAAGATATCAATTTTTTTAATATTATATTTAACTAATATTTTATTTTATCTACGTGGGGTTGTTCAATCAGATTTATGTTGTAGAGTGGAGAAGTACTGTTTAAGCTAGTTACTTCCCTAACGACAAGGCAGCATATATGTGCTAATTAAACATATCCTAATAAATTAATGCACAAATTTGAGTGCTTTGAGGTTTGATGCATCCACCACCATATCACTCCCTTTTTGAAACGACATTGACCGTAAAAGAGGGGGAAAACCATATATATATATATATATATATATATATATATATATATGTTGCTTCCTAGCTCAATACAGTGAGACATGTATATCTATTATTTATATGCATGATAGATCAGGTATCTAGTTTATTTATTAAAGATACATGATCTATAAATAATTAACTAGAAACACATGTGGGTGGGCCCATGACAGCAACTTCTCCACATCATGTGTTACAGAACCGTGTGATTTAATTTGTCTATATAAAGATTGCATTCTCTTCACCTCTCAAAACCATTCTGTGTCTTCTTCCTCTTTGATCAGTTCTCTCATTTCAGCCATTACTAAAAAGAAAGAAAAGGGTGCAGTTACGTTAACTCCATGGCTTCTTCTTCTTCTTCTTGTTCAATGCCTGAGAGTGCGTGTGAAAGATTTCAGTTCTCATCAGAGGCCAACAAGATGCTTCTCATGGCTTTAATCGAGGAAACTCAGGAAGATCAGTCCTGTGCAGATGATAGGCTTATGAGTATGATTCAGTCATTGGAGGCAGAGATCAGTTTCACTAGCAGTGGCTATGATGATATGGAGGTGGGAGAGGTGGGCGATCAGGATTGGTCCACGTCATCAATATGATTCAGTAGTACCGATTGGGATCAGGACATGGAAGTGGCCTACGCTATTTCCTCATCATCATCTTCATCTTCATCTTCATTTGATGAAGAGATTATGATGAATGAATGGAGCCTTTGTGTTGCAGATGGGGATGATAGTGGCCATTATTATTCATCAGAGATTTATTATGATGGGGTTCTTTTGGAGAATTGCTTATTGCCACAAGAAACAAGTGATGTAGTAGTGTAGTGTTCTAAGATGTTCATAAGCAAAGAGAGAAATTTGAATTAAATTAATGATATGTATAATAAAATCATTATTACATACATCCTCAGAAGAAAATATGCCTCTTTCCAATACACCATTTGATTATTTGAAGTCAGAGTCATTGTGCAGATACATATGAGAATTCATTATTCTGATCACTTTCATTGTACGGGGGTGTTTCAAGTAGCATCCGATGTAGTATAATTGTGTATATATTATGAGTAAAGAGAAATTGTCGCTGAATAAATTCTACTATTTACAAAGTTATGAATAGGATAGCTAATTTTTCAAAATCTGTATAATATACGAAAGTCTACTTAATTAATGACATTTATTTATTTTAGTCCAAATCTACGTATAACTAAAAGCATTAGTTTTACTAGAGGGGTTTATGGGTCAGGTAGGATTAGGACATATCTATCATGTATCTTATCCCATCTCATATAACTTTTATCCCAATTTATGTGTATTTCAGCCAAATTAGAATTGGCACATATAATAAAAAATATGCTCATATTATATAGCAACGTAAATTTGATTTTTGCTGTCATTATAAGAATTCTTTTAATATGTGATCTTTTAAGACCCCTACAAGCGTTATTTGAATCCTAAAGCTGTGTTCTAACTATGGTAGGGGATTAATAGTGAACTTACCTAAATTTTTCTTTACCAAAAAAAACACAATTGTGTCTCATCCTATAATTCTTAGGGCTATGCTCATCCCTAGGACTCGGCTGGTACAACCTAAATAAATCGACCATAAACAATCCTAGGTCTGTATATCTATTATTTATGTTTCAAAATGTGACTTAGTAATTCACAAATGCAAGACTCTTTTTCAAGTATTTCAGTGTAGGTTTATAAAATGTGTGTGTGTGTATGGTGTAGTGCAAAACATGTTTTCTTTCTTCTTAATTATATACTTTGAAGCTAATAGACTGCAGAGATGACACCTTTCACAATTAATCCATGATTACGCACCAAGCTCCAAACGTTCTTTTTTCTTTTATAGGTTCAATCAAGTATCCATTAATTGCTTCAATCTTTTAATATAATATAACTCAATTAGGAAATAATTACTTTTAATCTTAAATAAAAGTCACTTTTAGCTACCAACAAAACCCATCACAGTTGGTAGATAGCTAAATCCCTTAATTATTGATCTTTAGAGGGATATTTATTAATAGTATAAAATTATAAGTAAAATCAAACCTATAATTTATCACTTTTATAAGAGTTTTCAAACTACTAAGCCATAAAGTATTTGGCTAAAAAAATAAATACCCATAAAATCGTGAAAGGCGACTTATATTTAAAATTTTAACGTTTTAGGACGTAAATTATTTAATTACACTTATAGTTTACTAATATATTACATTATACTAATAAAATAACAAAATAATTAGTAATATATGCGGGTTTATTAGTAAATGTTTGTCAGTTTGGAGGGTTTTATGTTCAAAATTTCAAATACCATAGGCATATCTAGATATGACTCAGAATTTAGGGGAATCTTATGCAATTTAAACTTGTTTCAAAATGGAATCCTTTAAACTTAATTTTTCCAACAAGTGGACAACCACATGAACTATCATATCCTTGCACATGTGTGTGGTGGAACATATGATTCTTCCAATTAGGTATGAGACATAGTGTTCAACTCCACCAAATGAACAACTGAATTATCACATCACTTGTCATTGTTTTCCAAAAAAAAAAGCATTAATTAATATTTCTCATTAGGTGTCCACATTGGGTATGACCCACTGTTCCCACCCCTTATTGGATGCTGTATTACCCTATTTTATATTATGCTCACATGGACTTGTGCCCTTTGGTGCTTCCCAGTTCAACATGGATGGGACATATCTCTTATGTATCATTTTCTCCTACTTTTTTCTTATGAAATAATTAATTAAACTCATCGTTTTTAGTTCATTATATATATTGATTTATTTAATATACAAAGAAATTGTTGACTTTTAGAAAACGCATCTCCACAAATATGTAATGTAAACCATTGTCAGATTCAACATTTAGATTTTTTTTTCCTTGAGCACTTATAAATTTTTATAGATAAAAACATTATGTATATACTAATTTAAGGATTAAAGCGTTGAATTATTCTAAACGGTTATAAACTAAACAAATGTATGTCTGACAACAAAAAATACTTAACATATTGATTTTCAGAACTGATGTAGTTGCTTAAAGATTCCTACAAATCCCACTTCTTCGTTGAGATTTGTACATTAATTAATTAACTAATTAGAACCACATGATAGGTGGGCCTAAGACAGCCAATCTCAACATCATATGTTTCAGTACCATGTGATTTGCCTATATAAAGATTGCACTCTCTTCACCTCTCAAAACCATTCTGTGTATTCTTCAGTTCTTCCTTTGCTTTGATCTCTCTCTCTCTCTATCTATCTAGCCATTTCCAGAAAGAAAGAAAAGTATACAGTTAGTTAACTCAATGTCTGCTGCAGCATCATCTTCTTCTTTTTGCTCAATGCCTGATAGTGTGTGTGAAGGACTTGAGTTCTCAGAGTCCAACAACATGCTTCTCATGGCTTTAATGGAAGAAACTCAGGAAGATCAGTATTATGCAGATGATAGGCTCGTTAGTATGATTCAATCATTGGAGGCTGAGCTCAGTTCCACCCCTAGCAGTGATATGGAGGTGGGACAGGCGGACGATCAGGATTGCTCCACATCATCATCAATATCATTCAGTACTGATGATTGGGACGATGATATGGAAGTTGTCTCTGCTAGTTCGTCATCTTCTTTTGATGAAGAGATGATTATGGATGCATGGAGCCTTTGTGCTGCAGATGGGGATGATAGCGGTGATTATTATTCATCAGAGTTATATTATGATGGACTTCTTTTGGAGAATTACTTATTATTGCCACCAGAATGAAGTGATGTAATAGTGTTCTAAGATGTTGATCATAAGCAAAGAGAGAAATTTGAATTAAAGGATATGTACCAAAAAGAATATGTCTACTTTCTCCATATTATGTATATATATACTTTGAAGCCAATTGACCTTGCATATGATAGTTTTCACAATTAATCCATGATTACCAACCTCCAAACGTTATTTTCCCTTTAAAATAACAATTCAATCAGGTATCCATGGCTTCAATATAGTAAGTTGTAATCTTGTATGAATGAATTAGGAAATATTACTATAATCCTTAATATAAAAGCTACGTAATTAATTTAAATAAATTAAAAAAATAAATAAATTAGCTTCCTAATACTCACGTGTAACAGTAGATAATATATTAATTTCTAAGTTAGATAAATTATTTAGAGAAAAATAATAAACATAAGAGATAAAATTGATTAAGTTATTATATTTAGGAGTTATGACTAAATTAAACTAATCTTCAGACTAACTGTTATATTTATAATTGAATAATTATTTTTATTAATTACTATATAGTGTTTTAACACTTAGTGAAAATTATATGTCAAATTTTAAGAAAATTAGGTTAAGTTGTGCATAATCCGTTGAGTTTTTACTATCACCAACATTGACTTCATTAGTCTTTACTCCTCTTGAGGGGCTGTTTTCTTTTCTTTTGGATTGGATCAACCTCCTTTGTTGTCATTAGTTTATTACATAATATTTTTGAGGAATTTCTTATTTTTTTAATTAAAAGGTAAACAATAACTGCTTAATATTACAAGTGTAATCGAATATGTGACCTCACACTTATAAAAAATATTTAATACCATTAGGTCATAGAGCATTTATATTTTTTTTTTCGAGCTAAGAATTTCCATATATAATTTAAATTAATTTGGGATTAAAGTACATTTTTCTTTTGGAAGTATTATTGAGTGAGCTGTGAATACTCTAAAGAAAATTGTGAAATAAGTCAATATTGAATTTAAAATAAAAAAAGTATCTGACCAACACTAATAGTGGACTTAATATTGACTCAAGGTGTAAAATTGTTCCGATTTAAAAATATTATATGCTACATACTTTATTCCAAAATTTTCTTTAAATTGTTTGGTACACAGTGCTAAAGTTTAAGAGGTTGGGATTGGGGTTTAAAAATACTTTCAAAAGGAAAAGAACATTACTATTTAAAGTTCAGAGGATTTATTTATTCATAACCTCAAATTTAAAACGTAAGGTAATTAGCACAGAAATGGCAAAAAAAATAATTATATTATATATGGGATTACCCGCAAAAATTTGTTAGTATGTGGAGGGTTTTATGTTCAAGTTTTAAATATATATATATATATATATATATATATATCATAGAGGCATATCTAGATAAGACTCAAAATTTAGAGAAATTTTGTGCAATTTAAACTCATTTAAAAATAATTTTTCCAACAAACGAACAACCATGAATTATCACACACACACACACACACAGAGACACACGATTCTTTGCACATGTGTGTTGGTGGAACATGATCACGATTCTAACAATCAGATTTGAGACATATATAGTTGTCCACTCCACCAAATGAACAGCTGTTATCAAATGGCATTAATTAATATTATTTTCCAAATAACAGTAATCAATTATGTTCTCACACTATTACTTAATCAATAATTATGGGTCTCCCCACTATTCCCTACCATTATTATTGGATGCTTTTTTTTGTTATAAAAAAATTTAGGTAAGTTCGGCACTGGTCCCCACTAAGATCAATATACAATCTTAAGGATCATAGAGAACTTATAAGGGACTTACGAGATCGACTATCAAATGACTCCTTATGATAGTAGCGGGAATCGAACTCGTATCCTTATAGAATATGAGTCCAATCCTTATCATCTGTGACAACTCTGGTAGCCATTATTATTGGAATTTTTTTTGTACAAAAATTTTAGAAAGGGGTTGGCCTCACTCACGATCTAAGAGCAGTACGAAATCTCCCTTTCTCCTAGGCGATACCAATATCGAGTAGGGCGAACTGTATATTACCTTCAAGTATAAACCTAAATACATATGAGTTAGAATATCTCTACAAGTGTCATGACTGAAACTACAATAAAGTAGTACTATCCAGAAATGAATACACTTTAAATAGTCAAATATCTTATCTATTCGCTAGTTGATAGGTATTATTGGAAGCCGTGTGACAGTGTGAGCCAACTTGTGTGCCCTTTTGTTGCAGCCCAATTCAACATCAATGGGACATATCTCTTATATATCATTTTCTTTATGAAATAATTAAGCTCATAATTTACTACATTATTAGTTATGTAATAATTATAATATCTATACAAAGGAATTGTGGTCTAGAACGACAGAATATTCTGCAGGTAAAGGTTAAGAAAATAAACAAAAAATTATTTTTTCCCCTACTAATAACGATTCTTTTCATTTAAAATTTTGTTTCTGAACTTGCTTTTAGTGACAGAAACATAATGTATCTACTAATGTAAGGATTAATAATATATGATGACAGATATATTTTACAAGGAAAAATAATTAACCATATTGATTCGTTTTTAGATCTGTTTGTACTTAATAAAGATATATCTACATGAATCCCACTTCTTCATTGAGTTATATCTAGTTAATTAATTAAAGATATATATCTACTAACAATGAATTAGAACCACATGATAAGTGGGGCCTACGTGGCGATTACTCTTTATTCTACAATCTACATGATAATTGATATGTTGCATTATGTAATTTGCCTATATAAAGATTGCACTTTCTTCACCTCTCAAAGCCATTTCTGTGTCTTCTTCAGTTCTTCCTTTGCTTTGATCTCTCTCTTACTCACTTCAAGTTAACTCCATGGCTTCTTCTTCTGCTACAATGTCTGAGAATGTGTTTGAAGGGCTTGAGTTCTTCGAGGCCAACAACATGCTTCTCATGGCTTTAATGGAAGAAACACAGGAAGATCAGTGCTGTGAAGATGATAGGCTTATGAATATGATCCAATCATTGGAGGCAGAGATCAGTTCTACTTGCAGTGGTGATCCTTATTACCAGAGCTATGATATGGAGGTGACAGGAGAGGTGAACGGTCAGGATTGCTCCACGTCATCAATAATATCTTGGGAGGATATAGAAGTGATCTCTGCTGCTAGTTCCTCATCGCCACCATCTTCATTCGATGAAGATATGATGGATGCATGGAGCCTTTGTGCTGCAGGTGAAGAAGATAGTGGCCATTATTCATCAGAGTTTTATTATGGTGGAATTCTTTTGGAGAATTACTTATTGCCACAAGAAACAAGTGATCTGTTGTTCTGACATGTTCATAAGCAAAGAGAATAATTAAATCTGAGGATATGTACCGAACATAAAAAAAGATCGATGCATATCCTCAGGAGAAAAGGATAGGGTTAGGGTTAGGGTACCATGTAATTTATTCTTGAATAAGAATATTGGTTGAAATTGTTTATTTCTCAATCTATCTACTTCTTTGAGTTTTCTCTTCAGTCAGTTGATCGAATTCTTTGAGTTTTCTCTCCTCTCCTCTCCCTTAGTTTCCCCCCATTATATTTATCACAAAGCAAGAAGAACCGATTTGAAAAGTTAAAGGAAAAAAAAATCTAAAAAGTATTTTTTTCTCCAATAATAATAAACAAGAATCAACTTTATTTTACTCAAGTGTAAAATATCTACCATAATATACGAAGACTTTCCATTTGCTATACGAATCAGTACATAAGAAGCCTATATATAGAGTGTTATTATTTCATTAATGTTAACTACATAAATAACAAAAAACTAAACAAAATTTAGATCTCACGTACATATATATTGGGCTTATAAACTCACAATTAAAATATTAAATTTAAGTTTTAGTGAAACAAAACATAATTTAATTAGAAAATTCATAGGAAATAAGTGAGTGATTAACGAGCTCTTTACAATCGTGAAAAGTGTTAGTTATGTTTGGAAATATTAGCAATATATATATTCCTCATCAAGTCAAAATCTTATCCAAATCTACTTTCACGAAAATATTAGCCTCTCTATATATAATAAAATTATGTTTCAAGATGGAATCATATATAATTATCAAATTAAATGCCCTCTGGATAGAGAAAATATATTAAATTTAATATAAATGTGCTAAACATATGCATCTTAATTACTAAATCAGTCAACATATGATATTTGAGTGCTTTGGGGTCAGATGTCCAACACAAACCCCATATCGTTCCTTTCCTTTTTTCATAAAACAACTTTGACCGTTTTGATGATGACAAGGAATTCTTCTAAGCTAGCAGATACGAATGGCATAATATAATATCTGCAGAGAAAAAAGCAGTGGTGATTGTTGTTTGATATATATACACCACACCCAATAACATATTCACATAGGTACACCCACAACCTTTCCCAACACTTTCGATCTTTTAAAACTATACACATACTTGATTTCAAATGAGAATATATATATGTGTGTGTGTGAAGGAGCTTGCAAAATATAGGTGTGTGTGAGAGAGAAATCAAGTTAAAAAAATTCAAAGTTATTTTTATGAATTAAGTTTAAAGGGAATTCCTATAACATCATAAAATAATTTAATTATCTAAAAATTTTAATAATAACTAAAAATTTAATAATTATAAATTTTAATATAAAAATTAAGAATAAATTTATACGAGATAATAATAATTCATTAGTCTTAAATTTATTGTTAGATTTCATTCTACAAACTTTAAAGAAAACTAGTCTGTCTAGATTAAATTTGTTGACCTAGTAAGCTAGTGACCTGCCCCCTAACTAATCCAGAATTTTGATTGAATTATGACTGATTTGACTCAGATCCTCGACTCAAATCACTATCTCATCGGTCTGATTTTCGTACCTTCAATATTTTTCAACAAATGAACAATCGAACAATCAAATCGTCCTTGCAAATCTGTGGGTGCCTGGTGGAGCATGATCGATCACAATCAGATCTGAGACATAGTTGGCCACCCCACCAAATGGTTAATGAAGAGGTGTCACTTCATTAATTAGCATTTTCAAAAACAAATTCTTAAATAATTATTGGTCATTAGGTCACCACATTGGATCTTCTCCACTGTTGCCAACCATTATTGGATTCTGTATTACCCAACTTTCCACTACTTTAATATTTTTCTTACCTGGACTTGTGCCCTTGTTGCTTCCCACTTCAACGTCAATGGGACACATATATCTATTATTTATCAATTTCTCTAACATTTTCTTATGAAAAAAAATTGAGTTATTATCATATTTTTTTAATTTTTAGATCTAATGTGCTTATAGATACCTACAATATAATAAACCCACTTCTTCATTGAGATTGATACCTTAATTAATTAGAACCACATGATTGATGAGTGTATGACAGCAACACCACATCACATGTAAATTTGCCTATATAAAGATTTCACTCTCTTCATCTTTCAAAGCCATTATGTGTCTTCTTCTTCTTCTTCAGCTTTTTCTTTGCTTCTCTATCTCTATAACATTTCCAAAATCAAATTAAAAGAAAAAGATTAACTTCATGGCTTCTTCTACTTGTTCTTCTTCATCTTCATCAGTGACTGAGACTGTGTTGGAAGGACTTGAATTCTCAGAGGCTAACAACATCCTTCTTATGGCTTTAATGGAGGAAACACAAGAAGATGAGCAAGATCATGATAGGCTCATGAGTATGATTCAGTCATTGGAGGCAGAGATTAGTAGTACCACCAGTCATGTGGGACAGGTGGACGGCCAGGATTGCTCCACATCATCAGTCTGTACTGATATTGATTGGATGGATATGGAACTGGCCTCTGAATCGTCATCACCTTTTGATGAAGACATGATCATGAGTGCATGGAGCCCTTGTGCTGTGGGTGGGGACGATAATAGTGACTATTATTCAGAGTTGTATTACGGAGTTTTGTTGGAGAATTCTTACTTGCCACAAGAAGCAAGTGATGTAATGTTCTGATGATTATACAAGCCAAGAGATACTAATTTTCACTGAATAAAGGATATGTATAATTGATGACATTAGTTCAGTTGTCAAGAAATTAAATCCTTAATTATCTAAGTTTGCATATCATTATATACATTTATTACTCCTACATTATATATACTTAACTAATTTTTTAATATTTATAAATTAATTATTTAACTCTTATATTTATGATCAATAAACAAAGTTTTTATATTCATAAATGATAAGTATAAATAAAAATTTGAAGTTACTTTAGTTATTAATATAAATCTCTTTTAATTACCTTACATATGTTAAGAAGTTGTTGGTTGGTTACATCCTTAAATTTAACAAAAGATTTCAACATCTTCTAACATTGTCATTATTAAGTACATCAAATTATGACATCAACATACCATTACTCTCAATATCTCTTAGTTCCTATGTTAAATGATCTCCAAATATCACAAAAAAAAAAAAACAAATTATTTCGATTTTAAATTGTGATATTAAAATTTCCACTCGAAAGTGGATGAATAAAAAAACCAGTCTCTTTCCCTAAGTCAAATTTAGTGAGACTAAATTAATACATCGCCCCTATAAAATTTGGATCGTTTGCAGAAAATCCCTTTACTTTTAAAACTTTATAATAAACCCCATAAATTTTTATATTTATGAAAATAACTCTACCGTTAATTTATCTGTTATTTCAAAAGAATAATATAATATAGCATGGTGCTTATACTTTGCATATGACATAGGGTCTAGTGGCACATAACTCGGAATTTAAAAAGCTATCTACACAAAAATATAAGGTTTAAAGAAATATCTGGTGAATAACGTATTACACTCTATTAATGAAATAACGGAATTATTGACGGCAAAGAATTATATCCACAAATTAATTAATTAGTCAGTCTCCATTTGATTAGTTTTTATTTTATATTTTCAGGATATTTCGTAGTGAGCAGTTACCATAACTCACTTTCCTTTTAATTATTATTTTTAATTATTGAAATTAGTTACGATATAAATACTTTATGACTCATTTTTATTATAGTCTTTGATGTTGAATTGACAGACAGTTTCCCCTCTCGACTTTCTCTATTCTCTCCTCCTTCCCTTTTTCTCTTGTCTTCTGATCTTTTTCTCTATGATCTCTTTTCTCTTCTTTTCTCTTCTCTACGTCAAATATATAATTTTGGTCTTGATATAAACATACAAATTGGACCTCTTGATTACAAAAACAAAAAAGTAAACCAACGCATATGGGGGAAAAAGGAATCAATGCTTCAGGAATCTTGCAAATTAACTATTATTTAGGACCAAAAAATCCACACATAAAAGGGGTAGCCAATATTAGGAACCAGAGTGATAGATTTTATACTCATCTAATCCTTAATATAGGATTTAATTAAAGAGTTAATCTTATTTCTAAATATAAGATATATTTCTTATATTTATTATTTTTTTTAAATTATCTCTATTAATATTCTCTCTAGTAAACAAATAAGAGAGGGAGGGTGGAGTTAATAAAGATTATTAATATATTTTAGAAAAAATATAGCATGCTAACTAATTTCTTTAAGTTAAATATTGGAGAAGTAAAATATAGTCATATTCATAGGGTTTATAGTTTGTTTTTTCGTTTGTCATTGTATTTAAAAACAAAACAAAATAAAACAAAAATGGTTGCGAGTTTTGTGACTTTGTCCATTGAATCCAACACTTCATCAATGCACTTAGTGGAGATACGGCCAACTCTCCCAATAAGAACATATATATCAAATCTATACATATCGACGTAGCAAATAGTTAGGCTTAAGAGAAATAAAAAAAAAACCATAAAGTCGAATCATAACCAAAAAAATATTTTTTTTAGAAAAAGAAATCGTTATAAAGCACCACCATCAGTGGTGGAACAAAATGAACGAACATGTCAAAGATAAGGATTATATAAATATATTGTAGTATATGTGGTAAGCATAAGCACATTAATTGGTCTATATTGACCCAAAGGAATAATATATATATATACACACACACACACACACACACCCACATATACATAAATAATGAAGTAACGTGATGCCATTTCCTATAAGAACCAATCGATTTTTATAAAACGTTGTTGTTTGAATAATAAAGAATAATTTCGATGGTAATAGTTCAATGTTTTCTTAAGGGAGAACCATACTTTTAAATTTTAGTATTAAATTCTCATTTATGATAAAGAGTGGGGTTTAAAGTTATTAATTATATATTAAGTGGTCAATTTAAAATGCATTTAATGTAATTTCGAATTTATATCTACAAGTTGATTGATTCTGTGGAGAATAAAATTCTGAAGTGTGATGTCTAAGTGCGTTTTGCTCATCATGAAAATTTGTTCGATTTTTTATTTTTAAGAAATAATAGTTTCAAACCATTCAAATTGATGATTGGACAACCAAGATTGATCTAAACATATGACATGAGTCCTTTTATTTCCTTAAAAAAACAGAGAGAATAATCACATGGGTGTGTTGTTGGTTCATTCGCCATCCATTTTAAATTCATACATTATAATAATCAAAACTAAACCCCACACAGACAAATTGTGGTGGTAACATGGTGTTTATCAAAATTGTGGGGTTGGATGGCCACAATTAATTTTGTATCGATCAATGTCTAGTGTGTGTGTGTACACACACACACACACACACACACACATATCACCAAGCAAATCCTCTTTTCTTCTATTATAATATTTTATAGAACTATTATAAATTTTATATATTAAAAAAATTCTATTAAATATTGCATTTATGAATTGTGTAGGTCAAATTTTTACAATTTATATTTATTTATTTATTTTTATAATTATAGTTTTAAAAAAATTAAATTTTTTGTTCATTATTCTTTTTTTAATTTAAGGGTGGAGATGAGATTCTAAAAAGAAAGAAAAAAATTACAGAGAGAACCCAGACCTGATATATATATATATAGAGAGAGAGAGTATATATTCTAAAGACCTAAATAATTAACCCACTAAAAAAATTCTTTAGTTATTTTGTATGGAGTTGACAATAGATTAATGAAAGAGAGAAAGTCGTAATTGACACTGGCGCGTGATTAAAGTTAATTAGTGTTTGAGTGATGATTGAGTCCTAATAATATTCTCTCTAACATTTAAAAATCATATTAAGTGGACACAAGACACAGTCTTCATTATAATGAGTATTGTTAATTATCTCGCTACCATTACAATAGTGGTGACCAATTAACCGGTTTTTAAATTATCTGATAGTAAGTATATTTTTTATCCCATTTATTAGATAATATTGTTAGTAATTTAATTTTTAAGATCAGTAGATGTTCCTCCCAGTATAGCTATTAATAATTCATATTTTAGTTTTTTTTTGCATAATATATTTTAGTATTATCAAGTATAATTGAAATATCTATTTTATCTTGTTTAAAGTAAATTGAATTTCTTTTCACTCAACTAAATTGCCATTGTTCCAACCTATTGTTTTTTTATCATAATGTTGGTTAAAAGTCATAATGAAATTTAAAACAAGTTAAACATATTTTAAGAAAAATATTTTTTTTTTTGTAATTAACTTCGTATGGTTTACATAAATTTTAAAATATAAACTTGTCTTGGCTAAGAAGATAAAACGATAAGTGATTGGATATGATTTGAAAGCTAATGTTTTGAAAACTCAAGAAAAAGAAAATAAACAAAGCAAAATGTTTTGTCTATGACATACTAATATTTGGGTATTTGAATAAATATCAAACTATAATTTTAAAAAAAAAATTGAGTAAAATTTTAACTAAATAACTTTAAAAACTTAGTAAGTGTTCATGAATTAAAAGGTGGTATAGATTTAAATTTTAAATAAATTAGTGAAAATAATTTTTAGATAAAAAAAATTATAAATTATCTAATTATTATTTTATTTTTATTTATTTTTAATTCTCTTTTGTCTCCATTGTCTTCTTGGCTAAGCTTCTCCGTCATTATCTCTTCTTAATCATCTCATTCACTTATTGTCTTTTGTCTGCCGTGGATCAGCCTTTCTCGCCATGGGAGAAGAAGTCGTGTTGTAGATCTTGCCGTCGTCGCTGTGGGGATCTCACATTACAAATGTCATCATAGTCGCTGTGGGGAGATTGACGTCGTTTTCTTTGCCGTGGCAAGTTCGGTGACAGCGAGTTAGGCTATCAGATCTAATTACTCTCAATGTGTCTGAAGTCGTCGGCCGCATTAGCAACAATGGGAGCAACAACATCCTTGTCATAGGTTATGTCGACATCGTCATAACTAATGGAGATAATGATAAACAGTAGCTAATATTTGTTTATTCATTTAATTTTTTTTTCACATATACTATTTCTAATAATTTATCAATTATAAAAATTATTATAATAATAATTATTTAAATAAATCATTTTTTCTTATAAATTATTATCTAAAAGAGTTTATACATAATTACTTTAGAATTACTTTTTTTTTCAGTAAGCTCTTTGTCCAAAAGCCAATCCAAAAACTAAGTAACTGAAACAAAATTATAACATGATCCTAAATATTGTTTACACTTCGCACTTGAAGAAAACTGAAATATCCAATTAACGAGTTGCATCATAAATAGCGAACGTCAATTCAACTAGTCTGCAGTCGACTATATAAAATATCTTCAAAACTGAGCCATCTCGATCTCATTTTTCTGCAGCTGAGCAATCTATCAAAAAGTTACTGAAGGGTAACAAGGACTGGTCAAGAACAAAAGCAAGGAAAAAGAACTCTAAAAAGAACTAACCAGTAGCCTAGTTGAAGAAAATTGAAATATAACATGATACTAAATATTATTTACACTTCCCAGCTGAAGAAAACTGAAGTATCCAGTACTGAGTTCCATCATAAATTCAACTAGTCTACAGTAGACTATAAAATGTCTTCAAAACTGAGCAATCTGTCAAAAGAAGTCTAAAAATAAGAACACACCATGTTTAGAACACCAGTCTCTAGCAAAACTCATAGATTCAACTAGTCGTCAATCAACCTGGATCTCACTTTTCCGCAGCTGAGCGATCTGTCAAAAAGTTATTGAAGGGTTAACTAAAAGGATTAGTGAACACTGAACAACAAAAGCAAGGAAAAAGAACCGTAAAACCAAGAACCAACCATTTATAGAACACCAGTCTCTAGCATTTTGGAACATGCGCAGCCATGGACTAGGTCCCTTTTTGTCCACATTCCACTGCTTTGGATACCATGGGAACTGCCACATTAAGAAGCAGCGCTCTGGATGAGGCATCATGGCCAGATGTCGTCCATCTGGAGAACAAATAGCTGCAACCCCAAGAGGAGAGCCATTTACATTGAAAGGATAATTCTCTGTTGGATTTCCACTATCATCACAGTATCTTATAGGAGCTAACTCAGAATCAACAATGCGATCCAGTGCAGATTCATCTGGGAAATATGCTTTTCCCTCGCCATGAGCAGCCCATACCCCAAGTGTACTACCCTCCATTCCTTTCAACATTATAGCCGGTGAGTCTTTTACTGTCACGCTTGTAAAGCGGCACTCGAAACGCCCAGATTCATTGTGAATGAATCTTGGTTGTGATAAGTCCCCACCAGAACCATGAACACCTCCAACCTGTGGACCTGGTACCCATCCCAACAAAGCCATTAATTGACACCCATTGCAAACTCCGAGACTGAAAGTATCTGGGCGGTTGTAAAATTCTTGAAACTGCTTTATAAGAGGCTCATTAAATCTTATACAAGCAGACCATCCTTTGGCAGAATCAAGCACATCCGCATAACTAAATCCACCGACAAAAACAATCCCAATGAACTCCTGCAAAGAGTTCACTCCATTAAGAAGGTCTGACATTGTAACATCCCATGGTTCAAAACCAGCAGCATAAAATGCTGCAGCCATTTCTCTATCTCCATTGCTGCCTTCTTCTCTGATTACAGCAACTTTAGGTTTTGAAGTTGCAAGCATGTACTTTTCTTTAGTGAAGGCAGGAGAGAAAGATAGTTTCCAAGAAGGTGCACATCTATGTTTTAATCCTTCTCTTTCCATATCAACGCAAGATGCCAATCTTTGGAGCTTTTCTAGCTGAAAACTGGTCTCCTCCCATATATCCCTAAGGATTGAAGTACTTTCTCTCAAATGAGTCACCCCATCCACCTTAACTTCTATCAATGAAGCAGCAGTTACTTGACCTACTATCTCACCTATAATACCAACATGATTCAACTTAGTTAGCACAGTATCTAAATTTTTCTTGCTTACCTCAACAACTAACCCAAGTTCTTCTGAATAGAGGGTTTCGAAAAGACTATTTCCTTTTGAAGTCAAGTCCAAGATAAACCCACAATTTCCAGCAAATGCCATCTCCAGAGCACAAACTAGCAACCCGCCATCACTTATGTCATGTCCAGCAGAGATCAATCCATCTGTAAGAAGGTATTGGACAGTCTCAAAGGCCCTTTTAAAGTAAGGAACATCATCAAGATCAGGACACTGATCCCCAATTTGACCAAACACCTGGGCAAAAGCAGATCCACCTAACCGTCGCTTTCCTTTTGCCAGATCAATATGAAGCAAAACACCGTCGTCTTCAAGTTTCAAATCTGGCGTCACTGTTTTTGTAATATCAGGACAAGTGACATAGACACTAATTACAAGGTTTCCTGGAGCCTTAACAACTTCACCTCCAGCATGAGCAGCCATGGAAAGGCTGTCTTTCCCACCATCAATAGCAATACCAAGTTCAATCATTGCTTCTGACAGAGATAGAGCAGCATCATACATGAAAGCTCCTTCCCCATCAAGCTTGGCAGCATACATCCAATTACCACTTGCCTTAATATCAGAAAGGGAAGAGACCTTTGCCCATACAAGATTTGTGAGTGCTTCTCCAACAGCTAACCTTGCCATTGCTTTAGAGTCTAACAAACCTTTGCTTGGTTGCTCCCCTATGGCACATGCACCTCCAGTCACATCAGTGAAAGTCTGAGCAATAACTGCAACATCAGCAAGAGGAATCTGCAGAGGGCCAACAGTTTGTTGTTGTGCCACGAGACCAGTAACGCACCTATCAACTTTTGTTGTCAAGAAGCGCTTTGAACAGACAGATGGCAATCGCAATACCCTCTTCAAAGAATCCATTACTGTGATCGTTGGGGCTATATCAAATGGATCTTGCTCATAAACAACCCGGGAAAAATGAAAAGATTTTTTAGGCATGTCACCAAGTACCTTCTCCAATTCAAGATCCACAGCAGGGGGAGGAGGAGGAAGTCCATTTGACAGACACTTCTGAGTTTCCAAGGTGTCAACTAAAACAACACGTCCATCACCGTTAATGGTACCAATCACAGCCATTGATACCTTTTCCCTATCACAAATTAATTGTAGGAGGTTACGACTTTCAGGCTTCACCAAGATTGCATCTTGTTCTTGATATTCTGCACCCCAAATTTCTAGAATTGACATTGTGTGATCACCAACCACAACTGCTCGTATATCTATCTCAGCACCCTTTGGGTATATAATTTCCTTTACAACATTGCAATTCCCACCAGCCCCTTGATCATGAATGCTAATAATTGGATTTTTCTCTCCCATCTCTATGCAAGCACGAACAACACGATACAATTTTTGAGCCATCTCAGCATCCCCACGTTGTACAGCATTGAAATCAAGCTCTGCATCATTCTGACCACTAACCATGCTTGAGGCTGCCCCACCTCCCATACCAATACGATAAGCAGGGCCTCCAATCTTAACAACCAACATTCCAATGTCAGGCTCTCCCTTGGATATATGAATATGGTCAATCTGTCCAATGCCTCCACTAAACATAATAGGTTTCAACCACTCCCGTCTTTCCCCACTAGGAAGTCTCATTCCAAAAGTCCTGCAGAAGCCTTGGATCAAAGGCTCTCCAAATTTGTTACCATAGTCAGATGCACCATTACTAGAATCCAAAAGGATCTGCAAGGGTGATGCTAGATTTGAAGGATAAGTAAAGGATGAATCTTCCCATTCAGCATAAGACCCTGGCATGTTGAGATTCCCAACACAATAACCAGCTGTAGCTGCCTGTACAAAAGAACCCCTTCCCGTGGCATGTGTATCCCTAATGCGACCTCCTGCACCTGTCTCTGCACCAGGGTAAGGGGCAACTGCACATGGAAAATTATGAGTCTCAGCTGTAAATAAGATATCTAGGTCACGTGCTGTCAAGTTCAATGGACATGATGACCCAGGCTGAACTGGTCGCAACTGCTTCACTGCGAAACCCCTTATTGCACTGGAGTTATCCTTAAATCCAATAACTGAATTGTTTGGATTTACTTGTAAAGTTTTTTTCACAATCTGCATTAGCGACTTATCCATGAGTTGCCCATCAATGATAATCTTTCCAGTAAAAAACCAATGCCTGCTATGCTCACTGTTGGATTGTGCAATATCAAACAATTCAACATTAGTCGGATCACGCTGAATATCCTCTCTGAAAAGTTTAGTATAGTATTGTATATCCTGATCATCAAAAGCCAAACCCATTTCTTGATTAATTTCTTCTAATGCCTTTTGCCCCTTCTCCATGACAGGTATATAATAGACTTCTTCAGGAATCACATTGGCCTCAAAAGATGTTAACTTCTGAATGTACATACATTCGGTCATTCTATCATGAACCATTGCTGCAAATTCATTAATTTGATAGTCTTCCAAATCACCCTGGGTGTATAATAAGTACCTCCTCGAATGTTCCAAACGTGTCACCTCTGTCAATCCACATGCACGACAAATTGCAACAGCATTAGTAGACCAGGCTGTGGTAAATGACAGCCTTGGGCCAACCTCTATTATAATAGTCTTCAAACCTTCCTCCCTTTTCTTCTCTAGAAAGCTCTCAGTTTGCAATGCTTCAGGCTCATATGTTTCTTGAAGAAGCCATTCAAGTACGGAAAGTTTTTGGCTTGAAAGTTCTGTTTCAATCCCAATATTAAAACACTGCTCTGTTTGCAAAGCCACTATCTGATCAGAGATTTTGTTTTGAATCTCCTTAAGAAGTTCAGCAGCTGCACTTTCTTGGATCAATGGAACCCGATAATAATGAAGAATCTTCAACACAGGCTTCACAACGAAGCTAGACTGATCATCTACTGAACTACGTACACCCCCAGCAACCACAGCTTGGGGATTTGTTTGACCATGGCACCTCAAAGATAAGGCTTTTGTAGTGGAACCCCGCACTTGACTTCTATTCCAAACTGTACCCCATAAAAAATTACTCCTCTGCCAATGAGATTTCTTCACTAAAAATAGACTTTGTCTGCATGTACCCTGAAGCCATTGACACATAACACGAAAAAACACAATAGCATTAAATTATTTAAAGATTCAATGTATGGCAGAAACAAGACCCATAGAATGCTATTCAATTGACCAACAAAAAACACAAAGGAAACCGAAATTTACCACCCGTCCCCACCAATTATAAAATTTCATTACAAGCATACATTTCAAAAGGTCCTAACAAAACAAAAGGTGAATATATGGAATTCTGGGATTCCGTGAACTCAAATAAAAGGAGCAAAAGCAAACCTGAAGGAATTCGGCAACCCCAATTTCCCCAGCAGCAGCCATGTTCTTAAGAAGAGCAAACTGAAAGGCAAAAGGTAATAGTCTTACTTCTTAGCATGCACTCAGACTCAAAAAAATCAAGAAGAAAACATACATGTTAAGAATTTCAGAACTCATCAAAATCAGATAGAGTATACAATAAATATTAAATACATAGAAACTTAAGTCCTGGCTCTATTTTTTACTTTTACGGTCTTGATAAAGAAACTTAAATATACAGTTTTTTTCAATAAGGTCAACACAGCAAAGAAAGCACCCTAAACCCAAAACTCACAGAACAGTCACACCCAAGCAAGATGAACAGGAGCAAAACCAATTAGGAAAACGTAGCAGCGCATTTCAGCAGAATAGGGAAAAACAAACCTGAGATAGTGAGGAGCTACGTTGAAGCAACGTCTTCTTCTGTGCGCCTTTTTGCTCTACTTCAGAGATTCAGCCTTCCAGTGGTAACGGGGAGGAGAGAGTCATGCAAGATGAATAGAATGAAGACTAAATGGATATGGTAAAATTTACATACTTTCAACCAATGAAATATCACAAACAATATCAAGGTAATTTTCTTTAGAGCTCGGCTGGAGGCACATTAAGAGTTTATCAGAACTTATTAGCGAACAACTAAGTGACTAACACACTTTAACGGAGAAGCTTCGTGTTATACTCACCCCAATTATGCTACAAGCTTAATGGCTCAACTATTTTTCCAGAATATACTGGGAAATCCGAAATAATGCTTGATAGCCATGTTATAGTGTAATGGGAATCGTGAATTCCAGCAAAGGAAGAAGATTTACTTGCTGTTGGACTCGATGAACAGGTTGGCAAAACATAGGCTTAAGTAAAGGACAGGAATCAAGGGATGGAAATCGCCGTCATTATAGCCCCTCACGGCCTCATCTCCAACAATGAAGTGGAGAGGGAGAGTGAAGACTGGGAACGCCACCGTCGTGCGTGGATAAAGAGGAGAGACTAGAGAAGCCGAGAATGAGAGTGGAAATGAACGGCTGAAGTCAAAGTGAATGAGTGAGGAAGCTTGTTCTGGGAGAGGGAGGGTGAGGACTGGGGCGCGCAACGGAGAGGGAGACTAGGTCAGTCAGTTCTCAATAGTGTCTTCAGAAAAAAATAATAATAATAATATGGTTGGAATTGGGGGAAAAAAAAGCATGGGAAGAATCTCGTTCAGATTCAGTGATAAGAAGTACGAGAATCTGATTTAATTGATTTTAATGAGTTCCGGAAAATCTCTCCCATTCCTCTCAATAAATCGAGCACGATGTTAATGAATATTTTTTTTTCATTGAGCTGTTTTGAATAATATTATAATATTAAATAGTGTGTATATATATATATATATATAATTTAAAACGGTTAAAACTTCACTCCGAATAGTTCCCTTACAGATTAAATTTTAAGAATTTAAATTTATATATATATTTTTATTATCTTTAATATAAAATATATTTAACTAATTTAATTATATTATAAATATTAATTAAATTAATTAATATAATATATTTTATTTTTAAAATAATATAATTATCTTTCTTTATTTTTTTATCCTTTATTTAATTATTATAAGAGGTAATTAATAGGATAATTTAAAAAATATAAAATATAAAAAATATATATTATAATTATGATTAAAATTAATTTTTTAATTAATTTATATTAAAAATAGGAAGAATATGTATTATTGTTTTAATATTATTATTAAAAAAGTATTAATAGGGTAAGGTTGAAAATTGGAAGTGGAGATAGGAAGTGGCGAGGAAATGGAAAGAAAGATAAGTAAAGGCATTTATGGGCCTGTTTGGAAATCTCCAAACCTTGGTTTAAAATCAAGGTTTGGCTCAAAATTTAGATTTGGAGAAATTTTAAAACAAACAGTCATATTTATCCAAACGGGCTTTTGGACTAAACTATAGTTTAAAACCAAGGTTTCAGATAAGCTGGTCAGAGTAGCTTTTGAAACAGTAAACCACGTTTGAACTAACCAATTACTATATTACCCCTACTTTTTCTTACACCATCTCTCCTACTTTTTCTTACACCCTCTCTCCTCTCTCCTACTTTTTCTCTATTTTCTTTCTTACACCCTCTCTCCTCTCTCATCTTATCTCTTATCTCTCCTCATTTAATACTCATACCCTTTTTCGTAATTTACCAATAATAAAACCCCTTTTATAAATAACTATCCAAACACTCATTTATTCAAAACCACTTTTTTTTCATAATCTCTTCTCCAAAAGCCCTTTTCTATAAGCTGTTCAAAAGCCCTTTTTTTCCATAAGCCCGTTTTTAAAATCCTATCCAAACGGGCCCTATGCCTGGGTCAAAAAGTTGCCCAAGTTGAAAATCTTTTTTTACAGTTACAAATGTGTCAGGGTTTGTTTGGTAGGGGATTTTGGAGTGACGGAGAAGGGAGAGGAGAGGAGAGGAGAAAAAAGTATATTTGGTTGGAAAGGATAGAAAAGAGAAAAGGAGAGAGAAAAGTGTATTTGATTAAGAAAAATAGAAGGAAGGGGAGGGGAAATTTTTTGTCTTTTTGTTGTCCCCTCTCCTCCTCTCTAAAAGTGGGGGTTTTTAGAGGGGGAGAAAATTTTATCCCCTTTTTGATTAAAATGCCCCTAAACTTTTTTAATATTTTAATTATACCCTCAAACTTTTTTTTTTATTTTTTTTCACATCTAATTTTTTTAATTGCATAATAATTATAATAAATTATAATAAAACTTAATAAATATAATAAATTATTTATATATTATATTAAAATATATAATAATTATAAAATTAATAAAAAATAATATTAAAATTTTAATATTTTTTTATTATATATATAAATGAGATAAAAAAATTTAAGATTTATAAATTAAAAATATTAATTTTGATATGAATATTGTAAATAAAGAATAAATAAAATTAAATAAAAATATAAGGGTATTTTTGTCAACTTTTAATTAACCCTCTCCCCTCTCTTTCTAAATCAAACAAAAAATATTATTTATTAATCTCCCCTATTTTTTTTTACCCTCCCTTATAGTAAATCAAACAAAGCCTTAATGTTTACCTATTATGGATCAAAAGGTTTTCCTCTCAATTAACCCTGCCTGGACAAAAGCTTGCCACAGATCTCATGGATCAAGACCTTCATCTTTCTTGCCGGCATCCAATCAGACGGTTTCAATGTGATGATTCAGAACATCCAATACTTACTCAAGGATTTCCCTTTATTTTGCCATCTCTCGCAATCCTTTTAGTTTCTTGTCAAAACTTAATTTGATGCATTTTAGCTTAATTTCTTTTGCTTTAGACTTGATCATATTACATACAACCTATTCTTAATATATAATATATTTAAAAAATTTAGTCAGTATAATATTTTTTTTAAATATCTTAATTATTCTTCAGATTTTATTAATGTTTTATATTTTTATTATTTTTAGTTTCCATTATCTAACAATTATTCCCTATTATTTGAGTTTTCAAGGATGCCTCTTTATTATATCCCTATTGTATTTGCATTAATAGAAATTGTTCCTTTTTTTAAAAAAATGTTAGTTAGTTAAAAGTTTATTTTAGTTCTCCATATAAGATCACAATATATTTTATCTATCAATTCTATAATTTTTTAAATTATATATTAATTATATATATTAAAATATAATTTAATTAATTTTTTTAATCTTTAAATTTTGTAGATATCTAATATTTTCTTATCATCTTTATCAACTTCATCTTCATCTCTCCTTATCCATCTCGCCACGTCATCTCTCCTGCCGTCTCCTTTTGAAATTTTCTTTTCTTGAGTCATATCTTTTAAAACTCTTAAATCTCTATATTTCATATTTGTCAATGGTAACTTGAGTAATATTATTTATAAATTATAAATATGATGCATCAAAAAAAGTAAAAAGGGAAAGAAGATTTTGAATTAAAAAAAATAAAAAAAAGCATATAATTTTTTTAATTAAAGAGTATCATATCGTGTCATGTCCCATTAGCAATATTTTTTTTTTCTGAACACTAAGCCAGGTACCATGTTTCCGTATCCCCATTCAGTGTGCTGGTACGTTGGAAAATTTTGGTGACCTCTATTTAGAGTATGTTTAGATTAATTTTAAAAAAATAAATTTTTAAAAAAATAAATTTTTAAAAGAATAAATTTTAAAGAATAAATTTTAGGAAGAATATATTTTAAAAATAGAGATATTTAGGTGATTAGTAGTATAATTACTTTTTATATTGATAAATTATTAAAAAGTGTATGATTTGATTAAAGTATGAGAAAAGATAGAGAGTAGAGAAAAAATAGGAGAGATGAGAGAGTGTAGAGAAGAGAGAGGAAAGAGGAGATAGGGTGAAAAAGAGAGATGAGAAATGAGAGAGGAGAGAGATGAGAGAGGAGAGAAGAAAAAAGAGAGAAGAGAGGGTACAAGAAAAAATAGGAGTAAGATAGTAATTGGATAGTCCATAAGCTCTTTTAATATTTTAAAAGTTATTTTCAATAACTTATTCAAAATCATAATTTTAAATTATAGTTTTAGCCAAAATCAATTTTAGATAAAAATAGTTATTTATTTTAAATTTTTTCAAACTAAAATTTTATCTAAAATTAATTTTCTACCACTGCTACCAAACAAGCCCTTACTAGTATATAAAAATAGTGGGATTATATGTTAGTAAAATATTATAACTTAGTTGCAATTTTTAAAATTTTGATCTTATCAATCGGTTGTTCAAATAATTTATAATAAAATTTGGAAAAAGTATATTGTGGCCTATAAAAAAATTACAGATGACACTACTTCTTATAATTTATATTTTAGGTCATATATTATATTAAATTATTATTAATTATTTAGTATTAATTTCTAATATTAATATATTAAAAAAAATTTATACATTTTATTTAGTATAAAGTATTAATATATTACTCTCTTCATCTCTAAATATAAAAAAAAAATTACATCTAATCCTATATATAAAATAAAGAGAGAGAGAGAATTTTTAAATTCTATTTATAAGTTGTATTATTAATTTTTTTATATAACTATATAATTTTATTTTTTATTTATTATTATATTAATATTAACTTTATTATAATAAAATTTAACATATATTAAAAGAAATAAAATTAAAAAATTATTAATTTTTAAGATAGAATAAATAAAATTTAATTTTTTTATTTCTATAAAATATATTGTAAATAATTTATAAATAGAATTATATGAGTAAATAATTAGTTTTTAATATCAAGATAGATAGATGCTTTGAAAATGTGACAATTTATTTATTTATTTTTAAAAATACTTCTAATAGGGTTATTAAATAATAGTTGAACAATAATGGAGGAGTATTAAATTAGATCACCATAGTTGATTATAATATATATATATATATATATATATATATATATATATATATATTAGCCAACCAGTTGATTATAATGGATATATATATTATATAAATATACGCGTGTACGTATATGTATTTGTACGTGTTAGTATATTCATTCATCGATGGCAAAACAAAAGAGTATATTCATTCATCGCCCCGCTTAGGCGAATTGCCAGAAACTGCTAGCGCTTCCTGCAACCTCTGGTTGAATTATTATCAATTTTTTTTGGCCCAGCATATTACACACTGGCACTTCCAATTGTCCTCTTCCACGGAGGCGGTTTTAGCGAGTGTCAATCTGATTGAAACCCACGTCCTCCCATTATTGTTTTCTGTCACCAAAATTAGCCACTTGCTATAATCGACGTTTTTTTCCATTTATTTCTCGTTCAAATGCTGGGTCTTCAGCTCATCAGAGTCTCCCTCTCTGCTTCGAAATTCTCCTCCACTCTGCCTCTAACCTCAATTTCTAGAGAAATTCCCCGAACTACAAGGCTCAAATCATCAATGGCTACTTACTCGACTTTGTCTCAGTCATCTAAGCTTCTGTTCCGTCAGCTTTTCGAGAAAGAATCCTCAACCTACACTTATCTCCTCGCTGATGTTTCACATCCCAGTAAACCAGCTTTGGTAAGTTCTCGATCATGTATGATTTTTTTTATCTTGGTTAGTCTGATTCTGCATCAGTTTGTGTTGTAAATTGGGTTACTGGAGATTCTCTCAGAAATTGTTTCCGGAGTTTATGTTGTTAAAGGAGTGAGAGTGGGTATTTGGAGCTATATTATGGGGGATTTGTTGGCATATTTGTTGTTTGATTAATGGAGATTTTTTTTTAAAAAAATGTTCAGTTGATTGATCCAGTAGATAAAACAGTGGATAGGGATTTATCACTTATTCAAGAATTGGGACTAAAGCTTGTATATGCCATGAACACCCATGTACATGCTGATCATGTCACAGGGACAGGCCTCATTAAGGTGTGCTGTTGTTAATTTTTTATTTTCCACATTAAATTTTTCTATATGATCTGCTGCTAGATTTATTGTTTTTGCTGGAGTTTATTAAATTTGAAAAGTTCTTGTGATTAACTTTTTGTAATTACTTGGTGGTTCATCTTTTTAACCACTCATTTTGTATAGGGCAAAGTTCCTGATGTAAAATCTATCATTTCAAAAGCAAGTGGCGCAACAGCTGATTTTTATGTAGAGCATGGCGATAAAGTCAGTTTTGGTGACCTCTATCTGGAGGTAGTATTTACAGCTTCTTCCCTGGTTTTGTGCTTTCGCATTAGACACGACTTAATAAATTCTCTTAGATGTTTGCCGTAGGTTCTTTCAATAAAAACGTAATAGGTGGATTCTTTTTGGAACTAATCAAGATAATATTGATTATTTTATAAAAAAACTGGTCCGTGTTTCATAACTCTATTAATGAACTTCACAGAAGCATCTAAAAAATGAATTGAAGTTTCCCCCTGTCATATATTGTGTTGAATGATAAATCTTCAGCAAACAACCATCTGTGTAGCTCAATTATTGGTGGTGTAAATGTATGTCTTTGTAAAGAGAAGTATTCTACTGATTGGATATTATTACAAATCATGTCCCCTTGATGTTGATTATGTTAAACAAGACATGCTTTCCCATATATTGCACCGAGCATGAAGAATGAATTACATTATTCATGGCTGTTAAATGGTGTGACTTGTTATAGATATAATAAGATAATAGATTGATTTATTGACTAGGTGAGCCTTCTATACATTGTACGAAATTTGAGGAATAGGGCACACTGTTCATATTTGTAAACAACGTGACTTGATATATATTTTATATATGGTTTTGGCCTTAATACAAAAAGATCTGCTTTTCCCCCCCTAATGTTTGTTAGGCAAAAGATTCTTGTCTTCTTTTAGACCAGGTTGTGGGTGACATGTAATCATATATTATTCACTATGTAAGATTTATTACTGTCTTTATCGCTGTAGGTTCGTGCTACGCCTGGTCATACAGTGGGCTGCGTTACCTATGTGACCGGAGATGCTTCTAATCAGCCTCGACCTCGGATGGCATTCACAGGAGATGCCCTATTAATTCGCGGATGTGGAAGGACAGACTTTCAGGTATACACCATATGCTCCAGTTTTCTTGAAAGACTTTTGCTTATTTCATTCCTGAAGCAATGAAGAATATTAACATTATGTCCTTCCTATACGTTACTCCTATGCAGGGTGGAAGTTCAGAGCAGCTGTACAAATCAGTGCATTCACAGGCAAGAGCTTGAGCGTACATCAAACAGTCAATTAGAAATATAGACTAGAAAGTTAAATATGGTATTTCTTCTTCAATGAATTTGCGTATAATCTCGCATTCAATCTTTTTGAAACCAGATTTTTACATTGCCCAAGGATACGTTACTCTATCCAGCTCATGACTACAAAGGATTCAGTGTAAGGAGACCTTGAGCTTTTTCATTAATTTTTAGGAGGTTACTCAAACTGCTGATTTCAGGTAAGCACTGTAGGGGAGGAGTTGCAATATAATTCGCGCCTAACAAAGGATGAGGTAATTTTTTATGAATTGTTCATGCTATATAATGAGCTCAATCCACTAGTTGAAAGTGTTTGGAAGAATTGAGATAATATTCTCTAAGGGACTTTAATGGGAGACTTAGCCATGTGAATTATAATGCTTATTATAATACAGTAGTATTCCAGTTAACGGCAAACCTGTTCTGCCATGGTTAATGATGTTAATGGAAGTGAAGTTCTTAAAAGTTATGTTTAGTCTTCACTGTTTAGCAAATATGTGGAGCAATTCAGTGAGAGGCCCATTCGTTATATAGAATGGAAGGAAATAAATCTGGCAAAAACAAAAGAGAAAGTTATAAAATGAAGCGTTGAGTTGGCGTTCTGCCACCCAAAACGTGTTCAGAAAGTGAAATGAAAGAAGTGATTTTGATAAAGAAAATAACCCTCATTCTCACCCTTTAAAGCATGAAGTAAAAGATATAAATAATGATTACAAAGACCTGACAGTTATTGCATAACAATGAAGGAAAGGAAATATCGTCCTCCCTGAATACCAAACAGGGATATGTTTTCAGCATTGTTAGAAGCTAAGAAAGTAAACGAGCTAGTATTCTTTCATCAATTGTTTACTAGGGGATGATGAGTTGCGAATTTTGATTTATATCCTTGTTATGTGATAAAAAGGGAAGTTCTTATGAGGTCATTGGAGTAGATCTTTTAATATTGATGAGAAAAGTATACACTAGTGAAAAATAGAGAAAGAGACTCTAGCATATTGAAAATTTAATTATATTTTACTTTTGGTTTACGAAGCATATGCACTTCTAACATAGAGCCTAATCCTGTCTAATACATATTTAAAACACTTGTATCATATGTAATATTATAATACAATAGTGTCATGTAATTCATATAACTAATCCCACCTAATAGAATAAGGTTGTTGCTGTTGTATTAGATTTAACAAGATATTCTAATATGTAACATGTCTAGTCATGACTAGCATCCGTTTCTTAGGTTTTGGTTAGCCTCAATTGCAACAGTGTCTCAATATTGATAGGGTTTATGCTTCATTTGCAGGAAACTTTCGAGAATATAATGGCAAGTAAGTGCTAGATGAATATTTTAAATTTTGTTTGAACTTATATCTGTGCAAAGCCCTAAAAAACAGCATGTTTTCTTAATTCAAGTGAAGAGCTAATGGGCATTTGATTTTTTACAACAGATCTTAATCTGCCATATCCAAAAATGATTGACATGGCTGTTCCTGCAAATATGGTTTGTGGAATTCAATCAAAAGCAACCTGAGCATTTGGAAGCTTCATTTGGCTGTCTCCCTGGGACGTTTGGTAAATTTTAAACCAAAAATAAAATGACAAATTTGAGTCTTGAAGGTGTTTGATGTAGTCTGTAAAATTAAACTGTGAAGGACAATATGATTTTAGTGATTTTACTTATTGTTCTGTCATAAGTAATTATAAGTCAGTGGTAAGGTTTCTTTCTTTCTTTCTGGTGTTGTTTTCTGTTATAAACTAAGCTTTAGAAATAATGGGTGGAACATATAAATGTTTAGTTTAATTTAAGACCCTTTGTCTAAAATATTAATTTTCCCTTCAAATAATCAAACGGCATTTGCTTTAATATTTCTTAACCAATTAAACTACCTATTTTGGTTGATGAACTTTATATGAAGTTAATTTTGACATTTTGGAAGTATTAACTAATTTTAATTGAATTTCTTAACCTACTAAAGTGTCATTCCGCTTGCGCCAATAATCACTATTGGATTAGCATAAGCTACATTGTTGTGTTAATTAATCATAAATTAGTGACAAGATTGTTTTTTTAGGGCCTTAATCATTAAACTTGGCAAAGGTTGAATTGTAAAATCATTGTGACCTTAATCTTGTTTCTTTCAATGATTAATAGCGCAGGGGTAGGGAAGTGACCCTTATCAAAGGAACAAATTGAAGCTGATAAAAAACTACAATATTTTAAAATATCACCAAGGATCTTTTAATGATTATAATTCCAAAGTTAATCACCAAATTTTTTTCAATGTTTTATGATAAATTTTAGAAATTAATTTACAAATTATTTTTAATTTATCGTAAATTTTTTAAAGATTGTTGGTAGGAAGAGTTGATAAAGCGCTATGAAAATTTTTGAAAAAAGATAAAAAAAAATGCTGAAAAGAATTTTATAAAATTATTGAGTGAAATTTTTTAATTAATAATTTATCTAAAAATTTAATAATTGATAAAGTATAATAATATTGTATATTTTATATCACCGATTTATTTGGTGTGATAAAGTTTATTTTTATTATAGTAAATTTTCTAAAGATGGATGTCAAATTCCAGCAATTTGGAATGACCAAGGTATTTAAAATCAGTTTGATCATTAAACTGATCAAGATATTGATTTAAGAGTTGATAGTTTAGCTAATTGCAAAATAAAATAAGGCTAATCATAATTAAAATAATTTAATTTAATTAAAATATAAATAATATTTATATTTGATTAATTTTTAGTACTAAGATTCATCAAAATTGGCACGTATCAATCTATACATTTTGTTATTCTATAGAAACTTCAATGTTGCCTATACTAATCCAAATTCCAAATACACACATAGTCCTAGGTACTGTGTCATTTGTGGGGAAACTATACTTTACGATTATTTTATTTCACTTCAAAAAATTTCTTTGTCAGCACATTTCGATAAAATTAATTTTCATTTTCTTAGGAGCAAAATTAATCTTCCTCTAATACATTATGAAGATTGAAATTATTAATTATAAGAGTTATATAGGAGTTTATATTAATCCCTAAATATAATATTCTAATTTAGTTTATCTCATAAAATTATAATTTTTCTTAATATATCCTTATATAATTATACATATTAAGGGGTATCTATCAATGGTAGTTTAAAAAATAGTATTTTAGATAAATCAACACATCATCATTGCAATTAACTAATTTATCTAACTTCCTTAATCTATTCAAATTAGTTAAATTGATCTTATAATCTAAAATGAATCTAGTTAGAGGGAGAAAAACGAATTAACCGACAGATTATAGGCCAGCCTGCTGCAGCCCACGGGTTAGAGGGGCGAGCAAATGGGCTAGCAAAATGTTAGCCCGAGCTCACCACATTTTGTTTATTTTCTTAATATTTTTAAAAAATTATTTTTAAATTTTTAAAATACTAATAATTTTTTGTAATATTATCTTAGTATAATAAAAAATTAATAATATTATACTCTTAAAATTTCATATTTTTTTATAAAAAATCTCAAATTTTATAATATAAATCTAAATAAATATTACATAATATTAATCAATTATAATATATCAACATATATTAATAAATAAGTATTCATCTTTACTAGTATTCGATAATAAGAGTATTTAAAATAATATTTAAGTAAAATAAATAATAATATCAAAAATTAAAAAATACTAGCCTACCAGTTGAGAAAACTCAATTTAAAATGGGATGACATTTTATTAGCCTGAATCCGCCCCCTTTAAAGTAAAATGCGTAAGTTGAACCTGTTTTATCAGCTTTAGATATAATATAATTTTTTTTTATATTTTTATTTTTATATATGATAAGATTTTTAAATATTTTATGGATTATGGATTATAATAATGAGTTATCCTCTTATTCATAATTTTTTATATTAAGTAGATTGATTTGTTATGAATTTTATTATATGTATGAATAATAATTACAATTTAATAGAAGGACCTGGTTTCTGAAAAACTCCACTGGATTTGACTAAAAAGGGTTACTTTCCATGGACGTAATCGCGTCCCATTGACTTAGATGAGCTGTGCTGCTGCTACAGTACGCAGCCCTCCCTCCGCTGTCGATTCCCCCGTAAACTAAAACACTTTAATGCAAAACCACCACTTTCGCTTACCAATCGGATGTACAGACGAAAAGAAGAACATGAGCAAAGACGACAACGTTAAAGCCGTATCCGGCGACCCCCAGCATCTCTATCCTCCGCCGCCGCCGCAGCAGCAATACCCGCCACCTCAATACGGTACTTTCCAAGGCGTCTCCAACTATCCGCCAGCGCCTCAACCTGCGATCGGCTTCCCTCAGCCGGTCCCCCCTCCTGGCGTTCGTGACCCAGCAGCTCCTCAGTATTATCCTCATGGCTACCAAGCGTCTCCACCGGGTATGTTTCTAGGCGCCCGTTCTCCCTTGTTTTTCACTGATTTGTTGTCTTTGTATTTTCAATTGGTGATTGGGGATCAATATTACTGACTGTTTAATTCGAAATTTCTTTGATTTAATGCTAGAATGAATGATTTGAAATTATTTTAGTTGTATTTGACCCAGCTTGTTGCTGCGAAATAATTATGATGTTGAAGGGGTAATGGTCTTGGACATTGTTGCTTTAAAGTTTGTCGTGATTGATCTTTTATTAATGATTGCTTTGACATCATGATCTTCGACTCTTCAATTGTTGCTTGAAGGTAATTAATAAACAAAGGAATGCTTTAATTTATGCTCAATTTAAACTTTTGGACTTTGTATGCTCAACTTATGTATATACTTGGTTATCCATTTTCCTTTCTGTATTCTATGAATCCTCTTCGCAATATCTGATCTGACTTAATTAGTTGTTGATTAATAACTCCTTATATACTAAAAGTATGATGTAAAGGTAAATAGCTTTTTCATCTCAATTGTCAAAAAGATTTATGAAAATGGCATTTAAATAGGATCAACTAAAGAAAAATGTAGTTCTATGTAATCTCAAGGACTCTTTATGATATGGTTGTGTTCATCAATCAGTGTTTTTATAGTCTAGCGTATACTTTACTAAAATACCTTGATGAATGAAATAGGCATTATATGTTGATATTCCTAACTGTGAATGGCCTTAAGGTCTCTTCTCGAAAATGGTTAAAATAATCTTTTGACTTCTATGTTATTTGATTTTGATGATGTTTTTTTTTTGTGTAACTACTATGCTGCTTGGTTTTGATAAATGTTTGTGTTTGTTATAATTTCAGGTTAGGCAGTTGTTGAAGGAATGCCTGTAAGAGAGCGTCGGCTTCCTTGTTGTGGTATTGGCTTTGGCTGGTTCTTGTAAGTAATGATTTACATTTCACATCATTAACTTGTAGGTGTATATATGATTTACCAAAAAAACTTGTAAGTTTATTATAATCATATATAAGTTTTGTTATCTATTTGTTTGGTTAGTTTTGAATGTTTTGACTGCCATATATGTTAACCGGAAGGGGGTGATGGAAATGGCATGAAATTTGATCATTTTATGATACATCAACTAAAATCGGTCCCCTTCAAGGCAAGCTGCCCTGAGTTTTCAGTAGTTTGTATCTATTGGTACCCACAATTTTTCCTTATCACTGCACCCTTCCTCTCCCCCCTTCAAAGGAGAAGGGAAAGATGATGGAGCCATTATTTTGATCAGGATCATGATATTGATCGGTATGGTTGGCATTTTTTTAATTTGTAAGTTGGAGCCATTATTATGATTCATGATCTCATACTGCATTAACTAGAGGAATTTTTCCTTTGAGTGAAGGCACGTTAAGTAAGGGATTTAATTACTTAAAAGTTCAATAACTACTGAGGAGCATATAATAATAAGTTCTAGTGTAGTGAATAAGTTTTTGTTGCTCATTATCATTGGGACGTTTTAGTAATTAAGTTTCTCCTTTGGGACCTCATAATAATTTCCACTAAATTTATCCTTCTAGTAGATGTTATCCCATGCTATAGCCACTTTTTGTTGTTTATATTGAGCTGTTGATTCCAAACGTTTCTTCTCTTTGTGAAGGTTTATAATAGGTTTCTTCCTTGGCGCAATCCCCTGGTATGTCGGGGTAATAATTATGCTATGTTCTAGAATTGACCACCGAGAGAAACCCGGATATGTTGCTTGTACAATTGCCGTAAGTGATTCACTTTACCTTCCATTTTTAAATTCAAGCATGTTTCAGCTTCATGTTCTGTATATATTCCATTAGTGCCATTGCCATATTCAAATTTCATCTTGCTTCCCCAGAGGGAAGTACCGGATAATGTTGTACTCCCTAGTCCCTATTAAAAGACACTTTCAACTAATTCACACGAATCAAAAGAATTACAGTTAACTAACTAAATCTATTTTAAATTGATAAAATTCCCACTTTACCCTTATTAATGAAGTTTTGAAGGAGAGAAAAATATAAAGAACCTCATTTAAGTATTAATTATGGGAGTAAATTTGGTAACTAAGTATTAATGACTCTCCGAGTTACTTGCATCAAAAACCAAAGAATCTTTTTAGAATATAATAGGGACTAGAGAGAGTACAATTTTATTTGTCCGGATTGTTTTCTTCTTTGAAGTTGCTTATGTATGTGAGCCTTTTGAGCATTATGCTTCGTGTTACTTATGTCTCTTCCCCAAAGTTGTTGAAATAATACAATGTTATAAAGCTCCACAGCAATCAAGAATGTCTCTTTCTCTGCTACTGTATTGCAGAATTTTCCCCATCAAACTGTTCCATTAATTGATTCATGAGAAGTGCCTCTTCTGTTTATCTGATTAGATGACTGAATTTGCAGGCTGTTCTTGCTACAATTGCAATTATTATTGGTGCAACAAAGGGATCTCATCACTGGGATTGAATGGTAATTTTCAGATGAAGAGTTATATATTCAGTCTTTTTATAGGGATTGCATCAAATCAAAGTGGACTCGTTACTGGAATCTGCACGTGACTGTGTATATGTACTGTGCTTAAAACCATATTCGTTGTTGTTGATAATCTCCTTCATATGCAATTAATTTGTCCTGTTTGATTTATCACAACTCACATGGTGGTATATATGTGGTTATACGTGGTTACACAACAGAGGAGCAAGCAGCTTCAACAAAATTCTTCACACCCTTATGAAATCCTTTTATCAGATAATCTATGTTCTTGAACCCCTTTGTCATACTCTTCGCTTTTCGGCTCATTTACTTCATCTACAACCCATATTTCCTTTTGGCTCATTTCCAATAAGCCTTGTATCATGACAGAATATCCAAAGTTACCTGTTACTTCTCAACAGACAACCACAAAAAGTTACTGCAAATAAGATAAGCTCTCATTATAGGCATTATATGTTGATATTCATCATTGTGAATGGCCTTAAGGTAATGGCTCAGTGAAGCTTAGTTACATAGAGAATAATAACCATGCAGGGTTTGACTTTTATGTTACTCCTCTAGCCCTTAATATAAGAAAAAGTTCGTAGTGCAATTTGATTCTCTTTTCCTTTGTCAGGTAATTATACCATGCTAACCAAATTTTTGTTGTTTATATTATTGAGTTGTTGATTCCAAATGTTTCTTGTCTTGTGAAGGTTTATACTTGGGTTTCCTCCTTGGTTTAATCCCTTGTTATATTGGACCAATAATTCTACTCTGTTCCAAAATAGACCGCCGAGAGAAACCCAAATGTATTGCTTTTACAGTTGCTGTAAGTGATTTCCTTAATATTCAAGCAAGTTTCAGCTTCATGTTGATCTGTATATTATATTCCACTAGTGCCATTGTCATATTCAAATGGACTAAGGTCCAATTTTATCTGGAAAGTTTTCATGTATGAGTTATGGGTATTAGGAAGTTTTTTATAGATGAGTATCATTTGGGAAGCGTAAAGTCGCCCAAACTATTAAAAAACTAACGTTGTAGAGGTTAAAAAATTAACATTTACTATTAACATTATATTTTTAATGGCAAGAATCGACATTGCTCCTTTTTTTTTTTTTTGCTTTTAGGTAATATTAATCTGAGAAAATTTTTTAATTGTTCCCAACTCCTATGCATAAACTCCTAAGACGAAATTAAACCTTAACATTATTCAAATGCCATCTTTGTTTATCTGATTGGATGACTAATTAATAATCTTGTGAGATTGATTTTGCAGGCTGATGGTACAATATTTGCAATTGTTATAAAATGGAGCAAATCATTAATTAGATGACTAATAATTTTGCTGGCTGTTTGATTTGTCACAACTCGCACGGTGATATATGTGTGTGTGATTATTGTGATTATAATTTGAAAGGAAATCATACGTGTGTGCTTGTAATAATATGTGAAGATTGTTATGTTCTTTATAAATTAGGAACCTTTTGTATAAATGTTATTTTTTTCCTTAAAATATTACGTTTTGATGTGTTGTAAGAAATATAAAAAATGAGTAATATTATTTATAGCTTATTAAGGAAGTTTATTGGTAGTTAAAATTATTATTAAAATAATAAATTTTATTGTAGGAGTATTAAATAATTAAAATGATTATTTATAACTGAATTGTTATATGGAGTAATATATATATTAATAAAAGTTATTAAAATTATTATTTAAATTATAAATTTTATCTTAAGAATAGTAAATATCTTAGAGAGGGGTTAATTATAGTGACAAACAATAACTAAAGATAAACACTTTGTTTTACTATTTATAGTAGCTAGGTGGATGGTTTGCATAAATAAGTCTTCTTGTAGAACAAACGAGAATTGATTTGATATTATTTAAGTGAAATTTTAAATTTAAATTTTGGTATATGTAAAAAAAAATTTTGAAAAATTTATTTATTATAATTAAATGTATAATATAAATTAGATTTAGATATAGTCTTATGCTGTAGAGATATTTAATTAAAGGTTAAAATGAGAATAAATTTAAATAAAAAATGATAAATATACCTTACATAAAGAGAGAGAAAACGGCATGCGCTGATGCTGGACAAGGAGGAGTATCCGATGGATAAAGGGGTATATTCTTTTTCTTTTCTGTGATATTCTTCTTCTTTTTTATAATTCCTGTGATATTATTATTCTCTTGCTGCTAATAGTGATTTTCTATTTTTTAACATTTCGTTTAATTTATTTTTTGTATCGTTTTTTATGTTCTTATAATTTTTTCCAGGACTCTTTTAAAATTGGAAGTAACGCGTTAAATTTACGTATTTAATCAACTTTTTAAAATGTTTAAATAATTATAACATGTTAATTTAGAAAATTATTTAATACTTTTATTTAATCCTACATAATTTTATTGATTTTCTTCTTCTTCTAAAAATTACGGCTTACTAGTCATCACTAAATTTTCCCAAGATGAATAAGTACAATGCAGACTAAATTTTTTAATTAAGAAATGAAAATAAGGGAGTTCGAGCAACCCACTGCACAATGTCAGACACTTCTCCAGCTTCTCAAGCCTTTTTCGAAGAACAGTAACTAACAAGCGATGCCATGAACGATTTCTTCGTTTATCTCAGTGGCTGGGAAAGAAATGACTTTTTATAACTCCTCTTCCACGGTAAGTCGTTTCCCATCCCTTCTGAACTTCTTTTCCATTTTTCTTCCTTCCCTTCTTTTTCCTCCTCCTCCCCTCTCCCACTAGTTCAAACCCGTCCGGTTTTTGTGTATCCTCTCCGGCTTCCGGCTTAAAAGCGGTTTTTTTTTTCGGTCTAAACCCGCTTAACACCCAAAACGGCTCTCACCCCCACAAGCAAGCAGCTGCTGAGTTCGGACGGTCTAGCTTCAAAACAGTGGATTATATATAAATTTAGAAGTTAGAGAAATTAGTTTAAAAAATGATAAATATTAATTTAAAAAAGATAAATTAAAAAAATATTTTATAGGATCAAAATTTACTCATAAATCTAAATTAGATTCTAAGAATGGAAGAGGATGTGAATATATTTATAATTTTTTGGTTTTTGGCTGACTGAAAAACGTGTGGCCATGAAACTTGATACATTCCTTGGACGTAGTCTCTTCGCATTGACTTCGCGCTGACCTGTGATTTCTGCTATGTACGTTCTAGTCCTTACTCCGTTGTTAAAACGAAAACTTCATCTGACCAATGGGAGTCACAGAAACGAACGAAGATGAGCAGAGAGGACAACGTTGCAGGCGTCTCCGGCGAGCCCCAGCATCGCTCTCCTTCCTCCACCCCTCTGCAGCAGCAAGACCCGCCGCCGCAGAACAGCCGCTTTGAAGTTGTCTCTAACAACCCGCCGGCGCCTCAGCCGCCGGTTCCACCTCCTGTCCTCGGCGACCAATCAGCTCCTCATCATCCTCATGGAAACCAACAGCCTCCACCGGGTATGTTTCTAGGACTCCGTTATCCCTTTTTGATTTTGACTGATTTTGTGGGTCTTTGTGGGTTTAATTAATTGGTGCTTGTTGATCAAATATCACTGACTTTTATAATCCAAAATTTCTTTGATTTAATGCTAGAATGAATGATTTGAAATGGTTTTAGTTGTATTCGATGAGGCTAGCTTATTGAAGTGTGAAAGGTCTTCCCAAAAATTGTTTTGAAAAATAACTGCAGAAAACTACTCTAAGAACATAAAAATTTATATAAGAATCAAAGGAGACCTTGATTTTGACGCTTTTTTTGTTTTGTTTTGTTTTGTGTAACTAATAATATGCTTCTTGCTTTTGATAAATCTTCCTTTGTGTTATTATTTCAGGTCATGCGCTTGTAGAAGGAGTGCCTGTAAGAGAGCCTGATCCGCCGCCGCCTCCTTCCGATGGTCTTGGCTTTGGCTGGTGTTTGTAAGTAATAATTTACATTTAATATATAGTGCCTGTTTGAAAACCATGTGATTTTAAAATTATTTTTTTAGGTAAAATTTTGGTGTAGGAAAATTTTAAAAATAATAGTTATATTTGTTCAAGCGTGTTTTTAAACTAAATCATAGTTTAAAACCAAAGTTTTAGATAAACTAGTCATAGTAGCTTATAGAATAGCAAAAAAACTTATGAACTAATCAATTACTATATTACCTCTACTTTTATTTTACACTATCCTCATACTTTTTCTTATACTATCTCCTCTCTCATATTCTTTCTTACACCATTTCTCTTTTCTTTCTTACACCATCTCTCCTCTCTCCTCTTATATCTTATTTTTTCTCATTTAATAATCATATCTTTTTTTATAATTTACTAATAATAAAAGTACTTCTGAAAATGATTATCCAAACACTCATTTATTTAAAATTATTTTTTTTATAAACTCTTTTCCAAGAGCCCTTCTCTATAAACTGTTCAAAAACCCTTTTTTTTATAAGTCTATTTTTAAAATCTTATCTAAATAGTCTCGTATCCTCCGTCTGGTTATACTTCTTCACTCTTAAACATGAACTAGTTGGGGTGGGGGCTAGCTTTAATTATAAAAAATATAAAATATCAATATATTTTATTTTATATATTTATTATTTTCTTTTAAAGTAATTTATTTATAAATTAATATAATATTATATAAGGATATTTTAAGAAGATTTTATATTTATTATAATTAATTTATTGAACTTTTTAATCTATCTAATTAAATTAGTTAAATAACTCTCATAACATAAGTTTAACTAAAAAAGAATCATGTTAAGAATCCTAAATCATTATGAATGAAAAATATGTCCAGGATTTTGGGTTCAAAGACTTGAGAATTCAAATATGAGAAATTTAGTTGAGATGGCAGCAGTCATATAGGTAAGAATTGAAGGATTAAAATTAAAAAAAAAATTAGAGTATTACTAATACTTAATAAAAGAGAATATAGATATGCCTTTATAGGTAAAGTCAACAAATTAAATCTAAAATCTTGTACTAATTTTAATATTTTAAATTTATTATTCTAATATAATAATATAATATTAAAATCTAATCTTAAATAATATCTAAATTTATATTAAATTATAAAAGTTGATGTCCCCACCGTATTATATATCAATAGACCTACCCTATCGATGCTTCTTAGAATTTGAATTCTTTATGGCACGTGTCAACTGGAAAAAAAATAGCCTTATGAATAATTAGTAAGCGATATGTCTCTTCCGTCTCACTTATATTCCATTAAAAACCATAAATTTTAGAAGTTAGAGAGAGAAAAAATCAAGATCCTTAATTGAAATTAAATTTTTTAATTAAAATATGAACATAAATTTTTTAATTAAAATATGAACAGACAGACTAGAGGCTCATAATACAACTCAGTTGACTGACTACATATATTTATGACCATATATGGTAACAACTAAACGCTTAATCTTGCCCTTGTTTGTTATCCCACCTTCTATGCATAAATGCAGTTCCCATAACCTGCAATTCCGACATAACAATGAAGAAATCAAAATCCCATTATATTCCACAGATATATCGAATCTCCATTAAATCAAGCTAAAGAGAAGTAAACAGAGTGATCAAACTCATTTAAACCTAAAATGGGTTGCATTATCGTATAAACATGATCTTACTTGGATCAGTGATGACGATGAGGCCAGAGCCTCTGAAGTCACAGTTCCAGTGGTTTCTTCCCTTGGACTGAAAGTAGAGGTTCATGGCAATGGAGGCATGGTTGATGAGACTATCAGGTGTGGAGCAGGGACATCCTTTTTGCATAATCCGACAATCAACTTGAGCGCACGCATAATTGATATTCCCTAGAAGAGTAGCTTGATCTGATGAAGGCCTTGCCACACACCAGGTTTTCTGTTATTCCATCACATGCACAAAAACACAGTCCTCAACATCACATACAACAGCCTTGGAGATCAAGTACGTTTTCTGAATAGAATCTAACTCCAGTGAAAACATATTTATAATTGGCTTAATCTGTTTAGCATGTTCAGGTTCCATCTCATTATGGAAGGAATCAGAAAAGGGACTCTATCTTTCACAATTCGCATTACGAGATCCGAGATGATATTTTTTCTTGTTTAGTTGTAGACACAAATCAAAATGGTCTCAATTTTCAGGCAACTTTGGATTTTAATTACAATTACTTACCATCCCATTGGCATTGGCTGTCATCAGATTTCCACCTGCAAATGTGAAAAGAAAAACGAAAAATGAGATCATTCATAGAAATGTACTAAGATGAATTCCAAAAATGATTTTAGGACCACTGTAACGAGAGAAAACGCAAAAGATCAGTTCTCTGCTTTTCATGGAAGCAATGTTACAACTGAGATAAAACAACTCAAATTCGTACCTCAAATTCTGCGATTTACGTAGAATTTGAGGTATGAATTTCAATTTTAGGATTAGAATCTATGAGAATTATGAGATGCCAGCCAGCGTACATCTGAGAACAAACACTAAATTGATACCATTTTGAGCAGGGAAGCTCGTCAATTGAAGAAGCGTAAACAGTTTTTCATAAAACAGGCTCGCAAAGCTAAAGTAAAAAGGGCAAAATTCTCGAGAAAAGTGATCCAATTATTACAGCAAACACATCACAGGCTCTCAGTACACGAATTGATTTGGAAGCCAAGTAGAAGAGAGTAAAGGAACATGAAAATTGAAAAGTTAAGGGAATTAGCGAGAAGAATCGAACCTGAATTGAGAGATAAAAGCAGAAGGAAAAAGAGAACGCCGACTTTAGCCATCCTTGAGAAGAATCGACAGAAGTACTGATTCTGATTCGGATACTGATGAGCGTATGATTAAAGAGGAGAATGATGAGAGAAAGCGAAAGATTGAGGTATGGATTGAGGAGAAAGAGAGAGATGGGGTGAATTATAAAGAAATCGAGGAGGAGCTGAAAGGGTCAACATAACGGCTACATTAACAGCAAAAGAGAAACACAGAGACGTTAGAGAGGTATGGGATCTCGGGGGAGAAGGAGCGATAAATAAAACGTTACAGGGGAAACGGGACCCACTGAGGAGGCGCGCACGGGATGTGACCTGGGTACAACTGACGGCGTCGTTTCGCTTCTCTTCCCCGTTTTCTGTTTGCTTTTTGTTATAAAAATTTTTAGAAAATGGTTGCTGTTATCCCGTTTTCTGTTCTGTTTGACCGTTTGAGAGATTCACACCTGTGACAAATTCAGCCATTATGTTTTTGAGATTTTTAGGTACAATTTTTTTATGGGATTAATTCTCTTATCAATTATTTGTGTTCATATTGGGCCACATCAATACTTAATATTTTTCTTAAAAAATTCACCGTCTTGTCTGAAAAATTATAACTCAACAGACTAAAATTCTAATCCCTCTATATTTAATATCTGACAATCTCTTAAATATAATTTATCTTCAATAAGAGGATACGCATGTTTAACTATATATATATATATATATATATCTGCTAATCAAAATAATATTCATATTAATTAATAAGTAATAAACAAAACAATAAAAAGACATAATCTATATATATATAGTTTCATTACTATATATGCATGAACATCAAAATTCATATACTGGTCCCCGACATTTATATATGCATGCCTTGATACATTTGGATGGGAGAAATACACAGAAGAATTTGATTGTGAATGAGGTCTCTTAATTTTATACTTAATTAAATACACAATATGCATTCATTCTTACGATGAATGTTGGGGTGTATGGATATGAAAATTCCATGGTTACTGACTTTTTAGTAATTGAGCAAATAATTAACTGGAGTCATCTGAATATGGACTTTAAAGGGTAGTGAATATACCAAATATGCTAATAAGACAAAAACCCATATTAGCTGGTGGTGATGAAGGTTAATGAAGATCTTGATGTCCATTGAATCCAAGTGCTGAAAACTATACCAGGGTAACGATTCAAAAGTTAGTAGTAGTCTTTCTTTTCTTTTCTTGTTTTTTTGTATAAAAAAGTTTATATAGGTTCAACATCGGTGCCCTACTAAAGCCAAGGCACAGCCTCAGAGTTTAGAAAGCACTTATAGAGAACTTACGATATCACTTACTAAAAAAATATCATGACGGTAGTGGGAATCTAACTCATATCCTTGTAGGATACGAGTATATTCTTTACTATCTATAACAACTATCATTAGTAAAGTTAGTAATAGTCTAATTATGGTTAAAACGGGATTAATTCACTCGATTATAAAAATATATATAATTTAATTAAGATATGAAAAATATTATATATATATATATACATATAATTTTGAAAAAAAGTAATATTAAAAAAAATTAATCTATAAATAAATAAGAAATTTATGTATAAACTACATATAATTCAATAAAATAAATTTAGTAAAGATAAATATAACTATATCAGGTCAGTAAAGGGAGAAGAAATCAAATATAAAATCTAACCTAATCAATTTGTTCAAGACTCTCGAACATATTAGTCAAGTTGATTTGCTTACCAATTCATTGGTCTATCTGATTAGATGAATCGATTTAGTTTAAATACCATGACATAAACAACCACCCATGTATAATGCATTGTGCTCCTCCCTACTATCTCCAAAATTAATCTCACAAAAATGGCTCCATCTTCTAAACCCTATATTCTATCTTTCTCAATCTTTATCCTTTCAAGTACTTTTTCCATAGTCCTGAAAGCCAATGCAACAAAACTTGGTTTCACAGTAGACCTTTCACCACTATCTCCATTGTTCGATAACTCCACAAGACCATATCAAAAAATGCACAATGCTCTTCGCCGATCTGCCAAGCGCCTGAATTATTTCTTCACCAAGAAAATAACGTTGTTGCTGAAACGAACGAAGATCGATGATTATCCTGAATCTGACATTATTGTCTTTGGAAGAGAATACCTAATGTCAAATTCATTGGGAACTCCAGAATTCGAAACTCGTGGCTTCGCCGACACAGGCAGTGACCTTGTTTGCTACAGTGCTTGCCATGTCATTCATGTCATCCACAAGACATTTATAAGTTTGATCCATTAGATTCAACCTCTCACGTTAACGTTGGATGCATTTCCCAACGTTGTTATTCTGCAAAGCTTTCTTTATCAAAAACCTCTTGAGTGAGATTTCCAAGATTTACGTTTGGTTGTGGGAATAATATATAATACGGGAAGATTTTCTCGTATGCCTTCTGGTATGATGGTCTTGGAAGAGGTTCATTATCGTTAGTTTCACAGCTTAGTTCTTCCATTGAAGGAAGATTCTCGTACTGTTTAGTTCCTTCGTATTAGGCTTATTCTGGTGAATTGAGATTCGGTCAGAACGCTGCCGTTTCTGAACTTGATGTTTCTACTCCTTTGGAATCATACCTAACACAACATATATAAATCAATCTTGAAAATGAAAAGATTATATTGTGAATAGTATTGATCCTTTAATTTGCTATATATAACGAGAGCTTTCCTTGATCATATAGCAAAAGAAGAGTAAGCATTCAGGCGGTGGAAAAAAAAAGGCAGACGCCCCCACTAACAACAAAAGGCTAATATTACATATAAGATCATAGGCCTCGTTTGGATTGAATTTTAAAAAAAGATTTTTAAACAGTTTTTAGAGAAGAATTTATAAAAAAAAATAATTCTAAATAAATGATTATCTGAATAGTTATTACCAGAAAGACTTTTATTATTAATAAATTATCAGAAAGTGTAAGATAAAAAAATAACTATATTTCCTACTATTTATTTATATTTTTTTCCAGTTGAACACGCGTACGGAGAAAATAAAGATGGAGGCTCCTTCTGCTAGCACGCTATCATCCCATCGACGTTGCTCCACCCACTGACGCTAATCCAGTTGTGAGTTTGCAGAAGCCGATGAGGGAGCCACATAGAAGAAAGAGCACGGTGATGATGATGGCGACTCTCGACCTAGCGGTAATGGACTCTACAACCCACTGCTGCATATCACCTCCACAAGACCCAGTGATGTAGACCCACCTGTGTTGGATAGTGAGTGTTGGATAGTGAGACCTACCTGTGTTGGCAAAAGAGAACAGTGAGAGAAGGGGAGGTGCAAAGGGAGAGAGGAGAGAGTGTCAGAAAAATTAAGGGTAAAATGGTAATTGAGTAGTCTATAAATTTTTTTACTATTATAAAAGATATTCCTACTAGTTTATTCAAAACCATAGTTTTAAACTATAATTTAGTCTAAAAATCCTTATAAATATATATATAGCTGCTTATTTTTTTAAAAAATTAAATTAATATTTAGGTCAAAAGCCTTTTAAAAGTTTAAGTTCTAGCTATATCCAAATAGACATCATATTTGTGAGGAAAAGTTACACACACGACCCCCTCAAAACTCCACTTGCCTCCTCCAAAAACATTTCATTTTGACCCCAACCCTAAAAGCTTATCTTAACCCCATTCATTTATGGGTAAAAGTGTACCCAACACTCTAAATTAATTTTGATAATATAATTAGTATATTAAAATATTTAAAGGTATAATTAACACTTTAAATATTCTTTTTATGGAATTAGGACTCTATTAACAGACTTTAAACTTCTGTCTGAACGCCTCTAGCTACTCTTTCCTGTTGATTTTTAGATTTCGACGGCATTGGTAGATGGCGGATTTGCTGGTGCTCATTCACTCTTCCCTCTTCTTCGTTATCAATCTCTTCCATTTGCTGGATTTTAAAAAAATAATTACACGTGAAATTATAAATAATGATGTGTACAAAAAAATCTTAGGTAAAAGAGTTCAAACGAAAGTTTAAAATCTATTAATAGATTGTGCTAATTACACCAAAAAATTCCTTTAAGGTATTAATTACATCAAAAAAAATTAAATACCAATTACACCAGCAAAATTAATTTCCAATACTAAGTACACTTTTACCGTTTATTTATTTTTTAAATTATGAAATATATATACATATACAAATGTATCTTGCGCCGATACACAAACTTCCGTAACAACCTTATCCTTAAATTACTATTTTGAATGATTTCTGTCTGTTTGGTCATTCATGTATTTGTTCTCATTTCGTCATCTTGATGTTTGTAGGATTCTCAAGAAATTCTTCATTTCTTCCAGAGAAGATGATTTATTCATATGCTTCTATTTCTTTTAGCGAGTCTATTTATCGTTATATCCGTCGACCTATTTTTCTAAGATAAACGTAGGGGCACAGACCCAACCACAACATGCCATTAAATAGCGCCATGCTACATTAATTTTGTGGCAGTGGAATACAATTTATCACCTACAATTTCACTGCTACCACTAGTACATACCTTCCAGAATAAATAGAAATTGAAAGAAAAAAGATAGATAATAAGGAAAAAGAGGGTGTTCATTCAAGTAATAGGCCAGCATTGAGGCAAGCAGACATTGTCAAGGCTTCCACAACTTCATAGTACCATCGTCACTATAAGTGGCCACAAGATTCCTATGAGGATGATGAGTCACTCCTATAACTTCCTTCTCATGCACCTGCCATTACCCACAGAAAGAGAAATATTAAGATCACGCGCACACACAACAACGACAACAACAACAAAGTAAAGATACCTTCATTAGATGCTCCAATTTGCCAGATTGATAGCTGAAGCAGTACATATTCCTGAATTTTATTTGCAGATAAAATGTGAATAAAACAACGTTGAATTAGGCAAAATAACTGAGAATCAGAATGATAAGGGTGTGATGACTCAATTGAAGATATTCATAACCAATTTCTTCGAAAGAAGTGGTCATAAGTAGCCCGTTTCCACCATAACAGTGATAAAGTAATCAATGTGAGAAAGTAAAGAGCAGACAAAGCTGTTGCGTGTGAAAAAGATAGAGAACTGTGAATCATAAATTGGGCTCTATAAGATGCTTTATCTTCTTCATTTGTTTATTGGCCAAATCGCTCCATAAGATTCAATAAACATCATTGACAAAGAAATTGCATGAAGGAATATATCTGAAAGTACCTGTCCTCACCAACACAGTATATCCATTCCCCTTTAGGTGAAACACAAGCTGCAACAAAATCTCCACCTTCCCTTTTACCAGATGAGAAGCTCTTCACAACCTACATCAATATCAGGGGAAAAAAGAAAAAACATGCTGAGAAGGACATGATATATGAGCTGGCTTTAAGATGCTACTATTATTCATTGTTGTTGAAGGGAGGCGGGAAGATTAATGGAGGAAATAATAGGGGGACAGAGACCATGAAATCTGGAAAAATAACCAGCAAGAGGTGAATAAGAAGCTAAATAGCTAAATCTGGATCTCTTGCAAACAAACAAAAAATGAAGAATTTTTTTCTTTTAGGCGGGTGGGGGGAGCATGAAATTTGTGGAAGGATAATGAGAGGAAAGGAGAGTTAAAAAAACAATGGAGAGGACTACTAAAGAAGATAGAGAAAATTCGAAATTCATTATACGATTGGAGAGAATACCATACTAAAAGAGTTGTTTAAAAGAAAATAATAAAAATATCATAAATTAAAAAAATAATCACAAGTAGATTTATATTTATCAAATTTATATATTTCTATCATATTGTATCCAGGAATTTCTCTATGAATAACGGCAGTTGCAGTTTACATGCACAAATTGGATGAAGGACGGGAGGAAAAGGAGCATTCCTCCAACCGAATCTGAGTGTTTGAAACTAAATATCTACCAACATGAATACGCAGAACTATAAATTTAGCCTTCACATACAATATCAAAACAAAAACAAAAATAGGAAAACATTGCATCAGTCTTAGCTCTAGTACTGGAACATGGTGAGGAAAAAGAATATGACGTCCGATATATACCTGCCCTTGAAGTGTCATGATGTATATAGAAGATGTTTTGTTACATACAACAATGTGATCGGTGTTCTTTGGTAAAATATGAACAGAGTTAACAGAAGCATCGCCTCCCTAACAATCCAAAAGGAACCAGATATTAGGTAGAATATATTTGCAGGAAAAATGCATGTACAAAACTTAATAGCAAAGACACATGATGACATAATTATCTTAAGACTTACCCTTAAAGGAGGTGGCGGCTTAAAAGTCTGTATGCAATCTGTAGACTTCAAATCCCAGACCTACAAATACAGAGAAAACAAGTTACTTCTCACAAACTAAGGAGGACAAAGAGCACGCAGCCCCCGCATGTTTTGAAGTGCTGACCTTGATTGTACAATCACTGGAGGCAGTAATAACACGGCTTCCATCACTTGTGAAAATTGCATCGTTCACATAAGATGTATGGCCACGAAACTCTTTCAATAGTTTTCCAGATTTTAGGCCATGGATTCTATATGTAAAGAACAACAATTACACTAAGTAGCTGTTAAACATATTATTGAACTATCTATACAATAACAGAAACATCGTTGTTGATCCATGCATAAAAATTTGACAAAGTTTTATATAGACAAGCACTATAAAGATAAAAATTATTGAACTATCTATAAAGGCACAAATAATTTTTAGTTAAGGCAATATAATAAAGCGGGGTGGGACTGCTGAAGAGAAGTGCATCAGATCTAAGATGACAAAAACTATAAAATAACAGCAGCAGCAGCAGCGATAAAAGTCCTGTTTATGTGAAAAAACATTTGTGAAATAATAATCTGAAATAAGTGTTTATTTATTTATGTTAATCTTTTATACATTATTTTGTCATGGAGAGTTTAGTTAGAAATTCTTTTAAGTGTTTGGAAATGTAGCAAAATAAAATCCCATATGACTAGGGTTTAATGGCGTTTACAAACTGCAAGCCATAATTACTTATCAGTTTCTATCTTTTCACACCAATTTTCAAAAATATAGTCAAAATTCCTTGTTGGCCACGACCAAGTTTCAAAAATAGACCAATCACTGCCTGATAAGAAATTTCATTTGGTTTAAAAACGGGGAGGATTAAACTTATTGCTATAAACCCATTATTGAACTGATAATATGTTACTAGATCTTTGACCTTGAACAATAGCAATAGGTGAAGACCCAGACCCATTAACGGTTCATATCAAGGAAGTTAGGCAAGGAAAATTGTAAAAATGAAACCTTGCTGTGCTGTCAAATGAAGTACTTAATAGCTGACTTCCATCCCGAGAGAAGACAATACTTGTGACACCCTGGGAATGAGCACGTTCAAGACGCCGCAAACATTGACCAGTTCTTATACGCCAAACCTGTAATGAGATATAATTACATGATTTAAATGTTTCACATATTAACAATTGAAAGGATCACAATATTAACAACCTTGAATACCAGCTACTGGACACTGAAGTAAACATGAGAATGAATCACATAATATAGATACATGCAGAATGTGAAAGTGGGATCAGTTATTACAAGAAATGCGAGTCTCTCATTGTATTATAATATAAAGTTAGCACAAATAATACACTGCTCATGTTACAACGTACAATTTTGTCCTGGTTAGTTGCTTAATTTTATAAAAGAGTGGTGCTGGAGATTATGAGTTATGCTAAGACCCCTAACAGCGATTTTTTGTGTTCGTTCATTTATTTTAGCTTTAATATATACAAAGCATAGCACCATTCATGATTAAGAAAACAAATGAATCGAGCATGGAGATGTAAGAATTTTTGTTGAAAAGATGCTGGCTTTAAATGTAACAACAATTAGTACTTACTTTAATCTTGCCATCTTGTGATCCAGAAGCTAGCATCTCAGAGTCTCTGCTAAAATCTACACAAAGTACTGCATCATCATGCATCATGAATATTTCCTGCAATCTCTTAGTAAATCAGAAATGCTCAAGGCTAAGGACTAGACTTAATGGTACAGTATAGAAAACTTCATTTTATAGGCCAGAGAATAATGCTAACTTAGCATGTTACTTCCTTGCTCCCAATCATAATTTTCATTAGTACACATTATATATAGATTTTTTTTGGTGGAGGGGGGTGGTTGGAGTTGGGGGAGCATCAAAATATAGCTTCCAAATAAAGAATAAGAGACCCATCTGCAAGGGGATGTGATATGCGTATCAATTTATAAATACACCACTAGGATTAACTCAGTCCCAACAAATTAATTGTTCCAAACAAACTGGCCAAGATATATCAAGAAGACATGTCCATCTAATCTCAGAGAGAGAGAGGGAGAGCATCAAAATACAGCTTGTAATTGTAGAAACTCCTTTGCAACTTGCAAGTAATGAGTGTCATGTGCATATGTTTATAAATATTGCAAATGTAGCACAAGAGCGTGGATAATTATGCAATCTCAACAATGGGAGAGTGAAGAGGTACCATAGGTGTAGGAGACTATAGATATTTTAATTATATTTATTTTATTACTTTTATGTTTTAGTAATTTTTTTTTATTAGTTATTTAGGATTTCCTTTCCTTCAATTAAAATTAGGATAGCTTCTATTTAGGTTGAAATTATTTTATTTTGAATTGTTGTATTAGGGCTTCATAAATAGCCCTTGGGTTATTTTCTTTGTAGGTGCTTATAGAATTATCATTGGGAATTTAGCAGTCAAACATTCTCCCCTTTCTCTCTTTCTCCCTTGATCTCTTTTATTATCCCTCTTTCTCCTTCTCCCTCCCCTTTCTCCCCTTGTCCTGCATCACTCATCTTTCAAATCATCTCCAAGTGTATAAAAGCCATTGAAAGGGTGAAGACCTTAAGGTGAGTAAGTGAAAAACTGATAATATGTGCAAGATATTGAAGAAGGTAAAAGAAGTTTAATTTACAAATATTAACTTACGTCAGCCTGATACTGGAGATCTTTCTTCAGCTTTCCACTAATATAATCCCACACCTACAGATAACCATGACCCAGAAATCAGAAAGAAAGCACATGATTACTAAAAGTTTTCATTAAATTTTTTGTGCCACAATGTGTACCTCAATAAATCCATCAACCGAGCAAGAGACAAGAAACTGCCCGTCTGGTGAAAAGCGGGCACATTCTGCATGACTTTTTGTGCCAAACTATAGAGGATAATAGGAACACAAGCAAACACAAAATTATTGGATTATAAGCCCTTCAGCATGACAACAGAGAGGAACATTAATGAATATTGATTTTTCACATGTAGGGTCAAAGCAAGCGTATCTATAGAAATCAAGGGGTGAAGAAAAACACTCCAGGTAACAAGTGTTAAAACAACAACAATACGAACTCCACATTAGTATATAACAAAATCTTCAAACAAAAGCAGTACATGATAGTAGTTAATCAATTCTTGATATAACAAAAAAACAAATAAACAATGCACCATTGGTATGAGTTATACCTTTATTGTATGAGAAATAGTTGTTGGATACATGTCATCCACATCTTGTTTCATAGCAGCTGTCCCACGAAACAAGTCAAACTGTGTTCCAGGAGGAAGTAACCCTGAAAGTCACAAAGAAAAGCACAAAACCATCAAGGGATAAATTCAAGTGTAAGTAAGCAATATAGCATCATCAAGTTATCACCTTTACTATCCCAACATGGAAAATTAGGCATCCCCAAAGCATCAAAAAAAGATAATTTCACTCTATTTATTTAAATTCATCATGGTAATTAAGAAAATGTACAATTGAATTCATTCTTTGCACCTTTCAGAAAAAAATGAAGAAATGCCCATATCGTACATGTGGCAGAAACAAAGGAAATTAAAGAATAATCAATTGCAAATGCAAGCAGAACCCATGCAATATATCATAAGGATAAACCATCTTCATTTCAGACAGAAGTTATCATGGAAAGTAAGTTAATGCAGAATTAATCCGTCCGCAGAAATACACCTTGATGCTGCTGCCACTTCAAAGCCTGACCAATTAGAGCCATTAATCGGGAAGGTGGCACTACAGTAACTTCTGCAGCAAGAGCTGTAAAAAGCAAAGGAGAAGAAAAACTCAGTTGTTTAAAGTAGAAGCTAACCTCAGTAATAAGTACTTGAACGATAACGAAGGAGCAAAAGTGTACAATCCATCAGATCTAGTTTTTCCTGAAGACTTATATCTTCTTCCAGATTATACTATGATGACCTCTGCCAATACGCCTATAAGGAAAATATGAAAGAACATGAAGGAAGAGGTCTCCCAACACATCCCCCATTTCAATTTCCCCAACACCTTACCAACTTGGATAAATTAGACTAGCATATCAAAGTGCTCCAACCCTGGAGTATTATATGGTCAGGGTAGGCAAGGACAAGGTGAATTGACGCCTTACTATCTTATCCAGGGACACATGATGGTTAGGCCAGAACTCAGGCTGTGGGCACGCACACAAAGCACTGAGCATCATTATGGTGGCATAAGAGTTTTGGAAACCCACTTAAAAGCCATGGTTGGCCAGGTGTAGAATTGCCTGCCTCAAGCATCCCATCAAGTTCCTGTACTATTTGATGTGAGACTAAGCACAGTGCTCATGCACAGTGGCCGTGCCATGTCCTGATCAATTCCCCAACTCAACCAAGCTAACATAACAACTAATGGACTCTCTGACATTTCACTTGACCTTAACACTAGTTAGAATTTAATGCAAGTAGCCCTCTTAAAAACTGCTTATGGACCAGCTTTGATATCATTGATGAGCACACAAGGAAAAGCCAGTAAACCCACCACAAAAGTCATGGCAGGTAAGATGTAGAATTGCCTGCCTTGGGTATACCATGAGTACCCATACCACTCAACAAGGGACAAAACATATTTATTCATCTTTTAAAAGCAAGTTGTCATTTTTAAGTTAAAAATTTTAAAATCAAACTCAACAGGAAGAGAATCTAATAACAAATAGTATCTCCACCACCAATCAAGCAGGAAACATGTTTTTGCAATCAAGAAAGATGCATTTAATATCATTGCAGCCATAAAATTAATATCACTACTAAGTACAGTAGCTACAAAAAATGTAGGAGAGTACCTTGGGCAATTAGTGCACGTCGCTTCTCTTTTGTTGAGTCTTGATAAGCCTATCACATAGACACAATTATTTTTCATAAAAAGGAACAAACATAGATTCAAAACATGGCACTCTGTAGTCCAGAGCTGAAAAAGATGCCAAATTTTCTTTGCGTAAAATTTACTTATTGATAAAGACAATGACCTATAAGCTACTTAAATTACAAGCTGAAAAAAGGGGCATATAAGGATTTAGTTATCTGGTACTTCTATGTTTACATAGGACTCCTGTCAAGGTGTGACAGACATCTGAGCATATTCAAGATGTGGTGCTCATACAGAATGAAAAACACAAAAGAAAATATATTCTTATACACCATGTAATAAGAAAATGTGAATGCACACGCTAACAATTCCTGCAGACAATATATAATTTTTTTTTTTTAATTTGGAAGCTCACATTTCCAGCAGATATAGGGATATTATTTGTTCATATACTTATATAATCATTTCACTTAGATAGCCAACAAGTATTGTCCCAATATTTTGAATGTATTTATCTAATTAAAAATAAAAACGTTTCACCTTAATACAAATCCACATGATCTCAAATTCAATCATAATTTTTAATTTTTAATATATAATATTGAATATTGATATTAATAAGCTTATCCTTAGCAACAGAAGTATTAATCTGAACTACTAGAAAAATGAATAACAAGATGTAGCATCCAACCTCATTAGGATCAAAATATGTTCTAACAAGGAGATGTTCAAGCCGCAAATATCTTTCAGGTTGTTCTTGTTTCATGACACCCATCACCTGTGTTTGCCGTAGAATTGCACGAGCAGTATCCAGTTCTCGAAGTTCAACCATTTCCAATACAATCTGCAGAAATTTGAATGAAAATTGAAACATTTGTTATTGGGCCGAAATATATGGAGGTAGACTGTTGATGAATGTACTTTTCTCAATGTGATGTTTACCAACTCTCTAAACACGCTAAATCACTTATCCCTCTCATCCATATCAACCCTCTCAAAAGAGAACATGCCTAAAAGGTTTACCACAAAAAACAATATCTAGAAAATCAATTTGCCGTTTTCCATAGATTCACCTAGGTAACATTAACCCAAATTCTTCTGTCACTCAGTTTACTTGGCTCAGAAACACCCTTATTAAATTATTCCACTGACAATCTATCCCTAGAGGAAAACATCATGTTTGAACAACCTCTTGTTGATTTGCTCAAAAAAAAAAAAAAACAGAACAACCTCTTGTCGAGGATTATAAGCCTCTGGTCTAGTTATAGTTCTCCGTCTCACCAAAAGGCATCATTGAACTTCAGTTTATTTGCTCCCCAAAAGCACCGGACATCTTTTCCAACGTTCCTTTTAGTCAAATTAAGTTATGCTTATTCGTTTCTGCATAACAAAGGTGAAGTTGTTTGGCTCCCTCCCACCCCACCGCCCCACACCTCTCCCCATCACTCCCCATTTGATTAAGGTTCTCCAAACACTACAGCACTACTCCCTTCGCTTTAACTCCCACTTTCTTGTCCTCCCTCCTTTATATTCCCACCCCACAATTTCACTCAAACTCAGTGCCCAGCAAAAATTCTCAAACAAATAATAGGTTTTTGTAGCATTAACTAGATAGAAAGTCAATAGCAATCATTTAAGTTTGTTATAAAGCCACATGGGATTCAAATTCATTAATCAATCAAACTAACACGCAAAATACCTGCTCATACAAATCCTCCAATTTATTCCTCGGAAGCTTAAGTTGAGCCACTTGAGGCAATATTGCATCCCACCTTCCACTATTAATGTCAGCAACAAACGTCTCAATGCTGTCTACAGTATTCAAAGAAACCTGACACTCATTCTGCAAAATCTGGAATGTCTGGTGCAGGGAATTTTCTTTGCAAAACTGTAGGACGATTTTGATGACACTGCAAAATAGTTCTCACGCAATTGAAAACGACAAATAAAACAACAATCTGACACAAGCCTAAAATATTTATGGGACAATAAATAATGAAACTCGTGCGTGCATTCAGAAAACGAAACTCACTCTCGTGCTTCGATTTCAAGAGTAGACATAGCTTCAACTGGTCAGAGAGGTGCACGGTTCAAAGCAGAACCAGAGAGCTAGTAAGTAGGGTTTACGCTCAAGTACCCAGCAACAGAAAACTAAAGGGAATGTGAGAGGAAGGGAGTGAACAGTGGTCAAGTCAGGAGAGCTGTCTCATACGAGAGATGGTGGGAAAATCAATTCGAGAATGAGTCAATGAAGCTTCCAAGTTCTAACACCGCTTTAACTGAGGGTTTCGATTTTAATTCTTTGCTGTGCCTTTCTGTTGCTTAGATTTGGAGGGTACGAGAACCATAGCAAAAATTAAGGAATTTTAAGAAATTAAGAAAATCAATTTTCTCAATTTTTAATTAATTTATAATCTATAATATTTATACTCAAACGGCAAAATGCACATTTGTCTCCATCGGACGGTCTGGATCAATTCTAGTGAATGGCTTCGAATTTGTGGTATAATCTAGGAATTCCCGGCAGAGCTCCCAAAAAAAACACAAACATGGCGGAGGCAAACGGGAGGCAACGGCGTTGACGACAGCCAGCACATTGATAAGGAACAGGTTGGCCTTTTCACTCTTTCTTCCCTTCTCTCTCCCTCTCTCGTTGCCCTTTTAAAGTGTAATTGTTTAGCGGCTTTGCGAGTCTGTATAGAAGTGTTTTATTTAGGTCCACAATTCTCAGCTCCATTGTCTTGCTATAACGACCTTGGCGCCAGTTTCATCAGGGGAGTGGAGATAATTTTCATACTGGTTTTTGTCTATGGCCACTGCAATATGCATTAAAGATGTTGCTTTTAGGAGAATTTCCCATTTTGCACAGTACAGATCAATGAGGGCAATTGGCGGGTGATGTGGATTTCAATGGATTTAAACAACATCCAGGTATGTTTACGCTGTTATGGGCACTTGCAAGCTTTAAAATATGGAAAATCATTTCATTCTTATTTAATCAGACATGGGCTTTTGAGTGATGTATTTCTTGCAAACAATATGATATCTGTGTATGTGAAATACTCATTTAGATAACGCACAAAAGCTTTCTGAAGAAAAGCATGGCCGAAATATCATTACTTGGACAACAAAGGTATCTGCGTATACCAACTTTGGGAGGCCTCACGAGGGTCTTAAACTTTATAATCAGTTGCTGGAATCTAGAACACAGGAACCCAATGAATTCTTGTACTGTTTTGAAGGCGTGTAGTCTTGTAGGAGATGCTGAGTTGGGTAAGCTGATTCATCAAGATATATCTAGAGCTAAGTTGGAGTTTGACACGGCTTTGATGAATGCACTTCTGGACATGTATGCCAAATGTGGAAATTTGAGGGACGCTCAACAAGTTTTCAACGCAATCCTGTATGAAAATTCAACTACATGGAACACCCTTATTATGGGTTATACTAAAGAAGGATTTATGGACAAAGCCTTGGAATTGTTCAATCAAATGCCAGAACCTCATCTTTTAACTTGGAACAGCATCATTGCTGGCCGTGCATATATAATGGTAGTCCCCAAGTATTGCAATTTGTTTCTATGATGTACGGGAAAGGCCTTAAACCAGACGCATTCACGTTCTCTTGTGCTCTTAAAACCTGTAGTTATCTTAATGATTTAATCATGGGGAGGCAGATTCATTGTCATATGATTAAGTCTGGCTTTGAGTCTAACATTTACAATATATCAGCATTGGTTGACATGTATTCAAATTGCAAGTTTTTAAATGAAGCAATCAAGATATTTGATCAATACTCTATGAGCTGCCCTGTCACTCAAGGTTTGGCGCTCTGGAATTCTATGCTTTCTGGGTCTGTTGTCAATGAAGATTACACGAGCTCTTAATATGATTGCACATATTCATCATTCTGGTGCACAATTTGATTCCTATTCTTTTAGTATTGCTTTAAAGATATGCATCTACTTTAAGAATTTGAAACTGACATCTGAAGTGCATGGTTTAGTTATAACTTGTGGCTATGAGTTATACTGTGTTGTTGGAAGCATTCTTATTGATCTATATGCAAAACAAGGCAATATTGGCAATGCACTTAGATTGTTTGAAAGGATGCCAGTTAAAGGCATTGTAGCTTGGTCTAGTCTGATTGCTGGTTGTGTGCATTCATGTTCTCTCTTTGCAGATATGGTCAAGTTAGATCTCGAAATTGACCAAGTTGTCATTTCCAGCGTACTGAAAGTTTCTTTAAGTTTATCATCTCTACGAAGTGGCAAGCAAATCCATGCTTAGTGTGTCAAAAAGGGATATGAATCAGACGGTGTTACTATAACATCACTTATTGACGTGTATGCAAAATGTGGTGACATTGACGATAGTGTAGCTTTGTTTAGTTGTCTTTCAGAAATAGATACTTTATGTTGGACAGGGATTATTGTGGGATGTGCACGAAATGGAAGAGCGGCCGAGGCGATTAAGCTTCTGCAAGAGATGATAGAATCAGGTTTCCGGCCAAAAGAAATCACCTTTATTGGTGTTCTTACTGCCTGTAGACACGCTGGTTTGGTCAAGGAGGCATGGGCTATATTTGATTCTATTAAAACTGAGCATGGACTAACACCGTGTCCGGAGCACTACCGTTGCATGGTTGATCTACTAGGCCGATCGGGACACTTCAAAGAAGTAGCAAAATTGATTAATGTCACGCCATTTGAACCTGACAAAACCATATGGTTCTCTTTACTCAATGCATGTGCGATGCACAAGAATCGAGAGCTTGCAAAGATTGTAGCTGAGCATCTTCTATCTACCACACCCGAAGATGCTTCTACATATGTAACGGTGTCAAATGTGTGTGGAGCTCTGGGAATGTGGGATGGCTTAAGCCAAGTTTGGGAAGCTGTCAAGAAAGTAGGAAAAAAGGAAGCTGGAAAAAAAAGCTGGATTGAAATTGCATGTTGATAAAAAGCTAAACAAGAGTTGTTAATAACTAGTAAAACGTAGTAAAAAGCTAAACAAAAGTTATAAATAACATGAAAAAGTGGCCTTGTTAATTGCTAAACTTTTACAGTAAATAACTAATGAGATGTAGTGACAGAAGTTGTAAATAATTTATAGTCCAAAGGCTTCATTTATTAATTTTAACAGGTTTAAAATTTTGAAAATTTGATTGTTAATTGTCAAACAAAAGTTATGTTAGGGACAAGTTATCATCTTGCTTGAATTTCTAACTAGGGGTATTTCTAACTTCTTGCTTGAATTTCAATATCCCATTTTGGGGTTTTACATATTGTAAGAATTTTGCAATTTCGATGCACCATTTTAAAAATTTATATTTTTAAGGTTCTTTTTCTATCATTTTCCCCAAGTTATCATCTTTTAATAAATTATTTAATAAGTTATTTCTTAAATATTTTTGTAATTACATTTTAACGTAATAGAAAAATATTTTAAAAAAATATCTGTTATGAAAAATATATAAACTTTAGATAATTTTATTATTTTAACGAATTTATTTTAATTTTAGTGAGTTTGTTGAAAATGGAGAGAATTTTATTACAATGGCAGAAAATAAAACTTTCCCTGATCCCACCTATTTATCGATCTTAAAATGCTCCGATTACTTTCCATTTTCGGGCGGCGAACACACCGAAGCAGGACAAGAATCTCTCAGAGGAGTGCTATAATTTTTGTGCCCAACAATTCTAGTTTCTTCAGCTTTCAAAATGCTCGGAGCAACTGCAACTTCCACTGTATTGTGGCTTCAACCACCATTCAACTTCTCCAACGGCAATTCTGTTCCCAGAATTGGTTTCCTCGCAAAAAGTTCCAAATCAAGACTTCAATTGAGTCATCTGCATTTCTCTCTCTATGAATGTGGCAGACGTCAAACCCATTTCCATGAAGTAGCTGCTTCATCTTCATCTTCGGGTATTTGCATTTGGGCACTCAGCTTCTTTTGTTTTCGCATTCTGTTTCTTTTTTTATCTTTCAATTTTGTGGAGTATTGGTTGGGTTCTTCTTAATTGCTTCTTTATACGCGCATGAAAGGGACAAGTTGCTAATTTTCCTGTGAAATCCCCTTTCTGCATTGAAATCGACAACAATGCTGAACTGGAAAGTGATTTAATAGTACAAAAATGTCGAAGAAAAGAGCTCCAATTATGAAGATTGTCATGCTCCACTATTAAAAAAAAAACTTTTGTTAAACGTGGGTACCGTGGGTTATCTGACTAAATTTATTTATTTTTAAACAGAATAATATCTAACTTTATCATTACTTTTATTGGCAGTGCTTCAGTAGAAAAGCTCAGAAAATCTTTTAATAGTATTGCGACAATTATGAGGTTTTATACACCATTATATTGGCAATAATAACCTTTAATATATAATTTTATATTATTTTTATTGGCAAAGTAAAAATGAACTTTTTAATTTGTTGAATTTAGATTCAACTGCTACATATTTTGTTCTTTCTTGCTGTGTCTCACTAACTCATTAAAAATGGACATCTTCTGTGCTTGTAATTGATTACTGCAGCCATAAATGCAGAATATGTTGAGGAACCAGCAACAAAAGAGAAATTTCAGACATCTTTGAGTTTGCCGGGTTGCTCAAATTCATTAACACTGTTTGGAACTGGTTAGTTACTCAAACTCATTAAACAAATGTTTGGACAGGGAAATTGAACTTTGTTGGAGAGTTGTAACCTAGAAGTTTTTGAATTGCAGTTATACTTTATCTGCATTTTGTTATCACCTACAATTCTGGTCTTTATATAGTTAGCTCCCCCGAAATAGTAAGCATTCTTTGCTTACTATTATAAGTTATGGTGGAAAATCATGATTTCAGGATACAGAGAGAAGGTTTTTGCAATCATTGGCGTCAAGGTGTATGCTGCTGGATTATATCTAAACCAATCTATCACAAGTCAGCTGAATGCTTGGCAAGGGCAACCAGCAGATGTAATTGAAGGGAATTCTTCCCTGTTCAAAAACATTTTTCAATGTAGTGACTTTATTAATTTTTAAAGCTTAATTTCTCACAATGCTCTTATTTAATTAAAGCTAGAGAAAGATTAAAGCTCATAAGGATCCCTTTGTTTGATTGCAGCTTCCTTTGAGAAATCATTGCAAATTATTCTTGTCAGAGATGTTGATGGTAAAACTTTCTGGGATGCCTTGGATGAGGCCATCTCTCCGAGAATTAAAGCACCCACACCAGAAGATGATGCTGCTTTGTTCACATTCCGTAGTGTCTTTCAAAATCGTCCTCTCAAGAAAGGAACCTACATATTTCTGACTTGGTTGGACCCTTCTAAATTGCTTGTATGTATAGCTTCAGTTTATTTTTATTTTTATTTTTTTGGAATTTGTTGCAGATTTGTTACTGAGACTTCAAATCAACTTTGAAGTCTTTTCTTTTCCATCTCAGTTTTCACTCTTGCATTTATGATAATACTTTAACAAGATTTCTTGTGGTTGCAGGTTTTTGTCTCATCTCAAGGACTTCCATCTACAGCGGATGCTACAATTGAATCTGCAAACGTCACTTCTGCACTTTTTGATGTATTTTTTGGAGATAGTCCTGTTTCTCCCACCTTGAAAGCTTCAGTGGCTGATGGCTTGTCAAAAGTACTCAAGTAGAAGAAAGCATATTATATCCCCAGCCATAATCATGTATCTCTTGTTTATAGAGATGATGGCTCTGTTGCTTAATGTATCCAGGTCTTGTATCTTTCCTCCATTGTGGTTTTTCTATGAACAGTTTGAAACCATCAAACAGCCCTTGTTAGAGATGACAGATGAGTGATTGTATTGTTCATTACATGATAATATATTGATATCATATGCTCATCGATTCATACTTTTCATGCGAAGTTTGCCATTTCTTAACTTGTTAACTGATGTTATATCACAAGCAGAGGATCTTGTTTGTTCACGTGATGATTTACTTATATTATAGCGCAAGCTCTCTGGACAATAAAAAAAAGAAGTGTAATTTCTAGAAGACACTTTTCCACTTATCTTATATTCCTTCTTAGTTGTGCATCCATGGGGAGAATTCAATCTTTTCAACTTGGTTTGATGGGGAATGCACATCACCGTACTGTTTGATGTACAATGCTCCGTATAATTACAAAAAGGACAAAAAAAAACCAAGAGCAAAATGCATTCACCTACCGTTTCAAAACCTACTTATCTACTCCTCTAGTTTCACTTTACAGGAGAACATACCTTAAGTTTCTAGAACCTACACGCACCCCCTCTAGTTGTAAAACTAATATACATGCCCCCTCGGTTTTAGTTATCTTAAGCATAAGCTTGGCCTTCTGATGATTTGTGCTGCAATAAAGTAGGCTTTTTGGAGCTTCCCAGGAGGAAAAATGCAGAGTATAAGCTCCATTAACAATTGTCATTAGAGGGTTTTTCTGTATAAATTAAATTTAGAGGGTGTGTGTCAGTATATGTTTTATGAACCACAGTCCAGGCACATAATTTACTTGAACATGTTATGTTAGGCTGGTATACTGATTTAGTCTTTCAAGTGAACATCAGGGAGCTGTAGCAAGTTTGTCCGGCTTCGTTTGCTCGAGCAAGTTGACAACTTCTTCCATTGTTGGTCTCTTCAAGGGATCAGATTCAAGACACATCATGGCAATATTGAACACATTGTTAACTTCTTGCATTGGACAGGTCCCTAGCCTATCATCGACTCCTTTTCTTGAACAACAGTCTTCACCTGCTCCAAAAATAACAGCAATTTATTTTCCAGAAGTAAGTCTTATTCAAAAGCTTTAAATTCAATTTACACAGTTTGATCATTTTTGTAGACGATTTTGTTCCATTTCAGTTCCCTGTTTGATGATGGAGAAGTTATGTTGCATATGTTATGCCTTTCACGGTAGAATATATTTTCTGTTTTTTTAAAAATGCCAATGTTGCATTTCTAATCAGTTTGATTATTTTTAAAATCCAGTTTTAATAATTTCATAAAAAAAATCAAATATACCTTCTTGAATAACCGAAATCATTGGTGAGGATATGAAATTTAGACTTTTCTGTTAAATATAAATCTAATAGTGAGGATTTTCTAAGAGTTTGTCTTACCCATGTGACAAACTTCGTTCCTTCTTCCATAAATGTTTCATCACTGGGTTTTCTCCCAGTTAAAAGCTCCAGTAGTACAAATCCATAGCTGTAGACATCCCCCTTGAATGTTGCTCTTCCTGTATCGAAATATTCTGCAGGAAAAAGGAAATCGTAAATTTTTACTTTGACATGGGGGGTTGAAGCAAAGACTGATTAGCAGTGTTGTATATATACCAGGAGCTAAGTATCCAAAAGTCCCAGTCACAGTTGTGGAAACATGGGTTTGATCTGGTTCCATCAAGGTGGCTAATCCGAAATCAGAAATTCTAGCTTCCATGTTTTCGTCCAGCAATATATTGCTTGACTTGATATCTCTATGGATTATGTGAGGGATAAAATCATGGTGAAGATAAGATATTCCTCTAGGAGCACCTATAGCTATTCTGTATCTTGATGACCAATTTAAAGTTTTCTTCTGCTCTGGTCTTCCTTTATCACATTCCATTCCCCTTAAAATCAGTTTGATATCAAAGTTTTAATAGATTTCACTATTCATTTTTTATGGAATCTGGGGAGGGGAAGTCTGATAAATCTTAGGCAAACCCTTGTTACCAACTTTCTCTAGAAAAACTCTTTGCATTGATATATTTTAATCTTCTTAGTTGAGCAAACCCCTGTTATATTCCAACTAAACAACTGTAGTATTGGCTAAGAAGTAAGAAATAATGGTCTGAATTTTTTTAGGAAAAATTAATATTTTTAACCTTATAATTTTCACTTATTTGCAACTTAACTCATATAATTTTGACCCGTTATACCTCAATCCATATAGTTTAACTATTTAAAATATTGATCCCTATATTTTAAAAAATAAAATCATATATTTCATAAATCTTAAAGACTAAAGTTTGAAATGGTTAGAACAGTAGGAATTGAATTTTATTGAGTTAAAATTCAGGTACTGAGTTTCAATTATGTCAAAAATATAGAGGTTGAATTATACCAAGTCAAAATTATAAAGATCGAAAGATTAATTTTTCCTTTTCTTTATTTATGAAAACGAGTATAGGTGGAGCATTCAAAGAGAGATAAAAAGAAAAAAGTGAACTAGTGTAATTATAAGATGAGTTCCATGCATAGTCACATTCTCGTGTCATTATCTTCTGAATAATGCATGAATGGGGAGAGGATCTAAAGGCAAGAAATACATACTGTAGAGGAAATTATCCAAACTTCCATTAGGCATCAACTCATATATGAGGAGATTGTAATGTGGAGCAGTATAATATCCATGAAGAGCTACAATATTGCGGTGTTTTATGTTTGCCATTGCTTCCAGTTCTCTCTCAAATCCTTTATCTGCAGTTCCTCTGTTCAGTCTTTTCACTGCAAAAGCGTTTGAGTCATCTATTTTTAGTTTATAAACCGTCCCATAGCCACCATATCCAATGACCTCCATATTATTCAAGTTCGTCATCTTCTTCAAGATCGTATCAGATTCGACGGATTGCAGAACCGAAGACCTAAATATCACCATCTTCCCACCTGTGCCATTCCATTACTGAATGTCAGCCAAAAAGCATAGACATTGAGATAGATTGCAAACATGGCACTATAAATCATAAACCATACTATTCTCAAGAAATGAACAATACATTTCATTCTTTGGATTCCATGCAATACATAGGAAAACATGTCATGTTTATTTGAGTACAATTTAAAGTACTGTATCATGACTGTTTCTGTTATAGCTTACTTATCAGAATATATTAGAAAGTCTCACACTGCAGGTAATTGATGGCTTACCCTATGTAACCTTAATATCGCCTGGAAAGAAAGAAGATTTTGTTATACTCTTAAATCATGGATGAATCTAACCCTCATCCAAAAATTTGTACACCAAAAAAAAATGTGCTTTCTTTTCCATCTTTTGTAAAGGAGGACTGAGATAATGATCTTGGATATGACACAAGCGATGCCTGATACTGTGATGTAAAAGCCTAAAAGCGAAGGCTTAGTCATCATTTTGAAGAACCTGAAGGCAGACTCTGAAATTATTTCAGTATAAGACGTTCAGTTGATGATGAAGGCATCAAGGACAACATGAAAATGAGTATTAGGTATTTGTTAAAGAAGATCGAGGCCTTTCAGTGGTTCTAATAACTACTAAGATTTCTGGAATGGTTGAAGAAGCAAAAGGAGAATAGTACAAGTAGTTGACTTTGAGTTCTGCTCAATTGAACTGAATTTTCAATGAAGTCATGACTCATGGAATTTAATTTATGAAGCCTGGGTATTACTTGAAGCGTTCAAAAGCGTGCCAAAGTTCATCATTTTATGGCGAAGTTTATAACTAATTTAAATTTGTTCTCACTTTTATTTTTATCCCTCAAATTTTAAATTATAAATTTTGATCATTTAAAGGGTAAAATAGTCTAAATTTTTATCAAGTCATATGGATTTATATTTTATATAGAAAAAAACTTGAAGGATCAAAACTTATTGTTTAAAACTTGAGGAATTAAAATTAAAATAAAAATAAATTTAAAAAACCAAAATTTATATTAACTCTTTTAATTAAAAATTTCATTTTCATACACGAACCATTAATTGACCCTAAATCATATATTTTGAACCAAAATATCCCTTTTAACAAAAATATTATCTCAAAATCATTTAGGTTGTGTAAAAAATAATTTTAACATATTTATTTTTAAAAATATGTTATCACATATTAAGAAGTTATTTATATATGGTATCAAGTTTCTTACATCTATTTAGTCAAAATCTCTAATCTCACTTTACCAAGTGTCATATTTTTTTAATATATTTATTTAACTTAAATTTACATAAAAAAATAGTATAGATAAATAATTAAGTGTGATTTGAGAATTTGATAAAATAAATATAAGGAACTTGATGTAGTATAATCATTTACATATAATTTAATTTTCAGTTTTAAAATAATTTTCATTTTAAAGTTTGACTTTGTTTTAAATTGTTATTTTATATTGTTTCAAAAAAATAATTTATTTTTAACAATTTTATCCTTGCTTGAATTATAATCATTTATTTTAAGTTACGCAGGTTTCACAAGAATTGGATGTAATTTTAAGTACTGACCAGGGACAGTCATGTCAGGATGCTTTCTCAATATCAAAAAAACAAAAAACAAAAATCATTTATTTTAAGACGATTAATAAATGAGGGAATGTCGTGCTAAAATGTCCTAACATCTTGCTGAAATTTAGGCAATTGATTACTCCATGTATCCGTTTTTTTAATATAAAAAATAATTAATATTTTATATATTTTAAAATTAAATTAAATTTATATTATATATTTTTTAATATATTTATATGAGTTAATTATCTTTTTATATTAGTTATAATTAATTTATTTATTTAATTTTATTAATATATTTAAAAAAATAATTAACTCTTATATTAAAAATAGATAATAATTTTTTTATATGCAACAATTGATCAACTTTATGTGTAATAGAAAATAATAATCTAGCTCTTGGAGTATATAACACTTAAACCTCTTTATATTAATTGTGCTTTATGACCCTGCAAAAGCTCCAATTATATACATGAACCATATATTAATACCATATTTATGCATGAATCACACATTTCTATGTGAACCAACCACTCATTCAATTCACAAAACATAAATAAAACACTTTGAGATCACTTGCAAAGTTCTCAAAGACCCCACATCTTTAAATGCATTCACATTAGAATTTGGGAGAGTTACTTTTAATTTTAAAGATAAAATAGTACCCTTTTATTTCTCATATACGACTAATATCTTAATATTATTTATAGTATAATTCTTTTTATAATATTTTTTATATAGTATAATTTAATTTATAATCTTATTTCTCAAGTACCAAAAATTATACTAAATTAAAAAGGTTATAGGTGAAATTGTATCAGATTAAAAAATTATAAATAAAATTGTACTATAAATAAGATTATGATATTGACCGTATATAAGAAATAAGATCAAGATATTGGGTGCTACTTTACCCTTTAATTAATTAGGTCCATCTATACTTAAATATTTTGTATATCAAATAATTGCATTAAAAAAAAAACTTGCAATAAATATAGCACTTCATTTTGTAGTATAAATACCTAAACCATACGTTCCTCTAATTCATCAACACTCACAAAGAGACCTAAAAGAAAGAGCTTCTAATCTATTTTGAGCAGAGATTCATAATGTCTGTGAATAACAAAGTTTATGTGAATGCCATATATTTTGGGATGCTAATTCTCCTTCTCACTGGTTTGTGTATTATTTTAATTTTTTATTATTTCATTATGTATTTTTCCCATTCATTTCATTAATTTAAAACGAAAGAAGAAGAAGAAGTTGAATTTATTATTATTTTTTTCGTATGTGGTTTCACTTATAATTGAGTAAGTTGTTCATTTGTTTTGATCAGAAATGGCGGTCGCTTCTTTGTGGTGGCAAGGTACGTGTATGTGCGTAATAAAGGGGGCATATGTAAATGTATAATTGCAGAAAACTATTTGATCTAAGGATATAAGATGTGCCCTTTTATAATATGGGGTTTAATCCCTAACTCTTTCGTTAAGCTTTAGCTTGCCATCTAAATCTAAAAAAACTGGCATATGTAATTATATTCGCTTCACACACATCTATTTTGAAATATTTTTTTGGAAAATAAAAATTATGGAGTTATTTATTATTTTACAAAAATAATTAAAGGCGAGTTTAAATTTGAGCTTAACGGATTAACTGGACTACAATAAGAAAAAAAATATTATTCTACTAAATAGAATTGATTATATGGATAACATGATATTATTATATTCTATCATGACAATTTATTTATAAATATAAGACATATTTAATAGTATGGAAGTGAAAGTAGAAGTAGAATCAAATATTTCTTTTATTTGATAAAATAGAAGTCAATTTCACTTCTATTTATAATATTTTAGGTTATTCCAATTATATAAAAAAAATTAAAAAATAATATGGGAGAAGTGGAAGTAAAATATTTTGAACTATTTTATTTCAAATTATAAAATTCTTGGATAAATCTAACCATTCTCAAATTATAAAAAAATATTTTTTATAATTTTATCATAAGTCATAAAAAATATATATAAATTATATATTCATTTCTAATATACCAAATAAATTTTTAGTCTAATTCTATTTTTACTATTATTTCTATAAACAAAATTTTTATCCTATCAAACGTATTGATAATACCGTACACGCACTTCCAACATATTTTAGTTGCTGTAAAAAATAGGCGGTAAAAAAAAATTTTTTTTATTATAATGCTTTAGCACTTAAAGCAAATATGATATATTATTTAATAATATCTCTTTTTTAGGCTAAAATAATATCTCTCTTAAGAAATGATTTTTTTTGGCAAAATTATTATGATTTATATCAAAATTATTAACCCTAAATGTTTTTAAAATGTGCAGAGAATAGGGGTGAGGTGTTGAAAGCAAAAGATGACATGGAATGCAGAACTGATTTTGTAAATGAAAACACAAGAGGCCCTACGGGAAAACTACCAAGTGGAACACCATTGTACTCGGTCACAATAACGAATTCCTGCCCTACAAATTGCAGAATTGCTGATCTGCACCTCCAGTGCGAGTCATTCACGTCAGAAATCCCTATTCCTCCCAACATATTTAGGAGCGTGGGTCCCAACGATTGCCTTGTCAACGATGGCCTTCCTATTGGGATCGGAAATGTTGTCACCTTTGAATATGCTCATCCTCAAATTTTCAGTCTTCCTGTTTTATCCCTACAATGCGTGCCCTGATTACCCAATGCCTTTGTTAAGAGTTTAAGTAATTAAATGTGATTTAATAAATGATAAAATGAAATCATCATAAGATGGAACTGCAATACGGTCATTTACAATCTTGTTGTTTGCTTATGTTTCTGTTTTAATCATCACGTCTCCTTTATTTGATAATGTCGTTAGTCTCTCCCTCTATTCTCCTTTAGAAACTTCTAAATCTAAATTTAAAAAAAAAATAGTTTAAATATCAATTTAAAAATAAAATAAAATAAATAATTATATTTGTTTAAAATGACTTATAGATCCCATTATAGTTTAAAACTATAATTTCAGACAATTTGATCAGAGCAACTTTTAGAACAGTAAAAGAGTTTATTGATTATTCAATTACTATTTTATCCTGACTTTTTCTTACACCTTCTCTCCTCTCTCCTCTATCTTTTCTACTGTCTCTCATCTTTTTTCTATTTTTTCAATTATATTATACTCTCTTCTATATTTTTCACTATCTCTTCTCTCTTATATTTTCTCTACATTTTTTTCTCTCTCCTCTCTCTTTTTCACCCTCTCTCATTTCTCATACTTTTAATAAAATTATACCCTTTTTATAATTTTTTAATTACAAAAATACTTTTAGTAATAACTATCCAAACACTCATTTATTCATAACCACTTTTTTTTCATAAATTCTTTTTTAAAAGTCATTTTCTAAAAACTATTTAAAATTGATTTTTTTCATAAATCCTTTTTCAAAATTCTATCCATACACACATTATATAGTACTTTTTATTTATTAATATCATTTTATTTTATTATAAAAATGAATTAAAAAGTACAGCAAAAATAATTTTATTATGAGATTGGTCAAGGGTTAAGGACACTTTTGACATTTCACATGTGCCATTATTTCTGGAGACTTGTAAGGGAGTTTAGCAAATACGCATGACTTACTGGTAAATATAGATTCATTACTAATCCTAAATATAATTTCCCCGTACATATATCTAAGCTCACATGGGGAATCTTTTAAATAAATAAGCACTTTTTTAATCAATGACAGATGTTGGGATTTGGGCTGCACCAAAACTGATATGGGCCGGGTAAGGCATGCGCTTGGAAAGGAGTTTAAAAAAATACTTATTTAAAAAGAATTTTTAAATAGTTTTTATAAAAAGATTTTTAAAAAAGAACTTATGAAAAATATAGTTCTGAATAAATGAGTATTTAAATAGTTATTATAAAAAAATTATAATTAAAAAATTACTAGGAAGGGTATAATTTTATTAAAAATAGAAGAGATGAGAGATATTGTAAGAAAAAGTAAAGATAAATTAGTAATTGGAAAATTTATAAACTCTTTTACTATTTTAGAAATTAATCTCAATAATTAATCCAAAACTTTAGTTTTGAACCTTGATTTGGTCCAAAAAAATTTTTAGACAAATATTATTGTTTGTTTTAACATTTTCTCAAAGTAAAGTTTGAGACAAAAACTCTTTTAAAACTATGGTTTTGTTTGTTTTCAAACAGGCACATAATCTAATCTAATATGTTATTTGAGCCAATCATTCCAGTCTGAAGTCCAGTCTAACCTAGTAGAAAACTCGACCTCTACTAGGTTGGATAAACTAGATTTGACTATACTAAATTTATAATCCAGTTAACCTTGTCTAGTCTTCATCTTTTTATACAATCAAGAAACAAAAAAAATTTAAAAGTACTTAAATTGGGTTAGGGTTAGAATGAATTAGGATTATAATTATAGGGAATTTCTTTCGCAAATAATTACTTCTACAATTAATATAATAAATAATAAATAAAAATCTTAATACTTATAATATGTGCATAATATAATATAATATAATAATACATATATTTATTTGGTCAGATTAGACTACTCAATCTGCTATATTATATTGAGCCAATTTTCACTCGACATACTAAATTTAATCTAATTTTATCTCATTTGTCTAGGTTCTTTTTGTATCATATCAGATTTTAGACAGATCAATTTAGGTCAAACATGGTATACCGAGTCTCCGAGTTTTATATTTGGCCCTAGTTGGGAAGGTATTTTCTTTTCTGACATGCTTTTAAGTTTTACTTTGAGATTGAGTTGGCATGATTTTTTAAAAAATTATGTAATACTAAATTGTATTTTTTTTTGTTGGTAATTTGGACCCTTGGAAAATTAGATATTGGGGACACCTTTTTCTTTTTGTCTCTAATGATATTGTAGAGATATATGAATATGACAAATTAATGCTTTAACATTTTTTAGAAATGTAACAAATTAATTATTTTCATTAGGAAACGTTTAATTATGAAGGAAGGTTCAGAAAGTTGTTGCAACTGAATGCTTTTTGTTTTACTTATTCTAGACATGGAGTAATTATGAAGCTATATAGGAATAGTATATGGAGGCTTTTAATGCATAATTAATGACAATTAATTAATTAATTAATTAATTATAATATCTTAATTTGTGCTACATTGCTTTGTCCATATAAAGTCAAGTCACCACATTTAGCTCTTAATTTTGAAGTTACGTACGTTGCATATACACAAATCCCTACAAATGATCACTTGCAAAATCAATCACGTGGTTATTGAATCCAATAATGAAATGAAACTCAATTCATCTTATTATATATTTAGTTCAAAATATAAGGTAAATATAATTAAATTACGTAATTCAAAAAATTAGTTCAAATTATTTATTATTTAAAGATAATAAATATATAAAAAAAATATAATTTATTTTTTTAAAATACTTTTATTTATGAAAATGATAAGTGAGAGGGAGAATGAGTGAAAAAGAAAAAGAGAGAGAATGATTAAAAAAATGTATGTGGAAAACATATAATTAATTAACAATAAAATTAAAAAAATTATTAAATAATCGGATAAATTCAAACTTTAACTTATATATAAAAAATTAAATTAATTCACAAAATTTCACCTTATATTTTGAACTAGATGGAGTATGGAATAAGGGATAAGGGAGACTCCCTAAAATATGTAAATTTACCATAAAAGTCCTTAAATACTAGTATGAGATTATTTTTTTTGTTGCAAAATTACTCATAAATGCCCTTAATTTGGGAAAATAGAATGATAATAGTGATATAACCAATAGCAATTTTAATTTATCAAAAAATAACACAATTAACATAGTGACAATTAATTTCAATAAAATTTTCATTCTGAATCAATGACAATAGCATTTTAACAAATAACAATTTTACTTTAAATGACAACAAAAACTAAGTGATTGTCCGAATATGCGATTGGAAGCCCCAATATCTGACTTTTCAATCATAATTTTACAGTTTATGAGATAAATATGTGAAGGGTGTTATGTCTTGACTTGCTTACGTGAACATGATTAATTTTACTGATAACAATTAAGTCATTCTACACAAAAAATAAAAATTATAGAATAGTATAAATTAAGTCATTTCAAGGGACCATTTCAATATTTTCATGTTTTGGGGGTCTTTATATGTCTTTCTCGCTATAAATAAATAAATAAATCACTCACTAAGTAGGTCTTCTTGGATTATAAATAGCCGAATCATAATGTTGATTTAATTCATCAACACTCGCAGATATACCTGAAAGAGACACAGCAGAGTTCTTAAGAATAGAGAGAGGAGTCATGTCTCCTTCCAACAACAAAGCTTCTGCAATTGCCATTTATTTGGGGCTGTTTCTTATGCTTCCTCTCACTGGTTTGTGCCATTATTTATATATTATTCACTCGTCTATTATTATTTCATTATATTCCTTTCTTTTTCTCTCCTAAATTTCCTCTATAAATTAATCTAAAATGAGAGAATAAGAAATTGAAAATATTATTCATTATTTTCTATGTTGCCCCACTGATTATTGACTAATTGAGTTTTTCCTTTGCTTTCATCAGAAATGGTAGCCATCGCTTCATCGATACGAGGTAGGTTAATGTACGAGTTTTCATTGTTTCTATCAAAAGAATACTTCAATATGATGTGATTGTTTGGTAATGTCAAAATCTAAAAAAGTTTTTGATTTAAATTCTAATTTAGAATAGTTTTAAAATAAATAATTATATTTGCCTACAAAAATTTAAAGTAGATTATAGTTTAAAATTAAAATTTTGGATAATTTAATGAGATTGACTTCTAAAATAGTAAAAGAATTTATGGATTATACAATTACTATTTTATCATTATTTTTTCTTATATCATATCTACTCTATCATTTTTCTTATCTCTTTTTCACCATCTCTCCTCTCTCCTCTCTCTTTTCTACCATCTTTCCTCTATCATATTTTTAATAAAATAATATCTTTTTTATAATTTTTCAATTATAAAAATCATTCTAGTAATAACTATCTAAACACTCATTTATTTAAAATTACTTTTTTTTCTATAAGTTCTTCTCTAAAAATTCATTTCTAAAAGTTATCCAAAAACCTTTTTTTATAAGATATTTTCCAAACAAACCTGATATCTTGTATGATATAGAGTGGTTAATTAATTCATGAAAGTATTTTCTTATTAAACAGATCATTTTTTTATTCATTTTCACTATTAATTATATCTATATTAACTCTAATTGCTCTTTGCAAGGTGGAGAGAATGGTGAAGAAGTTATGAAGGCAAAACATAAAATAAAATGCAGGTTTGAGTTTTTGGGGATAGGTACAGAAGGCCCCAGAGAAATTCTCCCGAGCAGGACTCCAGTGTATACGGTTACAATAAGAAACCATTGTCCGACCAACTGCAAGACAAAAGATCTCCACCTGAAGTGTGAGTCATTCTCGTCGGAAATCCCTGTTCCTCCTCAAATATTCAGACAAGTCGGTCGGAACGATTGCCTTGTCAATGATGGTCTTCCCATTGGGGTCACAGATGACATCACTTTTGAATATGCCAATCATCAACGGTTCAATCTTTCTGTTGCATCTATGGATTGTATCCGTTGATCATCATGATCAAAAATCATTTGGTCACATATATTTAATAAATGATAATAATATGAATATTGTTATGGTATCATTGGTATGTGATCTTTCTTCGTTTTTGGTTCTCTGCAACACAAAATATCGATATTGACATAACCAACTAAACCAATTTAATTACGAGATGTTCATTTTCATGTATATTTTATTGCTTTAATCATACAATAGTTTTCAGGAATATAGCTTAACGTCTGTATACTCTAAAATAGTGATTTAATTACTTATAAACTAGAGATATTTTTCTAGTGTAATTTGTTAAATTATACATTTAAAAAAAATACACACAATTCTTTAAAATTCTATTTAAATTTTCTTTTATTTGTGCATAACGCAAAATGTACATTATATAAAAAAACATTAATTCAAAATAAATAGCCTTACTTTAAATTGGATACCCGAAAAGCAATTGATATGGAATCAAAATATAATTAAAAAATTAATATGAATTTAAAATTAAGGAATGATAATTAAAATTACTGAAGTGTGTGGTAAGTTACATCATTTCTTTTTCTTTTGAAAATTTTCCCCATTAAAGTTGTCACTAGCTCATTGCATGGACATGAAAGTTGTAACAAATATTAATTATATTCACTCTGGGACACCTTTTTTAAATAATAAATATAAATAGTGTAATAAATATCAATTATTTAACTCTGGGACACCTTTTTTTCCTCTAATTATAGAGATAAGAATATGACAAATTGATGCTTTAACCTTTTTTTTAGAAATATAACAAAGTAAACGTCTAATTATGAAAAAAGGTTTCAGAAAGTTGTTGACACTGAATACTTTTTTATTCTTTTTTACTTATTATAGGCATTGAGTTATATATAATTGAGTTACGTACACAAGATTATATAAATTTTAAAGTTATTATATATTACGTTTTGTGTTGATCTCCACAATGTGTCATAAAGATTAATTATGAAGCTATGTATAGTGGAATATATGGAGATTTTTAATAGGGTCAAAGGATATTTTTACTCAAAAATATTTCATGAGGAACTAATATATCTTAAAGTTTTACGAGAGTAATATTACTTTAAAATATTTTTTAGATAATGTCACCTTACAAATTTAAAATTACAGCATTTTCACCCTAAAGATTATCTAAAATTAAATTTAATAATTAGTTGACCAATTTACTAACATAACATTTTACTATCTTTTATTTTTTATTAAGATATAAATTTACTCTAAAATTTTCTACTTGAGGATATTAGGTATATAGAAATTGTTTTTAGTTCAATATTATTTTAACAGCTATCCACATTTAATTTGATTGTTAGTTTATTTAAAATCTTATAATTTATGTAACTAATGAGATGTTAGGACTAGCAATTTTTTCTCATTTATTCTTTTTAATATTGGTCATCGTATGTAATTTTATAAATTTGTAGTCTCATTATATTATATTGCTTTGATGGTCTTTCCATATCATTAAAAAATTATGGTAAAATTCCAAAAAGAAACACTGGAAATTTCTAGAAGATAAAATGTATACTTAAATATTAATAATCTAACGTAAGTGTGCATATCTAAAATGGAATTTTGAATTTTAGACTTAGATGATGAAATGTTCACCTAAAGTGGGATTTTTATTAATACCTATTATGTTTTGGTTAATATCGACAACATTTTAATTAATACGTATTTCGTTTTAGTTTGATTTTTCCAATTTCAAACATTAAATAATGACCTTAGTTAATGACAAGTCAGTTATTTGGATGGGTATTTTCGTCATTTAAGTCTAAAATTCAAAATGCTACTTTAGTTCCCCTCACAGTTAGCTAGGATGACCGTAGCCATTTTATCTTTTAGAAACTTTTAGGTTGTTTGGGGTTTTCACAAAAATTAAAAAGAAAATACACCAAATCATTTTTTATTGGACGGGGCATATAACTGTAATTGTAAAGTTTTATCCTGTCCTGTTTACTTTCACAACAGCTCTGCTTTACTTTCAAGCTGGTCATTGGTCAGGCCAAGTCAATAGATGAACGCAAACTTTGATAGGAGAAACAAAGATGAATACAACAACGCTTTCACCAGCAAATCTATGGACCCCCACAACTCAAAATCAATCAAACAGAGCATTCAACCCAAAATGAAGTTCTTCGATTCAACAAGCATCGCCATGATAGGTTTCCTCCTCTTTGTTTCTCCGTAAATCCTTCCCAAAACCAAACCACGTTAGCCTCATCAACCCCAACAATCCCTCCACTTGTGGTGGTCGGATCCGCCAATGCCAACATATACGTGGAGATCGAGAGGTTGCCGAAAGAGGGTGAGACCATTACGGCCAAGACCGGGCAAACCCTCGCTGGAGGAAAGGGGGCTAACCAAGTGGTCTGTGGTGGGAAATTGTCGTATCCAACGTACTTTGTGGGTCAGGTGGGTGAGGATGCACATGGGAAGCTGATTTCTGAGGCTTTGGGCAATAGTGGGGTTCGGCGGATTCGGCTCGATCGTCTGACCACTGTTGGGTTTGCGCCTACTGGGCACGCTGTGGTGATGCTTCAACCAGATGGCCAGAACACTATAATCGTTGTTGGTGGTGCCAACATGAGTGGGTGGCCTGAAACTCTAACTGATGAGAACTTGGAAATTGTGAGAAATGCAGGGATTGTGTTACTTCAGAGGGATATCCGAGATTCTGTTAACATTCAAGTGGCGAAGGTAGGAATTTTCGCTTTTATATTCTTCAGTTCAATATATTTTTCGTGATTTACAAGTATTGTAGCATAGTAGTACTAATCAATTTGAGACTTGCAGCTATCTTCTTAGTATGTACCATGTTATCTTCTCTTTAAGACCTTAACGTCTGTCCATGGTGAATGCTGAGCTAACATTGTGAGCAATACTTTATTTAACCTCACTCTGCAAATATTAACAGTTCTCGTAGGTACCACTGGCTATAATAATCAAATTTTGAACAAAGTGAGTTTAATGGGAGACTTGGACTCTGTCTTTTGGGTTTGCTGAACTAGAGTTGACGATCGTTATCATTATGTTGCATCTGGACTAACATTCAAAGAGAATTATACCATTGCGTGCCATAACTTTCGAAATATTCATGTCCTCCTGTAGCTTTCAATCTTCTTCATTCTGTTACGCCTCATCTTCATCATCATCATCATCATTTTCTTTGTTAATGATGTCTTCCTTTTTGCTGCTCCTTCTTCCTAGGAATAGTGGAGGTTCGGTTACATTCTTCTGATATGACCATACATAATAAATTGATGGCCATTATAATTGGATAGATTTCATAGAGCTGGTGGACCTGTTCTGTTTAGCATGTAAAATAAGAGTGGCTAGCAGCCCATTTTGAAACATTCATAACATTGTGGTTTATACACTCAACTATCAAGTTTCCTACTAAAGTCTGTTTTTGGCTCTAACATCCTTTAGTAGTGAATCTCTATCATCATCTGCCCCCTCCCTATTTTTGTCATTTCTTTAGGTGCTTGTGTAAGAACTATTAATGCTTCTTTCTTTTGCCTTGTGTATTCTTCACGTCATTTGTTATGCTTTTAAAATTACAGGCTGCAAGGGCCGTTGGTGTTCCAGTAATAATGGATGTTGGTGGTGTAGATGCTCCAATGTCTCTAGAATTACTGAGTTCTGTTGATATTTTAAGTCCAAATGAAAGCAAACTTATTCGCTTTATAGGGTTGCAACCAATAGTTTTGATGAAATTACTCTGGCTGCATCAAAATGCCATAAAATGGTTAGTTTTTTTTTTTTAATCACCCTGTGTTGTTTTAATTCATAATCGGGAAGAACATTTATTATTATTTGAGGTCCTGGATTTTGTCCTGCTTGAGAGAAGATTAGTACAATAGGCCCCCTTAAAAAAAACAGTTTGTAGTTGTAGCATGGCATAAACCTGAATCCTCATCTTGTTTAGTCTTACAGGATACTTTTGAACCAGCCAAATGGTCTCTATATTCTACCAAAGCTTTAACTACCGTTCTTTGTCTTCTAAATTACCCTTTCTGTGAATCTGAAAGAGGTCTGCATCACAAGATCTGAAAAAGTAGAAGTGCATCCTCTAAAGGTATACCCAGATAAATAAGGGTTCATTGTTAAACTGCACACAACTGCACTGAGCAATATGATTTAGGCAGTGCCAATACTACTGTGCAGCGTTGAGGTTGATTTGAGAGGATTAATAACTCAACAATGTCCTTGTGCATGCATTAGCAAAGCAATCAATTATTCGTTGAGATCATGTACCTGATGTGATTAATTTAATTTTTCTTTGAATTTTGAATTTCCAGGGAGTTAAGCAAGTGCTTGTCAAACTTGGGGCCAAAGGATCTGCCCTTTTTGTAGAAGGCGAAGAACTGATTATACAACCTGCCATTTTGGTTGAAACAGTCCTTGATACTACTGGAGCTGGTGATACTTTTACTGCTACTTTTGCTGTGGCGTTAGTGGAAGGCATGTCCAGAAAAGAGTGCTTAAGATTTGCTGGTATGTATAGTAGCAAGCATTCTCCCTTTTATAGATGGAAATGTGCTGATATGTCCTTAACTCCTTATCTTTAATGTTCTTAAGTTATCTTTTTGTTTTCTTCAAACAAGCTGCCGCAGCTTCTCTTTGTATTCAAGTGAAGGGAGCCATTCCTAGCACGCCTGATAGGAAATCTGTTCTGGATCTTCTTCAATCCCTTTGAGAATACTAGCAAGTGGTCAGAGGTCAGTTTTGTATCAATCTTGTCATTTTTAGTTTCTTTTCTTTTGCTTGTTCTTGTGTAGTGATTGGCTCTTGGAAATAACATGTCATCTAAGTTATCTGAATTTTCTTCCTAATAATAATAAATTGCCTGATTTTCTGTGCTGCTGTCAGCGCAATGCATTGGTCAACCAGAATTTTCTGTGAATTGGAAAGAACAAGCATCTTTATTTCATAACCAGTGGTCTGTTTCATCCTTTTTTTTTTTTTGGCTAGATGATTATTGTATTTTCCGATAATCATAATCTAAAATCATGGTTTTACTGGAAGCGAGTAATTACTCCCTTCCATTAAAAACCATGGTTTTGGTAGTTTCCAACATTTAACATGCATTTCATGATCGTTTTCCTAACTCCCCCATCCCATAAACACCATACTTTGTCATGTTGTCATATAACATGTCCGTGCTTCTCTTGGCTATATGTTCTCCTACAATTGTTGCTGTTAGCAATGCTCCGTGATTGGGGTGGACTCAACAACCTTCCTGCCAGAAAAACTACCTCTCTGATAATCTTCTTCTTTGCTGCAAGTCTCCATAGCCATTGCATGTGAGAAAATTTTGCCTTTGCTCGCTTGTTTTTCAATAACATCCACTTCAACACATTTTCTTTGTACATTCTACAACCAAAGCTGTACCCTTTGCCTCATTTCCTCTCCTGAACGAAACTCTATCTTCATTCAGAGATTACATGAATGAACCAGTGCCAAAGAAAGATCATTGTTGTAGAGACAGATAGAAAATGGACTGCTTGGTGATTGTGTTCATGGTGAATGCTTCTATTGATATTTACTAGGACCCTCTAGGATTAACTACAACATGATTCCTTCACGGATAATTCTTATAATCTTGTTAATCTAATCCCAATTATTCCATATATTGGCATTGAAACTCATTTTTATCCTCATTCTTAGAATCATACAAATATTCCAGCACGCAAACGACCCCTAATTCTCTTCCTTTGTCTAAATCTTTCAGGAAAGTGAGAGCTCCTTAAAGGTAAAAAAAAAAAAAAACTGACAATAATAATCATGGTTTAGGTTCTATGAAGTTTAAAGCTATTTGCATGATATATAGTGACACAGGAGTCACTTTTTCCATGGTGTTTGAAAGTCGTAGAGTCTGTTTGGACAGCCTCAAAATTGAAATTTTAAAAGAGCTTCTGGCCCTTTGAAAAAATTTTAAAATAAATAATTATATTTATTTAAAAAAACTTTTGGATCAAACTATAGTTTTGTATAAGCTATTTCCAATAGTTTCTAGAACAATAAAAGAATTTATAAACTACCTAATTACTATTTTACTCCTATTTTTTCTGATACACTCTCTCTTATACTATCTTCTCAGCTCTTCATCTTCTGCTCTTCTTTGTCACTGTCGTTGTGTTGTCGCCACTTGTTATTGTCAACTGCCACCGCCATTTTGCTCCCAGATAGCCTTGTCATTGTCCTGTCGCTAGAAGATGCTCTCGTCACTAGAAGAAGATGAAACTATCGTAGAAGAAGAGGAAAGACGGTGAACAGTGAGGGGGAAAGTGAGGCTGGAGATGAGTAATCTTTTATTTATTTTTATCTTATACCCTTTCTAGTAATTTACTAATAATAAGTCATTCAGTTAATAACCATCCAAATATTCATTTATTAAGAACTATTTTTTGTATAAACTCTTCTCTAAAAGTATTTTTTTAAAAGTTGTCCAAAATTTCTTTTTGTCCGTAAGTTTTTTTTTTCAAAAGCCTATCCAAACACCTTAATTGTGCAGTATCAGAAACTAAATGAGAATTCATGATTTCATCCGCCAGGGATATCCAAGTTGCAGAACAGGGAGCAAAATTACATACTCTACCTAGTTGAGTAGCAATTATGAATTGTTAGAACTATGAAAATTATTTACATAAAAAAATAATGATTTTCTTTTTCCAAACATTTTGAGAAAGCCTTCAAATATCAATTTTTTTTAATTAGCAGACATGCATTAAATGTGAGGGATTGAATTTGTGATTTCTTATTTATAGAAAAATTTTCATATTACTAAATTATCAATTCTATGAAATAATAGTTATACCTATCCTAGAAGAAAGAACAAGAAAATATCAATAGAGGTTGTTCCGATTAAGAACACGTATATCTTATAAAGATGTAGGCTCAAGTCTCATTGCCAAAATTTGCATAAACTTATTAGTCTTTGGGACTCAATTTATCAGATTTTTTTGTTTTTTTTTTAAAAAAATCATCAAAGCTAAAGTGAAGGAAGAAATTTGATCTTGTTTGGCTGTTACGTAGAAGCAAAAAAGTGAAAGTGGGGAAAAAAGGCGTGACAGAGAGGCAAAATAATTAGATGACCAGAGGATGGGAAGTTTCTATTATAGAATCTACGTCCTAGTCCTAGGACATCGACCCCATTTAGCATTTATGCTTTGCAGCTATGAAGATAAAAGTAAACTTTAATAGTACTAAATATGGATCATAACAAACTTTAACCTATCAAATCTATGACATTTGCCCAACCATTGTCCCACTGTATGAAAGCAGGCTCCTTTTCATATGGGATTTTTTTTTTAAAATTTTAAAGCAAATTATTTTAGTTTCCAGACAAAATTCTCAGTAATTGATTCGTAATTTTACTGATCAGAGTGTAGTATGGACAGAACATGTTTTTTTCTAACATAAAAACCATATGATTTAACCAATCATAATTTTTTTTTGTAAAAACAATTTTAAGTAGACTGATTCTTTCTAAAGTTATGACACTATTTTAAAATTTAAAAAATATTTATAAAAAAATTATAAAATTAATTATTAAATGAATTTTTATAACAGTAAAACAAATTAAACTTACGTCTTTATAAAAAAATTATTATGATATTTTAAGAATGTAATTATAAAAAAATCTTAACAACAAGTTAGTAGCATAAATCTATTGTATTTATTTTTTAAAAAATAAATATGAATTTAAGAATTAAATAAATTATTCTATCATAATAAGATAGACAATTATTGGTAAATGTTTTCCCAGAAAAGAGTGCTAGTGAACCAAACTGAAGATTTTTCTTTTTCACTTGATTCAATTATACCAATAGAGATTACTCTTATTAACAAAACAAGTCCATGTTTCCACAGAAAGTTGACATAATAGTAAGAATTAGATACATCGGTTTTCACAAAAGAAAAAAAAGAAAGCAGACAAGTTGGTTTTACATTAACCTAAAAACAAAAAGATAAATTGTCTTATCTTTAGTATAATTGATAAATGTCCACCACTAAACCCCAATTATTAGCAAATCAAAAACAGAAGATTTTTGGTCTATGTAGTTTGATTCTACCAATGGGGCCCATTTCTATTAACAGAACGCGTCTTTTTATGCATAGAACAACTGACTACTAATTAATTAATAATTAAGTACATTGTTTTATATTCAAAGCAAGATTCACTTTAATAAGTGAATAACCACTATTCAAATATCACGAACATGAATTCAAGACATTTTAATCGTTTTAATTACTCCTCTAAACTTTTTTTATAAGATATTTTTAGCATATTTTACATAAAAAAATTTAAATTTTATCAACTACATCTTAAAATTCAATAATCTTTATAATTTTATCTTTATTTACTATATATTATACCCTATAAAAATAAAATCAATACAACAATAAATAAATGGTAAAATTGTATAATTATATAAAAAAATTTCTCTATCTTATAAATAAAATTAAAAAAATCTTTTTTTTATCTTATAAATACTTAGTTCTTCCTATAGTCGCAATTATTGGTGAAACATGTGTTTTGATTAAAACCTCTTGAAGTTAAAAAAAAAAAAAACAAAAGTAAGTTCCATCTACTTCTGAAGAAGAAGAGTTAGCATCTCCTTTCTTTCCCTTAATTTGAATAGCAATATACTTCAAGGATTAAAAATTGGGGAAATTACATAAAATTATAGAAAAAAAAACTTTGAATTATGTTTGTAGAAATAATCCTCACAACTTTTTAAACTTAATAACAAATCCATCTAAATTTTCAATTTTATATATAAATCTCAACCATCAATTATATACCCCTTAATTATATTTTTGTGTGCATATAACCTATTTAAAAATTTAAATTATAGGAAAAATTATTATAAAATCTCAAAGAAGATATTTAATTACTCAAAAGTTCAATAACAACAGAAGAATATGTAATGACAAATTTTAGTGTAAGAAATAATAATAAATTTATTTTACACATTGCTCACTTATTATTGAGATAATTCTCTCTATAATATATGCATATAAACTCTTTAAACGTTGTGAAGATATGTGTAGATAAAATAAAACTATTAGCAGTGAAGTTTCCTACATAAATGCAAGAAGCTAGGAAAATTCATTATGAAGTTTTAATAAAGCTTAAGAAAATTATTATACATAATATAAACTTTAGGGAAATTATGTATAATTTCGCCTTAAAAATTATATTATTTTTATTATAAATATAATATTTATTTTATAGTATAAATTTAGGACCAAGGAGTATATATTTTTCCTATGATGAAGTAAAGAAAAGCTAATCTCAAACTAAACTCAGCTCAGCTTCCTCCTTTATGAAACGAAAAAACATGAATTCTTCTTTCTTTTTTCTTATGCTTCTTCTTCTTCTTCTTGTATCCATCTCCTTCCCAAATCCAAGTTTCGCCATTAGACCTGAGATCAAGCAAATCACTGAAGAAGCCTCAACGACGAAGAATCATCAACATATGGTGAGCATTATTCAACGAACTATATATATATATATATATATATATATATTCAATCTTCAATATATATTAACTCATCACGCTCATAATTATTTTGATCAGTTAGGAGGTAGGAGAGATTATCATCATGTTCAAAGGAAAGAACTGCATGAAGTGCACTCGGGTCCCAACCCTATTGGTAATACCATTCCTCAGAAGAAATGGAAATCAAACACCCAGAGAAATCGATATCCCTAAGTAGGGTTTCCTTTTGATCTTCATATATATGATTTTGTCAAATTATTTTTTTTCATGTTTTTTTTTCTTTATCTGTTCCTTCTTCTCTCTTCATTATATTGTCCACACACAGCTTATTGGAATAATCTATAGCAGTAGTTTTCCATGTAAAATTATATATCGATCGATCGATCTCAACTTGATATTAATTTATGATTGGCATTACAATAAGAGTATCCTCTCTATTCTTGATTTTTCCATACACATATTGTTTCAAAATCATTTCTAGCTTTTCATTGTGTTCATTGCATTCATTTCTTTTTATCAGCAACGAGTTCCTTAAACCAACAATAAATCGTTCATTAGCTGCAAGGTTTGTTTGAGCTTTTACCACACACACACACACACACATATGGTAAGAGTAGTTAGAAGAATGGATTTTAAACTTAGACTGTTCTTGGGTGGAAAACCCTACGATTAATTGGTTCAGACGGGTAAATTATAATTTCTTCATTACAATACAATTAAATATATAATATTTATTATAATTGTATTATTATTTCTACTTTTTAAGTTATTGTTAATAAGTAGCGATTTGTGTTATTTTACATGCAAAATAGAGCCTAATGAATCAACTTGAATCTAATTGATCAAGTATTAATTCATATATATAATTTGAGAAATTAGTCTTTTTATTACTTGTGAGTTCTTTTTTATATGTTAAAAGAGTTTAAATCCTGGACCTGTTAATCTCTATACATACATACATACATACATATATATATATATATATATATCATTTTACATTTACCATATGAGCTAACCTCAAGCTTATGACTTCAGTTTGAATTATATATGATCTACCATATATTTTATTATACATACGTGTGTATATATTAATGAGTAAAATAAAACTTAATATCCTGATACTATTTTTTATATACAGTTAGTATTTTAATTTTATTTATGGTATAATTTCACATATAATCTTTTTAATTTAATATAATTTTATTCTTATATAATTTTATTTATCAAATATGAAGAATTATATCGAATTAAAAAGATTATAGGTAAAATTGTATTATAAATAAAATTAGAATACATGTCTTATATGAGAAATAAGATCAATATATTAGATATTATTTTATCTTATATTAATATATTGACATCTCTCTAATCAATTTTTTTAAAGTCTTTATTATTGGTTAAGCATAAGTGAAATGCAAATATTAGAGAAGCATGATGATTGATTTCAGTCATGCAGATCATATTATTAAGTTAAAGTAGGTGGCCTTGAATGCAATAATTTATTTAACTATGCTCATGATTTTCAAAACCTCCTTTTGTATTTTTTTGGTGTATGAAACCTATGTGAATAATTGTGTACAGCATGTTGAGTCTTTTCAAGAGGGCCTAGCTTCATTTTTAGTCATATTGATTTGAAAGTCACTTTTTGCAAAGCAAGACAACTATTTTTCTTTATATTTTAAATTAGTATTACAATTAATTTAGAATTAAAATATAATTTATAAGAGTAAAATACACTAACTACGTATACCTCTTTCGTCCCTCAAAATTAAAAAAAAAAATGTTACCTTACACATATGTTTCTTCTATTGGAAAGATATTTTTTATAAGTCTATTGGTTAGATTTTTATTTATATTTATTCAACCATTAATTAATCATTAAATTATATGTTTTGAATCAAATAACCCTCTTTAACATCAAAATTTTGCCCCATATAAAACTAACTAATTCATTATTTAATTTTTAAACACATTTATTTAGTAATTTTTTATACACAAATATTAGCTAAAAATAATCATTCGAACACACACATATATAAATAATAATATTTATTATTATTATTATTATTTTACATAGGTAATTTAGTGACCATTTCTAGTAATTAAATCTTTTATATGCAATCACTTTATAGATAAAAAATCTCATTAGGATAAGCTCTTAATTATCTGAACATATTAATATTAATTGAAATATATATATAAGGAAGGTCTTATCTATCACACTCTTCTTCTCCATCCTCCATTATTTGAGAGCATATGTACTATGAGCAGAAAAATAAATGGTTAATATCAAATCGAAGAGAAGGAGGATTAGGTGGCCTAAGTTGACTTTAGGTATGACATTGGGAAAAGATAAAGCGACATAAGATTTGATTCCATTCTATTCATTCACCTTATATATAAATCACCCATCTTACATCTTTTACTATATAAATAACATCTGAAGCTAAGAAAATGCCACGTCTTAGAGAAAATCATCTTAATCCCCAATAAAAAATTAAATATATATATTTTTTAAAAAAATAATTAAAATTACCTATTTAAAATTTTTATTAGACAATAAAATTTTCACCACTCCACATTTTTTTAACATGAGTAAATTACCCACACACACACACACAAAATGTACAGTTTATTTTATTTTTAAAATAAATGATAAATCATTTTATTAAAATCACACTTTTCTCCTTGATAACATATACTCCATCCTCTCATCTTAAATATACAATATTATTTATAGTATAAGTTGTATTATAAGCAAGATCAATTATTTAGTTTCTTTTAAATGAATATTAGCTTGTGTCGTTTTAATAAATTTTTTGGAGAGATGATTATGATTAATTTTTATTATAAAATTGTATATAATTTATAAAATAAAATAGTAAAATGTCTATTATCATATATAAAATGTAAAATTATAAAAAAATATTATTATTTATAAGCTATAAAAATGCAAATATACCACACGTCATGTATTTTTAAAGTATTTTCATATATTTTAATATATTTTAAATGTTAAAAGGATAACTATGATTTTTGAAAAAGATCATTTTTAAATTTTGGGCCATAAATGTCATTATTCTCCTTATTCTAAAAATATCAATCAATAATAATAATAAAAAAGATCAGCTTTGTTGGGAGCATCCGGCAGCAGAAAATGGTACGATTATGCTTTTCACGGAGTCCCTATTTTCCACCCCTTCTTTTCTTTACTTTGAAGCTTTTTGGCAGACATCATAGAATTAGGAGGAAGAAATGCAATCTTTAGGTAATAAAATAATAAAAAAATTATCAATAGGTCCCTAATTTAAAAAAGTTAAATATAGAGTTAAACTCATATATTAATTTACAAGGTAAAATTAAATATTTATAAGTCAAATTTAACAATTTATATTTATAAGTCATATTTACAAGTTAAATTGCATATTACAAGCTAATTTTGTAAAAAAAAACATTGAGACATTCTCATATTTAATTTTTGCATTTAATATTTATAGATATTTTTCCCTAAAAAATGGGAAAACTCTTTATAAGTATCTATTTTGGAAATTTTATTAATTATAAGAACAAAAATTTGAACAGATACAATTAATCTTCAACTGTATGCAATCTATCTATCTTCAGTCATGTGTAATTTGCTTTTAGTTTGAAAATTCAATTCTAAAAATAAAAGTCATTCGCTATTATTTTCCTCCCTATGTCACTGTTTATAAGTACTCATTAATCAAATTGAGTTGTTCAAATGCTTAAAATTAGTTAAAAATAATAAATATATAAAAAATATTTTTTTTAGAAATATTCCTATAATCCTATTTATATGGTAGAGAGAGAAAACCTTTGTATAAATGTACCATTATATCTTTCATTTAATATTATATGGATTTTATTTATGTATGATATAATGTATATTAGATAGGGATAAAGTTAGAAAGTTATTAAATTTTATGATATAATTAAATATTAAAGATTTTTCTTAATTTATATAAAATATATTGAAAATAATTTATAAATAAAATTAAAGGAGTATACTTTTATTTATGAGTGTGTAAGGAGAGAGTAATGATGAAAAAAATAACGAAGAGAATGCATAGGAAAAATTACTAAAAGATAAAACATGTAAAATAATATTTATTATACGGACAAAACTAAAGAGGATCTTATAAATAGGGAAGGAGTACTATATGGACTCACCATCCCCTTTTTCTTGATAATAGGAGTAATACTTTCTTTATCTCCATCTATTTATCCTCATAAAAAGATACACAAGTCAAAATAAATAAAATAATAATTCATAAAATTTTAATTTTTAAAAAAAGCTTTTAGTACAATAAAATTATTTCTAATTCATTTAAATCTCATCAAGAATTGTGCTCATATATGTTGTTATACATGGCAGCTAATAAGGGCCCATCTAGATAGATTTTCAAAAAATTATTTATGAAAAAAATAGATTTTAAACAATTTTTAGAAAATAGCTTTTAAAGAATAATTTATAGAAAAAATAGTTATAAATAAATTAGTGTTTGGATAGTTATTATTAGAAAGAATTTTATTATTGATAAAATTACTAGAAAATATGTAAAATTGAAAAAAAAAACATTATCCTCTTGTCCAATCACATCTACGAACTCTCTTCTTCTCTCTTATATTTTAATCTTCTAATCGTCTCACCATCTTTGCTCAAGCAAGAAGACAAAGATAGAGACAGAGAAAGACTATGCGAAGCATAAAAACACTAACAGAGGAAGAAGACGCTGTTCTAATTGTTGGCCCACCCGACCCATGGCGATGGACTATGATGATCTGGATGGACCACGATGATGGAGAAAGAAGAAAGAGGCGATTGAGCAACTTCTAGAGAAGGGGAGAGAGGAGAGAGAATGAAAATATAGATAAAATAGTAATTGGACAGTTATAAACTTTTACTATTCCTATGAGCTTATCTAATTATTGATAAATATAACTGTTTATTTTTAAAAAAATTAAATTAAAATTTAAGCCATAAACTCTTTTCAAATCAAGATTTTACATATATCCAAATGGGCAATAAATCTCTTGCTAAACAGAAGATCAATAAAACATTAAACTCAACAAAATGAGGTCCAAATTCCTCAATAACAAATCAAATTCTCTTCCCTTCGTACCAAAAAAAATTCTCTTCCCTTCAAGATAGAGAAGATCAGGCCCAACAATGAAAAATGTTTATCTGGACCGACAAAATGATGAAAACAAAAAATTGATTAACAAACTAAATGGGCTTCCTTTAGGAGAAAAGGCCCACGGGCCAAATTTCCTTTTAAATTTGGGTAATAATAGTTTTGGTAAATTCATTAGTTTTTAGGGAATTCATTAGTTTATTCATGCAAATATATTCTAAATTTGATTAAATAAATCCTCTAAATTTTATTTTATTTTTAGAATCTCTTGAATATTGGATGATATTCCTCTATGATCTTATTTATAGAGCAATGAGAGAATGTTTATTTTAGTCATATTTATAGGGCATAAATAATTTTTTATATAAATATAACATTTTACCTTTATTTATTATTATGTTAATTTTGTTTTCATTACATGTAATATATATTAAATAAATGTAATATTATATAATTTATTAAATTTTATGATATAATTAATTAAATTTAAAATTATTTTTAATCTGTATAAAATATATTTTAATAATTTATAGATAGGATCAAAATAGTATATAATAATTCTATAAATGATATATCGGACAATCCAAAGAGTTAATTACACATAACTTCAAACGTAGATGTGGATTATATTGTCAAATCAAAACTTATCTTCAGCTTTTGTCTTACTGTCTCATTGATTGAGGAAGCATCTTTGTATTAGAAAGTAAATAGTTTATCATTATAACTTATTAATTAATTTTAAGCTGATAAGATCATAAAATGCAATTTTTAGGGATGGCGAAAAGAAAAGAAGAGAATCAAATATTTAACTTGCATTAGGGAAAAAAAAAACAAATCAAATCAGTCAAAAAAATAAAATGGTATCAAATCCAAGTTTTTTTATACATATAAAATTTAAATTTAGGTAGATTCACTAACTAGTGGAGTTAGCAAATTGCGCTACATGGACCCAAGTTAATCATATATGTATTGTATATGATTTTATTTTATTTTTTTATAAAAAAAATTAAGTAAATTAAATCCAAAAACTCACTAAAGTAAAAGTTTGCCTTAAGGTTCAAAGAGTTATTATAAATACATTTATATATTGTTTATTAATAAAATTTTCCTATCAACACTAATATTAGAACTCATAATTTTATAAGTTATGTGCTACCTTTTTATCAATTAAACTAATATTTATTAGCTTATATATTATTAAAATCATATAACTTAATCAACTAAAATTAGGTTTAGAGGAAGGAGTCGATTTCTTATAATATAATGAACTAATACTTAAATTTTTATTGATAAAATTATCTATATTTAATGTCTAATAATTCTTTAAATAAAATTGACTCAAATAGAAGAATATACGTGGTAGATGATCTATGGTGAAAAATGGCATGTAGTCAGCAAAGGTTGGGGATGGTCAATGGACAGCAACACAGAAGATAATTACTGATGAAGACAAAAACTGAAAGTAAGAACAAAACTAACTTCAAATTATCTTTTTTTTTTTATTTTCTAAAAATAAAAAATGAAAACAAATTTTAAGAATAAATAAATGTAATGATATATATTAAAAAAATAGTAAAAAATTATTTTAAATATTTTAGGCATGTAGAAGGTGCCAATAAAAAGGAATTCTCAATCATGTAAAGGTAAAAAAATACTAAAAAAAGTATTTAATAAAATTATTGAATGACATCTAATTTTTGATTGATAATTTAATTATTTAAAGATTTAATTAATAATATAATGTAATAATATTATAGAATTTATATAGTAAATTCTACCTAATATTATAAGACTTCTTGCTATTGATAAGGTTTTGGAAATATACAATATGTATATTTTCTTAAAAAGAGATAAATATGTATATTTTACTTATTTAATTAGGAGAATATAATAAATAAACTCAAGGTATATTATATGAGCTTACGTAATAAGGTCTTGTAGGATGTGCTAAAGAGGCCTTAATTATTAGTAAAAATAATCAATCCATCAATTATCAATATTTTTACTAATATATGTAATATTCGACTGCTGTTTTATAGGTTGGGTATCAATTTAATATTTTATAGGCATATTGTTATTTATTATATTTGATTTTTAATCTTCTATCTTTATTGATATTATTTGTTAATTATTATTGATCCATTAATTAAATTTAGGTGTGTTCCATGAATTAGGAGATTCAAAATTTAAGAATTTTATTTATTAGATTCTGAATGCTGATAAAAGCAAGAAGAAATTGTGGTTTTTAAGGGATTCTAAATTTATGAAAGAAAAATATTGGCCTTGTTTGCAAGAAACATTTTGTGGAAAGTAAATTAAATCAATACATTATTTAATATTTTAATTACATAATATCATTTATGGGTAAAAATATTGGATAAATATCCCAAAATTTAGATATCTAATAATATAATTTAGTAGATAATATGAAAAAAATATTGTGTAAGCCAGGTCATTATTTTTGCTCCTTTTATGTTAAACACTTTTTGATATTCACTTCCCATCCAATACACTAGTCAAATATCTTGTTAGATATGAATACACTAGATCAAATCGCCAAAAAAAGCAACAAATCATCATTATCTAGTCATTTGAATTTTTTAAAAAAATCATTTTAATAAAGATCAACCGCCCTCAATTTTTTTGGGTTAAGTTCGTGTCATTACTTTCGACAAAAAAAAAAAAACACTGCAGGGTACGTGGCGTATAAGATAAAAGAATTTTTTTTTCTTTGGATATAAAAATTTTAAAAAAAAATTAAATTCACTTACTATTTAAAGGTGGTGTAAAATTTCTATTTTTTCTAGACGATACTAATATCAGGTAGAATGAACTGTGTATTATCTTTAAACATAAATCTAATTACTTAAGAATTATGATATTTTCATAAATATCATAATTTGAATTACGATAAAATAATATGTTAAATATTAACTAGAAGAAAACCCTCTTTCTAATAGCATATTGATTATTTATTAAAGAAATAATTTATGATATAATATATATATTAAAAATAAATCTTTAATGACAATGACTTACCTTACTTTTAAGGGAAGTGAAAGATTAATATTAGATTAGTATCCATATATAATATAAATCCTTTAACAAATTATATTATATTGACTTCATATTAATTATTTAAACTCCATGTCTTGAAGATTATCATAAGTCACCCTTATGAGTGCTCGTTTCCTCCAATAATTCTTTAGATTAGTGAAAGGAAAAAGAATACTTGAAAGAAAAGCAATCAAATATATATATATATATAGAGAGAGAGAGAGTTATAGACACATATAATTTCTTTATCAATAATTTCAAATATTAATTGTTATATTTAAGAAAATTAGATAGATGGTGGATTTACTGTGAAGGATTTGCTCGCTTTTTGATCTATATTTCAGAAAGTGAAAAGACAATACGAGGTAACGGAAGATTAGGGAGGAAAATAACAGGAAAATTACAGACAGAAAACAAAATGCAGCAATATCAGCTCAAGAAGGTGCTTTCTCTCTCTCTCTCTCTCTCTCTCTGATGGAAATAATCACGTAAATGAAAATTCGGGTGACATGTTGAGGAGAACAAAAAAAAAAAAAATTCAAATAAAGATAAAACATGAAGGGTGACAATTATAACTATCTCGTTTCATGGAGATGGTTTTATTGGATATTGGGCAGCAGTCTTCAGCTTCCCACTTTTCATTACCGGTTTACTTCTTAAGTGTTTGTGATGAGCATAGCAATGGCATTAGCTTCCAGCCAAAAATATTCATCGGTAACAGTACCTTCTTCCATAAGCTACTTGACTTCGATATTTTCTGAGTCTGATTTTTTTGCACTGCTTCAACAATCATTACTTCTGATGATTTTAGCGTTTCTGTGTGGTCTTTGCCTTTTTGGGTTTTGTTATACTTGTCTTTGCTAGTCGATTCTGGTGTTTTGTTGTTCACCGATGATTATTTTTTTAAAGAAAAAAGTCTCCATAGATTTATTAATTTGCAGGATATTAAAGAATTGGGTTTCTTCACTGAGTATGGAGATGCCAATTGATACAAGCTTCTTGATGTTATAGGGAAGGGTAGCTATGGAGTTGTTTGTGCGGCAATTGACACACACACTGAAGAAAAAGTAGCAATAAAGAAGATCCACGACGTTTTTGACCATACATCTGATGCCATTAGAATTCTTCGTGAAGTCAAATTACTTGGGCTTTTAAGGCACCCTGATATCGTAGAAATTAAGCGGATAATGTTGCCACCTTCAAAGAGAGATTTTAAAGATATTTTTGTAGTCTTTGAGCTCATGGAATCTGATCTCCATCACGTCATTAAAGCTAATGATAATTTGACCCGTGAAACATCATAAGTTTTTTCTCTATCAACTCCTACGTGCATTGAAATATATGCATACAGGTATCTGTTTCTTTACAATGGTCTCAATAATTTTTTTAGCCCTTATATGCGTACTTCCTAACTTTGGTATATTTCAGTAAATTCGCGAGCAATAATTTGAAATGAACTTCTACTTACTGAGCTTTCGTTGGACTGCAGCAAATGTGTATCACAGAGACCTCAAACCCAAGAACATATTAGCAAATGCAAATTGCAAACTCAAAATATGTGATTTTGGACTGGCAAGAGTTGCATTCAATGATGCTCCGACAACAATATTTTGGAAAGTATGTATTTTGATTTAATTTGAATTGCAAATATAGCACATTGAAGTTATGAATGTTCTATATAATATTTAATAAGGTGCATAGAATTTTATCATGGTTTTCTTTTGGCAATATTGCAGGATTATGTTGCTACTAGATGGTACAGAGCCCCATATCTCTGTGGAGCATTCTCTTCTAAGGTATAGTTTGGCAACAATTTATCATTTGAGTATTCTATTCTATTATGTTATAAGATTATAGTTTGTGGCAACCTATTAGCTAGAAGTTCATTTGTGCTTATTTGTGTCATGTTATGCATGTTTATCAGTGTCGTTCCATTGAGGTGTGAATTTTTCGTTTAGTAGACTGATGTTGTTGACATATCGTGTGTAGTATACACCGGCTATTGATGTATGGAGCATTGGTTGCATCTTTGCTGAGGTCCTCACTGGAAAGCCATTGTTTCCTGGTAAAAGTATCGTACACCAAATAGAGTTGATTACTGATCTTCTTGGGACCCCATCACCAGAAACTATTTCAGGAGTATGGATATTTCCTTTTATTTTACTTTATGTTGTGATAAACTTTTGTGTTATTTTTCATATATGTTTAATGATTATTTTATGTTTGATCATATCTTGATGCATGCAGGTTCGAAATGAGAAGGCAAGAAAATACTTGATGGAAATGAGGAAAAAAGGCCTGTGCCTTTTGAGCAGAAATTTCCAAATGCAGATCCATTGGCACTTAACCTTTTGCAAAGGCTTCTAGCATTTGATCCCAAAGATCGGCCAACTGCTGAAGAGGTATATATTTATCTACTATTTCATGTTACCTTTGTTACAGCCTTGTGACTATGGATCTTGTGATGGAAAATTAATTTTCTTCGATTTAATTTTGAGAACAAAAAAATTTTTACTCGCGTGTTTGGCAGGCACTGGCTGATCCTTATTTCAAGGGCTTGTCCAGAGTTGAGAGAGAACCTTCTTGTCAATCAATTTCAAAGTTGGAATTTGAGTTTGAGAGGCGAAGGTTGACAAAGGAGGATATTAGAGAATTAATATATCGTGAAATACTGGAATATCACCCTCAGATGCTTAAAGATTACATGAATGGAACTGAAGGCAACTTTCTCTATCCAAGGTCTGAGATATGATTTATCTATTTTTATGAATATAATGTTTGTGTTTATATGTGATAAATATAATTTATGGGAACATATTCCTTGCAGTGCAATAGGCCAATTCAGAAAGCTATCTCGAGGAAAATGGTGGCTCAGTCACTCCCCCAGAAAGGAAGCATGTCTCTCATCCGAGGTAAGACTAATCTACACTTACCATGGCTCATGGCTTTTTGTTAACTGTATCTTTTCTTCTCGGTTCTGGATATTGATTCGTGTGTTGAGTTTAGTTGCCGGTCTAGTTCTGGGGAATGCTTCGAACTTGTTGGGTTCTGAATGAAGTTTCTTAGATGTCATGAGGGTTAACAAGATTGTGGGTTGAGGGTTTACTGTATGTTGGGGTTAAGGTTAAGATCTATTTGCATAGCTATACTTGCAAAATTAGGATTCTTGGATTTGATGGATTCTAGGGTAGACGTGGGAATATTCTAATAATATAAGATTTGAATTATTAATATTAGGATATTATAGTTAGAGATATTATTGTTATTATTAGAAACATATCATATTTGATTTAGGAGTAGATATTAGATATTTGATTTTATCTTGATGTATCTCATCTGATTCCTAAAAATTGTGTATATATTTGATGCATATGTCAAAGGAATGATTTATTGGACTATTTCAAATCATATAATCCATCATGGTATTAGAGCCAACAGCCTAAGGACTGCCACCGAAGTCCGTCGGATGTCTCTGTCTCTGTAGTTCCAATCTATATCCAGCCAGCGCCGTCGCTTGCTGTGTCCAACAGAAACAAAACTTCAACTTTGTCTGTTTGAGGTTGTCGCACGTTGTGACGGTCACTGCTTCTCCTTTCCAACCTTCCAGTGAATTGCTCTGTTTTTTCCAGCACCCAACAGCTTCTTGTGCGTCGGGTAGCATCATGATTGTCGCTGTTTTGGTTTCCAGCACTAGCAGTGTCGTGAACTACTCTGTTTTTTTCCAGCACTTGACAGCGTCTTGTGCGACGGGTAGCATCGTGACTGTCGCTGTTTCGGTTTCCAGCACCAGCAGCGTCGTGAACTGCTCTGTTTTTTCCAGCATCCGACAGCGTCCTGTGCGTCGGGTAGCATTGTGATTGTCATTGTTTCGATTTCCAGCACCCGACAGTGTCTTGTGTGTCAGGTAACGTCTCGATCGTAACGTTGCTGCTCCTTTGCTACAGTGTAGTCGCTGCACCTTGCTCCTGCGAAGTCATTGTCTCCTTGCTACAGTAAAGTTGCTGCACCCCTTCGTAAAGCCCTTGCTCTTGCCATGTCTACAAGTTTTGACAAGAGGAAGAATTTTGGCACTCCCCACGGGTTGAGTGCAGGCTTCGATAGGGTATCAAGTATTCCTGTTTCCATTGTATCCGACAAGCTCACCTTGACAAATTATCAAGACTGGGCTCAGGCAATAAAACACGCAGTCGGTGGGCGCAAAAAACTTGCTTATTTGACCAGTGATGCAAAACAACCAGCGAATGAAGTTTCTCCTGAGATGCAACAATGGACCATCGAAAACCATTTGGTTTCTTCCTGGCTTATCAATTCCATGTCCCCAAACATCAAACAAAGCTTCATGTATCTACCTACAACACGAGATATTTAGGTAGCTGTTTGTGACTCATATTCAGTCACTAAAGACCATTCATGCCTGTTCAATCTGCAATGCAGTACATGGCATTGCATTCAGGGGATCCATAGAGTGCACGAATACTGGCTTGATCTCGTTGCATTCTGGTAAGAGCTGGATCTTCTTGACAACAATGAGTGGGATACTCTTGTAGATGTTGTCTGCAATAAGAAAAAGATTGAAAAGGGGAGGATACTTCTTTTTCTTGCTGGTCTAAATGCTGAATTTGATGCTGTAAGGGCCAGAATTCTCAGCAATACCATACTACTGTCATTTCTGGAGACTTATGCCGAGATACGTAGAGAAGAATCCAGGAGGGAGACTATGCCTATTGAATCTAAACAACCTCTTCCTGAGTCTTCTGCCTTTGTTAGAAAGCATGATAACCCTGATACTTCTAGTAAGACTCGACCCACCTATGAACACTGCAAGAAGGTGGGACATACTCGTGAAAAATGTTGGGGTATCTATGGCAAACCAGTTGATTGGAAGCCTCGTAAAAACAAGTCACGAGCTTACCAGGCCTCAAATGAATCAGCATGTGCACATCCTCATCCAAGCCATCTACATCTTTCAGTCAAGAGCAATTAAATCAGATTGCCCGTATGTTCAGAACTCTTCAAGCTGAACAAAACCCCCATGGATCTGTATCCATGGCTCATAAAGGTACAGTTCCCATTGCTTTATATACCTCTCTCCTTCCATCAAAGTAGATTGTGGATACAGGGGCCTCTGATCACATAACATCAAATACAAAGATGTTTGTCACCTACCATTCCTTAGCAGGAAATAAGAACATTACTACTGCTACAAGCACTCCTTCATCCTTAGCAGGCATCGGTTCTGTGACTATATCAGACTCTTTGAATCTTGAATCAGTACTCCATGTTCCTCATTTAGCTTGTAACCTACTTTCTATAAGAACATTACTACTGCTACAGGCACTCCTTCACCCATAACAGGCATCGGTTCTGTGACTATCTTATACTCTTTGAATCTTGAATCAGTACTTCATGTTCCTCATTTAGCTTGTAACCTGCTTTCTATAAGCAAACTGACTAAACAAGCAAATTGCTCGGCTCACTTTTACTTTACTCATTGTGTTTTTCAGGATCTCACATCTGGGAAGATGATTGGTTTTGTTAAGGAGTATAATGGTCTTTACTGTCTCGACACATCTACCGTGAGTGTATTATGGCTTAAGATCAACACCTCTACGCCCCACTCCACCTCTGATGAGGAGATTTTCCTTTTATGGTATAAAAGACTAGGTCATCCTAGTGTTACCTATTTGCCCCAGCTATCTAGTAATAAAAATTCTTTTTTTTGCGATACTTGTGCTCTTGCTAAACGTCACCGTGTTTTATTTACTCCTACTCCATACAAACCGTCTTCTCCTTTCTCTATTATTCATAGTGATGTCTGGGGTCCCTCTAAGATTCCTAATCGCACTAGGTCCAAATACTTTGTCACGTTTATTGATGATCATACCCGTATGTGTTGGGCCTTTCTCTTAAAAGATAAATCAGAGGTTCCCAATGTCTTTATCACATTCTATAATTTTGTCCAAAACCAATTCAATACCTCTATCAAAGTTCTTTACACTAATAATGACACTGAATACTTTAACAATTCTCTTCATTCTTTCTTGTCTGCTAAAGGAATTGTTCATAACAGCAGTTGTCCTCATAGTCCTCAATAAAACTTGGTTGCAGAACATAAAAATAAACACATTCTTGAGGTTGCTAGAGCTCTCTTATTTCAGTGCCATGTTCCTTTATTTTATTGGGGGGATACTATCCAAACTGCTATTCAGCTCATTAACCGTCTTCCTAGTCGCATTCTTTCCTTCGTCTCTCCAATTGAGGAGTTACAAAAAACTCATGTTATCTCTCACTTACAGTCTTCTCTTCTGCTGCATGTCTTTGGTTGCACTGTTCTTGTCCATCTTCACCACCCTCCCTCCAAGTTCAATCCCCGTGCCACAAAATTTATCTTCTTGGGTTACTCCACCTCTTAAAAAGGTTACAAATATTTTGACCTTATCTCCAAACACCTGTTTGTTACTTGAGATATAACCTTCGATGAGCGCAGGTTATATTATCCCAAGTCTTCGATTCAGGGGGAGTGCTCAACTTGTGGAACCCATTGTACCCACTTCACCTATATCACATGAACCCTTACAGCCTTCAGACAGATCTGAACAACAAAGATGGGGGAAAATGTACTCACATTGACATCATAGAGACCACAACCATCATACCTCTGAGGCAGAGTCAATTCCCAAAACCGGTTGCAGATCTTGAACATGGTGAGGCTATTGACACTGATCTGGATCTTCCCATTGCATTAAAAAACCACCTCAGACATGTACAAAGCATCCTATCAAAAAGTTTATTTCCTATGCCTCCCTTGCTCCAAGTTATCAAGCTTTTGTGACTAACCTTGACAGCATCAAGATCCCTAACAATGTACATGAAGTATTGGCTATCCCGGAGTGGAAACAGGCAGTGTTGGAAGAGATGCAAGCCTTGGAGAAAAATGGGACATGAGAGATAGTGCAAATACTTTCAGGAATAAAACTTGTGAGTTACAAGTGGGTGTTTACTCCAAAATATAATGCTGATAGTACTCTAAACAAGTTGAAGGCTAGACTAATTGCTCGGGGGTTCACTCAAACACAAGGTATTGACTACAATGAAACCTTTGCACCTGTTGCTAAACCCAATACTGTACGGGTTCTTCTCTCGGTAGCAGCAAACCTAGATTGGCCCCTAAAACAACTAGATATTAAGAATGCTTTTCTCAATGGAGGTTTGAAAGAGGAAGTATGCATGACACTCCCACTAGATTTTGAAGAAGGAAGAAAGAACAAGGTGTGTAAACTAATAAAATCCATCTATGGGCTAAAACAATCATCACGTGCCTAGTTTGATAGATTCTCGAGTGTTCTCAAGGTTGAAGGGTATAAGCAAAGTTTATCTGATCACACTATGTTTGTATCCCGATGAAATAACCGCATCACTATTATCATTGTCTATGTGGATGATATTATTGTTACAGGAAATGATACTAAGGAGATTGATTGAATCAAGGTAGCATTGAATCGTGAATTTGAGGTCAAAGATCTTGGTAAATTGAAATGCTTCCTCGGTATGGAAGTAGCAAGATCCAATGATGGTATTTATGTATCTCAGAGAAAGTATATTCTTGATCTACTCAAAGAAACAAGAATGCTTGGGTGTAAATCGAGTAAAGTCCCTATTAGCACAGTGAAACAAAAGAACAAGAAATCTGTAGCAGAAACTGACAGAGATGTTAAAAAACAGAAGAAACAAGAGAGGGATGAAATGGGAACATACAAAGAAAGATATCAACGGCTAGTTGGGAAATTCATTTATCTCTCTCACACATGTCTTGATATCGCCTTTGTAGTAAGTGTGGCTAGTCAACATACGCATGATCCAAGGAAGAAACATATGGACTCAGCCTACAAGATACTGCAATACCTAAAAGGTACTCCTGGCTGTGGTCTATTCTTCAAAAAGAGTAACAATAGATCAGTAGAAATCTATACAGATATTGATTGGGCAGGATTACAAGAAGATAGTCAATCTACCTCAGGTTATTGCACATTTGTGTGAGGAAATCTTGTCACTTGGCAGAGTCAGAAACAGAAAGTAGTGGCTAAAAGTAGTGCAGAATCATAATTGCGAGCTCTAGCTCAAGGAATCATGAAGGGTTTGTGGTTAGCAAGAGTTGCAAAAGAAGTTCATTTGAAGATAGATGATCTATTGAAGTTATTTTGTGACAACAAGGCCGTTATAAACATGGCCTTGCACCTTATCTAATATAGCAGAATAAAACATGTGAAAGTAGACAGACACTTCATTCGTGAGAAAGTAGAAGATGGGTTGTGTCTCACCTACATACCCACAATGCTACAAACTGCAGATATCCTTACTAAGGACTACCGGAAGAAATATTTGAGGGACTTGTAGGCAAATTGGATATGATCAATATCTATGATCCAACTTGAGGGGAACTGTGAGAATATTCTGATAATATAATATTTGAATTATTAATATTAGGATATTATACTTAGAGATATTATTGTTATTATTAGAAACATGTCATATTTAATTTAGGAGTAATTATTAGAGATTTGATTTTATCTTGGTGTATCTCATCTGATTTCCAAGAATTGTGTATATATTTGATGCATATGCCAAAGGAATGATTCATTGGACTATTTCAAATCATATAATTCATCAGGAGATCCATAGACAAATCAACTAAGCATCAAACATTCAAGAAGATAGCCATTAGTCAAAACTTTCAGATCATTTAGTTCATTATGTAGCGCGCAACAACCTAACCGCCATGATGTAACACACATACACACACACTGCATACAGAGTAGGGAATGGGCAGAAATATAAAACAGAGAGAGAGAGAGAGAGAGAGAGATGAAGGGGGATTCAGAACAGGGATGGTGGGTGAGAGGAGAGACAGAATGTAGGAGGGGGATTAGGCAGATAAATGTATCGGAGAGATAAGATTAGAAGGAGGGAGAATATGAAGAAACTTGAGTGGGATAGGAAGGAAGAGAGAATTGAGAAAAATGAGGGGAAAAGAGTGTAGCTAAACAAACTGGCCCTTAATTTGCCTTTGTAGTAAATAAATTCTACATTGTAAAGCTGAGGTATTGCAATCAGGTCCAATTTTAAAGCTTTGTTAATCTAGTAAATACTCTTTAAGCTTTTTGCCTTTTTAACTTTTTCTGCTTCCTGCATCAGAATTCTTTCTTGATTAAATGTGTTTTTTGATCCATATGAAAAATAAATTTGCTTTTTACCCCTTTTGAAGGGCCCCTGTTCACTCGGGTACAATCCCTCTTAATACAAAGCCAAATTTCAATTTGTATGAGAACAAGCAAAATGCAGAAGAGGCGTCTAAGAGTTTAAGAGCAGCAGAATCAAATTCTGGAAATCAATTGAGGGGTTCCCGGCCTCCACCAAGGTCGCCAACAGGTATAGCCATCATAGTTAATGTGTTGATTCCTTATTTCCTTCCTTATCATTTAGGTGAAATAAGAAAGTTATACAGCGAACTAAGAAAGTTATATACATACTCGGACAATAAATTCTCCTAAAACATCCAAAAGAGGACTCCTCCACCATCCAAGGAAGCCTCGGGTTGAGATTCACCAAGATTCCATGAAAATGAGCATACTATTGGGTTAGAATTTGTCATCACTCTCCTTAAGCACGTGTGTGCCTACTTTCAAAGGGCTACACAATAACTCGTCTTTCCAAAACTCTGACGTGGGAACATAAATGAACTGAAGTTCGGTCATTGCTCAATAACGAATTTGTTTTTTCCGCACGTGTGTGTAATTTTTATAAAAATATCTTCTTCTTTTTTTACTTTTTTAATAAAAATATCAATTTTACACACATTCAAGCATAATGAATAAGTTTGCAATTTTTAGCTTGATTTTAAGTTGGGGGAACATATGCTGGTCTATTCATGGAAGAAACCACGTTTTTTCTACTTCTAACTAATGAACCCATCGTATTCAAAATGAACTAGTTATAAGTAACATTCTATGTTCTTTAGTGTGCTGGCTCTATTGTTTATTGGCTTGTCTGTCTACATTATTAACTGCTTCTATCAACACTTCCCACAGCTAAGCCAGGGAGAGCGGTAGGCCCAGTTGTACCCTATGAAAACGGGAGAAGCACAAATACTTTTTATGACCCAAGGATCTTTTATCAAAATGCTCTTCCCCAAGCGGCTGGTTCTCCTCACTGCCTTTTCATACCTCAACCCACAAACTCACACAAGACTGTATCAGAGACACGCCTGGTTTTTTCACAATGCAATCATCAAGTCCCATTCCAGCAGTGTCACCACCTAACCAGACCTGTAATTGACCTCAACACCAACCCATATCAACAAGTAGCCAAGACGGATCGGTATGATAATAATCACATGATTACAATCGATACGAAGCTGCTGCACGCACAATCTCACTTTGGTGCAGTTGGTGCTGCAGCAGTAGCCACTGCAGCCCATAGACATTCTGGTGCTGTTCTGTATGGATTGCCATAGGTTAAGGACTTGTGTGAAAGGTGCTATGCTTTTTATGTCAGGAGTTGGATGGTAGGAGGTTGATTAAATCATTAAACAGGTTTAGTCTTTTTTTCTTGTTTTATCCTTTTTGGTTCTTCAGGTTACAGTTCTTTTATAAATATATACGTGTACATTCAATTGATTAATAAGAAGTCAATTGTTTCTCTCAATCTTTGATGATGATCCGTTATCTTGAGGACACCAACATGCACACAGATACACGCACGCGTGCATGCATACACATACATATCATTGTGCACACAAATACATAAAGAATATCATCAAACTTGCACGAGGCAGCATTTGGCATGTTAAGATAGCATAAGAGAGCATTGGATGATCGGGGAAATCCAAACAATTTTCCTTGGCACAGGCTACTTATTTGATTCCCGGCAACACATTTTGTTCTGAAAGGGAAAAATAAGGCTGGGCAAAAATAAATCAAAATTAAAATGGAAAAAATAAGTAGTAAAGATGGAACATATTAGCTCAATTTTATTTGCAACTCGAACACATCTGAATATTCATAGCCCATTCTTGTATTTCTAGTAGCCTATGAGCAACAAGCCTGACAGAAGCTTAATTTAAAACCACAAATAAAGAAACTGTGAGAAGTCTGTTCAAATCTATTCACTCACTTTTTTTTTTTTTCATTTTCATTGCATTGTTGTATCCTCATGGCATCTAGATAGGATTTTCCCTGGAGTTCGCGACTAAATAGGCCTCTGAAGTATTCCTCCGATCCTATTCTTTTGAACTTTGGTGGAGTATGGTCAGCGACCAAGCTTGGTGAAGGACCTATCTCTGCACCATATCTTGGACTGTAAAATGTAGCAATGGAAAGTCTTTCTTTCTCAGAGTTCACTGTTGCTCGGTGCTCAACACTTCGGTAAGTCCCATTGGTTATGATCTGCCATGTAAAATATGCAGAAAAAATTATGCACATACCTATTTATAATTCAGTATTAAACTCTCTTCAATTTGGTAATCAAAAGTTTCATTCTCACTATCTCTTTTTCTAGGGTAATTTATTTCTATAAATGGCTTTGTGATATGGGTTTAGTCTATGAAATGCACCTAAGGTAAAATGCAGATAGATAATAGGGAATGGTAGGTCCCATTTTTTAAAATGTGGGTCCCACTCCCTCTTTATCCTTCTGCTCAGTATGTATTTTCTATGTTATACCTCTAGTATGTCTCCAATGTTGAGAATGAATGCATTAGGGAGAGGCCTAACAGGTATCCACATGACATCTTTTCTAATCTGAAGGCCCTCAACTTCATTGAGCTGCAGAAGAATGGTGAGACCTACAGAATCAGAATGGGGTGTGAGGCCAATGACCTTTTGAGGCTGAGGACATGGTGGGTAATAGTTCATCCTCATTGATTGCATTCCTTCTTCAAATAACTCTCTCATTTCCTTGCCTTCCATCTTCAGTGCTTTTTCCATTTGTTCCATAATAGCCATTGCTAGATTTTTCATCTCAACTGAGTATAGTTCTAGAGTTTCTCTGTATTCAGAACATGATTCAGCATCTAATCAAGTAGCTGATATGGAGTATATGTAAATTATCTATTGGGCATGCAAAATCTTTATGATAAAAAAATGAGATCAGAAATGACTTTTATGTCCTTGCACCTAAGCTTGCATGATAATTAGAGTGGGTCTTATTCATTTGCACAAAGCTTGAAATGAGCCATACTGTTCATAGCTTGTGAATAGCGTAGCTTCTTTCTTATTGACTAATAAGGAAGAATTTTTTTTTAAGTAAATCAATTTTTTTCCTATGAAAAAATATGCATATATCTATCTGTCTAGAGAGAGAGAGAGATGAAACCTGAAAGGAAGAGGGAGGTGAGGGAATAGGTGAGGCTTCCTCAAATGGACTGGAAGTGTATTGATGAAGAAGAGGTCACCCCAATCAAGCTTTTGGTCCTCACTCACAACAAAGGCTTGCCCAAATCCCTCCATTTCTCCTTCTCTTTGCCAAAACTTGCTCTTCTCTGACATTCCCAGATTGAAGAATTCCTGTGTCTCCTTCTTCATCTTCTCCACCAACCATGACCCCATCCCATGATTCACCAACTACACCAATTATTTCAATCTTCAGTCAATGCTCTGTTCATTCATTTAGTCCTTTCTTTCTTTCTTTTTTGTTTATTAATTTATATTGTAAGGCAAGTGATGAACATATGAAGTATAATTAACATAAGATGAGGATAGAGAGAAAAGAGAGCACCTGGAAGAATCCCCACTGTTTGCAAGCAAGATGAAGCTTAGCCAATTCTTCAGAACTAGTGATCAATCTCTGCATATCAATGACGGGGATTTCTGGCAAATCATCTGATTCTGAAACAATGATTTCTTGTTGTTGATCAGGGCGCACATATCTGTCTGGAATCTCAGTGATCTCTTTCTTTGCCAACTCTTGAACTGATGGAACAAGCAGGGAATTCCATTTTGGCTCCACAGTTTCTTCCATGGCCATGGCCTTCCCTGACATCTCTCACCAACCCTTGACCCTTCTTTGTCTCAATACATTAATAATAAATACACACAGTTTTCAGATGAGTCTCACTATTTATAATCTATCTATCTATGTATGTATGTATTGTGTAGTTCTCTATAACTCTATGAAGGGTCCCTGTTCATACCAAACAATTTCAGTGTCTTTGGTTATGAAAACCACCAGATTCTAGAGCCTTACATTTAAAGAGGTGGGGTCACAGCATTTTGTTTCAATCTCTTGTATTCATGATTGTCTCAATCGTGGCTGGTGAACAAGGGTGGGGTTGGATTTGTTGACAATAAAATGCATTTTTCAAAAGGCGGCACGTTATTGTTACCTAACATTCTTTACAAGGATCCATAAACCTACTTTTCCCACTGAAATCTACAGTGGCAGAAACATTTTTAAGGAATGCCTTTGGAAAAATGATAAAAACATTTTCATATAATTAATTATCTTTCGTGTATTAGTTTTTAAGTGGGCATAAACAATTTGTATTGTTATTGGAGCTCTGTCAATCAGTGCAAATCAATCATTGTGCGTCCCCGCGTCATCGTCTGCCCATATAATTACTTTAAATGAGAATAATAGCATCTTTACTTTATAAATTATATAAAATATTTATTTTAATCTTAAACATAAAATTTTAATTTATTTTATATAATTTTTTATCTAAAATATCTTTATTAAGGTGACTCATAGTAAAGGTTTAATACATATGATTAAAGAATATAATTTAAAAAAATTAAAATAAATTTATTATAAATAATTAATTTAATGATTTTTTATATTAATAAATTAGGTATTTAGCTCTTATATTGATACTAGAGCTAATTTATAATGTCTAACTCTATGTAATGTTTGAAATCAACTCAATTCTAAATATAACACTTAGTTAATTAATTAATAGAGATTAATATAATTGATTAAATTTATTATTATTATTATTATTATTATTATTATGTTTATTATGTGAAAATTGTGTGTCACTTTCCTTAAAATACCCCTCTTATAATGAGGGTGTTAAATTTGGAGATCAAGGTAGTGGGAAAAATTGAGATTAATAAGGATAATATGAAAAAGAATATTAAATGAAGGAGACAATTTTTTTTAGTTGCCTATCTAGTTTACCAGAGTTTTATCTCGACTATATTCTGATCTGACCTACATCACACACCTAGCTCTGATAGGTGAGTTTTTTAACAAGAATTTTTTATATATTCTAATGCTCGAACTTAAGACTTCATTTAAGTAATATTGAGCCGCTTACCACTCGGATCAACCCCTATTAATCAACATCCCATATTTAGAGGACCAGGCCTTATCCATCAACTGTTCCTATATTTGGGATGAATCGAAAATACTAAGTTAAAGATAAAGATGAGATGGAGCAAATGTAAATACCAGTAAAATATAAATATAATCCAAAAATATATTCAAGAAAATTGAGAAAAAAGAGAGTAACTGGATAGGAGACCTATTGAGAAACATATTATTAGAGTAGACTACAAATATTTGTTCAGGTACTTTTCCGTAAATATAATTCTCAATCCGCCCATAATTCCAATTTTCCATCAAAAAACTGTTTCTATATATTACCTATATTTTTTTCTATATATTAATATTAATTTTAGGAACTATAATAAAAAAGTTAAATAATTTTATTGATTTTTTTAAAAAAGGCATGTTTTTGTCATTAAAAATTTAATGTTCATATCTAACTGGGGCATTGTCACTATTCTTTTCCCTCTGTCATTGTCACTAATTTTGTTATTTATCTAGCTTGGGCATTTTCGTCAACGCAGATCGTCTACTTGGCAATATATACACTTATACATTAATCTTAAATCTCAAATGAATACTCCTTTTTTGTCCTAAATATATAGGACTTACTTAAGGGTAAGTTTTAGTATAAATATAAAATTTTAATTTAATTTATTTTTTATTATTTTTTTAAATTAATTTACTTAACTTATAAATTAATATATAATAATTTAATATTATATAAATTTATATGACATTTATACACTTTATCTTTCATATATATATATATATATATATATATATCATTTTTATCAAAATAATTTACCTAACTTATTAAGTAATATAATATTATACATATATTTTAAAAAAATCAAATCATATTTATAATCCAGTCACATGTATTTTAAGAACCGAAGGAATACCATTTTTTATGACAAATACAAGTCATAATTAATGACTTATATTAACTTCCCTTTTTAGCTTTAATATATAGGTATTTTCTTATTAAAGATAATAATATTTAAAGTATTATCAAATATTATATGTAAATATATCTCTTAGCAAGAATTTAAATACTAATTCATCATATTGTACTACACCTCTACTAGTTAAACGAAAACCATGTTGGTTATTCCTCTATTGAACCAAATATAGTTTAAAGTTTTTTTTTTGTATAAAAACTTTTGTAAAATGGTTGGGCTCACCAACGATATTAGAGTAGGGTAAAATCTCCTTTTCTCTTAGGCGATACCAATATCGGGCAGGGAGAATTGTCTATTACCTTTAGGAATAAATCTAATCACCCAGGAGCTATAATGTTTTCCCAAAATTTATGATTAAAACTACAATAAAGTAGTACTCTTTAGGAATTGAACGAGCTCCAAATAATCACATGTTTTATTCATTCACTAATTAAACCTATGGATGAAAGGTATAGCCTAAATTTTTTTTTTCTTAAAAAAGGGGCTTTATACTTGAAAGCTCAAATAATTGAACTCATGAATGGGAGCTTGTGACTTCAAAAACTCAAGCTCCCATTCATGAGTTCAATTATTTGAGCTTTCAAGTATAAAGCCCTTTTCTTTTAAGAAAAACGAACGGCCCAAAAAAAAACAGAAGACAAAAACATCAAAGAAATAAAAGGACAAATTACACGTTCCATGAAGCTTAAAAGAGTTCCATTATACATAAGAATGGAAGTCTAATACTAGAGTCTAGAACAATATGGTCATAAAAGAGCTAGCTAGGGCTCTCCTGCAAGAGCTTTAGAAAATCATCCTCATCATCAGGTTGAAGTCATGATCCATCTCCCAGAAACTTGGATTGGCTTTTTTAAATTTTAATTTAACTTTTTTATCATTATTTTACGGTTTACGAAATAAATATATGAGACCAGTTTTGTCTCCCTTAGATTAAGGTGAACGTACTTATTCATCTATCACTCTTCTTTTCCTTCTGGGCCAAAAAATATCGATAGGAATGCACTTCAGATCTCTTCTAGATCCTATCGCCTTCACCAACCATCTCCATGCCAGCCTTCAAAGCTTGCCCCTCCTTCCTAACCTTCTTCCTCCGAGCTAGGGTGCCCTCCTCCTCCGCCACTGTGTTTCCGGCATTCGGATCCGGCCTATACGTCCATGAGGATTGGGTTTCTAGACGAGAGCATTTCGAGAGTTCTGAACTGGCTATTATGATAGTTTCTTGCAAGTTCTATAATTTTTTTTATCTGACAGCATGACTATAAATAAAGTAATTATATCTAACCATTAAAATATAACGATGATTAAAAAATTTTAAATTATAAAAGACAATTCGGAGCTTCATTATATTATATATAACAATAAAAGACATGATATCTTCTTTTCATCCTCTTATTCTACTAATTAATTAGGATGAACCAATATCCCCCAACAATAACAATAACCCAAATATTAAGCAACTCCATTCGGAAACTATAATGATAATGACGATTATGCCCTCCTTTCAATCACAACAGGAAGAACATTACCATCCAAAGCTTCCAGAATCTTTCCATTTTCACGTAATCCACCAATAGTCCCACAATCAAACCTACAAAGAGGACACACTTCCGTGGGACACCATCGAATGTTATAGACTCCTTCCGTCTGTCTCTTCGCAATCCTAAAATAGTCAACATAATCATGATCACCATCGGCACTACCAGTAACGATTAGGCTTCTTCCGCTCGTCGTTTCCCTCTCGAACGCCACCTTGAAGTCCCGGTTCACCATCACAACGTTGTCTTGTCCGGCGAAAGGTGAGCAGGTCACCGGCAGGCCGACGTAGAGAGGGAAGGAGTTGTTGCGGTTGATGAGAGTGAAGCGGCCGCCAGAGTCGGATATGGCAGGCTTGATGTAGTACTCAACGCCGTGTTGAAGAGGATGGCGGCTTGTGTCAACCACGGAGGTGTTGTCATCGGATTGAGGTAGGGCTGACGTTGTCATCATCATCATCATCATCATCATCATCATCATGAGAAGCCATGCAAGGCTTAGGGCTGAACTTGAAGCAAACTTCATATTGATTATGTAACAAAAGGTTTGATTATGGATATGTTGATTTGATTGTCTTTTGTGGAGAGAAGAAAGGACTATGGGGATGAAGATAAGGAGGAAGTTGATGAGTTAAAAAGTTCAAAATGTACATATATTTTGTAGTAAAATCTATAGTTTTTTGGATGTGTGAAATAAACTAAAGTCACATGGAAGAGTGAAGATTTAAGTATATATATAATAAGATACAATCCTAAGCTAGTAGATAGGCTAAAAAGAGATATGGGCTCGCATGCATGATAATAGGCTATCAATAGAAAATATAGTTGAAATCCAATTATTTTCTCTATGTGAGTTAAAGAGTGGTACTGGGCACTTTTCCATATGAATACGTCTTTTCATGCATATAAAAGTAGCATACAACAATTGCTCTTTTTACCATTTGTGTTCTTTCTATCTTGCTCGTTTCTTTATGAGTCAATTTGCTTCTACTAGATTTTATTTCCTTGTTATTTAAGAAAAATCTATTTAATTTTGGAGAATGCTACTTCATATTATATTGTCACGAAATAATTCTTAAAGATAATTTTTTTAGACACAACTCAGATTATTTGTTCTCTATTTCTAGATGTGGAGTCCTACATATTTTACTTGTACATACCTTGCAAGAGTTCTTTGATATTAATTGAGAAATGGACGACTTTTGCATGCCTTGTACATGTATGTTTAGTTGTTTACATTATTACACCTTTGACTTTGATTGAAAATCCGATGTTTTAAAAATTGTCATGAAAAACTCAATCTTTTGACAAATTTAGGGTTTTTGTTTTTAGTTTAATTTAATTTCAAGATGTTTGTAAACAGCTGACTATTTGCACTAATGAATTCAACAAATGGTAATCAATACAGTAACCCTAAAACACTTTAGAAAAACACTTGGGGGTGACGACCTTCGTGAGGTTTATTCATTCCACACACATAAACAAATTAACCAAGTACCCTTCATATGGATAGCCTCAATTAACTAAGATGGATTTAATCTCTAACAATGTTAATTTATACTCTCTCATATCCTTAATATAAAATCTAATTTATAGTACAAATTATATTATAAACTAGCTAGATCTTATAATAACTACTGGTTTAGTACAAGTTAGTTTCAATAGAGTTTTGAATAAATTTGAGAGACTTTTCCATTTGCCTCGATAGAAATGAAACACCATGTCAAATTAATACAACATATATGTACACACATATATCTGTGTAGATTTATCCAATTTTTGCTGTATAGTTGCATGATAGCTAACTTTGTTAGTTTTCTCTATTTTTTTCTTCCTTTAGAGTTTAGGCGATATTCTCAGCCGATAGCTAACTTTTATAAGGAGTAAAAATTATCAAAATATTTTTTTTAATAAAGTATTTTCTATGCATAGGATATCAGTACATTATATTTAAAAAGCACAACCATTTACCAATTATATGAGGCTTCTTTGATATCCGAAGCCGTACGTCATTCCCCAGAAAATATAATAGATATAATATAAAATAGTGTAATAAGATATAGATAAACTTGAGACTTTTAACTTAATAAATTTGCATTTTGGGTCAACACAATTAATATTTGCATTTATTATGGATGCAAATAGCTTCCTTGCTCAATTGCTTGTGTGTGTGTGTGTGGATAAAATTAGGGAGAATGACATTTAAGAAACAAGAGAACGAATTGATGACAACGAGCTCCTTGAAAAACTTTTCGCAAACTAAAAGTTACGTTTGAAAGTTAAATGCTTCAAGACTTCTAAATTTACAATTGCCTGAATCAGTATTTATAACTCATTTTTTCGAGAAATTCGTTGGGGGACCTAACTATCATTAATTTAATCATTTGATACCTTATTGTTATTCTTCCATAAAATTACCTACTTCATACATATAAAAAAAATAAAATTGATGTTTTTTAAATTTACTATATCATCTTCCCAACAAATACCTTTCATTGAATACTCTCTTTCTTACACATTCTCTCTTAATTAATTAAAAAAATTTGTGAGTATAAAAAAATAATTAAAAACACCCAGCTCTTTTTTCATAGGCATTTTTTGAAAAAAAAAAATATGATGGGTATCTATTTGGTTTCCTATATACGTAAAAAGTAAGTGCATATCCACGCTTAATAACTAATAAAAAAAAGGATTTCTTTTTCTCTTTGAAAAAAAAAAGTTAAAAAAAGGAGGATACAAAAATAAATAAAAAGAGGTTTCATGGTTCCTCGAGTATAATATTTTTAAAGCATCAATACTTTCTATATATAAAAATTTATTAAATCTTTTCACACCAATAAAATTTTCAATTGGAATTTTCATTTTTTTCTTTATTTTTTTACCATAGCAAAAACAAATTGCATGCATACCTACTTATACCTGTCAATTGTCATTAATAATTTAAATTAATGATGCACAATATAAGTCCATTACTATAATAGCATTATCATGCATGAGACCATCCATTACTATAATAAAGTATTTTCTTTTTATTTGACAGCATGATCATAAATAAAATAATCTATTTTTTTTTTATAATCATAAGAAATTTTTATCTAACTTCATATGGTAAGAGTGCCCGATGATACTATAACTTTATACAATATATTTTAGTTCAATTCTTTACCTTTATAAAATATATTTTCAGTCTTTTAATATTTGTATTTTTTTTATTAATGAAACTAACAGTTTTACAGTTAAGATATTAAAAAAAGATATTTTATAAAATTAAAATACTAAAATAAAACATTTAGTGAAGTTAAATGAACAAGGTACACTTTTGCTATATATTGATAATAATATAATAAAAATACATGATATCTTATTTTCATCCTCTTATTCTACTAATTAGGATGAATTAACAACAACAATAACCCAAATATTAAACTACTTTGATTCAGAAAACTATGATCGTAATGACGATTAGGCCCTCCTCACAAACACAACAGGAAGAACATTACCATCCAAAGCCTCCAAAATCTTGCCATTCTCACGTAATCCACCAATGGTGCCACAGTCAAATCTACAAGTAGGGCACACCTCTATGGGACACCATTGAATATTATAGATTCCTCCGAACTGTGTCTTCGCTATCCTAAAATAGTTGCTATAATCACGGCGACTCAAGACTTTTCCGATCACGATAAGTCTTCTTCCGCTCTTGGTGTCCCTCTCGCCCACCTTCCATAGTGTTGTTTGAACACATGTTGAGGCGCCGGAGAAATTCACCCTGAAGTCGATGTTTATCTTCATGACGTTGTCCACTCCGGCGTGCGGCACGAAGGTCACCGGCAGGCCTTCCCCCAGGTCGGTGTTTAGCTGGCCGACATATGAAGGGCAGGAGCTGTTGTCGCGGTCAATTAGAGTGAAGCGGCCGCCGGAGTCAGTTATGGCGGGCTTGATGTAGTACTCAACACCGTATTGAAGAGGACGGCGGTTTGTGTCGACCACCACGGTGGCGTTGTTGTCATCGGATTGGGATAGAGCTGACGTGGTCATCATCATGATGAGAAGCCATGCAAGGCATGGGATTGGTGAACTTGAAGAGAACTTCATATTGATGATATTAAACGAAGGGTTTGGTTATGGATATGTTTTGTGGAGAAGAAAGGATATAAGGGATAATGTATTTATAGGGAAGAAAATAAGAAGATTAATGAAGTAAAGTCCAAAATCTACAAATATTTTACTTGTATACGTATCTTGGGAGCTGTTTGATATTAATTATCAGGATTTTAAAATGAAGGAAAGGGGAAAATTTTCAATGCCGTGGCCTGCTTTGTGAGTTTAAGTCATTCATGTCACAGTTCTGACTTTGAATAATGGCAAAACCGACAAAATTCTAATTTTTGTGATGGTTGCAAAGTCAATCTCAATTTTGACTAATTTAAATTCCGTGTTTGGTAAGATATAGAGAAAACTTGTAAGAAAAAACCGCTCACTCAGCCGCATAATATTATGATTGATAAGATTCTTTTTTTCTTTTTGTAACATCAAGCTTATAGCTAAAGATTAATTATCCTAAGATATAGAGATCACTAAAGTAAATTTTACTTATCTCAATAAATCAATTTTTATATACATGGCCTGATTTAAATATATAATATTATGTTTAAATAATTAATATATTTACTAATTGTGTCAGGTTTTATTGATTGTTTAGGAGATTTTGTGGGTAATAATTCTTGCTAGAGGTGTACATGGGCAGGGCTAGGCAGGGCAACCCCCTGCCTGGTGCCCTGCTTGGTAAAAGTCCTAACTATTTTGGGCTGGGCATGCCCAAGTCATAATACCCTACTCATATTATGAAAAAAATCTGCAATTATGAACTTATAAAATAATACTATATTCATATGTCTTCAAGAATTAAATAATATACAAAATTTATTAAGAATAAGACAATAAAAAGATAGTAATTAAAGTTTTAAAATCCATAGCATATAAAAAAAATATTGAAGTCTAAGTAGTTTATAATTGTAACTTTACATCAATCTCTCTAAAATTGACAAAGATGAAGTATTTGAAAAAAAATATATGATGGTCACCACAGTTTAAAAAAAATAAAGAAAGAAATTAATTTAGTTATAAATTTTAAATGATACATTTAACTACTTGACTACTCATATTTGTAAAATTATCCTTTAATCACTAGTATCTATCATATTTGTTCTATGTAAAATAATATAATTTACAAATTTTGATATATATAAAAATAATTAACTGGGTAGGGCAGCAACCCCTACCCGATGCCTAGCCTAGCCCGGATATTGGCCTTACCTAAACTTGCCCATTTTACATTGGGCCACTTTTTATCGAGCTGGGTAGGGCATATTTGGTGTGGGCTTGGACTAGCTTTGTGGGCTCTGGGCTTCTTGCACAGCCCTAATTCTTGCTTATGTATGATGCAATTGAAAAAGATTCGGAGCAATAGTTTCTTTGGCATTTCTAATTCCTGGTTTCTGTAGGGTTAATTCTTATATGCATATTTGTTAATCAAACAAAGTCATTCTACGAGAGTAGTCACAAACAATCAAGATGGGATTTTGAAATGAGCTCAATTCTGCATAAATGATTCTAATTAGCGAATTATTGGGGGGAAAACAAAGAAAGAAAGAAACAAGATTAATGTTTTCGATTGGAGATGATCCGAAGCTAAAGGAAACAATTCCAGATTTAAAGACCTCCAGACCACCGGATTAGGGATAGTTACTACTCACTCGTGTTTTATATGACTCTGATTTAATTATATTTAAAAAATTAGTTAATATAATATATTTTTTAAAAATAATATAATTATTATCCTTAACACTTTCCCTCATTCATTCTCTTAGTTAATTATTATATATTGAGAGAATATATCAACAAGGATAATTTAATTTTTTTTAAAAATATAAAAAATATGTCTTATATATAGAATTAACATCAACTCTCCAATTAAATTTTATATTAAGAACCAGAAGAATATATAAAATATATTAAAGTCCAACATGATCGTGGGATAGACTACTTAACTTGAATAAGTTTCTTAGTTAGTTTGGTTAAAAGTTTTAGATGAGTTAATCAAATTAGAGTTTACAATTTTTTTTATTTCCTTTTTGAGCCTAAAATAAAGTCATTTTGAATTAAAAGAAAAAAAATAATAGTCTATAAGATTTATGGTTTAATAACTTTATTTTGTTAGATTATATATAGTTTATATGTGAATGTTCTATTTATTTATAAATTAATATCTTTTTTATTTAAATATTAATCTTTTTAGAGTTATATATATAAATATTTTTTATATATTTTTAAATAAATTATATTATTTTAATTAAAATTAGCCTTAGTTCAACCACAGTTAAACTACTTATCCTTAAATTATTGTCTCGAATAATTTAATAACTGATTCAATTTTTATTATCTTATTTATACAATCACAAAATTTCCCCCCTTCAAACTAAGTCAGCATAAATTAAAGCTCTCTCCAGGCTTCTTTTTTTTTTTTTTTATAAACTCTAATCACTACATAAACATATAGCAATGTTCAGATGACAAATGAAGCAAAAAAGGTGCATTGATTTTTTCTTCAACCTTGACAAAAATCTTATTGACCTAATACCAGCCCTTGTTAATAAGATCATTAAATTTTAATTTGTTGTATGGATAAGTTTATCTCTCTCAATGGATGAAATCATTTCACAAGGAATTTATTTTTCTAGGTGTAAGCATACCTATGTACCTGTCAGTTGTCATGGGGTTGGTAAGAGCGATTAAGAGGGATGACAATTTTTTATGAGTTGCTCAATATAAAAAAAAAGTAAAGAAATAGGATTAAAAGTTTTTAATTAATTTTTTTATTTTTTTTATCTTATATTATTTATTAAAATTTTATAATTCTATTTCTCTAATTTTTTAAATTAATCAAACTCAAAAATATTTTTCTTTCCTTCAAATCCCTCTAATCAAACGGGTCTGATAGTTTAAATTAATTATGTACAATAAAGTCCATTACTATATGGAAGAAAGACAAAAAAATGCCATTTAAATTTTAGAAGGATAAATTGGACTTCTCAATATTGAAAATGATAAATTAGGCAGGAGGTCCAATATGTCATTTATAAATTTGTATGCAAAGACTAAATTAACCTTCACTTTCCCAATGATGTTTGCAAGTTTGACAATACGATTTACAATTTTGCTAATGGTATTTACAACTCCTATAATATTATTTATAACTTTGACAATATTATTTATAATTTTGATAATGGTGTTTGTAACTTTATCAATGGTATTTGTAACTCTCATAGTGATATTTAAAATTTCAACAATGATATTTGGAACTCTCGCAATGGTATTTACAATTTCCACAAAGGAGAAGAAATAACTTTGTCACTAATATTTGTAACTCCTACAATAGAATTTATAACTTTGTCAATAGTATTTACAACTTTCGCAATGATATTTGTAACTCCCACAACGGAGAAGAAGCAACTTTGCCAATGATATTTGCAATTCTCACAATTATATTTTCAACTTTGTCAATAATATTTGTAAGTTTGTCAATGGTATTTGTAACTCCCACTTATATTTGCCACTTTCACAATAAGATTTGAAACTTTGTTAATAGTATTTGCAATGCCTACAATGGTATTTGCAACTCCTACCATGGAGAAGAAGCAACTTTGCCAATGGGATTAATAACTTTGCTAATAGTATTTGCAATTTCCAAAATAGTATTTGTAATTTTGCCAATGGTATTTGCAACTCCCACAATAGAGAAGAAGCAACTTTGCCAATGGGATTAACAACTTTACCAATATTATTTGTAACTCCCACAATAATATTTACAGCTTTACCAATGATATTTGCAAGTTTATCAATTGTATTTATAACTCCTACTAGTAGTTGCCACTTTCACAATGGGATTTTTAACTTTACCAATGGTATTTGCAACTCCCGCAATGATATTTAAAACTCCCACAACAGAGAAAAAGTAATGATATTTGTAATAATTTCAATCATTGACCGACTGATGTTCTGACTTAATTAATCACTTTTCAATGTTCAATTTTTGTAAAGTTCCCTTAAAGAATGAGATTTGCAATAGTATTTTAATGTTCAACTTGGCTAATAGTATATGCAATTCTCTTAATGGGATTTGTAACTTTATTAATAAGATTTATAACTTTTCCTATGGGATTTGTAACTTTACCAAATAGGTTTATAACTTTACATACAGGATTTGCAACTTCTTACAATGGGATTTACAATTTTACTTAATCAAAACTACAGTGTCAACTTCACCTGCAGGTTTTCTGGGTTGAAATCTATGGTATTAATCCTACTATCATGTAAAACCTATTGGGATGAACATTTCCTTGTCCTGCTGTCCCAAATGGTCAAACCTCCAGGACCATTACCAAAATATAGGCAGTTTGCATCATTGTTTGGCTGTGAGAGAGAGTATAAAATTTCATCACTATTAAACACCAGGTCAAAAATTTCCTTTACCATAGCAACTTGTGTAAATCTCTGCATTGACCGTAATATAAAAACAAATAAACAAATTCAAATCAGAAAAACATGTTGAAGAGGTAAATATAGAAATTGTCTTGAACCAAATTCAATTGTAAGCTGAGAAAATAGATGCTTCAGTGCAGTACTGGTTAATATTACAAGCAATGGCTTTAAACCAATATCTCAGAAATGGCAGCTGGATGGGGGTGGTATAAATGAGCTTCATTTCCTTCATTATTCCCAGAATCACGAAAACCCATAGTTGCTTCCATGAGTGAAAGATGATGACTGCGAAGAGATTTCAAAAACCCAAAAGCACAAAGTCATGAAGAAGTAGATCTCATGCGTCAAAATGGCAATATGTTACTCTCAACTCCCGAAGATCAAGGGTTCTTTAATCTTTTTATCTAAATTTGTAAAATACATATTGGACCTTATACCTAATCTATCCTTTTAAATATTCATATATCTATATTGTCTTTTTGAAATTCATATAGTTATTTATTATCTTTTCCCCTTACTATATAATAGCATTATATCAATTCCTCCATGAGAATTCATTACCAAATTAATTAATTTTTTTATTTGACAGAATGATCATTAATAAAATAATCCAACTTTTTTATAATTATAAGAATTTTTTATATATAATATCTTTTCAGTCCCTTATAGTATGTTTAGCTCAATGGAAGGAAAAGAAAAGAGAGAGATTTTAATAGAAAAAAAGAAAAAAAAAAGGAAGATGAGATATTTTATTACCTTATTTATATTAACATTAAAAAATAGGGAGAGTTTTTATGTTATCTTATTTAGCTCAATAAAGGAGGGAAAGAAAAGTATTTTTATATAGAAAAATTTATTTTATATTATTTTTTAAAATATTTTAATAAAATATAATATATAGGTAAGTGCGTGAGAAAGTCTCCAATTTTCAATTGCATTCTTGCTGCCGCGCTTGTGGATCTCTTCGTGGGTGTGTGAGTGCTTTTTCATTTTCTTCCAATTCTTTCCTTCAGTGCGTGTCTACTTTCTTTCTTAAAACAAAAGGTAAAACCTAGGTTAAATCACAAGATTTGACCCATTAAATCTTATTTTATAATTTTTATTTTTATTATTATTTGTGAATTTCGATTTTTCTTAAATTTCTGAAATATAAAATCATAATAATATAATACATTTTATTCTAAAAATAATTATTTAAAAAAATCATAAAAATATGATAATTACACTCCTTTTAAGCACTAATTTAATATAAAATATATTGATTTAATTAGTGCACAAACATATAATTAAGGACCAGATTAATGACAAAAATTCACTAAAATGATATAAATAAATTTATAAAAATATAGGTTTGTCAATAATATTAAGATATTAAAAAAATTATGAATATATTAATATTATAAAATAAAAATATTACTCATCCTCTCTAAATTTTCCCATTAGACAGGATGTAAAACTTAAGAGGGGAGCCAATCCTAAAAGTTCTTATTACCCAAATAAGGGGAGGGGAGCAAAATCCCTCCCTTGCCCCCCAAAATCATTCATACTAAACAAACATTAATGTTAGTATTAAAGAATGATATTTTCTATGCCAATCATTATTATTTTAAAAATTAAACTCAATATGTCAATATTTATGAATATTTTATCTACATTTAAAATTTTAATATTAATATATTTTATTAATGAAACTAACCATATTAAGATTAGAGAATTCAAAAGACACTTTATACTCATGTGGTTCTATTTATAAATCATTTTTAATATATTTTATACATATTAAAAAAATATTAAACATTATTAACTATGCCATAGATTATAATAACTTTCTAACTTTACCTCTATTTAATATATATTGTATCATATAGAAATAAAATTAATATACTAATAAATAATAAATAAAATAATATATTCATATAAATTTTTTTCTTTCCTAGTTATAAACTAGGACCCAAATAAAAATTCTCTCCGCTATATAAAATGGAAGAGAGGAGTAAAGTTAAGGAACAAAGATAAAACATCAATTGAAATTAGAAAGGTAAAGTTACACTTTTACCATATATTGATATGCTCCTCTTATATTATTTATAAGGTATAGAAAGAATGTTTATTTTAGTTCTATTTATATGCAGAAAGAAAAATTTGTCACATGAATGTATAATTTTACTTTTTGTTTATATTGATTTTATTCCTAAATAGTGTAATGTGTATATTAAATAGAGATAAAATTATAAAATTTTATGTTTTAATTAATGAAGTTTAAAATTCTTCGTAATCTATATAAAATATGCTAAGTAATTTATAGATAGGACTAGAGAAGTATATAATAACAATATAATAAAAGATATGATTATCTTCTTTTCATCCTCTTAATTATTCTACTAATTAGGATGAATCAACAGTTCCCCAATTATTCCTTAACAACAACAACATTAACACAAATATTAATTAAACAACTCGATTCAGAAACTGTGATGCCCTCCTCACAAACACAACAGGAAGAACATTACCATCTAAAGCCTCAAGAATCTTGCCATTCTCACGTAATCCACCAATGGTGCCACAATCAAACCTGCAGGTAGGACAAAGTTCTGTAGGACACCACTGGATATTATAGATTCCTCCGAACTGTGTCTTCACTATCCTAAAGTAATTACTGAAAGCACGACGGCTCAAAGCTCTACCAGTGACGATGAGTCTTCTTCCACTCTTGGTGTCCCTGTCGCCCACCTTCCATAGTGTTGTTTGAGCACATGTTGAGACGGCGGAGAACGCCACCCTGAAGTCTTTGTTCACCTTCACGATTTTGTCTTCTCCGGCGCGCGGCATGAACGTCACCGACATGCCTTCGCCTACATCGGTGTTTAGCTGGCCAACATAGAGAGGGCAAGAGCCGTTGCGGTTGATGAGAGTGAAGCGACCGCCGGAGTCGGTTATGGCGGGCTTGATGTAGTACTCACGGCCGTATTGAAGAGAACGGCGGTTTGTGTCGACCACGGTGTCATCAGATTGGGATAAGGCCGACGTGGCCATCATCATCATGATGAGAAGCGATGATGCAAGGCATAGGACTGAACTTGAAGCCAACTTCATCATATTGATTCTTTGAAAAAGGGTTTGATTTTTTATGATTGTGTTTTGTGAAGAAGAAAGGATAAGGTATTTATAGGGTTGAAGATAAGGTATACCTTAAGATCTTCTTTGATACATTAAAATAAAGTTAAAAGGAAAAATTTTCAATGCCGCCGGCTGCTTTGTGATGATAATTAACAAATCATTCTTGTCACAGTTCTGACTTTGAATAATGCAAAGCCGACAAAAGTTTTAATTTTTTTGTGATAGAAAAAAACTTGTAAGAAAAACCAGCTCATTAAGCCACGTTTGAGAGTCTTAATTATTTGCTCCATAATCTGATTGAATTAAAAAAAAATCCAATTACGAAGGATCCAATTCAAGGCTTTTTTTTTAATTGAATTGAGAAAAACCATTTTATGATATAATTTAAATACAAATTGATTCTGGATCGCATGCCTAAACAAGAGATATTAGAAAGTTGTCTCCAATTTAATTTCCATATTCAGGTTTTTTGAGTCCCAAACAAAGCCTAAGATTCAAAATAGTCCGTGCCATGTTGAGCCTTTATTAAGGCATAATCAATCAATAAATTTTATATTATTAAAATTAATTAACACAGCAGAAAATGCCATGTACCTATAAATATTCAACAACTTGTTATAATAAATTATCCATGTAGAATTCAGTGGAGGTGACGTTATTTTAAAAATTATAATCATACGGGTGCACCTCTCATTCTTATATATAACAAACATTTTTATTTACATCTCATAAAGTAGCCACCACCTAACTTGTACGTTTATGATCTAATCCATATTGGGTTAAACTCCGATTTTTCCCCTAAACATAGGAATTGAGTATGGAAATATTTTTCATAAATCAATATCGTTTTAAAAATGTAAAAAAAAAATTATTATTAGAAAACTAACAAATATTTTTAATTTTTAGAAACTATATTTTACCTTTAAAAATAACTTATGAAAGAGGATCAGAATACCTTGTGGACTGTATCCTTTTCCGCCATTTATGTTGCTTGAAGCATTTTGTCGTTGGCATATAATTGAAAATATATGTGACGGTGACGTTTAAAGACTCGTTAAAAAAAGGCTTGAGCATTCGGTTCGCTTTCTGGAATTTGTTACTAGTTCATTAATTAGGGTTTACTCTCTGACTTTCAATGTGCCATTCCCCAAAAGATATAATACGAGTACATAATGTAGAGCGGATAAACTTGAGAATTTATGGATGCAAATTTTATATACTCCTCCTCCTCCAATCTTTAATAAAATAACTATTCAACTTATTTAATTAAATTAATTAAATCAATTAATATAATAATTTTTTTAAAACGCTTTAATCATCTTTTTTAATTCATTATCTCCTTCTTTTTTATTTAATTATTATTAAAAAAATATTAATAGAAATAATTTAAAAAATAAATATAAAAAATATGTCTTATATTTAGAATTAAAATTAATTCTTCAATTAAATTATATTAATAATCAAAATAATAGCATAATTGACATAGCTTTCTGCCTTATTAGATACTAAATCAGATAATAAATAAATAAATGAGGATGTTCATGACTGGTCTGCTTCTGAAGCTGTTTCTTGGTGAATCTGTGCTAATCCCATGAAGCTACTAGAGCAACGAGTTAAATGATGATTTGAGATGAGTACTTCTTAGGATATAACACTTGAATTTTCTAAAATATTAAAATATTTATAGAAATATTTACTAATTATTTATTAATAAAATTCTTATATCAATAGTAAAATTTAAATTTATTATTTTATAAATTATTGATCAAATCCTTATCAATTGAAGAAATTTTTACCAAAACATTTTTTTTAAGTACATACCTCTTATTCAAAACAATTATATTTAAAATATTATTAAACTTAAACATAGTCACATCTTTTAATAATAAAAATTTTAATTTATTACATTATAAAATATTAATTATTTCTGTTGTATCCAACACATTGGTTCACAATAATATTTTTTTTACATAAAAATTTAGATAAATTTAAAACCAATCCTCCACCAACCTAATACAACAAACTAAAAAGTATCAACCCAATCCAAATGTCCATTGCATGACGTGGTTAGGTTGGGCTTGACATAAAAAGAGAAATTGTTAAAAATTAAAATAAAAATTAATTTCATTTGCTAACAAATAAAAATAACAGCTACAAGTTATATCCATAAAGAATATATTCTCTGAAATGTAAATCAAAAGGTTGGTTTTCATTCAACTAAAATATAGTTACATTAAGATCATGTCAAGCTACAACAAGCCAGGCTTTATTTAGCAGCTCAAGACTCCATCTAATAACCTACACAGTCCCATTAAAATGAAACAGTGGTACAACTAAAACTTAGATGTCAAATAAGTCTCATCACCTATCTCTTTAGTAAGTTGTACAGTCATTGCAGACAATCATTGTTCACAAGAGATTACCCATCTTGAACTACAAGATCAAATGAAGTAAACTTGAAATCTGAAACACCCAAATATGAAATTCGTGTCAAAAAGCTAACTAAAAGAAGTTAAGAAGAACAGTCTAGTTTGTGGACACCAACTAGAACCATCACGGGACTTGTCGTGACTAGTATTAGGTTACTTGTTTTCTTCAGCTACGATTCTGTATTTTCCAGAGAGCTGTTGCTGCAAGTAGAATCCGAATCATTTACAGATAAGAGAAATCATGTGGATTCACTATTAATGACGCAAATGAGGGGGAAATTAAATATATCTTTGACAAGTCTAGTTCTATGAAAATCTTGATTTAGATCCTCTAGATAGATAGCATCCAATGTGGTTGTCCTCATATTTTTTAGGTGATCTAATTTCATATTTCTTTCCCATCTTCATCCAAAAATTTAAGGTCAAATTTAACAGTCGCTTGATTCAGGCAGATTGGTTTAAACTCGCTGAATACATCAGATAGATATAAAGACACTAAACACATGTAATATGCTAAACTTGATCACTTTAGGATTATTTCCAACTAAATATGAATCAATTATATAAATCACATCGAAGTTAATGGATTGTCATTTGACTCAAAATTTTGAAGGAATAGTACCATATAAACACGAACCTAAATCGTTTAGAAAAAAACAATAGACAAATTATCTGACCAAATTCAAAAATTATATACTATTAGCACAGCAAAATTATATCCTAGCTTAACAAAACAGAAAGCTTCCTTAAAAAATGTACCTTTTTCCATAATTCAGTGTGGCTTTTGCAGAAACCAGCAACAATGGTAGCATTCTTCTTCCCTTCACGATACTCAATGGTAAGATCCTCTTTCAATCCACAAGTGACATGAAATGCCAAAGGACACTTAAGCTCAGAACACACAATTGCACATCCATTTGAAGAATCACAAATATAGCACTTCTCAGACCACCTCTTTTTGGGAACCTTTGAGTAATCAATCCCTTCTCTTCCTTCTGGGTCCTTAAAAAACACCTCAGGGACTAAAAGCGCACACACAACATGAGCCCACCGTTCATCTACAGTGGGTTTCATAGCCCCTTCCTTTGTAGGACAGAGGCAACAAGAAATGTTGCTTACATCATCATTCTTAGTTTGAGAAGACGATGAAAACCTGCATTTTTCACAGAACCAATCACCTTCTGGTATTCCCTTTACAAGTGGATTGCCATAGCATGACGCGTGAACCATTAGATCACACCCATCACAGAGAACAATTGGATCTGATGGATCCCCATCTGTGCTTTGACATACAGCACACACAATCCCATCCTCATCAACATCTTCAATATTTTCAGTTTCATTTTCAACATCAAGGGAATTAGCTACAAGTGGAATCTCAGTTTCAGTGGGTTCATCATCTACTAATTTTGCTTCTTCCTCAATCGATGGTTTGTATTCAACATTGAGATCAATAGAAGAAACACCGACATAGGAAGCAAAATCAGGTTGAAGGGCCCATACCCGTTTCTTAGCTGGTAACGAATAAGCGCTGACAGAAACTGAAGCTGGCGAATCGGAAAGAAATGTTGAATCTCGAGATTCCTTACGCTTCTTTGCCGGTAAAGTTGAGCAGGAAACGACGGCGCCTTCATCCTGAGTTTTGTGATTGTGATGTCGCTGTTGATTCTGGAGCTCTAGTTGCTGTTGGATGAGTCTGAATCTCTTGAGGGGAGGTAAGCCATGATAATTGGGATCCATTCTTTGTAAGGTTTCTGGGTTTGTTTGTAGCCGTAGGGTGTGACAGGAAGACTCAAAAGGAAGGAAGTAAGGAAAATGCAGGATTGAGAGAGAAGGAAAAGAAATAGAGATTTGGAAATTGAGAGGGAGAGAAGGGAGTGAAATTTTTGCTTTGGGGTTTTGGAATTTGAAGTTTAAACTTTGAAGTTTGAACAGAGCGGTGAAGCCAAATTGAAATGAGAAAATTGTAGCTTTTGAATATGGCGGGAGACAAAAAATATTGTGCCGTAGGTTGGGGAAAAAACCGCTCTTGGTTTGATTTTCCCGGTTCGGTTTTGTCAATATTTTCAGAAGAACCGGACTTGGCATTAAAAAATGACCAAAAGACGCCGGTTCTAGCCTTTCTATATATATATATATATATATATATATATATATATATATATATAGGTATTATTTTTTAAAAATTAATATTTTTGTAAAGTGCGTATGTAGTATAATCTAAAAAGTAAATTATACATATGAAAAAAATTACATTTTGTTATAAGGTTTATATATATTAATAGTAAACTAATCATTAATAATTCTATAGATAAGTTAAAATTTGAAAATTATATCGTTTAACCACGACAAAATAAAATGTTTTGTCCAAAAGAAAACCACAACAAATATGACATTTTAATTTTTTATTTGATCATTCATTAAATTACAATAACAAATAAATTTTTGTCGAAACTATGTAAAACCATTGTGTTATGCATTGTTTAAGCATTTTTTTTGTACAATATTGTTTAAGCATTTAAGAATACATCTTTTATGCAGAAGTCACATGGACCATTATTAAAATAATTCTAGACCAGACAAATCCGGCGTGCTCACTGAGTCACTGTCCACAGGAATCGTTGTGTGTGTGTGTGTGTGTTTTTAAAGTAATAACCTAATTGTTAATTTTACTTGTAAAATAAATTACAATAAAAATAAGTATTTCTTAAATTTAAAAGTTTTTTATAGTTCTGAAATTAGTGAAAGAATAAATTTTACAATAAGTAAACCATTTAATAATTATAGTTGGTCAATAATAATGGTGGAATTTTTATAATTCAACCATTTAAAAAGAACCTTTCCATGTAAGATAGCACAAAACTGGTTGTTCTCTCCACCATCAAAGTTAGCATTGCTTCTCTCAATTTCCTGTTTCATTTTCTATTACGTAACTTGAACTTTGTAATCTTTTATTTCATTTTATTGAAACTAACCTTTTTATCTTCTAAATACATAAAATTTCTATGAACTAACACTTCCTTTCATCAAATGGTGGTCTAATTTCATATTCTTCCAAAGATATCTTTAGAGGCTTTAAGGATGTGCCCATGATGGCTTTTAATATTATAATTTCTGCATAATCTCTGACAGAAGTGCATTAATTTATAGAACATGTGTCTATATAGATTTGACTATTTGAGACACCTCTCTTCATTGTGAAAACCTTCTGAGGTTTTAAGCTTAAATTTATCATCTATATTAACATGTCCAAATTCTAAGGATATGCATGGACAGAGTTAGGTAGGGTAATCCCCCTGCCTGAAAAAAAATATAGGCTGCATTTTGCAGCCCGATACCCGGTAAAAGTCCTAACTATTTCGGGTTGGGCATGAGCAGGTTGAGCATGGGCAGACTGGGCATACCCAAATTGTGATGTTCTGCTCATATTGTGAGAAAAAAAATCTGCCATCGTGAACTTATAAAATAATATCATATTTATATTTTTAAGAGTTAAATAATATATATAATTCATTAAGAATAAGGTAACAAAAAGATAGTAATTAAAGTTTCAAAGTCTATTACATATATAAAGAAAAAATATTGAAATATGTAGAGGTCGGATATTTGTAGCGTTATTGCAATACAAAAAATCGAATACTTGGCAAGTAAAGCAAAGGAGCAACTTTGGTATCTACATAAATATAAAAGTTATGTTTAATATTTTAAAAATGAGTAAGAAAAGTTATCAACTAAAGTGAAAAGTATAAAATTACAAATAAAATAAGTTAAGAAAAAAATTAAAAAATTAAAAAATATATATATATAGGGCCGGGCTAAATGGGCAGGGCAGCATACCCTGCCCAGTGCCCAGCCCGGCCCAAATATATTTTGGACAACTTTTTTAGGGCCAAGCCAGGGTAATTTTTTTACGGGTTCGGGCGGGCGGATCGGGCCATAGGCATTGTGAATACCCCTACCAAACTCTATCTATCGATATTGATAGCATCTAGATCAAGCATAATTCAATCTGAACTAAAAGGCAACTAAACAGCCCAGATGCAATTCTAATATTGACGATTGAAAAGGATAACAAGAAGTCATCGTTGAAACTGTCCCACGCATATGAACAACGTTAATGCATGAATTCAACAAGTAATAATTTACATACAAATTCTTCACACAGAGGGTACAGAGCGTCTCCAAATTCCAGCCAATGCGCTTCCGAAGATTGAATGAATCACACTGGAAACTGCACATGGTACTGTTGTCAGCGGATCCCCAAAATGCTTTGTAGCCAACACAACTCCAAGCACCGAGTTCTGAATGTTAAAAGCCACCAAAAAAAAAATAGGCATATTAGTTAATGTCCACAAGTGCTCATTTAACTTCTATATCTGTGATATGCTTCATTACCCTACAATCAAGTTATTTTTATCTCAAACTAAACACATTTGCTAATGCATCACACAGAATATGTTAAAAGAGTGGTAATATTTACGGTATATTGATTATGGGTTATCATACATAAAATCCATGTTTTCTGGTGTAATACATGAGTTTGATGGATGAGTCACACTATTCATAACATGAAGAAAAGTGAACATCCTATAAATTTTATCATATATATTAAAATATATTGATGCATTGATTTAAACTGAAATAACAATATCATTAATTAAAATCCCACTGATTGGTTAAGCGACTAATTAATTGATTTTGGGCTAAACCATAAGGGGCAAGTTTTGATTTCTATTTTTCTGGTACTAGACAGAACAAAGATATGAATCTAAGACATCTTACTAACTATTCATAACTAGATTATTCTAGTGGCTTAATGTTTTACCTGCATGCCAACCTCAATGGAAATTGTTCGTGATGAAGACACGTCTATCCCCAACATCCTTGCAAGTATGTAACCGAAGAAAAACCCAGAAGCATGAAGAAGACAGCAAGCTAGAATTACTAGTCCTCCAGACATGAGGATTGCTGAAGAACTCTGGGCAATGGCACGTCCACATAAAATTGCAACGGTTACTACAGCAACAGGTGGCATCAATGGGTTGAAAATTTTCACAATAGGTTGGAGAAACTGATTCAAAAAAGCACCAGCCAGAACAGGTAGGAGCACAACCTGTTTGAAATGAGAGAGACAATGATAAAAGCACCAAAGCAGAAGCCACTCGAGACGAGCTCAGTTTTTAAAGGTGAAATGGGATGTGGTCATGATCAGGATTCGAATCCTGCCAATGTAAATATTTTAAAAAAGAAAAGGCACTAAAAGCAGATATAGAAATAGAAAACTTTTGATAAGCAATTTTACCTGCAAAGTTGATACCAGCAAGTCAGCTGCATTCACAGCTACATATTTACCAGCTAGTTTTGCTGTCAGAAAAGGAGTCATAACCTGAAACATAAAAGGAAAAGATAAAAATGGTGGATGTTAGAAGAAGGAAAATAAGCTTTAATGGAAACCTTTAGCATGCAATAAATCTAGAAGATAACAAATCAGTTTTCCCCGCTGCAACATTAGAATCGCGCTTCAGAAGTTAGCATATGTATTGCACACAAAATAGTCCCCGTGATAATATTTCCATAGAGCTTCGTGTAGGATCTTGTTCCATAATGATATCTTCTTTAATTGTGACAATTTTTTTTTTTCGTTATACTCTTCAGTTAAAGACAGAAAGTGTCAAATTTATCTCATACCAAACATGTAAAGTCAGTATGATAATGCTTAATTCTTATGCCTTTACATGCAAAAGGTTTAAGATAGCAGATTCCTGTTAACCCTCAAACGAAGAATTAAAATTCAAACAGAAATCATTATACCACGGAGGCAAAAGTGCTTGCAGCTGTCATTAACACAGAAAGCGCCACATTGGCTCTAGCAAAACAAATATACCGTTAGATCTACTAGTCCTTGGCATGCATTAAGAATGAACAGTCAGAAAATTATGAGAACCATTGTACCGTGCAAGATAAGTAACAATGTTGCTAGCCGTACCTGCAAACAATACGAGATTACTTTGAATAGGTGGAGGATGGAGTACAAATATAAACAACCAGGATTAGTACACATACCACCAGGGCAGCACCCAACCAATATTAAACCAGCTGCAAAATGCGATGGCAGATTTAAGAGTTTGCTTACAAAAAATCCAGATAATGGCATAACCTGAAAATTGTCAGATATCACATTCTCACAAAGTAAATAAAAGTAATCCATAAATGTAAAAGTAAATATTTTGACACAAACAGGGATAAATCATCATGAAAAAACTGTTCAGTGTGCCAGTAAATTGAGAAGAAAAAGAAATGTATTTGCAAATGCATATCATAGGGGCAAGTAGCTACATATCATTGGTATCATCTAAGCAAAAAGAACTTGAAACTACCCCGTCTAGCATGGAAAGCTCAATTTCCCAAGTGGTTAACTTCTTATCCATGGAATCAAATGCAACAAACTATGCAAGATTGCTCGTAGTAAGAACTATTTGGTAAAGACAAAAGTTAGATAGTTTAGGGTATGGAGACAGGTATAAAACCAAGATCCAGCCAAGATATAATAACTTTTTTTTTTTGTGTAATCATGATCATAAGGATAGAAGAACACAAATGATCTTCTCATAAATTAAAGAACATGGGATTTCAGCTCTTTAAAAGTCTACTAAGATTGGAAATAGATAACTGGCTTGAGCCCCTTGGCTATTGATACATTACCATCATTTCTAAATCATCCAAAAATTGGTCAATTCCACTGCCTTAATTGAAGATTTTGCCAGCACCTTGGACAAGTTTAGTACCATAAAATAGTACCTCAAGCGAGTTAAAAACCTTTAGGCACGCCAAAGTTTTGGAAGTAACTCTAAGTAACATATGTCATTGCAATAGTATCTAATCGACCCAGCATATGTGAAGCTATCAGAGAACATTGAACAACACCTGATTAATGGCATATGGTTCTATCCAATAAGTAATCTCCATGAACATAATTGAATTCATCAAATACTAATAACTGCTATGCACAAATTAAAGAATGGCCACATTTGTTGGTTCATATAAGAAACACATTGAAAGCCGCTTTTGTGTTTCTTAGATAAATTTTAGAATCCCTATTATCAACAACAAAACTAATAAAGGGGACAGCATAGATGATGACTATTATAGCTTGTAAGTAAATATACTCACCGAGTACTGAAGCACGAAACCTGCGAGTACTTCCTTAGGCATAGCAAGAGCTCCACGAAGATCATCAAGAGTAAGCGTCATTCCCATGCCAAGCATAATCGTGGTTAGACCAAGAATGCTCAGTTTGGGCGTGACCCAGTCAAAGGAACTAGGTTTGACTAACCCCAGCAAGCACCCAATTGCAACCCATAAAGGAAATGCCGTGGAAAGGACCTCTCCTACAAGCTCCACCCAATCCCGAAAGCTCCTGCCACCATTTGCGCTATCCCCACTCGATGAAACGCCGCAACGAAGAGGAGAGAAATAGCTTAACCTAGAAGTTTTGGAGATTTTCGGTAATGTAACTAGATTGGTAGTGAGCGGAACACCAATAATAGATTGGTTTAATAATAGTGGTTGTGGGTGAAATTTGCGTTGTAGTGTGAATTGAATGGAAGAACTGTTGGGTGAGGGTAACGATGCGAGATGTGAGTTAATAGTTCTTGAAGAACGTAGTGAAACCACCAAATCAAGGGGTTTTCCATAGTGAGAGCTTGCCATTGATGCTGCTTGCATTGGGTTGCTTCTCTTTGTTGACTTTGGGAAATCTCGAATCCAATTATTCCAAACAAACACCAAATTCTTGCTCTATGAATGAGTGTTTGGAGGCACCTTGGTCGCTGACCCCACAACGAGTTGCTTACAATATAAGTACAACTGTCCTCCTCATGAGTCTCACATGCGAATGCTCAGCGATTCATGGTGATCCTTTGATGATGGCTGTGGGGAGCAGAGTATGAGAGGAAGACTGACGACACGTGCTTGAACTGAAAAAGTATTTTATAAAATTAAAAATCAAATTACTAAAAATTAGTAAATCAAAAAAAAATTTTATCATATATTAAACATATAATGCTATCAAACTCCCTCTTATCTTTAATATAATATTTATTTAAATAAATAAATTATTTATAATAATTATATATTAATTTTTTTATAATATTTTTCTTAATCATGTATATTATAACTACATCTTAATATAACCTTTTATTATTTATAATCATATAAAAATATTTTTAAAAAATTATAATTTTAAGAGATAAAATAAATTAGAGTCTTATATTTAAAATTAAAATATACTATTTATCTAACTCTTATATTTAATATCAGAGGATAGTAAATCGTCCCTAGTATCAATATATTTCTTGAAAAAACTTGTTATTATCATTAAATACTAATGAGAAGATCTCATAAAAAATTGATCAAAATTGTTAAAAAATTAGTTAAAATTGATTAAAAATAATAAATATATAAATAATATTTTTTATTTTCTAAAAGTATTCTCCAATGTAGAGAAGGTTAAATAATATATTTTTTTAAATTTGGGGCCAGTTATATTTAATTTGTAACTCTTGATAGTTTAATTTTTAAATTTAATATATCTATTTTTTTATTTTTTTTTATTCACCCTTTGCTATTAATTTATCATTTTTTTGGGGGAAAATAACATCTAGGTTCAAAATATAACTACCCTGAGAGTTATTTTCCCATATTTTCCTCAAATTAATATCAATAATCTATTTTCTCTCTTTTAATCTCTATTTTTGTTCCATTATTCAATCTCCTCTCTAACTCTTCTCGTCTCTACAATATTTTTGCCCAAATTCTCTTTGCTGTGGGAGGCGCCCCTACCGTGGATCCCCTTGTGGGTTTTTGTATTAACCTAGAGGAGGGTTTGTTTCTAGAGGGTGGTAAACTAACATGCATATACAAGCAAAATCCAAGCCCATGAATCTTTCCGACGATATCCTCCCTCGTGCTACTTCATTTGTCAATCATATTGTCAACAAATACGGTATGCTTTTCATTGCTCACGCTTCTCTCACTCCTCCCAATCATATTTTGGCCATGAATTTTGTTCAAAACTGTAAAATAAAAGTTTTTGTTCCCTAAGCCTCTGAAATCGATTTCTTATTATCTTTTTGCCACCTTTCATCTTGGAGCATCCAGAGTTTTGATACTCTTAAAGTATGCTTTAGAAGAGGTTCTCTGGTAAGCTGTAAAATTTTGTATTATTATGTTAAAATTTTTACCATGTAAATTCCTTTTGGGTGTTCTGTTGAATATAACTCCTTTTTCTTTCTCTTGAGTATAGTTTCATTGAGTTGGGGTGCTGATAATGTTATGAAGCATTTGGTTTATCAGAGTTCCATTAAAACTTAGTGAGGTGATACTGAACTAATTATAAACCTAGAAAAACACAAGAAACTCTAAAAACTATTTAAGAAAATTTCTCATTCATGACACGAATTGGTCCATGAGGTCTTCATGTCCACGATGTTTTAATACTTTTCAGAGGAGCCTTTCTGAAACATTTTTCTCCTTTCACTTGGGCCTGAAAGGGAACGATACTTCTCTTTGTCTTTACCATGTACTTCCTCTTAGACTATACAAAAGGATGAAAATGTCACTGCTTGCCTTTTCAAACAAAACAAAAAACACACATAAAAAGTAGCTATGAAGAAGGAAAAATAGTATTTGAACTTCTAAAAGAGTTGTCAATGACAAGCATATATGGGGAAAATATTAGTTATTATTATATCATACGATAATTGTTAATATGAGTGATTGAATTGTTAATAATTTATATCTAGTACATATTGTTATTACTTATAGTTAAGCTGTAAAATTAAATTAAAATTTGTTATTATTATACACTCTCGCTTAAACGTATTATTACATCATCTTACTTGTATATATATATATATATGTCTAATTTATCAATATGAAAAGCTTTAAATAAAATTTATAGAGAAAAACTTATCAACAGTGTAATTTAATAAAACATTAGCCTTTGGTTTGTTCTTATACTTGTCTATTGGATCATTATAAATGAATGTCAAGATTTTTAAGGTTTAGTCTAGTCAACTTATTTTGGAGCACTCACTATGACAAAGCAATAACTTTGTTTTTGGTATGTCTCAGAATTTGTAGAGTTTGCCAATTCTAAGGATCACAAGAATAACATTCCACTTGAGAAGTGTTTCAAATTGCCTTATAAATAAGTTCTATCAATAGGTTGAAATGGCAAACAATGAGGGTATTTGTTACCAAATTATTGGGGGACTCAAAATAACTCGTTTGATAGAAAAAAAACAATTCAAATATGAATAAATAATATAACACTCTAGTGAAATTATAACAACTTGAGCGCTTTTATTCCCAACTAATTGGTAAATAATTTACATGATTTTTAACAATTATAATTCTGTAGGGAAAAAATAACAACTCCACAAAAAATGAATGACAATTCTCTTAGGAAAATAATAATAATTGGGGGCATTAGTTCCTAATAATTGGAATTAACAAAAAATATGCAATTGGGAAGGAAAGTAACAACTCCTATGAAGGAATGATAACTCTACAGTAAAAAAATAACAACTTGATAACATTTATTTTCAATTAATTAATCAATGTGCTCACCAAGGAATAAAGAGATCTTTGATTGTGACCATCTCCTTAATACCTCGTATCCCAAGTTTAAAACCTAGATTTTGGCTTATATTTATAGGTATGTAGAAATGAATATGGATTTTGTTTCTATTGTCTAGCCATTATTTGTTTGATTTCTTTAACTTTTGTTTTTTTTGTTCACAAGTAAAAACATGAACTTTCAAAAATCATATATTGCTCTAGATGTCACCCTACCTCTAGTTGATTCTATTCAACAAAGATAGTGGGCAAATCTACCTCAATAACTGCTTCAATTATTTGTTGGTTAATTGCTGCAATTGTAATCCTTTATTGATATATGTTAATCTACTATGAAATCATCCTTCAAATTGGGAGCAGGTGTTGTCCATCTTAGATGGCAAAGACTCTAACAAGAATAAGAAAATAGTGATTATTTTTGTGTAATTAGAATTTTGATAATTACTAACAAATCGTATCATCAAACAAGTTTAAAAAATATAATATTTTTATATTATTAATGAAATAATTTAATGTTATTCAATCATGTAATGTACTATTTTGTTGCTTAGTTAGGAAGGAAATTTGACAACTACAACATAAGAAATAAAAATAGGTATTTGAAATAATAACAATTGTTCATATAAAGCAATAGTGACAGCATCCTAAGACCTGGAATAGATCAAAATAGTTCTTATATGGGTGAAAAAATAATAACTTTACCATAAATAATAATAATAACTCTATAGTGAATGAATAATAACTTGGGCATGCAAGAATTTTGGGAGATATATGAGTCCATTGGGCACAAAAATCCAACACATGCAATGAACTAAAAAATAAGACTATGGGAACATGACAAAACAACTTCATTAATAAGAAATGATGAGCTAATGCCATACCAATATATGGAATGAACCTAACAAGAGTTAAATGTGGGGGGAATAATTATAATTCTACCATTAGAAAATAACAACTCTATGATGAATAAATAATAACTAAACCATAGGAAAAATAATTATTCCTAAAACTAAAAAAATGATTACTCCACTATTAAGAAATAATAATTATATAGTAAATAAATAATAATTCAATCACTAGAAAAATAACTATCTTCATAACTGAAAAAATGATAACTCTACCATTAGAATATAACAAATCAAGTATAAAGGAATAATAACTCCATCAATAATAAAATAACAACTCAATAACTAAAATAATAATATTATAGTAAAAGAATAATAAGTGGGGCATATTTTTAAACAATATATGTAATTATATCTTTTTATAATTAAAAAAATTAATTTTAAATTATATGAAATTTCACAATAATTTGACTATTTTCTCAAATTGTTTACAATTTAATTTTTTTTATAAGACTAAAACGCAATTTTTAATTTATTTTATTTTTTTAACAAAACTTGTCAGTTGAAATCAATAGCACACTCATGATTTCGTACATGGCATTACTATGTATGATGGATAGATGATTGAAGGGATGACCAAAGTAGAGCTTGCTCATTGAGCTTTTACGGGAGAATGTCTTGCTATGCATGTCCACTGAGAATTCTCTCATTTCCTCTCCGGTAGGGAAAAACGACGTCGTTTTGCTTGCTTGGAGAATAAAGGGACAATTCGCACCCCCCACTCTACGTCCCCACACACCTCTGGCTCCCAATCCATGGCCTCCAACCTCCATCTCCAGAGTGTCCCACCCTCCCTCACCTTCCTTAACTTCTTCAATCTAGGAGTCAGAGCCGTTCAACGTCGGCGCCGTCTTCCTTCATCCATGACATAGTCACCACCGTCGTCCTCCGCTGTCACGAGATGAACGTCGTTGCCGTAGAACCTGAAGCCTGAAGTTTGCAGGTGAAACTTTGAGGGCAAAACTGGAATATAAGAAAAGCAGGGGAAACAAGGGAAAGGGAACCAAACATGGAAGTTGGCGGCCAACTGAGAGAAGGAGGAAGAGATCGATTATCAAAAGGGAGAGAGCAAGCTGATGATGATGCAGCTATAGGTTTGAGAAGATGACTTTTTTAATGGATGGGACGACGTTGCCCCGAAATAATATTTCTTGGCCACGTTAATCTAAATAATAGTTCTATGGCAGAATGCGATATATTTGAGGATAAATTTATTATTTAACTCTTTTTTTAATATATTTTTAATTATATATATTTATATTATTTTTAATAAAAGTCAGATTAATATATTCCATTAATAAGAATATTATAAAAAATAATTATAAATTTATGAGATAAGATAGATTGATGATTTATATTTATAATAAAAATCTAATTCTCAATTAACTATTGGAGTTAGAAAAAGAGGCAATGTGTAGCTATTAAGATTATGTTAAATATTCCATACCGACTAGAATAATGCAAGTTTTCTAGTTTCCATAAATGCATGCGCTTAGTATTTCAGGATTATCAGTCTATATTTTAATTTTCAGAAATGTACGTACCTTGTAAACTTAGATGCTGAAGGAATGAGAAGCTATCATTCAGCAGAATTAATGTAGTTCAGACGCAGTACCAAAACAAAGCTGTCCTAAATGGCAGGGGAGCCTATGTATCTTTTTATCATTCCCTACTCTTGACCAAGCGGTGAACATTTTAACGTCACGCTTTTCAATAAAATTGATTTTTTTTAAAGAAAAAAAAAGGCCTAGAAGTATAACCTTTGAAGTTTGAAGCATCAACCAAGATTCTAGACGAATTGTCCACAAGTCGAAAATTAATAAAAAAAAATTATTAAACAAATATTTTGATACTTTTTAAATAAGTATCCGAGAAGAATAAGCACGTATGAGTATTCAATCGCCACGATATATTATATTAATTAATTTTAAATAAGATTAATATTATTATTGTTTTTTTATAATTTAATTAAATTTTGATTTTAATCCATATAATCTTTAAAATAATTAGTTAGTTATAAATTATATTTAATTTAAAGATAAAATAATACTTAATATTTTGATATTATTTTTATATGTGACTAGTATCTTAATTTTATTTATAATATAATTTTATCTATAATTTTTTTAATTTAATATAATTTTACCTATTATCTTATTTTTAAAACTTGTACTAAATTAAAAAAATTAGAAAAAAAATTATACTATATATAATATTAGGATATTGTGTGTCACTTTACATCTTAAATTTTGCCCAAAATTAGTTGTGAATATTTATTTAAAGAGTTGCACGTATGAAAAATATTACTTTCAATATTATTGAAAGTAATTTACGTCTGATTTACCCCTAACATTTTCATATTTACAACTATCTAAATTTATCTTATAACTTATTTTAGAATAAAATTGTTTGGATCTATTAAATTGATAAAAATAAGAAAAAAATTTGTAAGCCCGCTGAAAAATTCCAATAAATAAGTAATATATAATAAGAAGTTCCATGGCAACATGTTTAAACTAGTTATTGATTGTGTAATTTTTCATGATCGAGTTCATTTTTTTAAAACTCACAGTAATTGTTTTAACAATAAAAATAAGGGTACTTTTCTCTTTTGCTATTTTTTATCCTAATTATATAAGAAATGACTTTTGAAAAATTATTTATAGAAAAATAATTTTTATACAATTTTTATAAAAGGACCTATAGAAAAATATTTATTAAAAAAAATAGTTCTAAATAAATGAATATTTAGATAATTATTATAAGTATTTTTATAATTAATAAATTATTAAAAAATATATAAAATAAAAAATTAATTATCTATCCTATTACTATTTATACAACATATCTTCTTCTTCTTTTCTTTTCTTTATCTTATTCTTTGTTCAACATAAGTAGTCTGACGAAGAGAAGATTAACGGACAGAGAGGAGGAGCTGATCAGAGGAGCAACGACAAATGAGAGCAATGTTGATGAAGAAGGAAAAAAAAGCAAAAAAAAAAAAAAACAGAAGATAAGATAGAAAATGGGAAAAATAATATTAAAAAAATATAAATAAAATAATAATTAGATAATTTATAATTTTTTTAATATTTTATAAATTATTTTTAAAAATTTATTTTGTGATTACCAAATACTCTCATAGTTATTATTTTGTGTTAAATAGTATATAAAAAAAAAAAAAGCTAAATAAGCGTTTCATAGGATTAGTGGAGTAATTTGTTTTCACGGGACCTTTCGATTATTTCCAGAGCCAACCAGCAAGCTACGGCCTCCATTTAAATACTGAAACATCGCCACACGAAGGTTTTGCTTGCTAAGTTTTTGAATCCATGTTTTGCTTTCTCAGAAGAAGCATCCCTTCCCGGAGGCATATCCCTTGTTCAACATTTCAACAATTACCAGGCGTTCAAAACCAATGCCTCCCTGCCACTGCCAGGTACTGTGATTCAATTTCATTAAATGGGCATTCTTTCGCAGTCTCATATCTCATTGACACTTGTGGCTTCTCTCCCGAAGAAGCTGCTTCGGCTTCCAAGTATGTCAGCTTCGAATCACGAGAAAAACCTGATTTGGTTATCAATTTCTTGAAGAATCTCGGATTCTCAAAATCCCAGATTCTTCGTTTCACACGAGAAGCCCCGCAGTGTCTTCGATATGACCCGGAGAAAACCTTACTCCCCAAGGTCGAGCTTTTCATATCCAGAGGCTTTTTGAGCTCAGACATCCCTAAGCTCTTATGTAGTTGTCCTAACATTATGAGAAGAAGCTTGAATAAGCAGCTTATTCCTTCGTTTGATTTCTTTCGGGATTTGTTTCAATCTTATGACAAGTGCATTAAATCTCTTACATCTTTCCCGGGCATTCTTCTTGATACTAACAACCGTGTCGTGCCTAATATGAATCTATTAAGAGAAGTCGGAGTTCCTGAATCAAATGTCATTAAGTTGTTGCAACGGTATCCCAGGACATTGACTACAAGTACTGGTCGATTCAAGATGATTGTAAAGGAGCTTCAGGAAATGAAGTTTGATCCTTTAAGGCATCTATTTGTTATGGCCGTTTATGCATTGTCATCACTAAGCAAATCTACATGGTCAAAAAAGGCTAATGTGTATAAGAAGTGGGGCTGGTCTGATGAGGACATTATTGTTGCTTTTAGAATGTCTCCATTTTGTATGAAGATATCTGAGGGTAAAATTGATGCAACAATGCAGATTCTCGTTGATAAATTGGACTGTCCCCCTTCCACTATTCCCAGATATGCAGTAGTTTTGACATTAAGTGCAAATAAGAGAATTATTCCTCGGGCATATGTCTTTCAAGTTTTGTTGTCAAAGGGTCTGGTGAAAAAGGAAAGCTTGCTCTCAATATTTGTCTGCACTGAAAGGGAGTTTTTGAAAAGATTTATCCTGAGTCATGGGGAAGAAGGTAGTGAACTCCTGAAGCTGTATCAGGCTAAACTAGATCTTGCAAAACCGCAAGGTGAATGAAGAATCAAGGGTTAAGTTATGGATATGGACTGAGATAGAACAAGTCCCTTGTCACTAAATTTCTGTCTTTGGTTGTATGACCTTTGTTAATTTATCTCTCTTGTTTTTGTTTTCATTAATTTAGCTTGAATGTGAGGAATCAAATATCTCAAGGGTTATCCGTAAACTGAAATTTCTCCACCATTTGAATTTGATCCTAAGTCCTGAGTTTAACAAGGTCATCTGTGATGCATGTAATATTCCTGTCATGTTTGTTTCTTAGAGGAAGGTATTTTGTAGCAGAAGGGAAAGTCTAGGAATATGCAAGGATTTGGGTTTGGCTCTTTGGAAAACAATTGGTCTTTCTGAAACCAATGTTAGAAAATTGTTGCAATATTGTCCTTCAGCAATCACTAAAACTTCTTTTCGATTTGAGGAGATTGTGAAGGAACTGGGGATTAAACGTTAGAAGGGAAACCCTTTTTTAGCCGTTGCTGTATTGGTATCAGTAAGCAAGTCATCATGGGGAAAAATGTTAATGTCTATGAGAAATGGGGTTGGTGTGAGGATGAAATTCTTGCAGCATTTAGAAAGTATCCAATGCAGGGTTGGGTTTGCTTGTCAACAAATTTGGTATGTTAATATAAAGGGTTGTCTCATTGAGTATGAATCGGCAATTTTTGCCAAGAGGTGCTGTGATTGAGGCTTTGTTGTCAAAGGGCCTGGTGCAAAAGGAATGTTTGCCACTGTTACGGAACTATTGAAGTTGTATCAGGGTAAGTTGGAGCTTGCAAGGTGAATAATGAAGAGTGGAAAGCTTGCAGGTATGGGAATGGACTGAGATGATACAGTGGTTTAGTCTCTTGTCACCAAATTTCTTTGGTGCATAACATTATCATTTTCTTTGGTATAGATAGAAATTCTATCTTGTTTGCTTTCATTTACCTTGGGCATGGCCAATCCAAATTAATGAAAGCTTTTTCTAGGAACTCAAATTTCTCATTATCGAATTGGATCCTAAAGGCGAGTCCTAGCACTAAGATTGTTGTTATGTGATCTAGACATTACAAGTTGAAATAATGGAAATAGTCTTTCCACTTAAGGAGATAATACTGTATATATCTATATCTTCTTAAACTTTACCAGATTAGAGTCTTGCGCACTGCATCACTTTTTAATTGAACTGGATCCTAAGCTGAATAAGGTCATGTGTTGTTATCCAAAGGCAATGTTTAAACTGTTTCTTTCTTTTAATTTATTTTCTTATAAGAAGACATTTTGGAGTTGGAAACATGGCTAGAACGCTTTGAATTGAAATATGAGCTGAGTCTATATTCCATGTTGACTAGAGTAATGCGAAAATTGCAAGCATCTTTTAATTGCTATATGCTATATCATTTCCACCTTTTCAAGTTCCATAAATACATGCACATGGTATTTCATGATTATCAGTCTATATTTTCATCCCCAAAACTCACCCAAATACAAGTGTAACAAGTCTACAGAAGCTTAAGCGCACCTTCATACTTCAATTATGTACCTTACAAACTTCAATATCTAAGGTACATTATTGAAGTACTAGGATAAAAGCTTTAACATCAAAATTTTCAACAAAATTGTATTTCTTTAAAGATATTCCACAAAGTATCACCTTTGAAGTATCTACCAAGGTAAGCCATCAAACCTCCATAATACGAAGAACACTCCTGTAAAACGCACTTGTTAAGGACGTTGTGTTTGATAACACCCTAAACATTAGTTTAAAAAGGGTTTTTGGTCCCAAACCTCGGTTTGGGAAAATTTTTAACCAAATAGCAATTTTTGTTTAAACGAGCTTTTGGACTAAACCATGGTTTAAAACTAAGGTTTCAGATAAACTGGTCAGAGCAGCTTATGGAACAGTAAAAGAGCTTATGAACTAACCAATTACTATATTACCCATACTTTTTCTTATACTCTGTCTCCTCTCTCCTACTTTTTCTCTATTTTCTTTCTTACACCCTCTCTCCTCTCATCTCTCATCTCTCCTCATTTAATACTCATACCCTTTTTCATAATTTACCACTCATAAAACCCCTTCTACAAATAACTATCCAAACACTCATTTATCCAAAATCACCTTTTTTTCTATAAGTTCTTATAGAAAAGCCTTTTTTTATAAACTATCTATAAGCCAATTTTTTTCATAAGCTAGTTTAAATTTTTTTTTCCAAACACACACTATGTCTTGGCAAATATTAGGTTTAAGCCTAAAGTGACCATCAACATATTATTGTATTTTTTAATATATAAACTAATATAAAAATTGATATTAATTTTAAATATAAATATTATTTTATATATTTATTAATTTTTTTTAATAATTAAGTAAGAAAAGGGAGTGAGAGAGTAAAAGAAAAGAAGCTGATTATGATATTTTATAAAATATATATTAGTAAAGATAAAATTTATTTTAATAATCTCTACATCTTAAGATGATTAGTTTTTAAACTATAAGTAAGAGGATACCACTTTATTTTTTTAAAAAATATTTTCTTTAATCTAATTAAATTAATTAAATAAAATTTTAATTATTTAATTTAATTAAATTATTTAAAAAAATTCAATTTGTCATTTCCCCGAATTTTTCCCTTTCCTTTTGATTTTTTTTTTGCTGGACTTTTTTTTTTTTTTTAATTATTTCCAAGCCGAGAAGTTATGTTGTCGTTTAAACTGATCCGTCTCTGCGCGAGGCTTCTGCTTGCTGAAGTTTTTGGAATCCATGTTTTGCTTTCTCAGAAGAATCATCCCTTCCCGAAGGCATATCCCTCCTTCAACATTTCAACAAATACTTTGCGTTCAAAACCAATGGCTCTCTGCCACTGCCAGGTACTGTAATTCAATTTCATTAGATGGGCATTCTTTCACAGTCTCATATCTCATTGACACTTGTGGCTTCTCTCCCGAAGAAGCTGCTTCGGCTTCCAAGTATGTCAGCTTCGAATCGCGAGAAAAACCAGATTTGGTTATCAATTTCTTGAAGAATCTCGGATTCTCAAACTCCCAGATTCTTCGTTTCACAAGAGAAGTCCCACAGTGTCTTCGATCTAACCCTGAGAAAACCTTACTCCCCAAGATCGAGTTTTTCATATCCAGAGGCGTTTCGAATTCAGACATCCCTAAGCTCTTATGTAGCTGTCCTACCATTATGAGAAGAAGCTTGGATAAGCACCTCATTCCTTCCTTTGATTTCTTTCGAGATTTGTTTCAATCTGATGACAAGCTCGTTAAAACTCTTAAATATTGCTCGGGCATTCTTATTGATCTTAACACCCATGCCGTGCCTAATATGAAGCTATTAAGAGAAGTCGGAGTTCCTGAATCAAATATAATGAAATTGTTGCAATTGTATCCTAGGACATTGACTAAACGTACTGCCAAATTCAATATGACAGTGGAGCAAGTTCAGGAAATGGGTTTTGATCCTTTAAAGTATCAATTTATTGTTGCCGTTTATGCATTGTTGTCACTAAGCAAATCTACATGGTCAAAAAAGGCTAATTTGTATAAGAAGTGGGGCTGGTCTGACGAGGACATTATTGCTGCTTTTAGAACGTCTCCATCTTGTATGAAGATATCTGAGGATAAAATTGATGCTATAATGGAGATTCTTGTTGATAAATTGGGCTGCCCACCTTCCACTATTCCCAGATACGCAGTAGTTCTGACATTAAGTGCAAATAAGAGAATTATTCCTCGGGCATCCGTCTTTCAAGTTTTGTTGTCAAAGGGTCTGGTGAAAAAGGAAAGATTTCTCTCATTATTTTGCTACACTGAAAGGGTGTTTCTGAAAAGATTTATCCTGAGTCATGGGGAAGAAGCTAGTGAACTCCTGAAGCTGTACCAGGCTAAACTAGATCTTGCAAGATGAATGAAGAATGGAAGGTTAAGTTATGGGTATGGACTGAGCTAGAGCAAGTCCCTTGTCACTAACTTTCTGTCTTTTGCTGCATGACCTTTGTTAATTTATCTCTCTAGTTTGTTTTTTAACTTTAATTTAGCTTGAATATGAGGAATCAAATCTCTCAAGGTTGTCCATAAACTGAAATTTCTCCACCCTTTGAATTTGATCCGAATTTTAACAAGGTCTTCTGGAATGCTATGTTATATTCCTGTCATTTTTGCTGCTTAGGGGAAGGTATTTTGTAGCAGAAGGGAATGTCTTGGATTTTTCTTTCCATTATTTTTCTCATGCGACTTCTTCCATTATTCTTCTTATGTTGTGCTCTTTGGAACATTTACTAGGTATATATGCAAGGATTTGGGTTGTGCACTATGGAAAACAATTGGTCTTTCAGTTACCTACAACAAGTTTTTTCTTCCTCTATTATTACTATCAATTTTAATCTTACTCTATGGCAGAATTTTCCTGTTATTGATATACGGCGATATGGGAATGCAAACAATAGTTAAAATGGCAGCTCCACACTTGCGAGTTTTGTTCCAGGTACAGTGCGAAACAAGGCTTTTAAGTAAGATTATCTCCATCAAATTGGTGAGTTCCTGCTTCCTCTTTTGCAGTGCTGGTGTTCTTTTTCCTATTACTTTTTAGCGCATTACCTTTTCAATTTATTGGATATGAACAATCAAACTCAGTAGAGTTCTCTACACACGAAAATATCTTTATCGTTTGAACTTAGTTGTGTTATACAGAGGCGGTGTTTAACAGAGATGTTTCTTAAAGGAAGACATTTGGGAATAAGGATTATGAATAAAGTATATTGTAATGATCAGAGACAAGTATATAGTGTCTCTGAATTCCTCAAAGGGGCAAGATAACAAAAATAAAGGCGGTGGCAAAGAATAAAATCGATGCCGTAATGCCGTTTCATGTCAACAAGTTGGTCTGTAAATCTTCCACTATCACTAAATATCCATGACTTTTGCTACTGAGATTGAATAAGCAAATTGAAGCTGTACCAGTCTAAACTGAATCTTTCAAGCTTCATCATGTTGTATCCAGGGATTAAGAATGAGGAATTGGAATTAATACCACATAAGATTTCCTGATTTATCTTCTTTGTGTCTCTGTTTGTGCAATGTGGGAAAGTAAAATAAAGAATTATCACAATATTCGAGCATGGAGACTTTATCCAGTTTACTATAAATTATTTCCTGTGTGTTAAATATAAAAAATAGATAACTAATTTATAAAAATTAGAAAAAATATTAAGTTAATTATTTGTAAAAAAAAAAAACAGTTAGTTTTCTTGAAACACTATATTTAATCATTTGTATTGAAATTATCTTGTGATGAAAAACTCTTTTAATATATATAATCAATAAAAATATTTTTAAAAAAATTATAAATTTAAAAGATAAGATATATTGAAATTTGATATATGTGAGACTAAAATAAATTTATTAACTATTTTTTATATTTATAATCAAAAAATAATATTATGGGAAATTAGACATCTCCCTATTTTTATGTAACTATTACACATTTGCTTGAGGAGGCAAACAAATTTATTAATTGAATTGTCAAAGTGGCTCATAAAGCACCTCGTGTACTTTGTTTTTGTTGAAATATCACCAATTTTTAATATAAAAATTAGATAATTAATTTAAATAAATTTTAAAAAATAATTAATTTAATTATTTATGATAAATATGATTTAATTTGTTTAAAATGATATTTTTTATTAAGATTAATATTGGATAGAAATTCTTTAACATGTAGTTGTGTAGATATTTTAGAAAAAAAAAATATAAAGTTTAGGGGATATAATAAATTGGAGTCTTATAATTTTATAATTAACTCTTATATTAAGTATTTGATTGGCTATTTTTGTTATTCTCTATGTCTGTCATAACCTTTTATTTCCATTATTTTTTTTTAAAAAAAAAAAGCATCTTAACTGGTAAGAATTGCTGAAAAACATTTCTCATATAAGCGTTAAGGTGAAGTTTCTTTCGCGTATTTACTATGGGATTCCTCCGCCAAAGATATTAATTTACGTAGAAACTTTATTAAAAAGCTAAAATTGCAGTGGTTAATTGTAAAATAAGGATGTTCAAAGGTTTGTTTTAGCCATTGCCAATACAATAAAAAGTACAAAGAGTAATAGCTTTTGATTTGAAGGGTTTTTGGATTAGCTTTCTTTATAGTAATTTGATAGCATCTGATATAAGTATAGAAGATGAGTTTTATCTTCCTTTACGTTAAAAGTATTTCTGAAAGTATGATTTGAGATTTTCTACATAGGGCTTAAGTGTCGCGGGTAATGCAATACCAATTTTTCAAGGTTCATCATATATAATACTTTTTTATCTTTAATATAAAAATTTATTAATTTTTTAAATAGATTAAAAAATTAATTAATTATAATTTAATATAAAAATTAATTGATAGATTAAATTATATTTAATTGAATATTAATTAATGATTAATATCTTGCCGGCTGATTCAGCCAAAAAAAAAAATAAGAAGAAGAAACGAACCTCTTCAAATTCTTTTAAAATTTTTAATTAATTTTTTTCTCTTTTTTCTTATATTTTTTTAGCTACAATTTTATAATTATTTTTTTAAAATTTTTTAAATCTAAGTTCAAAAAATTTTCTGTGCTTTCCCCATTCTCGAAATCCCTCGTACCAAACAAGGCCTAGAGTGGGGAGCAGCTTCATCCTCTTATACTGCCGTCAACATCTCAACAATTACACTGCCGTCAAAGCCAATGGTTACCTGCCAATGCCAGGTACTGTAATTCAATTCGGTCAAATGGGCATATTCTTTCAGTCTCATATCTCATTGACACTTGTGGCTTCTCTCCTGAAGAAGCTGCTTCAGCTTCCAAGCATCTTAGCTTGACAACGCGAGAAAAACCAGATTTGGTTATCAATTTCTTGAAGAATATCGGATTCTCAAAATCCCAGATTCTTCGTTTTACAAGAGAAGCCCCACAGTGTCTTCGATCTAAACCTGAGAAAACCTTACTCCCCAAGATCGAGTTTTTCATATCCAGGGGCGTTTCGAGCTCAGACATCCCTAAGCTCTTATGTAGCTTTATGATAAGAAGCTTGGATGAGCACCTCATTCCTTCCTTTGATTTCTTTCGAGATTTGTTTCAATCTGATGACAAGCTCATTAAAACTCTTAAATATTGCTCGGGCATTCTTATTGATCTTAAAACCCATGCAGTGCCTAATATGAAGCTATTAAGAGAAGTCGGAGTTCCTGAATCAAATATAATGAAATTGTTGCAGCTGTATCCCAGGACATTGACTAAAAATACTGCCAAATTCAATAAGATAGTGGAGCAAGTTCAGGAAACGGGTTTTGATCCGTTAAAGTGTCTATTTATTATGGTGGTTATGCATTGTCGTCACTAAGCAAATCTACATGGTCAAAAAAGGCCAATGTGTATAAGAAGTGGGGGCTGGTCTGACGAGGACATTATTGCTTCGTTTAGAAGGTTTCCATGTTGTATGAAGGCATCTGAGTATAAGATTGATGCAATAATGGAGATTCTCGTTGATAAATTGGGCTGTCCACCTTCCACTATTCCCAGATATGCGGTACTTCTGACATTAAGTGCAAATAAGCGAATTATTGCTCGGGCATCCGTCTTTCAAGTTTTGTTGTCAAAGGGTTTGGTGAAAAAGGAAAGCTTGCTCTCAATGTTTATTATCACTGAAAGGGAATTTTTGAAAAGATGTATCTTTTTTCATGAGCAGGAAGAAGGTTGTGAGATCCTGAAGTAATATCAGGCTAAACTGGATCTTGTAAGGTGAATGATGAACGGATAGGTTAGGTTTTGAATATGGACTGAGATGAAGCATGTCCCATGTCACTATATTTCTCGTCTTTTGCTGTATTACCTTGTTAATTTCCCTTTCTTGCTGGTTTTTGTTTGCTTTAATTTAGCTTGAATATAAGGAATCAAATCTGTCAAGTGTTGTGCATAAATTGAAATTTCTCCACCATTTGAATATGATCTTGAGTTTAACAAGGTCATCTGTGACGCCATGCAATATTCCTGTCATTTTTTGTTTCTTCTAGGAAGATATTTTGTTGCAGAAGGGGATGTCTGGAATTTTAGCAAAACTTTATGGTAGACTTGTGCATTTTATTTGAAAAATAATTATTTATACCCTATGGCAATAACAGCGGTACTATTTCGAGTTCAGATATTTCATTATGGCAGTGTTTTGATTTCTTCCTCTTTTATTAGTATCAATTTATTACTATCTTCCTCCATGGCAGAATTTCTAGTTATTGATATATTGGGATATGGGAATTTAAACAACAGTTAGAATGGCAGTTCTGCACAACAAATCTCGTGCCAGGTACTACGCCAAAGGGTTTTAACTTTTAAGCAAGATTGTCCTCATCAATTGGTGAGTTCCTTCTTCCTCTTTTGCGGTACTCTCAAGTTATACCAGTTTTTGTTATACAGTTGCAGTGTCTAGATAGAGATGTCTTTTAAAGGAAGGCATTTTGGAAGAAGAATCATGAATAAGATATTTTGAAATAATCAGAGTTAAGTATATATACTGTCTTTGAATTCCTCAAAGAAGCAAGATAACAAAAAGAAAGATGGTGTCAAATAATAAAATTGATGCAGTGACGCTGTTTCTTGTCAACAAACTGATATGTGAAGTTTAAATCTTCCTGTGTCACTATCCATGACTTTTGCTATTGAGCTTGAATAAGCAAATTGAAGCTGTATCAAGTTAACTTGGATCTTGCAAGCTAAATGAAGAATGAAAAAGATTATGTATGAATCACTTTTGGAGAGTTATCCTTAATTGGGCCTAACATTATTTGAATTCAACTTAATAGGATCTGATAGTAGATAGTTGTATTAAAAGTTTATGCATGGATACGGATTGAGGTGAGGAAATTGTTGAATTCCCTTCTCACTTACATTGGTTTCCTATATTAAATCATCAGTTTCTTTCTATCTTGTTATTTGCTTTTGTTCAGCTTGGAGTTGGAAATGGCTAAATGAAGAGCTTTTGGTCCTAAGTTGAACAAGGTCATATTTGAAACCATTCATTCTATATATTGTTATTTGTCTCTTAAAGAAATTTTGGAGTAACAAGCATGAATGAAGTGCACTGGAATACTAAAGCTAAGCCTATCTAATCTCATTCAACATGCAAGAACAAGATATAAGACTAATAAAGACCTTGAAGATGTCTTATTGCTGTCAATATGAGAATATTATTCATAAGTAATTTAAAAATATTTTTATAAATGCTCATCGAGCGTAAAAGCATATTTTAACCCTAATAAACTTTCGGGACCCAGATTTATCTAAATTTTTTGCTCTACCAAAAGACTATAAGTGTCAAACTAATGTTCCTACTGTCTGTTGTAATTATTTAGTCCTCTATACTTAGATATTTCTTGGGTTGCAAGGCCTCCAAATTGCTCTGTCTTTAGGTTTACATAATTACGAATGTCAATATCGCAAGACAAGTTCTGCATCATGTTTTGTCCATGAGAATGAGGAATTGCAATTGATGCCACCAAATAAACTTGTTTGATTAAATTTCCCAGCTTACTGTAAATTAAATTTATAAAATATTGTAATTTCTAATAAATTAAATTTAAATTGATAATAACTTTTTTATCATATCATAATTTATATTCATAAACTTACCCATTATATGTATATATTCAATTCTATGTTAAGGAAGTCAAACAATTTAATAATACTTCCGGGAATATATATATATATATATATATATAGAGAGAGAGAGAGAGAGAGAGTGTGTATGCTTATGTAAAAACTAAGAACAATATTTTTAAATTAATTTTTTTCATTATATTTATTTCATTGAATATTCGCATATTTATATCTTGAAATATTCTCAAAATAATGATATCATATGTAAATGCAAAAGTGTAACTCGTAAATATTAATTTGTAAATGGGTGGGAGGAAATTATTAATCTTCTTATGAAGGGCGTGTTTATAATTTTTCTTAGTAGGAATTATTTTTTTTTCCAAAAAGAATTGATATCTAGCAATTATTTTTGTTTGAATGAGAAATCAATATAAATATTTTTAAAGACGGGGAAGCGATCTCTTCTTTCACATACACTGGTCTGCTCACGCGCGAGGGTTTGCCGTCAGCTTGCTCGATCTTTTACAACCCATGTTTTGCATTCTCCGAAAAATTATCCCTCTTCGGAGGCATATCATCAACACATCCTCTCCCTCAACATTTCCACAATTTCTTAGCGTTCAAAGCCAATGGCTACCTGCCACTGCCAGGTACTGTAATTCTGTTACGTGCGATGGGGATTCTTTCACAGTCTCGTATCTCATTGACACTTGTGGCTTCTCTCCCGAAGATGCTGCTTCAGTTTCCAAGTATCTTAGCTTGAAAACGCGAGAAAAACCAGATTTGGTTATCAATTTCTTGAAAAATCTCGGATTCTCAAAATCCCAGACTCTTCATTTCACAAGAGGAGTCCCACAGTGCCTTCGATCTGACCCTGAGAAAACCTTACTCCCCAAGATCGAGTTTTTCATATCCAGAGGCGTGTCGAGCTCAGACATCCCTAAGCTCTTATGTAGCTGTCCTACCATTATGATAAGAAGCTTGGATAAGCACCTCATTCCTTCCTTTGATTTCTTTCGAGATTTGTTTCAATCTGATGACAAGCTCATTAGAACTCTTAAATACTGCTCGGGCATTCTTATTGATCTTAACACCCATGCCGTGCCTAATATGAAGCTATTAAGAGAAGTCGGAGTTCCGGAATCAAATATAATGAAATTGTTGCAACTGTATCCCAGGACATTGACTATAAGTACTGCCAAATTCAATATTATAGTGGAGCAAGTTCAGGAAATGGGGTTTGATCCGTTGAAGTGTCTATTTATTAGGGCCGTTTATGCATTGTCGTCACTAAGCAAATCTACATGGTCGAAAAAGGCCAATGTGTATAAGAAGTGGGGCTGGTCTGACGAGGACATTATTGCTGCGTTTAGAAGTTTTCCATGTTGTATGAAGGCATCTGAGGATAAGATTGATGCAATAATGGAGATTCTCGTTGATAAATTGGGCTGTCCACCTTCCACTATTCCCAGGTATGCAGTAGTTCTGACATTAAGTGCAAATAAGCGAATTATTCCTCGGGCATCTGTCTTTCAAGTTTTGTTGTCAAAGGGTCTTGTGAAAAAGAAGATATCGCTTGGAATATTTAAATTATCCGAAAAGGACTTTTTAAGGAGGCATATCTTTTGCCATGAACCGGAAGCTAATGAATTATTGAAGTTGTATCAGTCTAAATTGGGTCTTGCGAGAAAAGTGGAGACTTGATAGATTTTAAGGTATCGATATGGACTAAAGATGTAGCACTTGTAGAACTATCTTCTCGCTACATCTCTTTGTTGCATTACATTATTAACTTGTTGTTTGCTCTAATTTAGCTTGGAAAGGACCTACCAATTAAAACTCATGTTATGTTGCGGTGAAGATTTTGCTGCATAAATCGATCTTGATGGAGTTATATAGTTTTTAAAACCAATTGTTGCGCGTAGGCCAAAAAAATATATAGGGGTTCATTATACTTTTATTGCAGAATTGGATCAGATGACAAACGTGCAACTTTGTTATGTCATATAATATAATAATAGTCCCCTCCAAAAACAATGGTTTAAGCTTACTATTGATGTGTTGTCTGGTAACAACTGATCAGTGGTTTTGATGTTGAATTCATAGCCGGTTCAATAGAATACATCAATACATATGATTCACCACATGCTACTCTCTTAATTTGAAATTGCTCAATGAAGTAATATGGGCAATTTTGATTTAATCTGGGTAATCTGATTTACTAGTTTCTCCTTTTATTTAGTCTGTTGTAGATAGAATTTTTAAATGAAGCAACACAAAATTAGAACAGTCTATACTTGAGAGGATCCAAGTTTCTATCTTAGGTTGCACTTTTAAATTTAAATTATTGAAGCTGATTTCTAGCTACTCTAGATTTGAGGATGACTGTTATGAAGGTGAAGGAACTTAGGTTTGTTCCTTTTAATTTTAAATTATGCTACATATTGTTTTGCAATTCCCAATGCGCTAATAAGGCTGATGTTAATAAGAAGGGGGGTTGGTCTGGCAATGACACTCTTGCAACATTTAGAAAACTCCCTTTCCACCCCAATAGCCTTGTAGTCTAGTGGCACAAAAGTTTCCCTATAATTAAGAGGTTATATGTTCGATCCTCTTTATAGACTCAAGCCAGCCATTGATGCCTGCCTCTTTAAATCAGAAGAGAAAACTACTCTTCTGTATGGTGCTGTCAGAGTATCTTGTTGACAAATTGGGCTGCCCACCTTCCATTATAGGAAATAATAAAGTGGTTTTGTCATCTGGTTTGATTTTGAACAAGAGATTTGTTCCCAGGGCATCTGTCTATCAAGTTTTTTATATCAAAGGGTCAGATAAAAAAAATCTTTGTCTAAGCTGCAAGGGAATTTTTGAATAGATTTATCTTTAGTCATGAGGAGGAAGCTAGTGAACTCCTAAAGCTGTATCAGTCTAAACTGGATATGGATGTTGCAAGTTGACTGAATAATGGAAAGTTATGGATATGGACTGAGATGAAACCAGTCCCTTGTCAGTTTATTTCTCGTCTTTTAATTTGCTGTTTACCTTGTTAATATCTCTTTCTTGTTGGCTTTAATTTGTGGCTTGAATATGAGGAATCAAAGTGCCAAGCGTTGACTATGAACTGAAATTTCTCCATCATTTGAATTTGATCATAATTCCTGAGTTTAACATGGTTATCTGTGATGCTATGCAATATTTCTGTCATTTTGTTTCTTAAAGGAAGGTATTTTGAATCAAAGGAAAGAGAAGAAAATGCAAAAGCTTACTTTGCTTCTGAAACTTCCAGATTCCATGTATTGAGTGAAAAATTGTAGACAAAGATATACACAAACATACTTTTTTTTCCCTTGTTAAAATATAGAAGTTTATTTTGAGTTTAAATATAAGATTTTAATGTATTTTATTTCTTAAATTAATAATTTTCTCCCTCTATTAATTAGTTTTTTTGGCCAAAATTAATTAGTTAAATTAGCCGAGGCAAACAAATTATTCTTTCTTGTCCTAAATATGATGCATTACTTCTGATTTTTAATATAAGATTTATTTAATTAATTTGGGTAGATTAAGGAGATTAATTAAGTTAGTTATTTATAATAATTATGAGTTAATTTTTTTAAAATATTTTATTTAATCATATGCATTTGAAATATCTTTAATATAAATTTATTTAATATATATAATTATATAGAGATATTATGGTGAGAAAATTATAATTTTTATCTATTTAATCATATTTAAAATTAAAATAGATTTATTATCTAGTTATATTTAGGTTAAGAGGGAGTAGGACATCCATTCAAGTGGAGGTAGCCTCTTCACATCATATATGCTGGACTATAACTGACGGGGATTGGTTTGAATGGTAAATAATTTGATATTGTTTAAGTGAGGTATCGAGTTTGAGTTTTAGCGTATACAGAAAATCTCTGTTGGGAAACTCATCTACCATAACTAGGTATGCAATGCGAGTCAGATTTAAATAGAGTCAGAATAAAATTTCGATAAATTGACCAATATATATATATATATATATATATATATATTTGTGAGACTATACGCAATTATATCTAACAATGAGTCTAAACTCAAACAATCAACCTATCACATCTCTACAAAGCCTGCTACGTTTGCCTTAACTTCTTGCTCCATCCTTACAAAAATTTGCTGAATTTAATAGCATTTTTTAAATATGATTATGTAAGTTGAATTTCACCTAAATGAATAATCCATGGTTAGTAAACTCTTTGGATTATTTTTTCTGTTTTTTTTTTTACTTCCACAACTTCACTAGTTTTGATATGACTGGGATAAGGACCAGTAAGTTGGAATGGAGTATCTTTGAACAATCTTAACTTAATTTAATTAGATTAAAAAATTAAATAATTTAATTAATATGATATAATTTTTTTAAAATAGTTTAATCATTTACTATAATTTTTTACCTCTAATTTTTATTTAATTATTGTTAAAAGAATATTAATAAAGATAATTTTAAAAAAATAATAAATATAAAATATATATATTTTATTTAGAATTAAAATTAACTCTTCAATTATATCCTATTAAGACTCGATGAGTAGTTGACTTTATGTAAGAATATAAAAGTGAAATATCTTGACATTAAAGGTAAATTCTTAATAAAAACTCTGGACATTGATAAATTTTAAATTGAAATCTAAATATTATAAATTTCATAAAAGTGTTAAGATTTAAATAGAGATTTGAAGTTAAAAATACTTATAAATATTAAATCTGATTATTTTTTAAAATAAAACAATAGATATTTTGGTCATTTGATTTTAAATCTCAAATTCTGAATTTGAGGCCCTAACATTTTTCTAACATTTGCAGGATTTAACAATTTCTATTTCCCTAACATTAATTAGAAATTTTATTAAAACAAATAAGCATTAATTATAATGTTTTTAGTAAAACGTGCATTTAATGTCGGGGTGCACTAGCCACACTAGGGTTTTACACTTCACCATGTCTGCGAAACGAGCCGAATCCATGTCTCATTCTCTCCGCAAAGCTATTGGCGCAATTTCTCCTCCAACATTTCAACATCTGATTAGTGTTCAAACCCAGTGGTTTTCATGGAGGTACGCTTATTCAACCTCGTCCAATGGGCATTCTTTCACCGTCTCATATCTTATTGACAACTGTGGCTTCTCACCCAAACAAGCTGCTTCAGCTTCTAAGCGGGTCAGCTTTGAAACGCGAGATAAGCCAGATTCGGTTATCAAGTTCCTCAAAACTCTTGGATTCTCACAGCCCCAGATTATTCGTTTCATTACAGTGGTCCCCGAGTTTCTTCGATCTGATCCTGAGAAAACCTTTCTGCCCAAGATTGAGTTTTTCAAATCCAGAGGCGTTTCGAGCTCAAACATCCCAAGGCTCATATGTTCTTCTCCTGGCATCATGAGAAGAAGCCTAAGTAAACAGCTCATTCCTTCCTTTGGTTTCTTACGAGATATTGTTCAATCTGATGAGAAGCTCATTAAAGCTCTTCAATATTGCTCTGGCATTCTTCTTGATGCCAACACCTTTGCAGTGCCTAATATGGAGCTATTACGAGAAGCAGGAGTTCCTGAATCAAATGTCATCCAATTGTTGCATTTGTATCCTAGGACATTGACTAAAAGTCCTAATCGATTTAAGGACATTGTGAAAGAAGTGGAGGAAATTGGGATTGATCCTTTGAAGGTTCAATTTATTATGGCTGTTCATGTTTGCTCAACCTTAAAAAAATCCACACGGGCTCTAAAGGCTGATCTTTATAAGAAGTGGGGTTGGCCTGACGATGACATTCTGGCGGCATTTAGAAAGTACCCGTCTTTATTCACAGTGTCAGAGGATAAGATTGATGCAGTAATGGGAATTCTTGTCAATAAATTGGGATGTGATTCTTCCACTTTGAGCAAGTACCCTACAGTTATTACGTTGAGTTTGAAAAAGCGAATTGTTCCGCGGGGTGCTGTCATTCAAGTTCTGTTGTCAAAGGGTCTAGTGAAAAAGAAGACATTGCTTGGAATATTTAAATTATCTGAAAAGGACTTCTTAAGGAGGCATATCTTTCGCCATGAGCAGGAAGCTAGTGAATTATTGAAGTTGTATCAGTCTAAACTGGATCTTGCAAGGTAAATGAAGACTGGAAATGTTCTAAGGTATGAAGTTGGGTCAAAAGATAATTGCAGTTGTAGAACTATCTTCTCACTACATTTCTTCATGCATTACATTGTTAACTTTTATGTTGTTTGCTCTTATTGAGCTTGGACAGGATTCAAAACTAACGTTATGCTCTGAGTGGAGATTTTTCTGCATAAATCGATCTTGATGAAGTTGTGTAGAAGTTTATACAAGCAAATGTTGTGTGTAGCTCTAAAAATATATGGCTTCTATTGAAGGATTAAATGATAAAAATGCAACTTTTCTATGTCATATATAATAATGGTAATCCCCTCTATAAACAATGGTTTATCCTACTGTTGATGGCATGAAATTGTAAGCTGAATCAAACCTATAACCTCCCACTTACCCATTTGACACACAACTTAGATTTCACATAGTTGTTTTATTTTCTTTATTTTAGGCTTTAGCTCGTCTTTGTAACTCAAAAGAAGAAGAAAAAACCTTAGAGGGGTTGATTACTTCAACTTGTTCACTATTTAAGAAAAGGCTAAAATTTATAGAACTTTCCCTTATGTTTGAGTAAAATGCACATGACCCCTTTAATCTTTAGAACTTGATAATGAACTCCCTTAACCTTTCATTTTTACACAGCTGCATTCTGTTAAATCTTTAACTGAAGAATGACATATCAGACATATGTGAGGGAAATTGGGATTAATCCTTTGAAGTATCAATTTCTTATGGTTGTTCATGTATGCTTATCCTTAAGCAGATGCACATTGGCAAAAGGGCTGATGTTTATAATGCACAAGATTCTTGTTTTTTTTAATTGCTCTGGCTCTACCAAGAATTAAATTAAACACCCCAACAGCGTCACAAAAGAGCTGGATTGTTCCAGAAAGTGGGAGTACTTTCCCAATTCAAAACATTTCCAAAACAATGGTATTTGAAATGGGATAAAATGAAAAAAGAGAATAGAATGAAAAAAAAAGTGAATTTTTTAAATGTAAAATGTCATATATGTCCTAAATAAATTCTATCAATATCAAAAGGAAATAAATACAAAATACTTTCCTATTTTTCTTTATACATTTTTAAAAATAAAGTCTACTATTTTATTTTTGTTTATGCATATTTAAGCAATAGGTTTATTTAGCTTATAAAACCTTTTAAAATAAATTATATTATATACTGTAAAAATAAAACAAGTATATAACGTCAATAAAACTTCCCAAGATATAAAGATAAATTATAAAATAATAAAGATAATGATAACAAGAATGGTGTGGTAGTAAAAAAGGGAAATTATGCTTTAGGACAAAAACTAACAATTTTTTTATATAAATAATGACCTCAAATTTTCTGAAATTATAATATGGAATAAAGGTCTTTCTTTGAAAAGCAAAAAAGAAAGTGTAATAACATAAAATAAAATAAACTAAACTAAACACCATGGTAAACTACTAAATGAGTATAATTATTTGTCCCCTAAAAAGCTGTTTGGTACAAAGGATTTGGAGAGAGGGAGAAAAATAAAAAAATTTATGAGTTGGATTTAAAAAAATTTAAAATAAAATTATAAAATTTTAATAAAAATATAACATAAAAGAGTAAAAAAATTAATTAAAAACTTTTAATCACATATCTCCATTTTTTTTCAAATAAACGGAACAAATTTTTCCACACCCCTCCAAAAGCCTAGGCTTTAGTTCTCTACTTGCAGAGAGTTGCAGTAGCTATTTGGTTGTGCCTTCGAATTGGATGGAATCCATGTCTCGTTTTCTCGGCAGAGCGATCAGTTTTCGGAGGCACATTATCAACGCAACCTCTCCTTCAAGATTTCAACATCTGCTTTGTTCTCAAATCCAATGGATTTCTGTGAGGTACGCAAATTCAACCGCCTCAAATGGCCATTCTTTCACAGTTTCATATCTCATTGACGCATGTGGCTTTTCACCTAAACAAGCTGCTTCCGCTTCTGAGCTCTTCAGCTTGGAAACGCGAGAAAAACTAGATTTAGTTATCGATTTCCTGAAAAGACAAGGACTTTCTGAATCCCAGATTATTCGTTTCGTTAGTTATATGACCCATTGATTCTTCGATGTGATCCTGACAAAGCCCTTCTGCCCAAGATTGAGTTCTTCAAGTCCATAGGCGTTTCAAGCTCAAGCATCCCTAAGCTCATGTGCAGTTATCCTAGCATTATGCGGAGAAACTTAAGCAATCAGCTCATTCCTTCCTTTGATTTCTTTCGGGATTTGTTTAAATCTGATGAGAAGCTCGCTAAAGCTATTACATATTGCTCTGGTATTCTTCTTGATAGCAACACCCTTGCCGTGCCTAATATGAAGCTGTTGCGAGAAGCAGGAGTTCCTAAATCATATGCCATGAAATTGTTGCACATTTTCCCTAGGACACTGACTAGAAATTCTGATCTGTTTAAGGATGTTGTGGAATAAGTGAAGGAAATTGGGTTTGATCCTTTGAAATTTCAATTTGTTATGGCTGTTAGGGTATGCTACGGGCAAACAAGGTTGATGTTTATAAGAAGTGGGTTTGGTCTGACAATGACATTCTCACAGCATTTAGAAAGAACCCCTTTTGTATGACAGTGGCAGGAGATAAGCTTGATGCAGTAATGGAGGTTCTTGTCCTCAAATTGGGCTGTGAACTTTCCACCATTAAGAGACATCCTACAGTTTTCGCACTGAGTTTGAAAAGGTGAATTATTCCGAGAGGTTCTGTCATTCAAGTTCTGTTGTCAAAGGGTCTGATGGAAAATAAACCAATAGTCGCAGCATTTGGATATACTGAAAGTTACTTTGTACAGAAGTTTTTCCTTTGTCATGAACAGGAAGCTAGTGGATTATTGGAGTTGTATCAGTCTAAACTGGATTTTGCAGAGTGAATGAAGACTGTAAAACTTTTACGGTATGGATATGGACTAAGATGTAGATGGAGATGTAGAATTGTCTTCTCACTACATTTCTTTTGATGCATCACATTATTAACTTTTATGTTGGTTGCTTTGATTTTACTTAGACATGACCTATCAATGGAATTAATATAATGTAAATGCTAGGTACACATTTTTCTTGGAAGTTTTCGCTTGAGTAATGTTATCTTGAATTTTTTTTTATATTTAATATTACCTTAAAAGTTTTAAAACGTAGCCATGTTGTCTCATCCGGTTAAAAAACTAATGTGGATGTGGTAACTGGGAAAAATATAGGTCAGGGTTGTAATGTTAAGTTCACGGTAGGTTGTATAGAATACATAGGATTGACCTCCATTATTGTTTTTGCTGAGCTTGGGGATCTGAATTTTTATTCTCTTAGTTGAAGGATTTGTTTGTAAGTTGCTGAATGGAATGTGGGGATTGTCAAACATTTGCTTTATTCTTATGAAAAACCGGAATTTCCCATACCATCTCTACAGTTTTTAACAGTAAAGTTTCCACTAACGATGATGTTTCTTGTTTCTCTGGCTGACATTTTAGACTGAGGAATATGAACTTAGTTTTTATGTTATAATTAGTTTTTACCTTATAAATATGATCTGGTTAACTGCAAATGAGGTTATCTTTTGGGGGAGAAAATCCAGAGTCTGATTGGCTTGCTCGTTGCGCCCATAATATAGGCATTGAAATGAAGATTATGTTCCGGCCTTGCAGCCTAGCGTCTGATTGGCAACATTTGTGTAATATTATGTATTTATGATATTTAAATTAAAATGAATTAATTCAACCAAACAAAAGTTCGAATTTCATAAAGTGTAGGAGAGGTAAAAATTATTTATATTCTCTATAGGGATTAATCTCAAGTTCAAAAAAGTTTAGAGATACTCTTGATCAAAATAAAAGAAAAGAATTATAAGATTCTCATCTCATCTCTTAAATAAGCGATGAAGGGCTTGTTTGACAAAATTCCTTTCAAAATCACTGAAATAGGAGGGGATATATTCTGCCATTGGTATTGGACATTAGACTCCCTCCAGCAGCGGTGTCCTCTTATGTCTTAAAAAAAATTCCAAGATATTCAAATAACAAGGTACTCCCTCCTATTAGAAATATAAGATAAAAATAATTAAATTACTCTCTCATAGTTACTTTATTGCCTCTGGTGTATTCCCCACCAGATGTTGCGATAGATATGTAATTACACAAGAAATCATAAGATTTGACACGAACATATATATGAGGGAAAAAAAATTAGACTGATATCTATTATAGAAAATGGACGTACCAGTAAGATAGATCAAATACTCTTATAATATTTAATATATGATATATTTAACTAATTTAATTAGATTAAAAAAGCTAATTAAGTTATTTAATATATTATATTTTTTTTCTAAAATACCCTAACTATCTTCTTTAACTCTTTTATTCTATCTCTTACTTAATTATTGTTTAAGGGTATTAATATGGGTAATTTAAAAAAAATTTGATAAATATAAAAAATAAATATTATATTTAAGACTAAGATTAACTTCTCAATTTAATTCTATATTAAGGATCTAAGGAATAATATGAAGTAGTCTGGTAGAAGAAAATTAAAGAGAATACTCTATGAAATTATTTAGATAGATTTTTTGGTTAACAATTTATCTAAAGATTTATTAATAGATAAAGTGAAATAGTATGATGTGATCAATATAGTCAATCTCATATGTTCATATAAAACTTCTTTTTGTTGTATTGATTTAGTCCACATATGCAGTGTTTCAAGTTCATTTATTTTTTCCTTTAGGCAGAGTAAACTATCTTATGACATCTATTTATTTTTTTAATGTGAATAACTCTTTACACAACATGCATATAATATTAATTAATATATAGATAATTTATCTTGAGTCTCTTTGTTTTTTTTTAAAAAAAAAATTGAATTTCTTCTATAACACCTCCCGAAATTTTTACAGTAATGCTTCCACTAAACTGATGGTGTCAAAACTGGAAAAATTAAATTTCAAAACTTCATAAACGTTTTCTAGTTTTCTAGTTTTCTATTTGAAGCTATTTTGCTTCATTTATTTGACATTTGGATGACATGGCAGCTGATTGGGCTAATGATGAGATGTGAGGTGACCTGGAAGCTTATGTGGCTGCTGACTAGGACTTCTGTATGACATGTTAGATTATGTGGCTGCTGCCTCTTCTGAGGACTAGGACTTGTCAGGTGATGCGGCTTATGACTCGGTTGTTGACTAGGACGCCTGTTGACGTGTCACACGATGTGGCTGCGGACTCTGGTTATGATTGACGTTTGGATGACATGGCAGGTTATGCGGACGACGTGTCTTTCCTGTGCACGCTCTGAGAGTGACTCCATGTCCTCCAGTGTATTCCTCAGCAGACTCCGGCTTCGTTTATCTTGCTCGAGATGCCGGAATCCATGTCTCGTTTTCTTCGCAGAGCCACACATTTTCGAAGGCATATCATCAACTTAATCTCTCCTTCAACATTTCAAAATTAGCTTTGTCTTCAAAACCAGTGGTTTTCTGTGAGGTACGCTAACTCAAATGACCATTCCTTCACTGTTTCTTATCTGATTGACAACTGTGGCTTCTCGCCCAAAGAAGCTGAAGCAGCTTCTAAGCGAGTCAGTTTCGAAACGCGAGATAAGCCAGATTTGATTATCAAGTTCCGGAAAAGTCATGGGTTCTCACAACCTCAGATTCTTCGTTTCATCAGATGTGACCCACGGTTTCTATGATCTGATCCTGAGAAAACCTTCCTGCCAAAGATTGAATTTCTCAAATCCAGAGGCGTTTTGAGCTTACACATCTCTAAGCTCATTTCTGATTCTCCTAACATCATGAGAAGAAGCTTAGGTAAGCACATCATTCCTTACTTTGATTTCCTTCGAGATTTGTTTCAATCTGATGAGAAGCTCATCAAATCTCTTCAACATGTCTCGGTCGTTCTTCTTGATACTAAAATCTTTCTCGTGCCTAAAATAGGGCTGCTGAGAGAAGAAGGAGTTCCTCAATCAAATATCATCAAAATTTTGCGATTATACGCTAGATCATTGGCTTGTAGTACTGATCGATTTATGAGGATTGTGGAGGAAGTGAAAGAACTTGGTTTTGATCCTTTGACGTTTCAATTTCTAACGGCTGGTAACGCATGCTTATGCTTTAAAAAATCCACACGGGCTAAAAAGGCCGATGTTTATAAGAAGTGGGGTTGGTCTGACAATGACATTCTTGCAGCATTTAGAAAGGTCCCCGTCTGTATGACGCTGTCAAAGGATCAGATTGATGCAAAATTAGAGTTTCTTGTCCATAAATTGGGCTGTAATAATCCTTCCCTTATTAGCAAATATCCTATTGTTTTGGGATATAGTTTTCAAAAACGAATTGTGCCAAGAGGTGCTGTCCTTCAAGTTCTGTTGTCAAAGGGTCTGATCAAATGCAAAACTTTGCTTGTACAATTTACACTTACTGACAAGGACTTTTTAAGGAGGCTTGTCCTCTGTCATGGGCAAGAAGAAGCTAATGAGTTGTTGGAGTTGTATCGCTCAAAACTGAATCAAACAAGCTGAATCAAGAATGCAAAGGTTTTAAGGTATGGGTATGGACTAGTATGTCTTAATCGTACAAGTGTTTTCTCACAACAGTTCTTTTGTTTGCTTTAATTCAGCCTGGACATATTGACAAATCAAGTCAATACATTCGAACATGATATTATGTTTTAAAGATTATCTATAGTACGATCCAATTTCTCATTGGCCTCTGGTTGTTCTGGACTGTATGCATATAAAGTAAGGAAAGTGCTGGAGATCATGAACCATCATCACATAGGCTCTGATATCATCTATCTTTTCCTTTATTTGTGATTTGTTGTATTTAGGCTTAATTCAACGTTTGAGCAAGCTGATATATAATGTGAAATTTAGCAGCAAGAATTCTGTTCCCTCTATATTTCCTCAGAAACATCAGAAATTCTGGCATGAAGCCTCATAAAACCTTTAACCAGCATCCTAATAATCATGTTAACCTGCTTAAGTTAGCGGCATGATTCTCCAAGACTCGCCTAAAGTTACTTGTGCATTTACTATAAAATATATGTTTATTATGTTTCCCTTGAAGAGCATGATGGTAAAATAGGGACATAATTTGTAACTTATTGTTAATGACTTGGTTTGTTAACCGCAGGTTTAATCCGTATTTTAGGTTCTGCTCAGTTAGCAATTTAATGCATAGTGTACACTTGGAAAGAAACAGAGAGGACATGAAACGAAAAAAAGTAAACTTCCAGATTGGATTCTCCCAAGTGAAACGATCTTGAGTGCGCACATAGACAAGTCAAGATCAAAAGATCCAGAAAAAAGCTTCCCGTTGGTTTTTTTTCCATCTCTCTTATTATATGCGATATTGAACTCATAACCTTCCAGTTATAGGGAAAGTTGTGATGTTAAGTTCATAGAATTTAGAATTCACCGCCTACAATGTTGAGCTTGGGGACAGGTGATAGCCATCCATTTTAGGTTGCTCTTGATAACAAGAATTATTGAAGTTATTACCGCAATAACTATTTTTGGAATATTTGTTGTAATTTCTTTTACTGGATTATAGTCCAGAGAATTTATTTTTAAACTCAATGTTTGTTCAGTATCAACTTGGATCACTTAGTTCAAAGGGCAAGAAATTGATTCAAAATTTCAAAGGCAACACAGCGTTTAAAAGAAAAGAAATATCAGAGTCTCAATTGAACTCGCAGCTCTTGATGCATTTCCCAGCATGTGATTGTGGACAAAAGTAAATTGATTTTAGGGGAAATTATTATAAGGTTCAAGGAAGATATTTAAATATTTAAAAGTCTTATAATAACTGAGGAGCATTGTAATAATAAATTTTAATTAAAAAATAACCATTTTATGCTAGTCCCTTATCATTGAGATATTTAATCCTTACTTCATAATCATTCTTCGAGGATCTTTTTTTCAAACATTTGCAAATGAGACGATATCTCAACTATAATAGTACCACAAGAGTACCCCCGGCCCCAAGAGATTGAAGAGAGCAAATATATATTTAAGGAGATAAGACGCATCCTCTATAGGTTCAACTAATAAATAAGTAAGACATGTAACTATTTAGAATATATTTGATTATTGGAGAATACCACTTTATTGTGGTTCCAGTCATGATATTTAGAGGGGCATCATAATTCTTATGTATCTAGGTTTATGTTTAAGGATAATAGACGACTCACCCTACCCAACATTGGTATCACTTAAGAGGAAGGAAGACTTTACTCTACCCTTAGATTATAGGTGAGCTCAACCTTTTTTTAAAAAAATTTTACCAAAAGAAAAAAAACAGAGATAGGACTTTCCACATTAGCAGAGGAGAGCATTGGTTCCTAGTTCCAGATATTCAGGTGGTATTTACTGTCATAATTCAAATTGAAAATATAAGCTTGTGCCAAGTAGAGGGGGAAATCCCAGAAATAAAGTAAAATCATAAAAACGAACATACTCAAATAGTAAAAAATCACTCATCATCATGCATAATGCTACATCATTGCTTTTCTTAAGTGGAACAGACACTTCATTAATCAAAAAACATAAATGCACTCACTTAAGAAATCCCATACATACATTTCAACTCAGCATTGATTATCATGAAAACAAGCCCTTGTAATTCAGATAACAACCTCTGAACTGAAGGGCCCAAACAAAACCCAGAGATCTTCATGACATTTGTGTATTTTGTATTTTCCTTTACCTCGTATCGCCACTTGAATGGATCATGCATATGACACTATCAAGGGTTCTCTGGACTCTTCTCTAGATGCACCCTTGTAATAGAAGTACAACGCTAATTGTACTATTCCCAATATGGTTCCTATCCCGTTGGGTACCTTCAAAATGAACCACATATGTTGCTAATTTCAGGCTAAAATGTGTGCCTAAGAAGAAAAATAAATGCAGTAGAGGCGGAAGAAAGCTTACATAAATAAACACATCACAATTGAGCAATCCATAAAGAAAGAAAGAAGCACTCATTAAGAAGGTCGATAGCGAAAGATAAAATGGCATAAACTCAACACTTTTTGTCCGGATCACCAGTTTCTGGGAAATACATTGAGATTGGTAAATCAATCAATTCAGCAAAGCAAACTGAAGCAGGATGTTGCAGAATTCAAATGATAGATTTATAGGGGAAGAAAACAAACTTACAATTATGAACAGGGGAGAGGCGAACATTGAAATGAGAGAAGCAACACTCAAGAATCCCACAAACATTCGACGCATTACATGGTCAGCTATTTGCAAGCTTCCAAATACTATGATTGCAGATAACCCCAAAACAGCCAGCAGTAATCCAACCATTCTCACCTATCAAATTGAAGCAAAGAGAATAATACAAAAGCTTAGAGATGACACAGGCTATCAGGCATTTATAACAAGTTGCTTCCAATAATATAAATATCAGAACTCTAACCTTTCTTTTTTTCTCTGCATATGTCACAAAGAGGATTATGTACACAAACTGAAAGACTGCTCCAACTGAGTTAACCGTCAGGACCATTAAATTATCTGGAGATATGAGAGGCGTGCCATACCACGTGCAGATCAAGCAATTCACGAGAGCATAAATATAGGGCAAGCCTGAGAACATTTCTGTTGACCCATTTCTGATAATTCTTCTGAAAGTGGGTCTGAAATTCAGCACAAGTGAGGCGTCAATGAAGGGGAAGAGAATAATTTCTTCGGAGCTCAACAAAGTTTCTCAAGCAATTCATAAGCAAACTTACATGGGCGACACAAATAACCCAAAGGCAAAGATGTTCCCTGAAAATGAGCATTACAATAATTGAAATCAAGGAAGAAAAATCTACACAGAAATCCCTAGAAAACTACAAAGATGGGTTTTATTAATTTCACTGGCTGACCAACAAAAACCCAGAATCTGTAAGAGAAAAAGAAAGTACCGGCGATTCCAGATGCATCCTTGCAAATTGTAAGGATGGAATACGAAGCAGAAACAGACATTAGTCCAACAATCAACAAATTCCACCAGAAATCAAACCAAAGCCTCCATTTAAAACATCAAAATAAAATGCCTCAGGTAATCCCACACCACCTGCAATGACTGATTTTTTTCATAAAGATCTCCCCTCTTACATCTATCAAATCCTAACCAACGAAAATCTCCACGTTTTCTAAATACTTAAACGACGAATCGGCTCCCCTTCGAGATATCCGAGCTACAGGGCCTCATGAGGAAAATGGCAGACCCAAAAGCAAGAACAATTAACGATGGCGGCGCTTGGGCCACTAAAATTCACCCTTTTTTTTTTTATGTGAAGAAGTTTGATAACGCTGACAAGTTGCGAGAAGAGGCGGGCATGATGGAGGAGTGTGTGCGAGAGAGAAAAAGGGTGGAGCCTACTTCAATGATTTTCCAGCTGAGGTGTAATGATTGAGACTATTCTGGAATTTTACATTAGATATACGCGGGCTCCGCCTAGGATAGAGAACAGTCCCATGATGATTGTCGTTAATTGTTATCCTCTGAATACCACGCGAATATTCTAATTCTAACTGCTTTTTGCATTTTGTAAAAAAATGGACTGAAATAGTATTTATAGTTTTCTACCTATACGCGTATGTTTTGCCCAAAAATATACTTAGATCAATAAATAATATTATTTTTATCTTTAATATAGAAATTAATTAATTTTTTAGATAAATTAAATAAATAAATTAATTATAACTAATATAAAAATTAAATGATTAATTTAGGTATATTAATGAGTATATTATATGAATTTATTTTAAAGAATTAAATTTAATCATATTTAATTAATTTATTTGATTTCTTTAATATCTTTAAAAAAATTAATTAAATTTTATATTAAAAATTAAAGAATTAATTAATTGGATTTTTTTGAAAGAAAATTGCTTAAAATTTCTCCTTCGAATTTTTATTGTTGAAATTTGTTTAAGGATACATATCCTTGAACACATTTTAGGTGCAACTCTTTTACTACTTTATACAACATATTTATAGTTATGTATAAATATGTTCTCTTTTAATCTTTTTTCATAAAGATAATTAAAGATAAATTGCACATGTCATATTTATAACAGTTAAAATATATTATATGTAGTTAAATTTATTCAATTGCAGATAAATTCCGCCTACTAGTCCTTAAGTTTTAGATGTCCTTTAGCCATAAAAATTCAGCAAGTTTTCTAAATTTTTCTTACTAGATATATTATTTTAAAGATAATTTTAAATAAAAATTTAAAAGTCAAATTGAAATATTTAAAAAATAGGGATATGAGATAAATAATAACAACAATACTAATAGCAGTAGCAGTATCAAAAAAAGAATAAAAAAATATATGGGATGAAAAATAAGTTACTAAAAGTTTGAAAAATAAATTAAAGAAAAAATAGCACTATGCCTATAACTAAGAAATAATAAAGTTTATATAAGATTTTATAAATATATAATAGACAGAATAATTAAAGTAGGTATTGTATATTTGTAGAAAGACATAGATAAGTTATCTTATTTACCATCATTAAAAACCATGCAACTTCTTACAATCTATAGATATAATGAGCATTGTATAATTGAGAATAAATTAAATTATTTTTGTAAATACAATAATTACTCAATTACGTGTTGCCCAATAATATGGATACACTTATCACCTTATGTAGTAAGTTGTATTTTTTAAAAAAAAAATAATACAAAAAGACAAAAAGAAATGACATGTTCTTGACCTAACCCAATCTACCAATAAAAACGTACGGAAAGCAAACCTGGAAAGTGACTGTTACTAGCATGTAGCCATAAGGTATCACCCATGTTAACTAGTTTTTTTAATTAATTATTATATAATGGTCTAAAATTCAACACCATTATGTTACATTCCCGAGTCTGAAAAAAAGTAATTAGTTAAAAAATACTTCCTCCCTCTCAAAATATAATATCATTTGAGTCTGCCTTAATAATAAATACTTTTACACACATTTTATCCTTATTTAATTTCATTCTCTCTCAATAGTAAATATATTTTACTCATTATTACTCTCTTATCTAACCACTATAATTAAGCGCATATTTAAAAAGAAAAATATATTTTCTATATATTTATTATTTTTAATTAATTTTAATTGTTTTCTTAAAAAATATAATTTAGTTTAAAAAATCTTATATTTTGGAATAGATGGAGTGTAAAGGTTATATCAACAAATTATTAATTGAGATAGTCAACAGTCTTATTTCTATAAAAATGATAATATAAATTTAAATCAACAAATTAATCGATGAAATAAATTTATATCGCTGTACGTGGTACAAAATTTGTTACATTTAAAGCAAATTCAATCTCACAAACTTAACGTTTGCCATACATAAGCTTAAGAACTGGAGTGGATTCTGCAGAATAAGCAAGCTCACTGGACAAAGATCATTCTTGTTTTGCATAACAATCATTTCAAGTCAGTCATTCATGGTATGTCTAGAAGGAGGAAAATGAATTGAAATGAAAGTAAAATCCTAATACAAATATTTTCAAGAATTTATTTTCTAAAAAAAAAAAATCTTTCTACCATTTTTCATCAATTCTCATCAATTGAAGAAGGTATCAGAATCAAGCCTAAATGATTCCATCATCTGTATCCGAACTGGACTCAGAATCTTCCTCCATTTGTAACTCAGAAGGTCTCAATCTGTTCGTATTGGCTTCCAATGGGGGTAGTCCATCATCATCATCATCACAAGAGTTCCTCTCAATCTCTGGTTGGGAGGTGTTTCCATGCAAATTTTCATTTGAATCATCTGCAGCCTCGGATTTAAAAATTGCAGGCCTAGAAAACGATGATTGTAAGAGTGAGTACATGATGAATAGGAAGAAATAGTTTTGATAACAAAAGTTAAAATAGGATTTTCAACAAAGGAAACTAGGGCAGATACAGCCGGTGAATGAAGGTAAAACTGAGAATCCTTTTGTACAAAAAAAATGAAGAGAAATAGAGAGGAAAGTAGGACATATTGATGCGCTATCATCATTCTTGGTAGATAGAAAGATCAGAAGTTTCAACAAAAGCAAACCATTGTGGAGATTTCTGAAGCACCCGAACTTGTTCATGGTATAGAACTTGGGTAACAATACATGCAACCTTGCTACCTGATTCAAGAGCTTTTTCCTTTCCACTTTCATCAACGACAACATAATTCCCTGCACATTGAGAAAGAACCTTGAGTTAGTTGAGTTATTAAAACAAAGTGGAATAAAAAAGCAAGAATAAAATTTTCAAAAGCCAACCAATTTCCGGTTTAATATTGTGATTTCCTGATCTCAAAATCAGTTTCATCAGTTGATAAATTGGTGTTGTCTAAATGCAGATGATCAGATGGTTCAATATTGAATTCACAGTAAATATCATGGAAATAGCTCACTAGTCCATGTTTCAACTTTCAATCAGTATAGACAACAAATTACCACAAATCATTTCCACCCCTAAATGATAAAAGTAATAAACTACCATATTGGCCCTTAAAAGATACCACCATAATCAATTTATTTCATGTAAGTTTACTGATGCCATCAATTTGAGCCCTGTTTGGTTGGATGAAAAGACTGGGAAACCGAAGCAAAGGAGACTTGTTTCTAATCACATTTTTCCTTTCCTTATCTCTCCTTCCCTTTCATTTCCCTCAATTTTTTTCTGCCAACCAAACAGGGCCTTAGTCCCAACTCACGGTCATGATGTGCTCATCAAAATATTAGGACTAAATAGTTGCGGTGAACTTTCAAGAACTAAACTAATGACATGGGTACCTTTCAAGGACCAATATAGTAATTTATTCCATAATAATCAAATGAAAGACGCAGAACATGAAATAAAGAATGGTTATAGGTGAGAAGACCAACTGAGGAGAGAAATATGCAGGCTGTAATTGCTTCACCCAAAGAACAAACCTCGTTTTATCCACATGCTCTTCTGGAATTTAGCTGGAAATAGAGTTAGTAAATTCTCACCACGTGCATCCGTTACCTAACGAAACATAGATAAATATGGAATTAGAAACATGACCTATTGTGTGTATCAGAGACAGGTTCACTGATAAACAGTTTTCAGATGATTATGACAATTTTGTCTATTTATGCACAGATAATGTTTGTTTTACCATTTGAATCTCCATATGTGGTTTTCCCATTGGGCAGTCACATTCACAAGCACTGGACTTCAATAGAAACAATCTCCATTGTTTTTCTCAATTACTCAAGCTAAGAACCAACGTTTTATTCATGAGAAAACATATTTTTGTCCCCGTAAAAGAAGCACGCCTTAACTATTCAATCAGTGAATCTAAAAAGTACTCATCTCGTTACTTGAAAATCTTTCACTCGGCTACACATTAGTTTCGTCATCGGTCAGAACTAGAGCAAACAAAGAGGCAAATATACACACGGAAGAAATTATTAACTAGAAAATAAGAAGCTTCCATGAACCAATTACTCAATGGAGTATATCTTTCAGGTCCAAAAAGTATGCATGAACATGCAAGCAAGAAGCAAAAGTTCTTCTCATTTTTGTGCAGGTAAGACAAAAAAATATATACTTACAAGTTTCAACAGAGAGATATGAGTATGCACACCAGAACAACGATTGGGGATAACTAGAGGAAAAATAAAATGAAAACTGCAGCATCAATTTCCTATAGTAAAGATGCCCAGGAAGATTATACAAACACCTTCCACTCTCTCCCTCACCCTCATGGATATTGGAAGAAATTAGACTAATCAATAAACGGTAATCATATGCAATGTTGCTAAAAGCAGTCAAAGATATAAAAATAAGAGCAGAAAAGGAAGCCTTGGAAAGCATGAAAATTATGGAAGGAGGTGAAGTTTATACCTCAATGAGATTAGAACCACGAAGAGAGACGACCTTCATGATACTTTGACCGTCTTGAAGGGCCACGTCCAGTTCCTGTTTTGCCCGAAGCAAGTTCTTTCTTCCTCCTCCCATGACAGTTCCTCTCAATCCCAACTTAAAACCGTACTTCTCCGTCGTCAAATTTTACTTTCGGCGGTGATACAAGGATCGTCTCTTCAACTAAGTATATTGTCAAGTCAGAGGAAACAAATCACAGAATCTCCAGATAAGAAGGAATGACGGAGGAGAGCAACGGCGAGACGGCGGCGAGGTGACAAGTACGGACGCCGCAAGTTGAGTGGGACGAAGTAGAGTATGGACTCTGGAAGCACGAAGAAGGGTTTCTTTGATCGGGGGTTTTGGAGGGAAATTTTTTTATTTTTATGTGTTCTCTTCCTCTCTTTTAACCCCTTTTTAAAAGTGGAGATTTTAGAGTGGAGAGAATTTATTTATCTCTTTTAAATCAAATTATTTTTAATTATTTTTTAATATTTTAATTATATCCTTAAATTTTTTTTCTCCTACTTAATTTTTTTCTTTAATTACATAATAATTATAATAAATTATAATAAAATTTAATAAATATAATAAATTATTTATATATTATTTTAAAATATATAATAATTATAAAATTAATAAAAAATAATATTAAAATTTTAACATTTTTTATTTTTTTATTTTTATTATATATAAAAATGAGATAAAAAATTTGAGATTTATAAATTAAAAAATAATAATTTTAATATGAATATTATAAATAAAGAATAAATAAATTTAAATAAAGAGATAAGGGTATTTTTATTAATTTTTAATTAATACATCTCCCCTCCCCTCCCCTCCCCTCCCTTTCTGAACTAAATAAAAAATATCATTCATTAATCTCTCATATATTTTCCTACCCTCCCTTAAATTAACTTAACCTCCTATCCCCTCATCTAAACTAAATAAAGCCCAAAGAAGTTTTGTTTTAATATTTTTTTTAAGTAGGGTCATTTATGGAATATCAATAATAACTGAGAGTAAATTAGTCATAAAATTTTACTTCCCTCCGAAAACCTCCAAATTCCTCCGCCAAACGCATGTCCTTTCCCCCAATCCTCAAACGAAACAGCTCTTTTTTTCTTTTTCTGTTTTTGGTACAACGAAACACCTCTTGAATCTCTGGTTTGGACTTTTGGTCCTGAATTGGACTTTAACAGTGCAAGTCTTTTGTTTATCATATCTGGGGATAGATCCGCCAAGAAGCATGATTGAGCAGTGGGCCTCTAAGTTATCTTTCAGACCACTTGGAGGCCCAAATGTTGGTCGCTTTTATTTCTTTTTTTAATTTCAGCTGTTAATGTGGAGGTCAACATCTCAAGCTGCGTCTCTCTAACGTGTGTTGCATTTTTGTTAAGCATGGAGAAGAAAGAGGAACAAAGATAAGGAAACTTTGATTAATCAGCAAACCTCAGCAATGTAACAAACCATTCAGATGGATAAGCCACAACCCCTTAGGATTACACAAGAGGTGAGGACCTATATTAACTTCTCTTTTTGGTGAAGATTCAACCCTCCTTAATACAGCCTATAAGAGTTATGATAAAGAACGAATTTATATCTTATAATAATACGAGTTCAATTCTTGTTATCGTTATAAAATTTTTTTTAATAAGCAATATTGTAAGCTTTATATAAATATTCTCTGAACCATGAAGCTATATCCTAACCTTAATAAACGGCCAATATCAAACTTATCTAAAATTGTTTTTATAAAAAAAAACAAGACATCCTCCATAGTTCATACATAAATCGCCTACAAGACCCCTATATATGGAGCAAGTATCTTGGACAAACACTAAGTGTGTGTTTGGGGGCTTGGTTTAAAAAGTCCTTTTAAGCAAAATTTTAGTTTGGATAAATTTTAAACAAATAGTCATATTTATCCATAAGTGATTTTGGAAAAAATCATGATTTAAAACTATAGTTTTTAATAAACTACTGAAACTAGCTTTTGGAACAGTAAAAGAGTTTATAGACTATTCAATTACTATATCACATTTACATTTTCTTACACCCTTTCTCATCTCTTCTCTTTCATCTATCTTCTCTACCCTCTCTCATCTCTCCTCTTTTATCTCTCTTCTCTACCTTATATCCTCCCTCCTCTCTCTTATTTACACTATCTCCTATCTCTTCTATTTTCTATATCCCTCTCATCTCTCCTACTTTTAATCAAATCATACCCTTTTTGGTAATTTATCAATATAAAAAGTGATTCTCCTACTAATCATCCAAATATCTCTATTCTTCCTAAAATTTATTTTTCTCAAAATATATTATTCCCAGAATTTATTTTCCAAAAAGCTAATCCAAACCAACTCTAAGTCTCACTTCAACCAATCCCAAAATTAATTAAATAATCATATTTGTTCGGAGTGATTTTGGCCAAAATTATAGTTTAAAACCATAGTTTTGAATAAGCTACTGAAACTAGCTTTTAGAACAGTAAAATAGCTTATGAACTATTTAATTACTATCTTACCCATACATTTTCTTACACCCTCTCTCCTCTCTACTCTCTCTCATCTTTCCTCTCTATCCTCTCTTATCTCTCCTTTTTCATTTCTCTTCTCTACTCTATCTCTTCCCTCCTCTATCTTATTTACACTATCTCCTCTCTACTCTCTTTTCTATACCCTATCTCATCTCTCATACTTTTAATCAAATTATACCCTTTTTAGTAATTTATCAATATAAAAAGTGATTTTACTACTAATCATCTAAACATTTCTATTTTTAAAATATATTTTTTCTAAAATCTATTCTCCAAAATATATTCTTCCTAAAATCTATTATCCAAAAAACTAATCCAAACAGACCCTAAGGCTCACTTCAACTAATTTTGCTAAGTGTAAGTATCTTTTCCTTTAAGACAATCATATTGTAAGTAATATTCGCCATTAAATATAGATATATTTTTTTAATAAGAATTCAAATATTAATTTATCATATTATAAATAATTAGCCATATTTACTAAATTCTACATCTAATTTTCTAAGGGTTCGTTTGTTATGAGTGATTTTAAAGGGAGGGGAGGGATTTTGCACCCCTCCTCTTATTTGAGGAATAAGAACTTTTAGGAGGAGAGGGAAAAAAATTTAAAATTTTTCCTCCCCTCTCAAGCTTTACCTCCCCTCCAAAAATTGGAAAAATTTGGAGAGAAGATGTAATATTTTTATTTTATAATATTAATATATTCATAATTTTTTTAATATCATAATATTACTTATATATTATATTTTATTAAAATATTTTATAAAATAATATGAAGGTAAATTTATCTATATACAAATATTTTTCTCTCCCTTTTTAAACAAAATAAGGTAACATTAAAATCCCTCCTTCCCTTTCTCTCCATTCAGCCAAACACACCCAAAAAGTTAAATATTCCTCTATTCCTTAATATAATACTTAATTATGGAGTTAATATTAGTTCTAAATATAATATTTATTTTTTATATTTATTAATTTTTTTAAATTACTCATATTAATACTCTATTAATACTAATCAAATAAAAGATGATGATGAAATTAAGAAATATTATTAAAATATTTTAAAAAAATATATTATATTAATTAATTTAATTAAATATATTAGTCTAAATAAATTAATTAAATATATATTATATTAAAAAGATAATAGGTATAAGTGGTGTTAAGGCACCCTCCAAAATGGTACAAACTGGTAAAGTCATAAACTCCTTGCTGAGGCAGCATTAAAGGAATCCGTACACGTTCCATGGTTGGAGGTGATATATAATATTTTTATTTTATAATATTAATATATTTATATTTTTTTTAATATCTTAATATTACCTATATGTTATATTTTGAAAATATTTTATAAAATAATATGAATATAAATTTATCTACATAAAAATATTTTTCTTCCCTTCCTTCTTAAACCAAATAAGGTAACATTAAAATATATTATTCCTTTTCCTTTCCCTTCTTTCTATTGAGTTAAACACACTCTAAGAGTTAGGTACTCCTTTATTGTTTAATATAAGAGTTAATTAGGGAGTTAATCTTTATTTTAAATATAAAATTTATTTTTTATATTTATTAATTTTTTTTAAAATTATTCATACTGATACTCTATCAATATTAATCAAATAAAAAATAATGATAAAATTAAGAAATATTATTAAAATATTTTAAAAAATATATTATATTAATTAAATTAATTAAATATATATTATATTAAAAATATATAAGGGACCCTCCAAGAATGAATGGTGGCCACCAAAATGGTACGAACTGGTAAAGTCATAAACTCCTTGCTGAGGCAGCACTAAAGGGATCCGTACACGTTCCCCTTGGGGGCTTTTATGAAGGATGATGGATTGTGGAATTTGGAGCATCCACGGCACATGAGGTAAGTAACACCTACCCAGGCCTTCTTTATTAAAGACAGGACCCCTCTTTATTAATTGTTCAATTCCTACTCACAATGAACAATATGATAGATTAAAATTTAATTTTTTATTGAGAAACTACCTCAATTTATTTTTATAAGAAATAAATATATATTTTCTCAATATAAAAAATAGGTAGATTTAGTTATAAACTTGAAATATGTTATAGATAAAACGTTTTTCTCCAACAAGGGAAATTGACCAAATTCACTCATCTATTAATGAGATTATATATGTCATCCTCTTTTTAAATAGAAAGTGAAATTCATTCATTAAAAAAACAAAACAACAAGGAGAAAATAGAACACCAAAACAAAACAATACCTGCTACCGACACCTAGCTTCCCTCGCCAATATGTCTCATCTTTAACAACGGAATAGGGGGGAAATATAATAAATATTATTAATATAAAGAGTTAATAAAAATTATTTTTTATATTTATTAATTTTTAAAATATAAAATTTATTTTTATATTTATTAATTTTTTAAATTACTTATATTAATACTTTCTCAATAATAATTAAATAAAAAGTAAAAAGATAAAATTAATAAAGATACTTATGGTATTTTAAAAAAAAACTATATTAATAAATTTAATTATTTTTTTAAAATTTAATTAAATTAATTAAATAAATTTTATATTAAGAATAATATGAATACTTTAAATAAAAGATAATAATTTTTTATATATATATAAATGAAATTATACTTCTAAAATTATTTTATATATAGAAATAGAAGGAGTAAGTAGTACAAACTCCTATAATATATTTATCTCATACAATATAAAATTATTTTAAATAAGCTAATTTAAATATCCAAGAAATAAAAAGTAGTTTGAATATTTACAAAAATTCAATTTAAAAATGTGTTTTAAACTTGACTTTGTCGGTTGTTTGATGTTATTAATAGATGTGGCTCCCGCGATGGTTCTAGCAATTATGCGAGGAGGCATCTTTGTTCATCCAGACATTTATTCTTGGTACTAGTCCTTATGTTAAAGAAAAATTAATAGGTAATTGAAGACATAATAATAATATAGAATAAGAATTTTTAATTTGTAAATATAAAACATTAAATTATTCATTTTGAAATTTCAGTTGTACACATGTTTTTGTGTTACATTAATCCTCTTATAGTTATAGGGTCATTTAATATTCCCAACACGCCCTTTTCTCATTTTAAAAAAATATATAAATAATTAAATGCGAGACTGAGATATTGAGATGTAGCGCCCCCCCACCCCACGTCCCCACCCCCAAATCCACGTCTGTTTGCTGGCTTAAAAAAGATCCACGTCAGTCAGCTTATTTCTCTTAAACTGACTGACGTGGATCTTTTTTAAAAAAAAAGGTCCGCTTCAAATTTTATCTTATTTAAAAACAATAAGTATTATAGTTATATTATTTAGATACTTAATAATATGATAAAAAAAATACTAAATACCAAGTGGCTCCAAAGTGTTATAAAACAACGGATTCTCTCTCACCTCTCTAGAGAAATGGTAAAATTTAAAATTAATAGTTATTAATAACCTTTAAATAATTTATATTATGCTTCTATAATATCTTCTAAATGCGTCCTACATTTTGAAACAAGGAAATATTACGTGTGTGGTTTAAGTACCAGTGAACTACTAATATCTTCATTATTCAAAATTTATTATTTCAATATTTATAGTATAAAAAATGTTTACTTATTCTAATAAATATATTTTTTGATATATTATCCTATTAAAAATGGGGTTGCTTATGACCACAATCAACAACTTCTTGATGTATTTTCATTATTCTTAAGTCCACCTATATATTCATCTATTTAACTGCTTATAAGTGAGAGCAATAAACAATATTATTTATAATATTTCATATTAATATTACTCAATAATGATATTTATTCTTTTTTGTCAAGGTTTTTATAATTATAGAAAAAAAGCCATACATACACACTTATAAGTGTCATAGGAATTAAAATTATTTGAAACCAAAGAGTGGGTTGTAAAAATTACAGCTCATTTTAGATTTTGTGTAAGGAAAGCCTCTCTGGATTTATAGAGGATGATTAATCCTTTGTCATAAGGAAGAATGAAGAAAATGAATAATCAATTTCAATAAATGAAATTAAAGTCCTTCCTTTAATCCAATCCGGCTTCATTAAGGTTGGGAACAAAATTTAGTAGCACAAGGACCAACACCTTTCTCAAATTTGTGAGATTGGGGATTCAATAATGGTAAGTTTTAGAGTTGAAGAAATAATAAATTGCATGTTTGAAGCAAATTGGGTGTAAATACAAAAAATGAGTTGATTATTTTGTTGGTGATGTCGTTAATCACTCCACGTTACAAAGCTAACAGAGAAAAAAGTTCAAAACAATATTATCATACAAAAAAAGTTAAATATATTTTCTTAAAATTTTAAATATAAGATATATTTAATTAATTTAATTATATTAAAAAATTAGTTAAATTAATTATTATAACATATTTTTTAAAACACTATAATTATCTTTCTTAATCCATTCTCTCTCTTATTTAACTAGTATTAAAAGAGTATTAATAATAATAATTTGAGAAAAAAATAGTAAAATTATAAAATAAACCTTATATTTCAAGCAAAAATTAAATCTTCAACGATGCCATATATTTAATACTAGAGAAATATGTTTCTTTGAAGGTAAAGTAATACTCAACATCATAATATTAATTTATCAGTAACATCCATCACCTTGATTTTATTATGGTATATATATTATTTTCTTAATGTATCTAGTATTCTCTAATGTTATTTTCTAATTATATTTAATACCATAATTTTATTTAAAATTTAAAGTACTAGGGCATTAAAAATAAAATTAAGATTAATTAACCCTTTCTTTTAAATTGATAAGAGAAGTAAGACATGTAGTCATCTAAATTTTATTAATTAATTGAAAAGATGATAAATATCAGTTACTCTATATAAAAATAATTATATATTTTTTGGAATACAATTCATATCTTATAAAAAAATATTTAGCCTATTTAGTCTAGCTTCTAGAAAAAAAATTATAAAAAAATAATAATTTAAAAATAATTATAGATAATAGCTTCTCGACAAGAGTTTTTAAAAGAAATTAATTATAAAAAAATAAATAGTTAGATGAAGAGTATAAGATAAAATAATATAAAAAAATTAGTCATTGTCAAAAGCTATTTTTATTACTTAAAAATTATCCTCACAAAACTTATTTATCATGATAAAATGATGGGTTAATATAAAAACTGAAATTGGTAAAAACGTGTTCCATGAAGAGTATGGGATTTGTGGATTTCGTATTCACTAATTAATTAATAATTGATTTATTTTATATTCATCAAATCAATGAAATTGTTAAATGTAGAATTGACATAATTCATAAACATACTACGTATAGGTTACCTTTCTCGAAAGTAAGACACATAATAGTTAGTTCTCTTTAATCACGATTTTATAATTTTATTAATTAAATAAAAATACGAGTTTGGTATTTTATTCCTTGAATAGTTTAGATATACTATCTAAAGTTCTAATTATAATAGTTAGTTAATTTTTTTTATATATTAAAAAATTAAATAAATAAATTATAACTAATATAAGAGTTAATTGACTAATTTTAATAGATTGATGAGTATTTAATATAAATTCATTTTAAAATATTGAATTTAGTTATAATTAATTTATTTATTTAATTTTTTTATTCTAATTAAAAAATTAATTAAATTTTATAATTAAAATAAGAGGTAATAGTTCGCTAGAATGACCTTTTAAAGTTTAATTCTCTCTATCAAATTTTAGAATTTAAGTATTATAATTTAAAACTTGTATAATATTTAATTGATATAATTTATTTTTTAAAAAAATTAAGATTATCTTCAAGTCACTTTAATCATGAGAATAATTTATTTTGATATTTAGAACGCAGAGAGTTTTCACTTTTTGTAATAAATATATTTTTTAATTAATATAATTTATTTATTTAATAGAGTTTATATAGTATCTCTTGACCAATAGCTAAAGATTAGTCATTCCAATGTATAGAGATAGTTAAAATAGGATTTATCTCTCTCAACAAATTTTTTTATACATATAACTTAAGTTAAATTCGTAATATTATGTTTAAATAATTTAATTATTTTCAATTGTGTTTGGCTTAGATGCCTAATATAATTAAATGATTATTTTTTTTAAAAATCTTTTGAACATAATATAATATACCTAACAAATATACTAAATGAATCTAGAGATAATTACTATTTTTTTATTATCTTAATATAAATATTAAGATACTTGATGAAATTAAAATGAATAATGATTTGTATTAAAAAAAAATGAATATCAATATCAATTTAAGTATGTGTTTGATAACCTATCAAATTTAGATTTGGCTTAAAATTTAGATTTGGAAAAATTTTAAAACAAACAGCCATATTTATTCAAACGGGTTTTTGGACTAAACTATAATTTAAAATCAAGGTTTCACATAAGTTAGTCAGAGTAGTTTATAGAACAGTAAAAGAGCTTATGAACTAATCAATTACTATATTACCCTTACTTTTTTTACACCCTCTCTCCTCTCATATCTCTCATCTCATATCTCTCCTCATTTAATATTCATACCATTTTTTATAATTTACCAATAATAAAAATACTTTTAGAAATAACTATTTAAACACTTATTTATTCAAAACTACTTTTTTTTTATAAACTCTTCTCTAAAAGCCCTTTTCTATAAGCTGCCCAAAAGCCTTTTTTTTCATAAGCATATTTTCTAAAATTTTATTCAAACGGACCCTAAGTTTATAAAAATAGTATTTTTTTTCTTAAAAATTTTTGGTAGAAAGATTTTGCAAACTATCTTTATATAAAAAAATTGTTTTTCCCCAAAAATTTTTTATGGAGAGATGTTGCAACTATCTTTATCTGATTCAAAAATCTAATTAATCATAATCTCATATCTAAATATATTTAATTATTAATATTTTAATAATCATTTTGACAAAGCAAAAATAATAAAACTTGTTAATATAATATTTTACCCTTATAATTTATTTTTATTCTAGTTTTGGTATATATAGTTTTAATTTATAGATTTTAATTTTTTAAGATACAGAATGATATAATTTTTATTAAAATATAAGATTTAAAATTTTAGATAAAAAATATTCAAGAGATAAAAAACTATAGTTTAAAATTATAATGATTAAAAATAAAATAAAATAAAATTATAATGACTAAATATTGTATTAATATAAAGATATATTGTTATGAATTCTAATTGAAATCCACATAAACCGAACTCTTTAACTAATCCAAAGAATTATTTTCATTACATTCTTTCTATCTCCGTCAATTAATGAAACAAAATGTTTCTTTAATGTCAAAATTTCAAAAGTGATGCGAAATATATTTACCATGACTGCTATATTTTTGAAGTATCATATTAAATCAATATTTCTACCGCAAAAAAAAAAACAAACAAACGAAGCATCATTGAAATCAAGATAGATTTTTATGGTTTAATAAAATCCGAACATATTCCTTATGACTTACGATATATTAAGTCATATCCTTGATATCTGAATTAATTTCTATATATTACATAAAATTAAGTTTTTTTAAGTCTAATTTATTAATAGAATATAATAACGATATAGTAATTGTTTTAAATTAAAATAAATTTAAAATTTTTGTCATAAGAAAATATAATCATGTAGGCTAGAATTTTAACTGGGCTTGATTAAATTGAATCTCAGTTTGACTTTTGGATCATATCAAAGAACTTAATCATAAAAAATAAATTAATATTAATTTTCTTTGCCTAATCAGAATTTTCTACTGTGCATCATCATGAAGACTTTTGGCTGACGAGTCAAATAATTCTCTAACTCAAGCGAAGACTTTTGGCTGCCAAGTCAAATAATTCTCTAACTCAAGCTTGAAGTATGCAAATATTAAGTTATACTCAAAGGCTATTGGCACTGATTAATTTAATTATTTGTATAATTGCACTTTAATTAAAAGTTAAGACACTAATTTTTATATCTTTCTAGGAAAAAGGAAGTTGTTTGGCAATTATAAATATAGCAAGAGTTGACAAATGGAGCAGAGCATAGCTTTTGGCGCAATTAACACGAGGTTAATTGTGATGAAAAGCACACAAACCATGGATCTTGAAATTTCTGAATTAAATATTACACCACGCGTGTGATCAAAGGAAATATTTTAAAAATTTTCATAGTAGGGGATGGATTTAAAACTTAGCAAATTATAAGGATAAACTCTTTTAATTATATAAATTATATTAAAAATTAAATAAAATGTGAAGATCCGAGTATATTTTTCTATTATATAGATAATATTTTAATTTAATTTTAAAACAATAATTTCATGAATATAGAAGTATTTACATATAACTTTCTATTTTTTAATTTCCTCAACTAAAATATATTAAGTATAAAATTTTGATGTTAATAGTTAAATCATATGCTACTTTTTTTTTTTTCGGTGTTACATAGTATATCCCACAACCTATTATTTTTTTTAATATATAAAAAGACAAGGATATAGTCCCTAACAATATGCTTAATAGATCTAACTATTTGTTAACTTTGATCCTTATATATAATTAAATCATATACTTAAGATCAATAGGAGTTGATCCGAATAATAAGCAATTCGGTATTGTTTAAACGAGATTTTAAATTTGAGTCTTGGCGTATACATAAAATTCTTATTAGAAGACTCATTTATTATAGTTAGGTAAGCGATGCGGGTTGAATCCGGATATAATTAGGATAAAATTCTGATGAATTAAGTGGTCAACAAAAAAAATCATATACTTAATTATTCTAAATCTTAGAGCCTAACGGTTTGTTTAGACTTAATAAGGGGAGAAGAGGTCAAGATAGATATTTTAATGATTTATTATTTAGATTCATTGGAGTAAAGGGGGAAGATAAGCTAATTAAAAATAATTATTATTTTTTTAAAAAAAAACTCAGGATTAAACCCCTAATAATAGTACTTAAAAGAGCTAATTATTTGCTAATTGTGAACTTTATTAATAGTTAAATCGTATACTTATTAAGAGTTACAATAGGTTTGTTTGGCTCACTAAAAAGAAACGAGAACTAATTAAAAATAAATTATTATTCATAAATATATGAATAATTTGATTTTTAAAAGTTTATTTTAACATTTGAACATATTCAAATCCTAAGTTTTTCATATTCCATTCAATTCATATTATCACATTATCATTAGTTTGTGTTTTCATAATACATGTGTATAGATTTTAATATATACAAATCGGTCATTATTATCATACTACCATTATTAGAAGATCATAATTTTTCCTATTCTAAAAAAATTAACAAAAATTAAGAAATTAAACCATCCGATCATAATTATAAGATACATTTAATTTTTTTAGATAAATTCAAGAAGTTAAATAAATAAATAAATTATTATTATCAAATTCAAATCTTTAAAATAAATTCATATTATACTACTCAATTTATTTAAATTAGTTAATTAATTATTATATTAGTTATAATTTTAATTTATTAATTTTATAAATTTATTTAAAAATTAATTAACTTTTATAATTTAAATCATTTGCACTTATGCATAAGCTTAATAAATGACACGACTATTTAATATAATTTTTTGAAAAAGTAATTTTATATTAATTAATACTAAAATGTTAATATTTTTTTAAAACATAGCTATTTTTATTAGAGATAATACTGAATGAGATACCACAGGATATTCTAATATTAATTTATTATACTTTCATCTTCAATATTCATTCATTATGTTTGATTTATCCTCAAATTTAGATTTTAAATTTAGGTTTAGATAAAATCTAAATTTTTAAAATAAATAGTTATATTTATTTAAAAAGATTTTTAAATTAAATTATAATTTAAAATTAAAATTTAAGATAAGTTAGTCAGAGCTTATAGAACAGTAAAAGAACTTATAGACTAACTAATTATTATATTACCCCTACTTTTTTTTACACCCTTTCTCTTTTCTCTTTTATTTTCTACACCATCTCTTCTCTCTCTATTTTCTTTTTTATACTATATCTCCTCTCTCATCTATTTTTTACACTATCTCTCATCTATCATCTCTTCTATATTTAATAATTATACACTTTTTCATAATTTATCAATAATAAAAATATTTTTAAAAATAATTATCCAAACACTCATTTATTTAAAATTATCTTTTAATAAATTTTTATCTAAAAATTATTTTTTAAAAGTTACCAAAAAAAACCTTTTTTTATAAATTTTTTTCTAAAATTTTACCCAAATGAAGCGATGCCCTGATTCGGGAGTTTGGACCTCCGTGGTCTTGACCTCACTTGATCACACACTCTCGTTCCCGCGGACCCCACTGATGCTCCTTCCTCAAAAATGAAAAACAAAAACAGGGCAAAATCAATCAATCTTATTATTATTAACATTATTATCATCATAAATCCCTTGAAAAGACGAGGCTCTCTCTCATGGGTCCCACTAACCGTCAACATGTAATTTTGTGAAGAACTGAGGGTAATTAGGTAATTGTAAGTGCACCTCTGGCTCCCCTTAACTGTCTCACATGATTATAGAAACTCGTATATAAACCCAACGGCCTCCGCCTTCTTCATCCTCTTCAGGGAACTCCCATTATTCTCTTTCCAATCTTTGTCTCTCAAAAGTCTCTTTCTCTTCTTGTTCATTCTTCTTCTTTTCTCTCTTCGTTAGCTTCCTCGGCTGAACGGACTCAATCTCATTCCAATTTTGTAAGTTGACCTACTTCTCTGCTTTTTTACAATTGTTTGTCGTCCTGGTACTTTTTATGATCTAGATATTGCCAATTTTCCCTTTTGTAATTTTTTTTTGCGTTAAAAGGATGGCAATTTAGGGTAATGGGTACTTTCTTTGATCTCGGTGTTGCCCAGTTTTCTTGGATCCGTGGTAATTGTGAGGCTGATCGTCATTGGATTAGAACGATTTCCTTAATTTGTCTCTGTACTTTCTGCTTTGCTCTTATGAAAGTTCTAGCTGAAAAATTAGATCTGAACGTCAAAATGGGCTCCATATGTAGTTTCAAGTACATTCGTATGCTTGAATCTGGTTGTTGTGTTTGATTATGTAATTTTGCCGCATTTTGCAATGCTTTTGCGCAATCTGGGTTTTAACGCTTGTTTCCGTCTTCCCATCTCTTAGGGTTTGTTTGGTTTTTTTGGGGGGGGGGGGGGGGTGTTGTTTTGGGAGCGGAGGGAAGAGTAAAGGTTGTTTGGTTAAGAAAAATGGGGGAAGGGGGGATTTTTTATTTTTTTATGGTCCCTTCCTCTTCTACACCTCTCTTTTAAAAGTGGGGAGGAGAGAGAAAATTTTTCACTTTTATGACTAAATTATCCTTAATGTTTATTTAATATTTCAATTATACCTTTAAATTTTTTTATTATTTATTTTTTTTACACCTAATTTTTTTAATTGTTAAAATTTAATAAATATAATAAATTATTTATATATTATATTAAAATATATAATAATTATATAATTAATAAGAAATAATATTAAAATTTTATTATATTTTTTAATTTTTTTAATTTTATTATATATATAAATGAGATAAAAAAATTTAAGATTTATAAATTAAAAAAAAAATAATTTTAATATGAATATTATAAATAAATAGTAAATAAATTTAAGCTTTGTTTGGTTCAGCTGAGAGGAGGGTAAGTTAGGTTAATTTAAGGGAGGGTAATGAAAGGTATGTGATGTTAATTAATGATATGTTTTGTTTGGTTCAGAAGGGGGTAAGTTATGTTAATTTAAGGGAGGATAGGGAAAGGTATGTGATGTTAATTAATGATATATTTTGTTTAGTTCAGAAGAGGAGGGGAGGGGAGTTCATCAAAAATTGACAAATATACCCTTATCTCTTTATTTAAATTTATTTACTCTTTATTTATAATATTCATATCAAAATTATTATTTTTTTAATTTATAAATCTTAAATTTTTTTATCTCATTTATATATATAATAAAATTAAAAAATATGATAAAATTTTAATATTATTTCTTATTAATTATATAATTATTATATATTTTAATATAATATATAAATAATTTATTATGTTTATTAAATTTTAACAATTAAAAAAAAATTAGGTGTGAAAAAAATAAAAAAAAAGGCTTAAGGGTATAATTGGAATATTAAATAAACATTAAGGGCAATTTAGTTATAAAAGTGAAAAATTTTCTCTCTCCTCCAAAAACCCCCACTTTTAGAGGGGAAGTGAGGGAGGGGAGAGTACCACAAAAAGACAAAAAATCTCACCTCTCATTTCTTCTATTTTTCCCAACTAAACACATTTTCATCTCCCCCTCCCCTGACCTCCAAAACCCAATAACCAAACAAACCCTTACAAAGAGCGCAGAACAGAGAGAAAAGCTGAAGCTTCATGTATTCTGTTGTTTTTTCTCATTCTCGTAATTTGGTTGCAGATTACTGTTCACAGCTTTTTTTTTTTTTTTTCATCTGAATGAATTGAATAGTAAAAATGTTTTCCCTTGCTTCATTTTATCTTGGAACTCTGACGAGCATTGGAGAATGTAGTGATGAACGTTAGAACAATTATTTGTGGATCATTTTCCTGTAGATGATCAATTTCCTCACAATTCTGTCCACTCAATGTACCCCCTAGGTGTCAGTCCGCTTTTTGATTTGAGTTTGTTTCTATTTATGATGATATTTGCACCTGTTGTTATGGCTACTATAGTCTATATGTTTTATTTTTATATTTTATCATTTAGTAAAATTAATTTATCTGCTTGTGCTTCCTTTAATTTTGATATACAGTGCTCAATATGTCTTCATATACCCCCAAGAACATCCTAATCACTGGAGCTGCTGGATTTATTGCATCTCATGTTGCCAACCGGATGATTCGGAACTATCCTGACTACAAGTTTGTTGTGCTGGACAAACTTGATTACTGTTCTAATTTGAAGAATCTCCTTCCTTCAAAATCATCTCCCAACTTCAAGTTCGTCAAGGGTGACATTGGAAGTGCTGACCTTGTCAACTACCTTCTCATAACTGAGTCCATTGATACCATCATGCACTTTGCTGCTCAGACCCATGTGGACAATTCATTTGGTAACAGCTTTGAGTTCACCAAGAATAACATATATGGTACTCATGTCCTGTTGGAAGCCTGCAAGGTCACTGGCCAGGTCAAAAGGTTCATTCATGTTAGCACAGATGAGGTCTATGGTGAGACAGATGAAGATGCTGTGGTGGGAAATCATGAGGCTTCTCAACTTCTTCCCACAAACCCATACTCTGCAACAAAAGCTGGAGCAGAAATGCTTGTCATGGCGTATGGTAGGTCATATGGGTTACCAGTGATCACAACCCGTGGAAACAATGTTTATGGGCCAAATCAGTTTCCTGAGAAGTTAATCCCAAAGTTCATCCTTTTGGCTATGCAAGGAAAGCCTCTCCCAATTCATGGGGATGGTTCTAATGTGAGGAGTTACTTATATTGTGAAGATGTTGCGGAGGCTTTTGAAGTAATCCTTCACAAGGGAGAGGTTGGTCATGTTTACAATATAGGTACTAAGAAGGAAAGGAGAGTTATCGATGTAGCTAAAGATATCTGCACTCTGTTTAAAAGGGACCCAGAAACTAGTATCAAATTTGTGGAGAACAGACCATTCAATGATCAGAGGTATTTTCTGGACGATCAGAAGCTGAAGAACTTGGGTTGGGCCGAGAGGACCACGTGGGAAGAGGGGTTGAGAAAAACCATGGAATGGTATACCAAGAACCCTGACTGGTGGGGTGATGTTTCTGGAGCATTGCTTCCTCATCCAAGGACGCTGATGATGCCTGGTGGAATAGAGAAATTTTTTGATGGATCTGAAGATGAGAAATCTGAATCTTATGGCTCAACTAATCCTACAATGATTGTTCCATCAACCAAGAGTGCTGGTTCCCAGCATAAACCTGCTTTTAAGTTCTTGATTTATGGCAGAACCGGCTGGATCGGGGGTGTAATCGGAAAACTATGTGAGAAACAAGGGATTCCATATGAATATGGAAAAGGGCGCCTACAGGATCGCGTATCTCTCTTTGCAGATATATTGAATGTGAAGCCAACCCATGTTTTTAATGCAGCAGGTGTCACTGGCAGACCCAATGTTGATTGGTGTGAATCTCATAAAACAGAAACCATCCGCACCAATGTTGTCGGTACTTTAACATTGGCTGATGTCTGCAGAGAGCATAACCTCTTGATGATAAACTATGCCACTGGGTGTATATTTGAGTATGATGCAACCCATCCTGAGGGTTCTGGCATTGGATTTAAAGAGGAAGACAAGCCTAATTTCACTGGTTCTTTCTATTCCAAAACTAAGGCTATGGTAAATCAGTTTGTGTTCATTATAAAACTTTAGTGATAGTTCTATCATGAAATCCTGATGGTGACTCTTGAATTTTTTTTTCCCCAGGTTGAAGAGCTTCTGAAAGATTATGACAATGTCTGTACTCTCAGGGTTCGCATGCCGATCTCATCTGATCTGAACAACCCACGCAACTTCATCACCAAGATCTCTCGCTATAATAAAGTGGTCAACATCCCAAACAGCATGACTATCTTGGATGAACTTCTGCCTATTTCCATTGAAATGGCGAAGAGAAACTTGAGGGGCATCTGGAACTTCACAAACCCCGGTGTTGTCAGCCACAATGAGATCCTTGAGATGTACAGAGACTACATCAACCCGGGTTTCAAGTGGACGAACTTCACCCTGGAGGAGCAAGCCAAAGTGATAGTTGCTCCCAGGAGCAACAATGAGATGGATGCATCAAAGTTGAAGAAAGAGTTCCCAGAATTGCTTTCCATAAAGGAATCTCTGATCAAGTATGTGTTTGAGCCAAACAAGACGACCGGTAAAAAGTAAGCAGCATATATATAGAGACATCAGAACTATTCTACTATCTGCAAGTTGGTGTCCGATTGATTCCATTACATTTAGATTCATTCATCATTTCATTACTAGTTATATGCAGTTACTGGGTGTTGTGGTTAATAATCCTGGTTCTTTTTCATCTGTCATTCCTAATTTAATTTGCTTATCATTTCTTTGTATTATTATGAATTCATATTTATATTCCTTCTACATTTTGTACATCGCAGTATTGAGAATACCCTCTCCCTGTGTCAATTGCTTTCATAACTTTAAAATAAGTGGACTATAAGTTAGTGATAATGAAACATTGTTTAAAGAGAATTAAAAACATTAATATTTACATTTTTTTTCATATTTTATATTTTGTTATTGATGGTTTTATTATGTTCATGAAAACATTTTTAACCATATTAAAGTGAATAAAAGCTTTCTGTAGATATAAATTGATTGTATAATGTCAGAGATTATATCTTTACTCTATTATATTAGATTTGGAACATGAAATGTAATTAGATTAAATCTATATAAAATGAATAAAATATTCTTAGTATCTTTTTGATGAAAAATATTTTCAGTATTTATTCGTCCATCCCTTTTTTACTTTTATCAAATATCATGGCTTTCCATTTTAAATAAAGATTGGATAGAGGAAGTTAAATAAAGATTGGATAGAGGAAGTTAAATTGAGTAAAAAAGAAATAAAGAAGAATCAAAACAAAATAACTCATTCTTTTTTTTTTAATCTAACAAAGTGACATTAAGGTGTTTTTTTTTTATAAATGTATATATTAAAGTAAAAATGTTGATTAGTATATACCATCTACTGACTAATGAGTTTATAATTAAAAAAATTGAGCAATTTTTTTAATTTAAATAAAATAAATATAATTTTTATAATAGTATTGCAATAAATAAATGATACTTTTTAGATCGTATACAAATATATATTATTTTATTAAAAGTTATAAATTTTTTAATGAAATTATAAAATTATGGAAATGTTACTAATAAACATATATTTATTATTCGTAATCAAAATATGAGAGTACAAATCAATATTCAACATCATATATAAATTTTAGGGTAAATTTGACTATTCACAAACTATAAATACTAGATTTTGTCCTGAAATGTGCTCAATCATGTAGATTACGACAATTTTGAATTCAACAACGTGTGCTTTCGGATACAAACGCTTAAGGTTTGTCCCCAACAGACAAAATTGCAACTAGCTAAGTTGGCCACATTCGGTCACTTTCCTTACTCTTTGTTCCCTTGTTCAATACGCACACAGACCAGGAATACACACGTGTCAGCACAAAATATGTTGCCGGCCCACCCACGGGTGTTTACTGTATAGTCTACTAATAAACTAATTAGAATTAATAAGAGTTAGTATAGATAATAATAAACAGTCCCACATTCTATAAGAATGTGAATTTGATTTTCCCTATTATTATGAGAATTTTTTTTGATAAACAATATCGTAAATTATCTATAAATGCTCTCTAAATTTTAGGATTATACTATGGTCTTAGTAAAAAATTAATACTAAACCTACTTAAATTGTTATGTAAAAAAAGAAGACTAATTAGATTATAAAATAAAAAAAGGTGAGGTTCCATTACCACATTGTTATAAAAAGCCTTATTTAGATTAATCGGTTCTTCGAATACTTAATACTTAATAATATGATAAAAAACGAAAATGGTTTCTAGTATCTTTTACTACACTTTTAACATATGCTACGATGCACGCTAATATGTACAAAAGAAGAAGGAGAAAATGGAAATGCAAAGGTACGGGTTAATGCGCAAAATGAATCTGTATTGGTACCTAAGGCTGTGCATTATTCATAGCCCGCTATGCCCTACCCAGCCCACAAGAAAAATGCCCTGCCCAGCCCAATTTTTACATGGTAGGGCCAGACATCAGGCTGTAAAATATAACCCATGTATTTTTCGGGCTGGGCACCAGGCATAGGGGCTGCCCTGCCCTGCCCTGCCCATGAGCACTCCTTCTTTTTTTTCTCTCTATCTTAGAAGGAAGAATATGATAACTACTGATGACTATAAGGTAATTTTAGAAATATAAGTAGGTAAGTTGTATCTTTTAATATTTATAAATATACTAATTTTTTCTTTTTTTTAACTTTGTTAATTATCATATGATTACATTATAAATTATAATTATTTATTTTATTTTTTTAGATACTTTATCTTTGTCAATATTAGGGAGATTGATACAAAGTTATAATTACAAATTATTTAGATTTCAACGCTTATTTTTTATATGCAATGGATCTGAAGATTTTAATTATTATCTTTGTTCTCTTATTCTTAGTGAATTATAGATATTATTTAACTCTTAAAGACACATGAATATAATATTATTTTAGAAATTCATAATTACAGATTTTTTTCACAACATGAGCATGATATCACGACTTGGGCATGCCCAGCCCGCCCATGCCCAACTCGCTCATGCCCTGCCCAAAATTGTTAGGGCTTTTACCGGGCAGGGCCGGGCACCGGGCTGTAAAATGCAGCCCATGCTATTGGTACCATTAGAATTACAAAGAAAAAGTAATAATGAAAAGTAAAAAGGTATCTTTTTTTTTGTACAAAAATTTTTGAAAAATGGTTGAGCTCACCCACAATCCAAGGGCAGGGCGAAGTCTTCTTTACTCTTAGGCGATGCCAATATCAGGTAGGGCGAGCCGTCTATTATCCTCAGGCATAAACCTAGGCATCCAGGAGTTAGGATGCTTCTCCAAATATCGTGACTGGAACCACAATAAAATGGTACTCCCTAGAGTTCGAACACGCTCTAAATAGTCACATGTCTCACCTTTTTGCCAGCTGAATCTACAGATGATGGGTAGTAAAAAGGTATATTAGAAATCTTAAAAATAATAGATGGAGATGAGCAATAAATGATGCCTCCCATTTATGGGCAATTTCAAAGGTTTGACATGTTGCAAGTTCCTCATTTTTTGGTGCTAGCCCATCAAGTCCATGCCCTCATCCCACTAAACCTTATTCTGCTTTCTTCATGTTATGTTTGTTGTGACGTGGGACGCAGCATTTACCATGTTCACATGTTGATAGGAAAATTCAAAATATCTTTTTTGTCATTCACTAAAATAAGAAAGTTATATAAAACATAACATTTTTTTTTTAATTCATCAAGTTAGTTAGCAAAATGAGACCTTATTTGTCACTATCAAAGAATGATCATGGGCCATTTATACTTTAAAGCTTTTTGTCAAGGGAAAAATTAAAAAAAAGGGATCTAAACCTAGGCCTAATTTATTAAAATTTAGTCACCAAATAAGGTTACTTTACTAAAGACTCAACATTAATTATGCCCTAAAGTATGACATCATCTTAGGTTAGTTGTGAATGATATAAAAAGACCGCAAAGCCCTTCCTCCAACTGCTTTATAAATAAGTTCAAATACTTTATAAATAGGATTAGAGGCCTTATAATCTATGAGCATAGTCATTTCCGAGTATGTTAACTTGGTCAACAGCAATGATGATCACCGATAACATTATCAAAGATTTAAGGTTTAGAAGAGAAACAACTAATTCACCGTTCCTACTTGGAGGGTGATAACCAAAGTCCAATAACTCCTTGAGGTATCATGGTGAGGGAGTAATATTTCATCTAACACCCCCCCCCTATATATGTATATAGAGAGAGAGATTTTAAGGTCACCAACTAATTAGGTGATTAATATTTATAACTAATCACCTTACTAATTCAACCTTTGAACAGAGAATCCTTAAAATGCCCAAAAACATTTTAACTTGATGATGAAGAGTTCAAAGATGCAGCAGCCAGTTTCTTCAGAAAAGCAACAACGTCATCTGATGATGATCCGAGTGTGTACTGAGCACTCGATCGAGTCCGTCCTATAGCACAGGAGAAGTAATTCTCCTTCTTAAGATTTAGGATATCCCATGAAATTGTTCCAGTTCCAAGGGTTGGAATCCAAGGTGCACTAGAGATCTCAGAATTTGACTTTGGCCTTTGGGATGTTGCCTTTGGTCCACTTTTACTGGTTGGAGTCTTCAAAGGCAATCTCTTCTCAGCACAAAACTCAACTCTATTTGTCTCCTTTGCTCCCGGAAGAGCCAAATCAATAGGAGGAAACCCTGGCTCAAAAAAGTTGAAAACATCTTCATCCTGCAACAATCAGAAACAGTGTTAAATGTAGTCGCATCGTTCTATTTGCTAAACAAATTAATTTTATCAGCTATATGACAATGAAGGGTGATCAGGCAGTCAAATTCTTATTTTGTTACCCACTTCTCAGAAAATATTAGAGATAATCACTATGAGGTCCAAAAACGGAATATAAATCACTATGAGGTCAAAAAATGGAATATAATCGCTAAAAAATCTTACAACAAGTTCTTGTACTAGAACTTGTCAGTTGTCATTGCATGCTACTAACTGGTTATAGAAACATTTTCATAGTCATATTCCTTAATCGGGACTTCATAGTGATTTTCCCAAAATATTAATGTATAGTATATTCCATCATTTTATTTAACAGAAATTCCAAGAAATTATGTTTGCAGCACATATGAACAGAATTTATCATATTAATTATTAATTAGAATAGTAAGATCATGGAAATAATTCACAAAAGACTAAATGAAAATGTGGTAATTGTAGGAAATAAATAATTATTAAATACAGAGTATTCTCCATTAATTGTAAATATTCCCACAATCTTTTCTGTTATTAGATACACCTTGTATTCTATATAGGGCTATACAAGAAGCCCAGGGCTCGCAAAGCCCGCTTGAACCCGCACTAAATATGCCCTGCCCAGCCCGATAAAAAGTGGCCCAATGTAAAATGGACAATTTCGGGCAAGGCTAATATCTGAGCCGGGCCGGGCAGGGGTTGCTGCTTGCCCATTTGGCCCTGCCCAATAATTATTTTTATATATATCAAAATTTATAAATTATATTATTTCATATAAAATAATATGATGGATACTGGTGATTAAAGGATAATTTTATAAATATAAATAGTCAAGTAGGTAATTGTATCCTTTAAAATTTATAACTAAATTGATTTCTTTCTTTATTTTTTTTAAACTGTGGTAACCGTCATATATTTTTTCAAATGTTTCATCTTTGTCAATTTTGGGGAGATTGATGCAAAGTTACAATTGTAAACTACTTAAACTTTAATATTTTTTTTATATGCTATGGATTTTAAAACATTAATTACTATATTTTTATTGTCTTATTCTTAGTAAATTATATATATTATTTAATTCTTGAAGACATATGAATATAATATTATTTTATAAGTTCATAATTGCAGAGTTTTGTTACAATATGAGTAGGGCATTACGACTTGGGCATGCCCCGCCCGCCCATGCCCAGCCTAAAATAGTTAGCGCTTTTACCGGGTCGGGCCGGGCATCGGGTTGCAAAATGCAGCTCATGTATTTTTCGGGCAAGGCACCGGGCATAGGAGTTGCCCTGTCCAACTCTGCCCATGCACACCCCTACTTCTATATATACTGTACATATCCCATGAATACAATTATCGCACTATTCAGGTCATTCCAGTTCCACAAAAAATCTAAATTACCTTTGCCAGAAAGTGTCCTACGCAGAGGACATACTCAAATGGTGATGTCATGGATTTACAGTGTGCTATGTGACCAAGGATGCGGTCCATAGCTGCTCCCTGATTAAACGGATAATGTTGAAGCAAACATTGATATCAGCATAAAAAAAATTCAGGTGACCAGAGAACTGAGAAATGCCAATTATTATAAGAAAGAGTTCACCTTTGTTATGCCGACAGCGCGCACTTCAACAGATCGGTTACCATGAATCACATCAACTGGTGCATCAGAGATTGGACCTGTCCAGAGATGCTGCAACATGTCCCTTGCTTGAAGTCTTCCAAATTCAACATCTACAATTGTCATGAGGGATAAGAAACTAAAGTAACTAAGAAAATTAACTAAAATGTCTCCAGAAAGATAAGTACCTGCATACTTGTAATTCCACACAATTGATGTTTCCCGTTCTTCAAAATGCGACCGGGGTGTTCTTTCGGTGAAGTACTCAATAACATGCTGAAAAAAAAAAAAACAGGATCAGGGATGTACATTTGGAAACATGAAGGAAAAGGACCATAATTGAAACTAAATGCACCTTCACACTGTCAACCCATTCCATATTCAGAAGCTCTGGCATTGTTGACATCCATTTTCCTTTTGCAGGGTGTATAAACATCCCATTCTCTGCTGCCAACCACAGGTCGTACTCCCTAAAATTCTGTAATAGTGGTACGTTAAAAAGGAGGTAAAGTAGTTCATAAAGATTGGGGACTATAAAAAGAAAAAGTGTGAAAATTTACCTCCTCTAAGACTATTCTATCACTTCCACTCAGAATAACAATTGTGGTCTTTGGGTCCCTGCATAGTTCTGTCAATGGCTGTTTTAATTCTGGATGCACCTTAAGTTCCATTTCTTTAATCTGATCACTTTTTTTGTCGAACGGTTCAGTTAAACATCCATTGAATCCCTGTAGCGTGCATCACCAAAATAAAGAAGATACCTACACACACAAACGTGCACGTGTTTCCGCACACAGACACACATAGATATGTATATAATTTCAAATGCATACTAGAGTTCATGATTTCTAGGTAGTGAAAAATGGTTGGCAAACCAAAAACATCAAGTTTTTCAATGATAATGGTTCTTCTCTGAAGGTTGTAAAATAATAGAAAGCTGAACAATGATATGAAACCCATTACTGGAAGAAACTCTACTTATAACATCAGTCTAGCCACATGTACAGATAAGAATACAAAGGTATATGAATATTTGACATAACATATTCATTAAATATTCATAGATTTCACATAGATCATTCTAGCAAGAAACTTGTTGTTTCTCTTTTCTAGCTTTAACATGCTCAGCTCTTTCTAAGACACTTTTAGAAATGTTGACGCTGTTCGTGTTAATGACTTCCATCTTTGTATATCAAGTTATTCTCACTTCTTGCTTCTGTAACCTAGAACATTTTTCTTAATACAATAACCCTTTGGTTGTCACTACATTAGGCAGCAACATGTTACCTTACTTCAAAAGACAGCCTAACTTTACCCCCTTTCTCATATCAGGAGACAATCAAGTTGGTGGCTGGCTAGCAGGGAACACTAAGAAAAGGAATTAAAGTCAAGGGAGGAAAAAGAGCTGAATTTCTATTTTGATGGAGAAATGTTTATAGAATCATAGGCCTTGAGATCAGATGGTGTACCAAAATGATCAATCGGTTAGTTGACTGCAGATAACGTTCCACCACATCATTGGTTGGAAGTGTGGCTGGAACTTGTCTTGTCCTTCGTCGTTGCTCAGCAACAGTTTGGTTTAGTTCACTGAAAGGTATTCAAAAGATAAGTTACTTCACATCAGCATTAATCTTTAATAAAGTTCAAAGCAAGCGTTCTACTTTTTCATATGATATATCAATTAATGAACTAAAATCCATTATGCATCACTTGATTTTACTATTACTAAGTATCCCATGGGTAGAGTAGATTTAAGAATGACTACCAAAATTAGGGTTCAGAATCTAAGCCTCAGACAGTCAAGTAAATAGCAATGCATTAAAATCAGTATGCTCCAGGTAGTTGCCTCTCACTCATTCTTAAACTTCTAAGTTCTAACGCATCAAAATAGGTATTTAGGTAACTATTCTATGATATAACATGGATACCTTACAAGAGTTTCTGCCCATTTCTGAGCAGTGTGCGTTTTTACATGAAAAAAGTTGTGTGCATGCCACTTCTCTCTTTCATCAGATGGCATGTTCAGAGCCTGGTCAATAGCAGCAGCAACTTCTGTGATGTTCCAAGGGTTAACCAGAATTGCACCAGCACCTAGAGACTGCGCAGCCCCAGCAAACTACAGGGAGTATAACAAGTTTACGGTGTCAGATCAACAGTAAATACATCTAGGTACGTGGATGAGATGTGGGAAAAATAATTTAATTAGACCAGAGAGATGTTTTGATCGATCAAGATGAAGGCTATAAATCCAATATCATAACATAAACAAAGATAAACAGAATGTCCTTATTTTCATCATCTACCCAAGCTGCTTCAAGTGCCAAAAGTTTAGGCAAAATAAGTGCATTGATGCAGGGGGCTGGGCATAGAAAGTCTAAGAAGCACTTTAACGGGTGAGTTGGTAGATTGATTGTGTTGCGTAATTGGGTATGACAGCATGGAACGAACTAACAAAAACAGTGCCAGTTAGGAAACTGTAGTTTAGAGACATTTTAGTTTAATTTATTTTTTTGATTTTCCGACTTTTATATTATTCATATTTCTTATATTTTGGGTTCCCTATAAATAGCAAGCATAATAGTACTGTAAGTTTTTCGGACGAGTCAGAACTATTGAGCATCAGTTGTCTGTATCATTTTCTCTCCCAAATTTGAAAGGCTGTCAAGTGTTTCAGGACAACAATGGTTGCTGGTCAAATTAGTCACAATGCATGTAAAGAACAAGAGTGTACACTGAAGGATGGATTTAAGATATAATGATAGTCAGAAGATTCTAATCAGGGATCCTAACAAGTTTCAAATTTCTTTCTAGCGGCATCTGATTGCATTATCTACCGAACTATAATTCAAAATCGACATAATCTAAGTTGAGAAATTAAATCCAAGAATAAATACACAGAGCGGTTTATGTAATTACTTCACTAAGAATGAGTACCCCCTTCTTTTGCTTCTGGCAGGCCACATATTCGTAGCTGACAAGATTCATCCCATCCCTCAAAGACGTGACAAGGGCTACATCTGGTTAAGAATTACAAGAGGCAAGTGATGAAACATTAGAAGAAAAGTTACAATAAAAAAGTATGGAACCATTTGATTTCATAAAACATAGCATTGAAAATAAAAACTGATATTTCCAGAATGGCCAATTTGATTTCATAAAAGATAGCATTGAAATTTTTGCACAGATGATTAATTACCATTTGAAAAGAGAAGAGACTCAGAAGACATCATAGTTCAGGATAGACAAATCGCTAAGGTGGTGAGATCTAAACCAAAGGACCATTAACTGGGAAACTTAGTTTAAACAAAATACAACAAGAGCAAAGAAAGTTTACCAGTTATAGCATACAAAGCACATAATTTATGAAACTCTAGAGAGCGATCCTGTAGACAGAACAAATGCATTAGGTCATCTAGCATTGTCTTTAATAAGTTCTAGATAAACAGTAAATAAAATCAGTAGATGACCGACAAGTGATGTAATATCAGATTATGTGACCATGTGTCACTATGGTTATCTTTATCAGATTATCAGTGTTAAGACTGCACCAGGTGAAGTACAGGAACAGCAGTCAGTGATCCAAATCTTCCATTAATGCGACCAACAATTTCATGAACCTGGCTTGTAAGCTTTTGATCTGTGAAAATGGCAGAAATTAGTTGACTATCAAAATCCAGAAAGCATAAATAACACCCTGCTTCAGAGTCAGAAAGGGAAAAAGGCCACAGGAAGAAGAGGAAAAATGCAAATGCTTGACAGGCCAATTAAACATTCTCCCTCAAAAAGACTACCGGTAGACAGATATCACAAGATGTGAGATATCCCATAACTCAAGATCCACAACAACAATGATAGTGATGGTAGTTTGAAGTTTGATCAGAATATATCAATGTAAACCCAATGTTCAAGAAGAATATTTTTCATATAATTATGTCTCTCAGGAACAAAAAGAGATAAAAATGGGGGATGTCACTGAATCTACAACAATATATTACAAATAATTCAACTTCAATGAGAAATTACTGCTCATTCAGACCTCACTGGGATTCTTAGTATATAGTAATGATAAGTTAATGATTATCGAGTTTATGTAAAATATTATGTTTTCATACTTGTAAAATGATTACATTTCTGTTAGGAGCAAACATCACTATTTCATTTAACATCACTATTTCATTTCTTTATTATAAGTCACAACAACTGATTATGAATCTTCCACAAGAATGAATATGACTGATGCTACAACTCTTCAGAAAATGAATTTATAATGCATTCTATACGCACTACAAAAATGAAATATCAAAATGCTATTTTCATCTAATAACAATCATTACAAATAGCACATTCCACCACATTAGTACTATATGCTTGCAAACAACTAACTTGACAAAATATAACACCATAGTCATTTCAGTATGTGAATTTCAAGCAAGTTTTCTGTTTCAAACTCATCAAAAAGGTGTGCCTACTTAGTTCCAAAAGGAAATTATAATTTCAATATATGAAGACAGCATAGGAAAATATGCCATCTTCCACTTCAAGAAGTGACGAAACATCAGAGTAGAAGCTAATTTTGAAGAATATTATACTGTAGAAGCCACAAGAACAAGACAAAGTAATGCAATTATCATACATTCAAGAACATCTGTTCTTGTTGGCACAGCAATTTGAATCAAAACTACTTTATCACGCCAATAGGCATTCTCCTCTAGAAATTTTTCAAATGCTAGAATTTTCTGAGGAATTCCCTTAATCATATCCAGACGATCAACACCTAACATTACCTGAAATATCAGAAAAATGTAAATTAATAAATCATGTCAAACATGTAAATCAGATGGAAAAAATAGAAAAGAAAATGTAATGATATGTCATACCACTGATTTATAGGTAAAGAAACATAAATTAAACAGTGGCTTTTTCAGGACAAATATTATTGAAAGCTATTGCCACAGTAAAAAGTACACCTTTCTGCCTTTAAATCTTTCTTCGAATTCTTTGATGTTATCCTTAACTTGAGGAAGCTCGAGTGCAGATATGAATCGATCTGAGTCTATCCCAATCGGAAACTAACATTCAAGGGGAAAAGAAGCAAATAAGTGGTTCAGAATTTGAAATCATCATTATATTAGGTCGAAACTAAAGCAAATAGTTAAATTTTCTCTTTTTCCTTTTTACAGGTAAAGCTTGCAGCGAAAAGTTTAGTAATTTATATAAAATAACTAGGCATAGCAATGAGCACAATTGATCACATACTGCAGTAACTCGAGTCAACCTCCCTTGATCTTCAATCCCTTTAGGTGTACCCTCAAGCCCAAGAATACGAGTGCAAGCACTAGTAAAGTGCCGCGCATAATCATAGGTGTGAAAACTGCTCAAAAAATGTGCACATGTGCATGTAAGAAACAAAAGAAAGGAAAGGCAGAAAAATACAGCTTAAAGGGAGGAAACTCTTAAGGAGTCAATTATGGGAGATGGGAGGGTTCAAAGTAAACAAATCAAACGAAAACAGGAGAAAATGTCAAACAAAGAAATTATGCATCATTTGCAAAGTTCATAGTTAATGAAAAAAGGCAGAGTTTAATACAAGGCATTATGATCTCCAAAATTCTCAAAGGGTCTCAGCATTTAAGTATGATAGGGAATGAAACAGAATAAGAGGAATGATAGTTAAAAGAAAAATGGGCGGCCCAGTGCACAAGGTAATTAAATAAAAACTTATTCCTAAATGGAGGAGCAAGTTGGAACTTACGCAACTAAATCTGCTGCAATAGCAGAATGCAGGAGCTCTGATCTAGATGGAAGCATCCTATGAATTTCTGAAGATGGAAATGGTGTGTGGAGAAACCAGCCAACTTTCATGTTGCTGTCATAATCCTTTAAGAATTTTGGAAGAAACATGAGATGGTAATCATGGCACCAAACAACATCACCCTCCTGATAGTGTTCTATCACAACATCAGCAAACATTTGATTTGCTTTCTTATATGCTTCAAACTGAGATTGGAAATTCCTTGTAGTGGCAAGGCGATCTTCTTGTGGAAGTCCAAGGTAATGAAAAAGGGGCCACAATATGTTATTGCAGTAACCGTTATAATATTGATGAACAATCTCTTCATCAAGAATTACTGGAATGCACCTCTGCAATATAGGTTTGAAGCAAAAGAAGAATCTGAACATTTATAAAACCTTCCAACACTAATTTCGTATTACGTACCATCTAATAATGAAAATGCATGGTTGTGTATTGCATTTTGAAAATCTCAAATTTTATTCAAGAGATATAAGATTTCGTACCTGTCCAGCCAAAGCTTTCACAAGTGTCTTCTGTCCAATCTCATCCGGCACATTGACACCAGCCCAACCTATCCAAATTGCCTCAATCTCCTTGACACCTTCATCAATTTATGCAGTCATGTTAGATAACGTTTTCTATATAAAGAGACCAAGTTTAGTCCCAAGGATAACAATTATGTACCCTGAAACTCACTTTTCTAAACCAGTAACAGTATATCTATGATTAACAACAACAGTATATCATATACAAACGTCTGATAGGATATACAACCCCTCAGAAATATGATGTTACACAAAAACGTACAAATACAACAACATTAAGCCTTATCCAATTCGGTGGGGTTGGCTAATCACACAAAAAAGTACAGATGGAAAGGAAAAATAAATAAATAGCAGCGTGATCAACACCAACCTAAAAGAGCACTCACAAGACCGCCAGCACTCATCTCCATGGACCACGAGTCTTCACTTGTCCTAACTGCTGAGACTGGAAGTCTGTTGGCCACCACCAAAAGTCGTTGTCTAAAAGGCCCCCCATGATTATTACCACTTGATTTGTTCAAATGAGAGCCCTTGCTACTTAGATCTCTTTCTCGTAGTAGCCGTTCATCGCAACCGGGAAAATGATGAGAACCACCGCAACCGTTATACTTATTTCCAGGGATATGATCACTCTGAAAGTGAACCATTTAATAATTGAGCAACTTCCTTCCCTGCATTTTGACAGGAAGATTTATTAAATCTATGAATACACGAGCCAAAAATAAAAATTGTGGAACATCTCCAATCTACTAGCTAATAACAAAGAATACTCCAATGGCAGCGAATAAAATCTTTTAATTCCTACCAACAAAGAGAGAATGGAATTAACTGAAGTGGGGATGAACGGGGTTGGGCTTAGTTCTTTACTTAGGCTATTGCCTTCGAACTTTCAAATTCCTATGCAAATAAGAAGCACAGTTGATTCCAGAAGCAGGTGTATTAGCTTCCTTCCTAGGTATCTGGGTTGCAGCCCACGATTCTAGAAGCACAGTCGATTCAGACGAAAACGACAAACACATTGCATGAAAGAAACAAAGCAGAGAAAGGGGTGAGAAAGCAAGAAGAAAAGTGCCCAATCTGATTGCAAAAGACACGAAAGCTTACCCCTCAAAACGCCCACTCTGACTCAGAAGTCACAACCTTGAAGACAGGAGAGAATTCAGTGCAGAGTCGTCACGAGTTTCTGCTTCGATGAATCAATGCCTCAGTGAAGCGTGCAAAAAGCAAAAAAAGGTAAAAATGCAGAAAGAGAGCAAGGTAGGGAGAGAAATTAGAAACCTTCCTTATTGAGAATGGAATAGAAATTGCGGAGTGAAAGAGAAGAGAGGAAGCAAATACAATGAATCATCATGGTCATGGATCGGGGAAGCTTTATAAGGACTAGTAGCATTATTACAGATAGGCAGAGTCATGCTGATGAAGTAAATGATGAGACCGGAGAATTTGTTACACAACAAGCTTAAGAAACCATTTTACCGCGTTCATTAAAATAAGACAAAAATCCAATCGGGTTCTTTGTTTTTTTTTTTTCCTGACCAAATGTTCGAGGATATTAAAATTCATTTTTTATAGTGTCTAGTTGGACGGACAGAAATGAGGAAGAATTCAAATGTATTTCAAATTCAATCATACAGTTGTCAGGTGTGTGTGGATTTTCTCAAGAAACTGTCACGAAGTATTTATTTAACCAATATATTGATAAAACATTATTATAATTTTTTATTGGATTATTATAATTTTCTTAATTATATATATATATATTAGATTCTATAATTATTTATAATTATAATACTTGTACTTTTGTATCATTTTCTTACTTATTAATATATTTACTAAATTGTTGCAAAGTATCGGTCTAATATCCAGTAATTAGCTTTTATTGTTAACATTTTATATTTTCGATTCTATCAAGTTTAATATATTTCAGAAACCGATTAGATTATCTTTTCTATTCATTTGCTAACTTTTTAAATCTAAAATTTTGATTATTTTTTCACATATAATTGTGCTTAAATCAATATATTCTTTAATAAAAAAATTATCGGCTTTTCATAGCTGCGCATTGCATAGAACAAAATTAATTTGTACTTAATATTTAAAAGTTATATCTTTAAAATCTAAAAATATTTTTTATTGTTTTGTATATAGTTAAGAGAGATTTGCATAGTCATTTAATCAATATTAATATCGACAACCAGTATCAATAACTCAATATCAATATAAAAGGTACCAAGTGGCGCTGCAGCTGCTTAATTTGTAATACTTTTTATAAGTAATAATTTAAATTTATCTAAAAATTTAATACATATTTTTTATATTTACCCTAATTAATTACATATTTCTTTTATCTATTTTTTTTACTCATTCTCTCTTATCTCTTTTTCTACCAATTCTCTCTTTGATCTATCACCCTCATAAATAAAGTTATATTTAAAAAATATTATATTATTAACATATTTATTATTTTTAATTAATTTTAACTAATAATTTAATTTGCGAGTAGTTATAGTTTACAAAAAATAAATTAGGAATAAGGAGTACAATTTAAGTTTCATTGCATTTTGTCTAATCCAAATAAGATCAAGTTTCAATTATATATCCATCAAATATTTTTAAAACAAGATCTAGTACTCTAATATTTAATATATAATATATTTAATTAATTTAATTTAATTAAAAAATTAATTAAATTAGTTAATATAATATATTTTTTTTAAAACACTATAATCATATTCTTTAATTCCCTATTCCTCCATCTCTTATTTAATTATTATTGAGGGCATATCAAGAGAAATAATTTAAGGAAAAAAAAATATAAACATAGGGATAGTTCTTATATTTATAATTAAAATTAATTCTTTAATTAATTCTCATTGGATGAGTATTTTAAAAACTGGGCATTTTTCAAATGTCAAAGAGGGAAATATGATATGAGTAGAAATAAATGCAATGGTATTAGAAGCAAACTTGGTTGGCTCGTGAGACTAGTAAATGGATGAATTAGTTCCCGAACTGATCTGAACAAAAAAATTAGACAAATCAATAGTTGGATTAAATATATTTCTCTCTTGATTGATCTTGTAACGACGCTATTTTGAATAAAAAAAGTAGTCCGTCAAATTGGGGACTAACTCCGCTTCAATCATGATTAGGTGTGAGTTTAGTAATCTATAACTATAATTTAAAAAAAAAACTTAAATTTTAATTTATTTTTTTAAAAAAATAAATAGCCATTTATTTAAAAAAAATTTTAAATCAAATTATAATTTTAAATACATTCATAGAAATAAGTTTTAAAATAATAAAAGAATTTATAAACTATCAACTTATTATTTTATTTCTATTATACGTTATATGTTCTCTTATTTTCTTTTTCTTCTCCTCTTTCCCTTTTTATCACGGGAAACTACAGTCCTCATCGTGTGTAGCTATGAGGGAGGGAGATTGCATCATATCAAGCTATTCTGTTGTCTTATTATTCTTCTTCCACCGTGAAACTTTATTGCCAGGTCATCACTGAGTAGAGCCTCATCATTGCCTTCGCCAGTCGTTCATCATTGTAGAACTCAGTCTCTAGGTTATCACCAATAACGGAGGGCCGATGGTGGACAAATCAGGAGATAAGGAAAAAATATTTTTTTTTAATTTATCAATAATAAAAATTATTTTAATAATAATTATCTAAATATTTATTTATTTAAAAATATTTTTTATAAATTTTTCTCTAAAAATTACACTTCTAAAAATTGTCCAAATTTTTTGTTTCCATAAATTTTGTTCAAAAGCCTATTTAAATAGGCCTAGACCATTCACCCATACAGTTTTTAATAGCTTGAGTAAAGGATTCAATTCTTTTTTGTGTAACCAGAAAAAGAGGGCAAAAACAAGGCAAACGAGGGTTGTTAATTTTCCACTTTTCAGCATCCAGCAAACAGCAGTAATACATTAATCTATATTTGGTGCACGTTCTGTTAGCAACTCTTCATTAGTAACGTTTAGCGGTAAGAAAGTTTAAGAATGTTATAGAACACGGTAAAACTACTAACTAATGAATGAAGCAATACCATATAGCCTGACTGAGACAACATTAGCGTCCTACGAGAGCCTACAGCCTGAAACACCAAAATTCATGAATATTTAGAGAAAATTAGGATTGAAATCCAAATCTACTATACGCTTATGTTAGAAAGGGGACATAAAAAGGTGAAAGTGTGAAGGCTTTTTTCCCCTTCCTCTTTCTACTAATTATATTTTTCCCCTCTTTATTTTGCATAATTGCTTCAATGTAAGTCTTCAATGTAGATCAATGTATTGCATTCTACAAATAAGGTGATAAGGTACAATCATCGTATGATCTAACATAGCTAATCCCACTCAGTAGAATAAGGTTACTTCTCCTTCTTGTATTTTGCATAATCCCTTCACTTGCTAATATAGAAGATTTCCGAAAAAATTAAGCAGGCAAAAGGTTGACTTACGTGAATAATTGGGTGCGGTTACGAGAGAGCTGAGGCCGTTTGATTGGAGACAGTATCAAGTTCCTCAAAGTCATTGACGGGTTACTAGTTGCAGCAGCCCCATAAACAGGATGATTTCCTCCAACCCTTCTATTCCCTGTATCCCCCACAAGAACTGCTTGCTTTGCTGGTGAACCAACGGAGATATCAAAGTGACCGGAGTTGTTGCTATTCTGTCTTGCCGGCCATACGTCCTCTCTCGGCCCTGGAGTTTCAGGATTGATCACCGGCCAACCTGCACCAAGTAAGTTACCTAGTTTTGGAAATATCTAAGCAGAAAAGAGCTCATATAGTTATACTGTGTTATTACGTTATCCGAAGAACAGACACTTCAACTGATCATAAGGCTAACTGAATGTTTTGCATAACTTAAATTGTGGATGCCAAATAGTATTGTCATTTGGGTTAAGGAAAAGAAAGGCTACCTTTTCTGCCAGTTTCTCTCTCATCCATTATGTTAGGTGGGTTGGAGAACAGATCATTCTCATTCCTGGAATAGAAGTTGCTTGCAGGCTGTATGGCAGATCGTTTCACTGAGTCATACTCATTCCTCAATTGATCATACATTTCATCTAATTTTCTCTTCTGCCTGGAATTGAAACAAATTTTGGGCATCAAGAGTCATCTTGTTTAAATGGGCCACTAATGGGACATACTGGCACAGACCTGGATTTTTCAGCAAATTTTTCCTGGAGCTCTTGCTTGTCCTTGGATAAGGTCTCAATTTCCTGTTCCATCATCTGACACCTCTTGGCCATTTTTTGGTAGGCAGTATGCACCTGTTCTAGCTTTTCTGTAAACTTTTCTTGCATCATCTCGGCTTTCTGTTGTATCATCTCACATTTCTGCCGGCATTGAGCTACAACCCTGTTCATTTTATACTGCATCTCCAGTTCCTTTTGCCCAATGTAGAACATCACACTTCTGTAACAAGACTTGAACACTGGCTTTGTTCAAGGGAAAATACAAGGCTCGGTATAATCTAAATCTTTTGAACGAGTTTTCATTAATTGCTTCTAGTTTACTTTCCGGTCTTCATCTGACTGCATAGCTACAACTAGATGACATTATATTCTCTATTTTATGTACAGGTCCCCTCTAATCAATGGGCTATAAAGGATACATATCTGTGGAGATACTCCCGCCATGGCCATCTGCAACAGTAAACAACACAAAGATAAGGATCAACGGTAATGGGAGATAAAGAAAGCTAGAGTAGAAGTGAACGGAATTCACAAACTAAAATTGTTTTAAAAAATACAAAATATGAAAGCTGAAAGCATATGTTAGATGCATATAGTTAATATCTATATATAATATAAAACTAATGTGATGTTGCACTATTCCATGTTATAAACAGTGTAGCTTATATTAAATTTTGTGCAAAGCACCGGCCCTATATTCTAGTTCTGTAGTTCAGTAGAATGCATACTTACATTTATCCATTCATCACTAGGACTGATATCCATAGGTTTCATGAGACTGATGACAAACACAAAAAATAGACGAGTGAGTAATAGTAATGGACAAAATCAAATATCAGTGTCAAAACTACTATATTACAGAACAACTATAACCAAAAGTAGTGGAATAATAATGGTTCCACTAAAATTCCGTTTTAATCAGTATTCATATCGTGAGGATCAAAAGTACCAAAATATATTACAAATTAGAGGAAAATCATATTTTACCATATATATATATATATATGCTGGTAATCGGTTGTTGGCAAACAATTAGTTCCATCAGGCAATCATTTTATGCAGGATAATATCACGGCAATCACAAAATTATGTCCTCCCTTTCGTCAGTAAATATTCTGCAGATCTCAATCAACTTCTTACCTCTTAGAAAGCACTTGATCGCAGATTGGGCATACTCCATCAGTACTTAATATTTTATTAGCATCATCTGTGCCTTTTTACAGCGTTAAGGAAACAAAATGCACATCAAATAATAACCACAAGAAACAGAAAATACTAAACAAACAATCCAATTTGATATTATAAGTATGATGACCATATAAAAAGGAGGAATCAAGTAACAAAATTTCAGGAATCTGGATACACAAAAGGTGACCACATGTTGTGGAAATGGCACGCCCTTCTAATTCTCTCCAGCATGCATTGCATCTCATTTCAGCTGCCAAATGCTAACTTTACATGGGTCAAAATATCTACAAATCAAAACGATGCATCAATGTATTTCAAGAATTAAAATGACAACCAGATTCACCTAGATTTAAGCCCCGGAAAATAGGTCTCTGATTAACAAAGTGTGCTATTAAGGAGTAGGATTCCAGGACAATTTAAGCTGAGGATGAATGGTCGCATATTCAAAGAACAAACCCAATATAAACCGCATACATAAACTCTGAAACTTAAAACGTACTAATAGAAATGCATCATTACCTATTATGGACACACTACCTCGTGAGCCAAACTCTCTAGACAGTAAACCCCCCGGGTTTATGAGACTGTAGGGAAAAGAGAGCAAACAAGGGAAAATATAATTAAATTGCATCCTTAAATTATAATAGAACAAAGAATGTATCCATCTCTTTAATTTAAAATTCACCAAAACAGAACAATATTTCCTCTTTTGCCGAAAAAAATAATTAAAAACTTAAGCCATTAAGTGTGGTCTAATGGAGAAAAACTTCAAACCTCCTTGTCATTGAGATTACCAACATTTTAAAAAAATGCAGAACCGAAAAATTGGATCTAATGATACTGGAAGTTGTCTTGTCTCATGGTTAACGACGATGAAAATTCTTGGCAATATACCTCTTGCAATTCAGACATTCAAAGACGTAACTTCGGTTAATTCCTTCACAATTTAAATTTCAATAGTACCCGCCAGAAGTAAATACCGACGTTATTGCGTCATAAAATTGCCTGATTTTCTCTCTGATCTTACTAAACGGGGATGCAAATAACAGCAGGGCAATCTCCGAATACTTAACTCTCCGTGCTTTTTCTGCCTTCCTCGTTTCAAGAAACTTTAATGTCCTTGCATAAACCCAAAGTCTAACAACTGAGATAAAAAAAACAAACTCTTCTTCTAGTTCGGACCAGCACAAACTAAAAAAAGTGCAAAATCAGCTGATCCATCTTCCACATTCTGAAAGATAATCCGAAAAATCAAAGTTTGAAACTCTCTTTTTTTTTTTTCCGCCTCAAATGCGACGATGACGCAAATTTTGAAATTAAGGAGAGATGTAGGCTTAAGGACGCAATACCTTCACAGAATTTGAAAGAGATCAGAATGCAGATCGTGAACTTGAGAGTTTCTAAATCGTGGAGAAAGCAATGCGAAGAAAAACGGTAGAAGCAAAGCCCTAGGAGCAGGAGATGGATTTTCGCGCGAAGGCGTCTTCTGAGCAGAGTCACAAATCGTATGAAGAAATCGGCGGCAAAGCCAAGATACCGAGTTTCGAAAATGCAGAAACGGTTGGTCGAAATATTTCATATATTTTTGATGAGGGAAAAAAAGCCATATTATATACACACACGTATATGTATGTATGTATATATATATATATATATATGTATGTGTATATAATAAACTTTAGAATATTTCAGGCCGAAAAAAACATTTGACTGCTTAGATTGTCAGTTATAAATTAGACTCTTTAATCTCGTTGAGAGAAAGGAGACTATCAAAAATAAATTGTAATATCCAATTTATTCTTTCTCTTAATTTTTAATTTGATATTTATATATTTTTTATTAAATTATTTAATTTTTTATTAACATTGGTAATATCTATTAGTATAATTGGTCCTTATATAGAAGCTTGTAGAAAAAAGTTAATTGATTTATTATAAAAAATAAATATTAAATTAAAAATTAAAAAAATATGGACACCTGCATAATAGTTTTCTCGAAATATTAATGGCTCATGAGTAATTTAATTTATTATAAGTTTTATATTTTATATAGGATATTAATTATTTTTTTTATTTTATAATACTTAAAAAAATGACTTGATAATTTATTAATAGTGTGGTTAATAATAAATTTTATATTAAATATTTTAATGATTTTTATATCATATTAATATCAAGGGAAAATTGAGAAAAAAATCTCTATTAAAAATTTTATTGTTGGTAGTGACCTAAATCAAAATAATTATACTATATGTGTATAAAATTTTATAAAGTACTAAAATAAAATTTATGTGGTTCTTTTTATTACTAAAATTTTCAATTACTTATTGGCTTGTTACCCAATAAACCTGCAAAGTCCGAAAATAGATCTTCTTGTCCAATGAGGGAAATTACCCCAATTTCCCCTAATATCGTTATAATCTAAAACATTTTAATCATACTATTCAAAGCTCTACGCATTGCTTAGACTACTAAGGATGTGCTTCACAAACTTGTTAAATATGTACCATATATTTTATATTTAATATTAATAATATGAATAAAATATATATCAAAAAATAATATGAATAAAATAAAAACATATAGTAAGTGTTTATAAAGTGTGACAAAAATGAGAGAGAGAGAGAGTAACAAAATGAAAGAGTGAAAATTGAACATATTTTAATGAAATATTTCAATACACTATAATAATTTTTTCTATTTAAAAAAATACTCTTTTATAATTAATATAAAAATTAGATAATTAATTTATAAATATTAAAAAAATTAACTAAGTTAATTATTTATAAAAAAATATGTATTGATTTTTTTAAAATATCTTCTTTTAAAATTTGTATTAGATTGAAGATAAAAATTATAAATTTAAAAAATAATATAAAATTACTAACTCAATCTCCAAACTAACGCAAATATATATATATATATATATATATATATATAATTTTGTCTTCAATATAATAAAAGTTATTAAAGAAGATATTTTAATGGAATCAATACATGTTTATTTAAGTTTTATTGAGAGATATAAAATTCATTTAATATTTATATTTTTAAAAAATTAATTTATAAATTATTGATTAGATGATATTGTATAATTTTTATTAAATTAAAAAGTCTCCAACCTAACTCTTATAGCTCATTTACTTGAATTCCATGGGAAGGGATTATATGCAATCTTTATGTGACATACTCATTCAAATGTTTGGTTGGACTTACTTAATATAAATGAGAATATATTTTCTAATTCTAATTACATTAACTAATGTAAAGAGGATTACATTGTCAAAAATAATGATTACAACACGTGTGAATTTAGAAAAAGACATTATTTGTTCTTACATTTTATATATTCTTCCTCCACTTAAATATACATCCACAATTTTCTTCTAACCTTCTAATATCGATCCGTCAATGACAAATCTCTTCGGCTACCATGTTCCTCAGTCGACACGATGTCATCAGAAAAATATATTATAAAATAATATTTCTTGTTATAATATATATACACAAAAAAATTTAATTAAAAAACGTATTTTTTTTTCTATAGTAGAAAAAACAATGTATTATACTTTAACTTTTTATATAATACACACAATTTAATAAAAAAAGCCTCCATTGTATTTTAATTTATTATTATATAGATAAGATTTAACTTATTAATTATCATACATAAATTTACATTGTGTTTATTAGCTCAGATCTAGATCTATATAAAAATTATATTGGTTATTATAAAAATTTCATTTTACTTTAATTCAATTATGCATGTTCAGTGTACAAGTTAATAAAAGAAAAAGATTAATGATATAAATAAGCAAAACTAATATATATATATTATGTAGATAATTACGTGCAATAATTTCACTTATTTGTTAAGTTTTAAATATATATAAAATTACAGGGGTTATTATAATATATTTGTACATATAAATATATATAAACACAATTTTAATTAATAAAAAAATCATTATATATATTTTTTAGGAGTGATTTTGAATTTATTATTCCTATGTATTCTTATATTTATGATAATTCAACTAAATATTTTTATACCCATACATCATCTTTTTTGTTTAATGGTATACTAAACAAATTTATTTAAGCCCCGTTATATGACATTACATTATATCCAATTTAGTGAATCAAATGGTTCCTACATATTGAAGTAACGTATTAGTTTCCTACCTAACTTTTATATATATATATATATATAGAGAGAGAAATTAATGTATATAAGTTTCATTCATTCATTCATAGGTCAAGTAATCTAATTAATGAAAATGAAACACAAGGAGGGTGAGCACGTGAAGCTGACAGTGGGAAAGGAAGATTGTAGTATTTCACAAGCAACGATACTTTTCTCTTCTTTTTCTTTTATTTTGAATTCAGTAAATGCTATTCCAATGTGGATCACATTTCCAGATATTTTAGGGTACTTTCAAGACATTTGCTAATACTCATTAAACAGATTAACCTTGCTTATCATGCTCTTGACTAACAAATTATTTGTTAGTTTAAGTAAGAAACGATCTCTCATCCTGAAAAAATAAAAATGCAAATTCAAATATTATAAATATAATTGTTTAAAGAGGTAAAGATATTTTGCTCTATAAATTTTTTTAAAAAAATTATATTTTTAATCAAATAAAATAAAACGGAATTTTAAATTTGGACATTAGCATATGGTTTTTTGCCCTTTTCCCCGCCTCCTTTTCAATAGTACTATTGTTGAAGAAGAATAAATGCAAACCTAAAACATCAATGCCTAAAAGTTATGGACAAACGTGAAGTGTCTCCCTCCCCACTCAAAATTAAGTTTAATATGATATTATTCTAATTTTATTTATAAGTTATTTTTAAATATTTTATATAAATTATTTTTTTAAAATATTATTAATTATGTCATAAAATTTAATAATTTTTTATATTTAATAAATATTATATCACATGCAAATAAACTCAATATTATAATAAATAATTAATAAAAAGTGTATTTATATAAAAAAAATTATAAGATTAAAATAATATGTTTTAGTGCCCATGCTAAGTCTTATCTTTATACCTTCTAGCGTTATTTTTAAAACTAGCGAAACGGAGGAAGTTGTTAACTAACATGTCAGGAACACCTTCAAGGAGACGGCTCCATTTTTCCTGCTTAACTGCCACATAAGCAATACTGAAATAAGCAGTACATTAACGGTCAACGTGTTAAAAAAGAGTAACACTCTAAATAAGATTTTAAAAAAAAAATTATGAAAAAAAGTTTTTTTAGTAACTTTTAAAAAAAATTATAAAAAAAATAGTTTTAAATAAATAAGTGTTTAGATATTTATTAATAAAAAGATTTTTATAATTAAAAAATTACTAAAAATAGTATAATTTTATTAAAAGTATGAGAGATGAGAGAGTGTGAAAAAAAAAAGAGATGGTAGAGAAAATAGAAAAGAAGAGAGAGATAGTTGAAAAGATAGAAGAGAGATAGGAGATAGTGAAAAATATAGAGGAGAGAGGAAAGATAATATAAGAAAAAGTAAGGATAAAATAGTAATTGAGTAATCAATAAACTCTTTTACCATTTTAAAAGTCACTAAGATCGTTTTATCTGAAATTATAGTTTTAAACCATAATTTAATTTAAAATTTTTTTTAGACAAATATAACTATTTATTTTATTTTATTTTTAAGTTTTATCTATAATTTTTTTTTAAAACTTAAATTGGGGAGTTTTCAAGTAGACCCTTTGAGTAAAAAAAAAAAAAACAAGTAGATACCCAATGCTCATTTGGGAATATTCCTGTAGTGAAAAATATCTTTAACTCAATTAAAAATACTCCATTCATTATATGCTCTCACTATCTTATATTTTATAAATTATTGAAATCAATAATTTTAAAATTTATAACGGGGACCTTGTCCTATAATACTATTCTGAGGTAAAATTTATAGCTACTTTTTCCACTCTCCATTATTGATAAATTAAAAATTTTAAAAATTTATTTTAAAATTTTAGAAGTTATATAGACTATGCACACAATCTAATCTTGAGGCCTGGTAAGATTTATAGAAAAAAAATCTCTTTTACTTTTTTTATTAAAAAATTAAATAATTTTAAATTAAAAGCTGATATCTTCTAGAATCTTAAATAGCTAAGAGTTTTCACTTTCCAATAAATATACTTCCTATGATTTAAACTGTAATTCTTCTTATTTTAGAATGATATTGTTTATCATTATAACTAACAACTTGTTAAGATTTATGCTTCGTATCCTTATTTTGTTTTTTTTATCATAGGGGTATTTTTGTTAATTTTTGTATTAAATTCGATAAATTGGAATTTTGTAATGGGGACAATGTACTTATAATAGTATTCTTGTACTCCTCCCGTCCCCAATTATTGAGATGATCTTTCCTTAAAAAAAAAAATACTGCTCCACACCCCAGAAGCTTTGCTCCGTTTCTTAGTCCCCATAAAAACTGAATTTTGGGAAGTATTTGCTCTTCAAAACCTGCACCGGCAGCTGATTCGGTTCCAGCTCAATTTAGCCAATAAAGCAAATATAAAAAAGCTTCAAAATCCTTGAAGCCCCTCCCACCTTCCATTTTATAATTTTTGCTAATTTTCTTTGTGCCACCCAGTGGATTTTTCTTTCCACTTCAGATCCCTTCCACCAAAAATTAGAAACAATACTATCCAGTTTCTTTATCCACTCTGCTTTTTTGCTGGCTTCACAGCATAAAATTCCAAAACATAGCCAACGAAATCCAACTCATGTCCCTTTTAATTTTCTGCTTCTCACCATTTTCCCCCTTCTTTGCCTCATTTGCGGGGCCCCGAGTGAAGGCCATCATAGAATTCAGCCCCCGTGAACCTAACATAGGTCCCATCTATTTTTCAGCTCCATGAATCATATTATTATTAATGATTGATCTAACTTGTTGGATATTTTATATTTTTATATATGAAAATTAAAACTACCCCCGTTTTTGTATTTGTCATAATAAACTGGAGATTCTCCTCCAACTCATCTTTTCCATTCTCTATGTAATTTTTCTCTGTTTCCCTCCCTGTTTTATAAGTATATGTACTAGCTATTAAAAAAATTCAATAAATAACTAGATTATTTACACATGTTATCTTAAGTTAAAAAATATTTTGTTAAAAGAAATATAATCCTCAATAATTTTTATATTTTAAAATAATTAGTTTTTAACTATTGATTGGAGTATCTTTAAAATAAAAAATCTATTATACTTAAAGCCTCAACAAAATAGAGATATTTTTAACTAAATAATTAAAAAAAATAATGGAGCAACTTTTCCATAGTTTTACAAATTTTTAGATTTAAATTTAGATAAATTATATGTTAAAGTATATTTTTCCTTATAAATTTGTGTACTTTTAATTGAATTACACAAATTGTTTTAAATACCTTTGATTTATATATAAATTAAATAACTTAATTGACTGTTAAAAAACTAGGGGTGAGCAAAGTACCCATAACCCGGTACCCCCGCCCGTAACTCGGGACAATTTTACCAGTCTAAGCCCACCCAAATTAGGCCCGTAACGGGCGGGTTTAAATGGGTTCAAAGAATAAATTATACGGGCGGGCTACGGGCTGACCATCGGGCAGCCCGTAGCCCGCCCGTATGTATATATTTTTTTAATTAAATATAATATCATATTAAATTATTAATGATAAATTTAATTGATAATGTCTGAACTCTGAATGTCATTGTTTGATGTTTGGGGCTCTGGGCATTGCGACTTGTGACTGTCTGCGTCTGTGAGCCGAGTATTCATCATTCATCTCAAGCCAGGGCAAGGTCCGAGTCTGCGAGTGGGAGTGAACTGCGGTCTGCGAGTCGACGTCTTCAGTCTTCACTTTCATCTTTTACTCACAGCTGCGGGTCTTCACTCACAGCGGCGCGGCGGCAGTCGGCAGAGAGCAACGGTCACTTTGCGATTTCAGAGAGCAACGGTCACTTTGTGACAGCAGAGAGCAACGATTTCAGAGAGCAACGGTCACTTTCAGCTTTCACTTTGCGATTTGGGTTTCAGTGCGAAATCTGTGAGTTTGCGATTTGGGTTTCAGTGCGAAATTTGTGAGTTTGCGATTTGGGTTTCAGGTTTCACTTTGCGATTTGGGTTTCAGGTTTCACTTTCAGTTTTCACTTTGTGATTTGGGTTTCAGTGCGAAATCTATGACCTTGTGATTTGTGATTGTGAATTTGTGACTTAGCTTTCACTTTTAGGTTTTGCACTCTCTCACAGGCTCACAGGCACAGCGGCGCGGCGGTAGAGAGTAACGGTGAATCTCAGTCTTCACGTTCTGTCTTCACTTTCAGGTTTTCTCCTTCTCAGTCTTTGGTTTGCTTCAATCGCCATGTATTTGAATTGCTGCCATGAATTTCAGTCTTCATGTGCCATGTATTTGAATTCCAAACAAACCAGTAGAAACATTATGTATTGCAAGAACTATTGCAAGAACATTATGTATTTGAATTGCTGCCATGAATTTTAGTCTTCAGTGCCATATATTTCAGTCTTCACATTCTGTGTTGCTTCTGTATTGCTTCTAACTAATGCGACATTATGTATTACCTTCTGTATTTCTGTATTGCAAGAACTATTGCGAGGCAGGTGACCTTCTGTATTGCTTCAATGGTTCTGTCTGTTTTAATTTCACATTATGTTTGTATTGCTTCCAACTAATGCGACATTATGTATTACCTTCTGTATTTCTGTATTGCTTCTGTATTACCTTCTGTATTGCTTCTGTGATCTGTCTGTATTACTATCTGTTTTAATTTGACCTTCTGTATTGCTTGATTTGCTTCTGTCTGTTTTAACTTTTAATAAGATTAGCTCGTTTGAGCAGGAAGGAAAATGAGCTTAGAACAATCTCCAATCACAATGATGGATGAAGCTATTGAAGAGATGAATGAAACTGAAGGTACTGCCATATCACCAAATAAAGAAGGGAAAACTCAAGCACAAGGAAGGAAAAAGAGGAGGCAAACATCTGATGCATGGAAACATTTTACTAGAATGCCACTAAGTGAAACAAAAGGTAAACACTGGGCAAAATGTAACTATTGTGGTGCAGATTATGCAAGTCATCCTACTCTACATGGGACAAACCAACTTTGGCGACATTTGGCACGGTGCCCACAAAATCCTAACAAGGCAAATAGCATGGCACAGAGTTTTTTCTCTAGTTCTGGTCAAACACATGTGTTTAATCAAGATCGATGTAGAACAACACTTGCAAGATTCATCATTAAGGATGAGATGCCTTTTAGGACTGTGGAAGGAGAGGGTTTTTAAGAACTATTGCAAGAGCTTCAACCTAGATTTCAAATCCCTTCACGATGGACCGTTGCTAGGGATTTCTACAAGTTGTATCTTAAAGAAGCAAAAAGTTTGAGAAAATATTTTAAACGATCTAAAGTCCGCATGTCCCTTACTACAGATTGTTGGACTTCAATTCAAAACTTAAACTATATGTGTTTGACTGCTCATTGGATCGATGATAGTTGAACTTTACATAAAAGAATCTTGAATTTTTGTGTCATTGAGAACCACAAAGGGGATACAATTGGCAAGCAAATTGAGGATTGCTTACTAAAGTGGTGTATTGATAAAGTCTTTACAATTACAGTTGACAATGCTTCTTTCAATGATACTGCAGTTGCTTATTTGAAAAAATATTTGAGGAGTTGGAATGGTCTAGTACTTGATGGAGAGTTCTTACAAATGCGGTGTGCAGCTCACATTTTAAATCTAGTTGTTTCTGGAGGACTAAAAGAAATGAACAAGTCTATTCAGCTTATTCGGCATGCGATTAAATTTGTTAGATCTTCTCCAGGCAGACAACGCAGATTTAAAGAATTGGTTAAAAAAGAGAGAATTGATTCGAAGAGCCTATTATGTTTGGATTGTCCTACGAGATAATTGTTATTTAATCAATACTTGTCAACTTTACAGCTAGTTTAATACTCATACTTTGTTTATGTTATTGTTGTTAGGTGGAATTCGACATACCTTATGTTGGACAGTGCAGTTAAGTTCATCAAAGTCTTCACTAGGATGGAGGAAGAAGATGCAGATTACAAAGATTATTTCAGGAAGCAAGTTAAACTTGATTCAAGGCAACATGATGATTGGAGTTGGCCTGTTGATGTTCAAGATGATAATGCCATTGATGTAACTATTACCCCTACGATACAACCTCCTACTGCATATGATTGGGGTGTTGCGAAGGAGTTTCTTGTGTTCTTGAAGTTGTTTTATTCCATGACCTTAAAATTTTCTGGGTCAAATTATGTGACGACTAATGATTGTTTTCAACATATAGTCGCCATTCAATCAAACCTTTCCACAAGCATAGATAGTTTATATTCTCTGTTGGGTGACATGGCTAGAAGGATGCTAACAAAGTATAATAAGTACTGGGGAAATTTAGAGAAACTGAATCCATTTCTGGTTATAGCAGTGATACTAGACCCTCGATACAAACTGACATATGTCAAAGTTGCTTTTGAAACAATTTTTCCTGATCTGATAAAGCGTGAAGCAAAGTTAAAGCAGATTATGGATGTTTTGTATCGATTACAGGATCAGTATGCAAGTAACTGCAACGCTTCTAGCAAGGAAGCCTCCACATCTCAGTCTAAGCCATCAGTAGAGCAAGTCGATGCCAATGCTTGTGTTGCGGATATGCTAATTCCAGAGGTTGACCTTAAAATGTTATTGTCTGCCATTGATCCTACTTTTAAGAAGTTTTTAGCCAATGCAAAAACTGTGACTAAAAGGGTTGAACAACTTTCAGAGGTGGATGAATATCTTCAAGCCGATTTACTTGACTATTGTGAATCAAAATTTGACCTTCTAGCATGGTGAAAAGTGCATTCTTGCAAGTATAAAGTTCTAAGTCTCATCGTCCGTGATTTGTTGGCTGCTCCAGTCTCTACAGTGTCTTCTGAATCGTGTTTTAGTACTGGGGGTCGAGTCATTGATACATTTAGGAGCTCTTTATCCTCAAACATGGCCGAAGGACTCATATGTGCTCAAAATTGGCTGCGTACGACTCCACCTAAATTGCATGAGTTTGATGTTGATAATTTTGAGCAATCAACAAGTCTTGTTACTGGTAATTTCAATAGCATTTTTAACTTTTATTGTTCTATCTTTTTAATGCATACTAACATACTTTTTCAAATCTGTTTTGTAGAGGTAGATGCAGCTCCGTCTACAACCATCACAAGTGAATCTGATGAACATGATGCATGATCATAATCCAATTGAAGACAGAAGAATGAAGATTATGAATGATCATATTATGCTTGCATTGTGGGTTGTATGATTATAAACTTGTTATGATTAGTGTTTTTTGTTGTGACTTTAAGATGAACAATCAGATCATGTGTGCATTGTTGATTTAAAAAGGAATATTTTTTCACATGCGACAAATGGGTTAGCCCATGCCCGCTATAGCCCGCACGGGTTCAGTCCAGCCCGTTTATTACGGGCTTAAACGGGCTGGCACACGGGCATGGGCTAGCCCGTGCCCATCTAAGTTTTCACGGGCGGGCTACGGGCTGACCATCGGGCCAGCCCGTCCCGCCCGTTGCATACCCCTGTAAAAAACTAATAAATTTGCAAATTTTGGCATGTAAATAAAAACTCCTCGATTTTAATTGGTCAATTAATTTTTTATTTTAATTTATTAATTAATATTAATTTATTTACTATGGAAAATAAAATTTTTATGCAAATAATTCCTTGAATTTTAGGAGACTTGAAAAAAAACATAATCACCACAAGTTATGAGCAAAAAGTTGGTTAAGCATAATTCAAGGCCGTTTTTAATTTACAGCATCCATGGCCAGATCGGTCTCCTCTCTCACGACACTACCCAATTACTGGCACGTGGACATCTCAGTTCGCGGCCTCAAAAAAATATCCTACTCTGCTTCGATCCCTTCCTTCTTATATACCCTGCTCTTCCGTTGGTAACTTCCTCAACTTCTCTCTCTTGTGGAATTCAGTTCCACTTTCCCTCGGAAAATTCTCTGTAATAGCTATATCTATTATAGCTCCAAGCTTTCTGCGATTGGATTCTGAAGGAGGCGGAGATATTTCTGAGAGAAGGAAAATAATCAACCTTTTTTTTTTTTTAATTTCTTTCTTTCTTTTTTGTGGTGGGAAAGGAAGAGAATCTCTAGGATTGTGGTTGAGAGAAAAAGATGAAGATTCAGTGCAACGTGTGTGAGGCGGCGGAGGCGGAGGTTCTATGCTGCGCGGACGAGGCGGCGCTATGTCGGCAATGTGACGAGAAGGTTCATGCAGCTAACAAGCTGGCTACCAAGCATCAGAGGGTTCCTCTATCTACCTCTTCCTCTCAGATGCCTACATGTGATATTTGTCAGGTATCTTGTTAATAGCTTTCCTTTCTATAAGGAAATCTCCAGATTGTGTTGATTGAGCTTCTGTGTGGAGTATTCCATAGAACTATTATTTAGAAGCATTTAGCAGTGTTTCTTTTGTTGGATTTTTCACACTTCATCTTCTTATTTTGCGCAGTTTTCTATGTAATATTAGTTATTGCTTACATATGTTTGGAAGTTCGTATATGCGTTAATCTTATAATTCCTTATACGATCCGCAATACAGGGCTTTTTGGTTTATTTTTATGATAAGACATGCAAGTTCGTCTGAAGTGATAACACACGGTATCGATGGATTTTATTTCGAGCGTAGATCTGAATGAAGTTCGTATTCGTCTCTAAGATCTTCTTCTTCTTCCCTTTTTGTTCTGGAAAATATATATATTCTCTAGTTGTTGTTCATTTATATTAATCTTAATTGATAGTAACACTTTACATTCTGACGATTATTTAGCAAAATCTGTTCTTATTTTTGAAAGAGAAAACATTTGCTGTGTATGTTGATTTATTTCATTTCCAGTTATAAAATTTACTCATCTTGAATCTTTAATTTCCTTGTTTTGTGAGGTGAATTTCTTATTCTTATTATATCTGAAAATAAAAATTATCTTTCCAGACGTAATTTTGACAAAGTTATTAAAAAAATATAAATTGAGTAAAAAGAAGCATTTTATTTAGAATAAAAGGTGTAATTCCTTGACTTTATTAAGAACTGTATCGCTTTTTACCCCCTTTTTTCTAATTACTCGCAGTTTCTTGTTTGTTGCCCATATACTAAATCTTTGTTCTAATATTTCTTACATTTTAATTATGAAATAAAAAAGAAACTAAATTTACAAGTGAATCACAGCTCCTTTCACTTTCAAATTGTACAAAGACCTCATGTGAGATAGTCATGCCTCAATATGAGCATTTCAATTGCTGTCACAGTCATGTGAGATGCATCCTTTTCCTTGCAAATGAGACAGTATCCAATAGTTGAGTGAAAATCTAGGATTTATTGTTGGCATTGTTGAGGAGTGAGAACCTTAACTTCTTATCCTTTCCGGTTCTGTTTAAATAAATTAGGAGTCTTTGTCATTAAGGATAGGCTTGTCACAAGAGCCTGCTGTTTTACAGGAAGCTGTTGGCTATTTCTTCTGTCTGGAGGACCGAGCCTTACTATGCAGAAAATGCGATGTGGCAATACACACAGCAAATTCCTATGTCTCTGCTCATCAGAGGTTTCTGCTTACTGGTGTAAGAGTAGGACTTGAAGCTACTGAGCCTGTTGCTCCATCGTCCTCTGTGAAGTCAGATTCTGAGGAGAAAGTGTCAGATACAGTATCCACTTCTGTCTCCAAGAAGGTTCCTTCAACGGCTCAGCCATCTGAATACGATGAATTGTTACCTACTCAAGCTGGAGGAATTGAGGAGTTTCAGCCAACCAAAGTTTCTTATGGTGGTGGTTCTACTAACTGGCCGCTTGATGAATTTTTTGGTTTCAATGAATTCAGTCATAATTTCAATTTTATGGACAATGTCAATGGACCATCCAAGGTATGTTTATTGTCTATATCCAAGTCAAGGCTGTTTATTGTGTTTTAGTGCCTTTAATTGTCATTGGTTGCTCTGTGGAGTCATTATATGTCTAATTTTTGGATTATAGTTATGGATAGTATTCTTAGTTCACTTTTCGTCCTAGACACTGCTCTCTTTTACATGCACATGCACATGCACATGCACATGCTCACTTGTGAACATGATTAGGCAAATCTCACAACACTTTTGCTGGTTATTTGTTCTGGGCCTCTTTCTCACGAATCCTCCGTAATTAACTATGTTCATATGCTATGAAAGGCTTTGTGTTCATATACCGATTGTATGGACAGAGCATCACTGGTTAAAAAGGGACCTTGATAATCCTAGTCCTGTTTTCTCAGATATTCGACTGCTAACAGTTTTGTCCTTTTACACTACACAACAGGAAAATATCGGTTCCATATTAGTGTGTAGAGAAATCATCTAAGAATATCTAGATTTTGTTCTCTTGAATGTATTTTAAATGATGGAGCTTTTGCAGGCTGAGAGCAGTAAGCTCGGGGATTCTGATTCTTCTGTTTTGAGATCTAGTGAAGAGGAAATGGATTACGATGATTACTTGGGGCGTGTTCCGGATTCGTCTTGGACAGTTCCTCAGATCCCTTCCCCTCCTACGGCTTCGGGCTTATATTGGCCGAAAGGTCCTCGATATTCATCTGCTAATAATGCTATGTTTGTTCCTGACATATGCTCTCCTCACATCCAACAGCCTCTTCGTGCTCAGAGAAATAGTACATTATCAAAGGGGCGAAGGTGAAAGTAACTTCTTTTCCCTAGAGAGCAGAGACCATTACTCTGGTGTCTTAGGTTTTCTTCTCTCTATTCTCTGTCATCTTAGGATGCAGGCTTTAGAAGTTGTCTCAGTTTAGAGAAGTTTAACTTTAGTGGCTACATGTTTCTGTCCATGGGTGTGTAAACTGTAAACTCCGCATTTCTCATTGGGAACTCGCCAAAGAAAGCAGCATTAATAAAGGGAGTGTAAAGTACTTATAGTGCTGCAACATTCTCACTTCAGTAGATGAATCCAGTAGGGAGATTTATTTATTTGGTTATATGGTTGTGATTTTTTCTCAATATTGGCAATATTATGTTAAGTGTAGTTGTCCTTCTCAAAAAAATGTTCTTTGCGAGATTCATTAAGGAGACTGGATGGCTGATTATATTACTCTGTTATTCACAATTGGGGTGATCACATTTCTCTCTTCAGTAGTTGGAGTTTACCTGCGCTAATGAAAATATTGGCTTCCAGTTACTTGGCTTTTTTCCCCCCTTGTTTTTTAAACCATTGGTAACGTAATGAGAAATGACTCATTTGTTATCTTAATAACCCCCTTACATTAATAAACTTTGAGATGCAGCTATGTTGTTTTTTCCAAAACAGAATGATGAAATATGCATTTTAAAATTTCCGTGCCCACTTTAAATAATTAGATGATGAATGTTAAAAATTTTATTCTGCTCATTTTAATTCTTAATATAAAAATTATTTAATTATTTTAAATATATTAAAAAATAAAATAAATTTATTAATTATAATAAATGTAATATAGTATTTTAAAGATATTTTATTATAATATTAAATTATATATTAATTTATAAGATGAGTAAATTTAAAAAAAATATATAAATATTTAACCTCTCAATTAGTTTTCATGTATAATTTATTTCTTACCTAAAATAACTAAAACTCGAGTTTTAAGGCTACTTTTGGAACATGAAAATTATTGGAGAGAATCTGCAATATTATTTTTTCTCTCGAACAAACATAAATGTCTTTGCATTTTATTGCTGCTTGAATAATAAACCGAATGGCCAAAAAAATCTTCAACAGTATGAAATGTCAAAAAGAGGACAAGGAAGTGTCACCATCTTGTCCACAACTTCTTATGAGCAGAACATGTGATTGAGAATGCGACACAGCAAGAGGGTGAGTTGGGGTTCTACGTTATGCTGTTTCTGTCCCTTTCTGAGCCACAAGTTGGGTTTATCAGAACCAGGTTCAGATCATGTGGTGCCTCCCTTTCACAATTCACATACCAGACAAAATCTCACTGAACCAGCCAGTACCACCCTGTGAATGGGTCAATCTGGTGGAGCTTTCTTCTTCTCTAGCAGGTTCCGTATCTGGAAAAGGCGTTTCATAATTTTCTTTTGTTAGGATTTTTGCAGGAGTTGTCAATGTCTTGTAATGATTTATTCGAATATGACATCTCATCCAATCTAATTATTGTTCAATATATTCAAAATGATGAGCCACTCTAATGGAATCCTTTTTTCCATGACATACTTTCAATTAATTTCTTAAAATTAATATCATACTTTTACATTTAGAATTAGGTTCATTATGTATTTATATTTAATCCATTCCGTTCCATTCCCATCTTTCTTTCCAACAAACAAACAGCCTCTATATGTTTTATCATGAATTATTAACGTACGGACAAATAGAAAAAATGATATTCCATTTTAGATTTTTTTTATATAATTTTTTTTAAAAAAAGAGTTAGACTCATCTAGACAAAGTCTTATTTCTTCGTAAACATACATTCAAATATTCATATGAAAAGATATTTTTTATTTTTTAATATAAAATTTTTTAAAAAAGAGTTAGATTCATCCACGATTTAAAGGTAGGATAAATTTTTTATTTTTTTTAAATGATATTAATGTCAAGTAAGATAAATTATTAATTACTCTTAAATATTAATTTAAATATTTAGGAATTAATATATCTTCTTAAAAATTATAAAAAGCTCTTAGCTTGTGCTCGTGCTCGTGCTCGACGAGGAAAGTGTGGTTCGGAGAATAAAGAAATGGGTTGAGCTTTTGGGTACTTGGCCCAATCCATTAAGGAAAGTCTTAATACACCCTTCATTCTTCTAATAAAAAAAAGCTTTCTTATCAAAAAAAAAACAAAACACCTTTCATTCTTTTTAAATAAAAAGGGTGTGTCAAACTGTAGTGTCAAGGTGTCCAGTGAAACTATACTCTTTTACTAGGTATTGGGTCTAATAAGAAAATCTAGTTCCTTATAATATAATAAATTAATATTCTATTTTTTATTAAAAAATATATTTATATTTAATACTTAATAATAAGTCAAATATAATTATTTTTATTATGAGGGATATTTATATTTAAAAAAATAGAAGAAACTATACTCTTTTTCAGTTATATATATAATTAAATTCAAAATGCTAAAATCTGGTATACATAAACAGTTTAAAATAATCATGACGGCTTCTACGCTTAAATAATTGTTACAATTCTAGTAAGTATGAAACTTGATGCTTGATTTTTTATGACTAAAACTTCAGCTAATTAAAAGTAGCAATATTTTGAAATTTTGACTATGTGATATCATTCATTCCAAAAATCAGTCATTTAAGGGAAATGATCAAAATATGACATTTTTATACGATCTCATTTAATCCAAATTAATATAACAAATGCATTTTTGACCCAAATAATATGATAAAATCTCCAATCAAGATATTAAAAACTATTATAAAATAGGGATTTGTTAGACTCAAAATTGATAAAATAAAATATTATGCATCAAATAATGAATTTTGACTCCAATGTTACACATGTATTATTGTTGCTCATGGCATTTTAAAAATTACTTGTCTCCTTTCTCTCCTTCTTCCTTTTCTTCTTCATTACTTTCATCATCACAAGCACCTTTCAGAGCCTGTTCAAGTATGAGCTCCAACAGCCTCTCATACATAGAAATTGCAGACTCCAGCATCTTAATGGCTCTTCTCTTATCTTCCTCCACCACACTCAATACTTCTCCAAGCTCCATTATCTTCTTCATTGAACTCACCACTTCTTCTTTCAACAGCCCTGAACTCAAGCCGCCGCCGCTCTTCCCTCTACCTCTATTGTATCCCTCATTCCCACTACTTGCCACCACTATCATATCACTGATACTGCTTCCTTCTTCCATTAATAATCCATTATTACTGTTATTATCCTTTATCACCATTGTTACTTCTTCTGTTTCAATCTCCCACATCCACACACTACCATCTTCACCTGCAGACACCAGATTCCTCCCTCCATTTACCACAACAACTGATACAGTGGGACCGACGTGGCTTTTACTATTCCACTTCATCACCCGTTCTTCTTGAGCTTCTTCTTCTTCGTTCTGTGTTTTTCTGCTTTTAGCCTTCTTCATTGATGCTTTGTAAACCGACCCATCTGATCCAGCTGCGAAGAAGTTTAAGTCTGATAAGTCTATGGCCACTCCATTTATGGCGCAAGGGAAGGCCACTGTCCGAAGGAGGGTCCCTTCTAGAAGATTCCAGAACTTGCAGGTTGAATCTAGCGAGGAGGATACAAGCATGGAGTTGCAGAGCTTTATTCCTGTGCTTAAAGCTGTGACTGAATCTGAATGTGCCTTCAAATGGTGAAGAATCATCAAGTCTTTTGAGTTTGAATCTGATGATTCAACGATTTGAAAAGTCGGAATCACCATAATGCTGCCATCATCACTGCCTGAAATCACAAGTACCCATATATATTAACCAAATTTAATGGTATATCTAGGGCTACCCAGTCTAGAAAGCTTAAACAGGACAGATGTACGTAGCTTTATTATCTCTAAGCGAAGAGGCTGTTTTTATGACTTAAAACGAGACTTCGCGGGAGCTCACCCGCTAAATTTAATGATATATATCAAAGTTAAAAGCTTTACAATATTATTTTTTTGGGATATATACAAACACATATATATATGCACACCTGAAATTACCAATGACCCATCATTACTGAGATGGAGACAAGAAATGGGTTTTGTGTGAGCATGAAAAGATTTGAGCACATCCCCAGAAGGAACAGAGAAACAATGGATGCTTCCAGACTGGCCTCCGGCGAAGATATAGCCGCCGTCATGAGTAGCGGCAAGTGGGGCAACAAATTCAGGAACGGAGAACCTGTGAAGCACGCTTGAAGTGTGCCAGTTGTAGAGGTGAATGGACACTGTCGCTGTGTCTGGCGAGACATGAGACGCGGCAATGAAGCTGTTTCCGGCAACTGTGAGGCCGCAGCGGGGCGACCGGGTGCCGACAAAGCGAGTCACGGCAGCCCCAGTAGAGGCATCGAAGGCGACGATGGGGCCATCGGGAGAGCTGGTAAGGACATGTTGGTAGGAGGAAGATGCCATAGTTGCTGTTTGTGAAAGGACTAGGAAGTAAGAAGGAACAATATAAATATAATATGCTAAGGAAAACGAGAGGAGCATGTGTTTATGACTATGGCTTAGGGAAGAGTGGAGAACGAAAAACACATGTAGTATATTACCTCCTAATTATAAAAGAAATCAAATTAATTAATTAATTAAAATTAAATTTAATATTTTAAAATTAATTTATCTTATATATTCTTTAATATATATAAATTAATCAATTAACTCTTATATAAGTACGATTAATTAATTTATTTTATTTTATAAATATATCTAAAAAAATTAATTAAATTTTATAATTAAAACTAGAGTTAATAAAATTTATAAAAAAATTGACATCAAAATATAATATACTATAAAAAAAATAGGTTAATACAATTTTTTTAAATTTATACAAATTTTAATTTTAATTTTTTAAATTTTAAATAATAGATTTTAGTCTATTAAAGAGTAAAATAATTCAAGTTATTATTAAATTATAAGAACCATTGCTTTATATAAAAATAAATTTGACAGACTAAAATTTATAGTTTAAAATTGATAGACCAAAATTAATTAGAGTAAACTTAGAGATTTATTTTGGTAAGATTGACAAGATATAAAATGGACAAAAAAACCATTAATAAAACAATAACTATATCTTCATTTTTCTTCAAAAAATAGTGATTAACATGGAATAACAATGATTATATTCCTAAGAAATTGTCGTTATTGCTTGGTATGAACCTATGACATCGTGGATGGCATGAGAGAGGAGTAGTCATAGTCTCAGATAATAACGCGCTTGGAATTATGCAATTCCCAAATGAGCCGTTATAAAATTGTAATTAAAAAAATATATTGAATAATATTTATAATAATAATATTTGGCTTCTAATGCAATGCAATTCTTGTCTATGCAACCAAAAAAAAAAAAGATTTTCAACATGAAAATGTCCTTTAAGCACACATATTTTTTCAAACAAAAGCAGTGTAAATTAGTTATTATGAATAGATTTTGCTTAATAAAAACTTTATATGTTAAAAGCTTGACTTAATTGATTTAATAATTCTAATAGGTTAAATCTGAATGATTTTTATAAGAATGAGAAAGCATTAAGAATCAAGCACTTAGCCATTAAAACTTTTTTTTTTCCTTCCCTTTTCTCTCTTTTTGGGGCAGTAGTGCCCAGTATTTGTAGTTCTTTCAAATAACGATTGATCAGGATCAAGTTGGATGTAATCCTTTCAAGTGATAAGTTCTCCTAATGAATATTTAACTCATTTACATGCTAAAGGTTCAAACACGAAATCTTTGATTAAGTTAGTAGATCCTTTTTATCAGAACTATGGCTTCGTTGGTTGAGCCATGCCAACCTTCTATTAGCTGTCACGGAATTCTAATAGACAACATGATTACACTTTTCCTTTTTCCCGTTATTGATTGTTGATGCTTAAGCCAGTTTTAACTTCTGATGTAATCTTTATTAATTCCAAAGTCAATAATCATTGTAGTGGTTAATAACATAGCGTGAAGAATGTGATTGCTTCTTGGGCTGCGTGTCTTTCTCACTAAACATGTGCTCCAATCCATGGGAGATCCAACTAGGTGCCATAAAATGAAGAGTGGACACTTCCAATAATCTCCTAGTGAGACACAAATTAGGGGTGTGCATGGGCAGGGTTGGGCAGGGCAACCTCCTGCCCGATGCCCTGCCCAAAAAATACATGGGTTGTATTTTGCAGCCCGATGCCCGGCCCTGCCCGATAAAAGCCCTAACAATTTTGGGCAGGGCATGAGCGGGCTGGGCATAGGCGGGCTGGCTATGCCCAAGTCGTGATGTCATGCTCACGTTGTGAAAAAAATTTGTAATTATGAATTTCTAAAATAATACCATATTCATGTGTCTTTAAGAGTTAAATAATATCTATAATTCACTAAGAATAAGAGAACAAAGATAATAATTAAAATCTTGAGATCTATTGCATATAAAAAAATAAGCGTTGAAATCTAAGTAATTTGTAATTATAACTTTGTATCAATCTTCCTAATATTGATAAAGATAAAGCATCTAAAAAATAAAATAAATAATTATAATTTGTAATGTAATCATATGATAATTAACAAAGTTAAAAAAAAAGAAAAAATTAGTATAGTTATAAATATTAAAAGATACAACTTACCTACTTATATTTCTAAAATTACCTTATAGTCACCAGTAGCTATCATATTCTCCCTTTTAAGATAGAGAAAAATAAAAAAAATAAAAGAAGGGGTGCTCATGGGTAAGGTAGGGCAGGGCAGCCCCTATGCCCAGTGCCCAGCCCAAAAAATGCATGGGCTGTATTTTGCAGCCTGATGCCCGGCCCTGCCCGGTAAAAATCGGGCTGGGCAGGGCATTTTTCTTACGGGCTGGGCAGGGCATAGCGGGGCATGGGCATTATGCACAGCCCTAACACAAACAAGGTGAATGATAAAAAAAAAATACGACTGATAAGTATGACATAAGAATATGGAAAAGAAATTTATTTTTGGCATTTTATTAAACAAAAGCAAAAATGAATATACCAAAATATACTCAAGTAGAGAGAGAAAGAGTGGAGAGATTGATTCACATGCTCACCTTTGTTGTTTCTTATGTTGGGGCACGAACTTTTGGTTTTAGTTCCTGGACTGCGCTGCTGTTGTTTCATTTTGGCATTTTTGTCATGCTCTCCAGTTTTGGTTTATGCTACCAGTAGCTCGTTCAGTATTTTATGTTATACCCATATTTTTAGGGACGTACTTAGATGGCTTCTGCTTTTGCCTTTTATTGGCGTTATGAGTACTCTATGTCAGCGTTGTCTTCCAAGCTTTCATTATCTTGGCTTTCTATGGTCATAGTACCATCTTTCCTATTCCAGAGTTCTGCTCTTATAGCTGGTTTGTCATCCTTTAGGGTTTTCAAGGCCTATATGGTCGTTTGAGGTGGTTTACAAGTGGCTTTAGGGCTTACTTTACATGTGGTCGCCTCATCCCCTGCAATATTCGCCTCCTATATTAATATTGCAATATCATGATCAGAGTGGTGCCACTAAGTTTTTCTCTTTCTCGTTTTAGTCTTCATGTTGTTGTTTGTTTTCTTTTTGGTTTTTCATTGAACTCCTATGCTTATTATTCAGATGAAGATTTACACTTGCAGAATATGGATTTAATAGGTTCTTGTTTTTAAGGTATCCTATTTCATGAAATCTAGTACTTAATTCAGCTAAAAAAAACAAAAAACAAAAAAGAAATCTAGTACTTAATTTTTCCATGAAAACTATAATTCATACAACTAGAAAAAAGACAAACCAAATGGAGACGATTTGAGAATGAAATTCTGATTACTAGGAAATGGATGTGAAAACAAGCTGTAAATGGAAGGAATCTCAACCAGATATGAATACCCCAAAGGAAACTGCTATATTTATCAACATTAACCTGACAACAACAAAAATTTTACATCTACAATAGGATGAACCCCAGAGTGTTATTTTGCTATCATAGCCACTGTCATTCTTTGTTACAATCTGGTCAATGAAAACTGGAAACAAACAATTCACACTGTTTCATCAGGAAAAATGGCCATGGCTATATCTACATTGAGCTTGCACATGATTTTCAGAAGCATGAGCTCCCTGGAGTACTGTTAACATTTGTTTGTCAGTTTTATACGGCAAGTGTATTCATTCTTCCACACTGATGTAGTGCATTTAGCAAGATAGCCATAAAAGAACTGGGATATGATTGATCTCCTTGAAAAGCTTGCAGGGATGTTACATATTCAACTTCAGGAGTGCTAGCTGCAATAAGATTGCCACCACGCTGCCAGTCAATATGTTGATGACATTGGCCACGTCGTTGGTAAGCTGCAGAACAATATAGAATCAACAACCAGGACCAGATATACAAGTCAAACTGTTGAACTAAATCCAGTAGCCATTGAGTCGACAAAAACATTATCCAGCCTACTTTTCATTTTCAAAAATGATGAATAAAAGAGAAATGGATCTCTTCTTTTTGGAACTAGAAAGGCAGACACTAATGACTTGATGTTACAAATGGGACTGAACCCACGATTTCCTACTTACAGGGGAGTTTTCATGCCACTAGGCTACAAGGCTACTGACAAAAAGGAAATGAGTCTGAAAACACGATTTCCTACCAGGCTACTTGCAGCGTCTCAGGATGAAATTTAATATTAGTTAATTTTGGTTTTGGTTGGGACTTGAACTCAAATCCTTAAGCCTGGAAACAACTCTACTGATACTGAGTTAGAGCTCATTGATAGGCTGACATTTGATTATTTTAGTACTTAAAAACCTACCTTGAGGTTCCGCCTTAAAAACACGACCTAAAAGAAGAAGGATCGGAACATAAGGCAACCCTGAAGATATCATCAAACCATGGATAATTTTAATAACCTACCCATTGAAATCCTTTCTTCCCTTGAAGTGCGGCACCTATGAAGCTCTCGCCGAGATTAGCAATCTGAGAAGCTAGAGCACATATAGCAGCTTCATGTGTGTTGATCTGTTTCATGAAAAAGGGGATACAAATCATTAGCACGCCCTAAGTTCTTTAATTGTTAACATAAACTGGGCATAGAGTCAATTACCACATCACAGAGAAACTTTGGTAAAAAAGAAAGAGACTATTAGAAGATTAATACAAGGTCATGAGCCCAAAAATGGCATTAGTGCATATCTATTCTGGGCATAGCTAATAAAGTCAAAGACTTTAGGAATACAGCAGGATCAGGTAACAGAAAACAATTTCGGTTTCCATGATTTTATATTCATATGTTAATCAGAAGTCAAATCGCCGAAAGAGAGGACGTAAAAGTATCTAAGTGCACTATAATAGAATGCCAAATCTCGAGGAAAAGAGAAATCTTAATTTTCATTTTTTTTGTTCAGCCAGATATTTTGTTAATAAAAGCATAGCTGGGGAAGCAACATACTAAAACAGGCTCAGGCTGAGCTTTAATTACTACCCCTGAGCTCATCCCATATTTTAACCAATTTAATAATATGGGATATGACATCACTTGGAAAAATTAATCTGAATGCATTATGAGATGCATGCGGCAGATGTAATTCAGTCGTGCATTAGAAGATCTTCAAATACAATATATATTTTAGCCTTCAACATGCATTAATCTCATCTGTGGATTCTAACCCACTTTAAACTAAAAAGAAACAGGGCTGCAACCAGCCGCAAATGCTGCCATTCCGGCCAGAGTTATATTTCAATTAAGTATATCATAAGCCAGGTGATTTTAAGTATATATAATGCCCCATTAGGTTACTGAAGGGAAATGCATTCCCTTGTAAGAGAATCAAGATATACAATGTTTATCATACCTTAATAATCATCACTATGATACTTTCTAATATATTTACCTATTTGATTTGTGCAGATGATCATAATGTTTAAGTTCCACACCTGCCACCTTGCTTCAAAAGCCAGCTGGTTTTCCTCCACCAACCAATAAATGTTGGCAGACATGCTAAAAAGAAGGTGCGTGTAATGAAAATTAAAATACGGAAATGACAGTTTTAGGTTAAAAAAGTTAAGAGGTGATTATGGCATCAAGGACTGAAGTAGGAAAACTCCACAAGACTTGAAAGCACACAATACAACCCCAAAAGTAATTTAGTCTGAAATTATACATGGATAATAAAACTGACGAAACTTATTCGCTACTGAAAAACAAGAGTATCCCCACAGACTCCTTCTCAACCCCACCTCATAAACGCATGCAGAGTTAGAAATTTGTGAATTACCTTACCCAAGAGACAACTGAGAAAGGCAAGAACTATAGATGCTAAAATCCCTGCTAAAGTTCCTTCTACACTCACAGCCCCTTCTGTTCCTCTTGGAACTATCTTAAACGTTGTAACTAGGTACCTGGACATTATGCAGTACAGATGTTAGAACTGAAGTTCGCAGGAAACATAGACCAAGGAACATTGGAAGAAAGTAAAACATAAACTAGAAGGTTTTAATAGCTCATCTAATCAGGTCAATAGTGATAAGTGAGCAACCAACATTATCCATCCACTATAAAAAAAGGAGGGATATCAAGGCATCTCAACATTACATCAGTTGCATGTAACTATATTTTATTCATATCAACAAGGCTATCAACTTCACAAAAAGCTAGGAAGCATGTGGATTGGCAAGGGGATGCAAAATTTAAGTGTGGATATGTAATTTGAACTTTTGAAGTGTTGCATCTTATCTAGTGTGAGTATCTGAATTGTACAGGACAAAGAAACAACCCTGTTTTTGAGGCTTGATTGAGTATTGAAAAAAGGTAGAAATAGGGTGGAGTGCGGTGGTCATAATGGATCAGGCGGAGTGGGATGGGGGAGGCAATCCACTCCATAGATGGGATCTTAATTGAAAAATGGATGGCATTCCATCCCCTCACTGATTAAGACATACCTGTGATCAATGGGGCAAAGTGGGTCTAAATGGTGGAATTTTTAGTATTATCATTGTGATGTTAGTCCTTTTAAAGTAATAGGCAAGTAAGTGGAAAGGGTTCAACAAGGAAAAATTATATAAATCCCAACCCATCTTACCTTCATAGCAGGATATAGAGGGTAGGGAAAAGGAGTTTGCTTTAAGCAAAAAATCATTAGTGCAAGTTCAGCCCAATAAAAGATTAAAGAATATAATGACGCTCGGAAACCCAAAGACCTCAAAATCCTTCAATTGAGACCTAAATAACTACAAGCAAATTACTGATATAACAATAGAATAATGCCAGGTCCGAACCAGAGTTCACTACTTACGTTGTTTTGCCATATGCCTTCCCTATCTCACTTGAGACAGTATCACTCAACTTAGTACAAAAACTGGCAACAAAACCAAGTAGCCAAAGCTGGGAAAATGCCTCTCCTCCCAATCCGTAAATTGAGAGAAAAGCACAAAGGCAGCCAGCTGCACTGGATCCAACAACACTACCAGGACCTCTTCGTCCTTTTCTTTTCTCAGCAATCCCCTCAGCCTCTTTCTGAGCTATCTTCACCTTTGTAACCGCTGTACCCTAAGAAAGCTCGAATAATGAACTCCAATGAACAAGGAATTGCATAGAAATCAATGAATAACCAATTTGACCTCACAAAAGCATCAGTAGCCAGCGTTTTCAGGCCAGCTAACAAAGAAAGAACAAAAAAAATAGAGAGAAATTGGGCTTACAATGATGAAATAGGCAGCGACGAGAAGGAACCCAGAAGAGCCAAATGCGCGCCAAGTGAGTGTTCCGAGAAGAAAAGCAACAGCAATACCAGAGAGGGACAACCCGGAAACCAAAATCGGAGAACCCAAAAGGAAGATTAAGAGATTGCTGGCAAAAGCGGATTCCCAGGTGGGAGGAGACGATTGGATGAGACTAACTGCACTTCCAACAGCTTCTTTAACACTGCTTACATGAGAAGTAAACTTGGGGAGCCTCAGAGGACTAGAGTGAAGACGAAGATTGAGAATTGAGGGTTTTGGGGAGAGAGAATGAAGAATTGGGTATGAAGAACGACGAGGCATCATGGGAAACGTCAAAGGGAAAGTAACGCGCAGGGTTGGATCGGCCATAATGTACATTCTTCGGTTTTGTGCCAAGCCTGAATGTGAAGTCGATGTTGAAGAAGATCTTGAGGAGGAGACTGTAGTAAATGAATGCATGGAAAAGGATTTGACTTTCAAGGGCCAGAGAGCTCCATTAAGATTTTACAAGGTTCATAGCATCTTACAAAATTTGTCAACTTGTGATAAATATCAATAAATATCTATTTCAACATATAAATATTAAATAATACTCACCATTCCCTCTAACTAATTTTTTTATATATAAAAAAATTAAATAAATTAATTATTTATAACTAAATTTAATTTTTTAAAATAAATTTATAGTATATAATTATTAATTAACTTAAATCAATTAAATATAGTAAAATTAGTGTGAAAATTAGTGTGAAAAATAAAAAATGAGTGTGTTTGTAAATTTATATTATATTATATAATTTATTTGGAAAAACCAATTAAATATAGTAAAAATTGTGTGAAAATTTTGAGGTGAAGGCTTAATGATGATAATTCACTGTCTTCATACCATGTTTTTAATTTTTATGATCACTTTAAACTTCAATTTTATCGAAGTTCTAATTTTTAATACCCATTATCCTACTTAGGTAGTCAGTGACCTTTCAAATAAGTTTATATTTTTTTAAAATTTAAAAACTAAAATTTTAAATAATTAAAATAACTATCTTTCAATTAATTTATAAATTAAAATCAAAAGTTGAATTATAATAGTCTTTTAATGACTCTCTATTTTATCTTTTATTAAAAAAAGAAGACTCCCTATCTCTTTAAAGAGATAGGTTCATATTATATTATAATTATGATTAAATTCGTAATTTTTAAGTTTTTATGCCATTGGGTTCTCTTCATTTCACCCAACAGGTTTCATATATATATATATGTGTGTGTGTGTGTGTGTGTGTATGTATAATATTTCTTTTAATTATATTTTTTTCAGGAAGAAAAATTGTTCAATCATTTTTTATTTTCTTTTTCACTTTTTTTGGCCAGAATTTTTCTCATCAAATAAATATAATATCTCCTTACTTATTTTCTAATAAATTTAAAATAAATAAATAAATAAATTATAACTAATATAAAAAATAATTAATTAATTTTAATATATTAAATAGCATATAAATAAATTTAGTTTTAAAGTTTAAATTTATTTATAATAAATTAGTTTATTTATTTTTTTAATTTATTAAAAATAATTTAAAAAAAAAAAAAAGTCAATATGGAGGTGGTAATTTTCTTTTTCCCCACCTACTACCAGGAAGTAGTTTTGTGCTCCACTCTTGTTACGGCACTGCCAACCTCAACGTTATCCCAACAATCAATTGAAGATAGCGAAGGGAAGAGGCAAAGAGGAGCATCCATGGCTCTGCTCTGTGGTTCATCTTCAGTGACATTACTTTCATCTTCTGCTAAATCTTCCTATGCTTCTTCCAACATTGGGAATGCTAAAACCGCATTCATTGGGTTCCAATTAGCACCACCAAAGCCTTCCATACGGACCAATTTGCGCCTCAATTCTAGGGCAAGTTCTCAGGTGCGTTGCCAGGACCTCTCCATTGTCCCTAAAGATGAACGTTGGATGTTCGAGGAATCCGAAGTTAATGGCCCGGTACGACTCTGCTTTATGAACTATATGATTTTCTTGCCTTTCGCTATTACCCAGTTTATGGGGCTTTTAGTTGGATTCCCAGAACATGTCGAAGAAATTGCCCTGAAATTATTGGGTTATTCGTTAATGTGCAACCGAACCCAAAAGGGAAAAATTGGAAAAGTTCAACTTTTTAAGTTGACAAACATAAGCTAGAAATTGGTAGTGTTTAGGAAGTTTTTAGTGCTGATGCTCCCTCTTTCCTTTTAGTATAATCAATCCAGTTCTGTTAGTTTGATGAAGGAATGAAATGGGTAAGAGGCATGTTAGTTGGGTTTTCTTTGATATATTTGTATTATTACTAATTTAAAGTAGGCATCTCTGAGCTCGAAGTATTCAGTTTTGAAGTTGAAGTAAATTAATTTGCAGTACTTACTTTTATAAAGTTTTAAAATTCATAAAATGCTAAGCCTTTTCTTTTCTAAACTTGCGTAAGATTTAGTACCTTTTGTTTTTACACCGACGTATTCCATTTTTATGAACTTTGGAGTTTTTTCTTTGGAACATCTGGTTGCAATTTCTGGAATTGTTTACTGCATTTGAGATATAGTTTTAAACTTTGTATTCTCTTATGAGAAGTCATCAATCACCCCACTGTGTGTATATATACACAGGACATTTGGAACAAGACTTGGTATCCAAAAGCAGCAGATCATGTGAACACAGATAAACAATGGTACATTGTTGATGCTACAGATAAAATTCTTGGAAGACTAGCATCAACTATTGCAATCTATATCCGAGGGAAAAATTTGGCAACCTATACTCCCAGTGTGGACATGGGTGCATTTGTAATTGTGGTAAGGATTTTGCATTTATACATTACTGTTTTTTTAATGTACCAAATTTATTAACCACATGATGCATCCGTTGTGATGGAAGCATGATCTTCTTTTATGTAATCTGTTTATTAAAATGAAGGACTTAAGTTCCCAACAGGTTGTATATCGTCATTTCTATATATTAGAATTTGGGAACATGTGCAGTTGGATAATCAAGTATCATGGAATGACTCTTGACTATTGAACACATTTAATCGGAATTGGGCACATTGTAAATTTTAGGATTTGTTCAGTCTCATGACTCTCTACAATAGCTGGAAACTGGATAATCTATTTTATGTAAAAAAGAAAAAATGTATCTAAGACTGTACTCATATTTTCACCCAATTGTTAATGTTTTGGATTATCTGAGCCTTGTTTTGAAATTTTAGGCAATGAAGCCTGCTTCTTAATTTTGTAACTAGGATAGTGTTATCTTATATCCTGAGTTATTTATATGGTATAGAATACATTTGCATCCAAACATGCACACATATGAAGGTACATCATTGCTAAACAGAGTCTGAAAGTTTCACTTACACTTGGGATCAAAAGGTTAATGCAGAAAAAATTGCTGTATCTGGAAAAAAGAGGACCCAAAAGCTCTATAGGAGGCATTCAGGACGACCTGGTGGTATGAAAGTAGAGACATTTGCCCAACTACAGGCGAGAATTCCAGAAAGAATTATTGAACATGCTGTTCGTGGCATGCTTCCAAAGGGGAGGGTAGGTGCAATTGATTTATATCATCCTCTTCTTTTGCTGAACACATGTTAACTTGTTTGAAGAATGTACAATTAACCTGGTTTGTTGATACTGCTTTTTAATGGTACTTCTTAAGAAATATATCATTATAAATTTGATTATTATTTTTCATGAAATATGTGAGTTCATCAGCCACAACCAATGATAAACATAGTGGGAAAGGCTGAAGTGGTTGACCTGTAGTATGTAAAACATCTCAGAAAGCTAATTGGGCTTCTTATCCTCATGTTTTGTCAAAATGTGATAAACTAGTTGATGACAATTGAGGGGCTTGGAATTGAACTGATATTGATTTTGCAGTTCATATGATTTTGATATAACTCTTAGATTGTGAAGCCATTTAGTTCAAAACTACTTGGTGACTAGGTATCATGATCCAAATGTTTTTCTATTCTGGTGTTATGACGATGTTGAAATATGTTGACTCTTGACCCTACTAGTTCTCATTTGTTTTGATTAAGACTCTATATTCATACATAACATGCATATGCTTGTCTATGTATATTCACGCATATAATTTACATGTATATATGCATGTATGTATTAAGTATATTTGAGCTGAGTCTTCCCGGAATCATGTCTCCATCATGACTTTTATTGGCCTGTGCTGTGTCTGATTTTGCACATTTTTAATAGAAAATATTTTATGGAAAATAAAAAAGGTGATAATGCTCCCCCTCATATTTGGGCTCCACACCCCTGATCCATGCTCCTGTGATTGTGCACTTAAGTCAATATTTCATGCTTTGCTGTAATGTATCTCTATTAATGCTATCTTTCGGTTGAATTTACAATAATCAAGGGTTGGTATATGCAGCTTGGCAGACAACTGTTCAACCACCTGAAGGTTTATGAGGGCCCCGATCATCCTCATCAGGCCCAACAGCCCATTGAGTTACCAATAAGGGACAAAAGAATACAAATGCAGAGATAGGTGTTCTTGAAAACAGAATATGAGATATGGCATTGGTAATTGCCTTATGGTTTCAGATACTATATTAAGCTCCTTAGGTCCTACCTTGCTTTGATGTTTGCGTTGCCTGTAGAAGTATCTGATTATTGTAGAGCTTGGTTTTATTCATGGCCCTTTGTTGAATATCTCATGAATTCTTCATGTTGTAGCTGTGAGTTCTTAATCATGTAAGATTTCTTCATTATGCATTTTGTAATTGTTGTAACTTATTTGTGAAGCAAGTGTTTCATAATTCCTTTTCTTTCTCTCCCCGTTTAAAAGAATAGTAAAGTTATGAAAACCGTAAATGTGGAGTTTCTTTAAATAGTATCTATTATTAAGTTCTTAAATTAAATTATGACTGGGGAAGATCTATTAAAAATACAATAACCTGCTGATAAGTTACAAAGATTGTTCACATGTAATGTTTTCTCTGAAAACCTTGTTACAGCTCCCTAACTTTGATACTAATCTCTTTTCCTTCTCAAGCTTGGAGTTAGTATCTTATGAGTAGAGAGATTAGCTTTTACTTAGACAGTAAAACTGATAGGTAGAAGATATTTTGTTATGGCTCATAGTAATAAAGAAAAGCATAAAAATTATAAGATTGGATGCATTCATTGAGGGATTGAAAAAAAAATGTGACTGTGAATACAGGACCTAGGCTGTAAAAATTCCTAAGCTAGTGCCAAACCCTATAATCACATTGCCATGCCTGAAAATGATCCAATTAAAATTTTTTTGGGGGACACAAGATCCAATTAGATTGAAATAGTGAGTTAATCAAAATGATTGAGAATTAACTCCAAATTTCCCTTGATAAAAGAAAAAAACTACTTGTTGATATGCATAGCAAACAAGAGTTGGTTCCAAGCGTCAGGGACAACAGGAAGGCACCAATGGCTACCATCATTTCCCCTCTGACCATAAATGCCATAAACAGAGGGATGACCATCTGTCCTGAGCTGAGAAAGAGTTGTTATGTCCAACAAACTAACAGGTTTGGCTATTTGACTCAAAATTTGCTTCACTATTACTGCTGCTTTTGGTGGACCTGTTGAATACCTTGAACCATCCATGGGTCTGCTTTGTCCCCTGCATGGGCTTGAGCTTGTCCCATTCCACTCCTCTGCTCTGCTCTGTGTTATACAATTTATGAGAAGTATGTACAGGGAAAAAAATTATGAACTATCAAGTTGATATGATGTCATATTTTTTCATCTAGCTATCTAATTGGGTAAGATTCTAGTATTGTTGGGTTCAATTGGAGGTAGCTCTCCCAAATGCATTTAGATTGACCATATTAACTATAAAATTGTAGGGCCACTTTCGAGAAATAAAAAGAGCGGCCCAAGGCACGAGGATGCCATCATAATGGGTCTGACGAGTGATAGATATAAGCAACCTTATCCTATAAGTGGAGAGGTTATTTCTAAAATTTAAACCCGTGATTTTTATGTTACATGACAGCAATCTTACTGCCATGCCAATGCTCACCCTCTTTTGAGAAATGTATGGTGGAAATTATGAGAAACTATGTATGAATGCATAATAATAATGATGAGAAGAGAAGAGATTATTACTTGTAGTGGGTTGGAGAGGTGGACTAAGAAAACTTTGGTGATGTTAGGATTGACATTAGAGTCAACCCATTTTGACCATGCTCTTATTGCTTCTCTGAAAGCATCAAACCTATTCGTATCCTTCTCTATCTTATTTCCCACTTGAATGTACTCCCATCTGAAATCCACACCCAATATAATAGTGGATTCATTTTATCTTTCTTCAAGTAATAAAACTTCCAATTTGGCATTCCTAATTATTTTTTTAAAAAAAAATAATGAATTAATTTGTAGTATTAAGAGTAGCTTACGGTTGTTGGTGGCCTTTATCAAGCCACCAGTGCCAGGTATTGAAGATGATCACATTGTATCCTTTACATGAATTCCCATTCTCAAGGGAATCAAGCTTCAGAACATTCCCTATCTTCTCTTTCACTATATCTACCAAAAATGCATGGCGAGACAACATTATAGAAATCTCATACTCCTGCAAATTAAATTAAATAGTTAATCAAATCAAATAATTAATCAATTGAAGCAAACTAATTAATCAATAAGCAATGTATATAATCTCAAGCTAATTAGGAAACTGCAGAAATTGAACTCACAGGCAAAGTGAAGTTGGAGAGGCCTCCTACTCTGTGAAGAGTGTATTGTGAATGAGGAGCAGCAGCATGCAGCGTGCAGCGTGCAGCGTGCAAATCAGTGATTGCCACTGATTCAGGCTAAGTGAGTCCCCAACAAATAATATTTTCTTCCCCTTCAATTCCTTCAACAAATCTTGTCCCTTGTCCCTTCATTGCACATATATATAGCATTTAGATAAAAATACTCACTGATAAGCTCACATTTGTGGTTAAGGGTGAGATACTAATTATTCTCTTGCAATGTAGCTAGCTAGTAATCAAACAACTTTACCAACTTTGTAAACATCCAAGGGAATGAGATAGTTAATATGGAAAGATTATACATTTTCTTATTATACATATCTAGAGGATTAGACTGCGTATATAGAAAATGTAGTAAATGTTGACTTGTCAAAATTAGTGGTAAGTGATTAGCAGTATATATACAAATTTTGAGATTATTTTTCAATTCAACCGGCTCATTCTATTAACACTGGTTGTAATGAGGTAGAAGGATGCACAGCACACCCTTTCATTTTTCTTTTAAATTAGAGTGTCATGATGTTACAAACAGGATTAAACCTATGACTTTCGACTAACAGAAAAGTTTTTATGTCATTAGGTTACAAGCTCATTAGTAATTTTCATTTTTATTATAAGTAACAATCTTTAACCCTACTTTCACCAAGCCACTAAGTTCATAAAACATAGTTATAGAGATAGAGGGGGGGAAAAGCAGAGGTTAAAACCATCCCTACTAAGAACAACTAATGGGCAATAATCTGAGGAAACATTTTGTTAAACTTTTTAGATTTCATTTTTATTTTGAAATGCTGTGAAACCCGAAAATGTAATGCCTCCAAAAAAGCACAAACTTAGAAACCAAGAAAGAGCAAGAGAATGAAGAACGTCAGTACATCACCTAGGGAGAGTACAAGCGTCAGGCTGCCATCCATATTTCTGTTAGAAAATGTCAGGGCGTCCATTTTTCTGGCAATCAGACTCTTGTTCAATGAAAGACAGCTTGAAGCTTTGCAGGGAGGATATGTCTCATAATAAACCCACCTTCCTTAAAAAATATGACACTTCCTTTTCACTGCTGATGATCCTCCTGATGAATCACCATTATCATCACCATGATGATGATGATGATGTCTTGCACTCTCCTTCCATTGTTCAAGCACTGTCATTGCACTGCACTTGTAAATATTTCATATTATTGGAACAATAATGAGTAAATGATGATGGTGATGATAGTTTCTGAAACCCACATGAACCCATTTAGGGTTTTTATGGCAAAGGAAAAGGAAGAAAATGTCAAGAGCTTTGGTGATTAAAGTGAATATGTGTAGTGGAAAACTGAGAATGAGTTGTTTCTTCTATTTGTAGGTATAGCTCCAAACATGTATGTATGGAGGAGGAATGAGGATAGTTGTTATTTGGTTTGTTTGAATGTGTTTGTTGCACTTCAAGACAAAGCACACACCACTTTTCAATTTATTGCCATTTATACAAGTTTCTTTTTCTTTTTTCTTTTTCTTTTTTTCTTTTTTTGTTTTATTTATCTAGATAGAACATGTTTGTTACGTTCCGAATGTATTTATTTGATATCGGTTTAGTGACCATGGTCTCCGTTAATAAACTTCAGCTCTCTTTCATTATTAAGAAAGAGTTATTAGTTAATAAGTGTTCCATCCACTTGCAAATGAAATGTTAAATTATGTTCTACCAGCAATCAAATTCTTAAATAAATTATTAATTAAAATGTCTCATTCAATTTTTTCACTCTCATTCAATCTTTTCACTAACTTAACAAATTAGTTGGGAGGGTCGAAAAAATTTTTCTGAGTTAAATTTTAAAAAATTAGTGAAGTGAGGTTAAAAGATTTTAATTTTTTTTATCATTTTATCTTACATATTATCTGTATCAAAATTTTATAATTCCATTTCTCTAATTTTTTTAAATTCAACTCAAAAAAAAATCCCACTCATTTAAATCTCTTATATCAAACAGATCTTGAGAGTTTTCTTTAATTTTTATCTACCATTTTCAAATGATTCTATACTATCTTATTTATCCTCTTCACTTACGTATTTTAATAATTTGTATTAAAAACTATCTATTTGATAGAGGAGAGTTTAGGAAAAAAATATATTTAAAAATAAAAAACATATAGATTTCGGTATAATATTTAGTATCAAAATTTTCATTTAGTTTTAACATTTAGGGCAATATAACTCTTATATATCATCTCTCAAAACTTTTGGGTTGTGATTTGAAAAATTGAAGAGCAAGTTTATTAACAATTATTATATCTAAAATGGAACTTTTTCTCATGACGTTCTTGCAATATCATCAAAATATGTGTGTGTGCGCGCGCGCGTTAGTTTGAGTGAGATGTCTCTTTTGCAAATCGTCTATTAAGTCTCACATTACCAATCTAAATCTAAACTTGTCTAATCTAATCATAGCTTTGCCACTTTGTGTGGAAATTAGCAAAACAATTAGGAAGAAAACTTATAGCATCAATTTTTCCTAATATTTTACTCCTAAGTGTTTCTTTGAAATCACTTTATATATATCCGTTACGTAAGGTGCACTTTATTTCCCACCAGCTCCTGCCTCACGCGTTTGCTTCTTTTCTTAACATTTTTCTTTTATTCCCACTTTAATATATATATATATATATATATATATATATTCGTAAAAAATTATTTGAGATGATTCAGATATATATATAAAAAAATCTATTAGAGACACCGGTAAAAATAATAAATTAGACATTATAGAGGTCTCTGAAAAAAAGTAGAAAAAAATAAAAACAAAATATTCAATATAATAAAGTTTTAAAATAGAACTAACGTATATAAAGATTTAGTTATTAATATAATAAAATTGTGGTATTCAATTCATATATAGCCGATCTTATCCACTAAAATAAAATTTATAGTTATATTTGGATCCTTCCCTTTCAAGTAAATGGATATGAAATAAAGAAAGTGAATGGACATATCAGCAAATATATCGTTACACTGAATCTTTGACTGCTTCACTTTAACTAAGTAAATGGGTTATCCCCAGAAAGAGAAGAAGCGATCTTTGAAGTGACTGATTATAGATTATCAATAGGTATGTACGTAGTAACAAATAGCATCATTTGGAAATTGATTATTAATTAAAACGGATCAATATTCATTATTTTAATTGTTTTAAAGGATTGGGAGAGAGACAAAAAAAATCTGATTTTAATAGTACCATTTGATATAATTTTTAATATTTTATATTTATTATTTTTAACTATGCAATTTGTTTCTAAACAAGAGATAAATATATATAACGATGAGACTCATTTCATATAGAGCCATATACTATTGTCCGCTCGTTATGAATTATAATTTTATGATTAAAAAATCCATTTAATAGGTGGAAAAAAAAAACAGACCTCACAAGTACCATATATTCATCCACGCTACATCTTGCTATCTTAATTTGTTTAAATTAACATAGAGAGAAGCGAATTTTATTTTTATTTATTTTTGTAAATTAAAGTTGAGAGATAAAAGTCAGGTAACGTGATATAATTTATATTTAGATAGATTTTTAAAAAAAAATCAATTTAACATAAATTTATTTAGATAATATATTAAAAATTAATTTTAAAATATTAAATTAAAAGAAAAACTAAAAATCAAAAGCTAAAAGTAAAAAAAAAATATTTTAACTTTAAAGTGATTTTTAAATAAAAAAAAATCAATTATCTGTAAAACTATACTAAATATTACATATTAGGTCAAAGTAATTTTTTAAAGCAGAAAAATCAGTTTGACACCACAGGAAAAGAAGCCCTAAGCTTCTTGAGATATAATTGATTGATTATTATCTTGGAATATTAATATCTATTATCGAATCAAATCATGATGAAAATTGAGTTCATGTTGTGTATTGAGCCACTTGAGAGCAATTGGTTTACTACAACCATCCATCCATCCATCCATGTGCATTTTACTTGTACGCAATTGGTTGAAGTGTGACCATATATATTCCTCTTGATGGGATTGGTAGGTTACATCAAATTGAAAATGCAGCCGATTTTGACATTTTGTAGCATCTCTTTCTCCCACTTGTGCTGCTCAACCCCACCAAAAAAAAAATCAATAATACAAAGAAAACACAAATACCTTCATATAAACTCAATCTAAGACCATAAATTCATTATCCAAAATTTCACATACATGCATACACAACATGTTTTTACATTTTACCAATAGTTTTCATCATAACCATAATAGGTCCTATCTGGTTTAGTTTCTAGAGAAAAGTTAATAGAAAAAAGATGATTTAAAAGTGATTATGGATAAAAGCTTTTAGAATAAAAATGATTACGAAAGAATAAGTATTTATATAGTTATTACAGTAATAACTTTTTAAATAGGTAAATTATTAGAAAAAATATATATTAAAATGATAGAGAGAAAATACAAGGATAAAGTGATTATTCCATAGCCTAAAATCATTTTTATCACTTAGAAATTATTCCCACAAATTTATCCCAAACTATAGTTTAATCTAATTTTTTTAAAATATTTAATGATTATTTATTTAATTTTTAGCACAAACTATAATTTAATTAAAAAATATTTTTCAAACCATAGGCAAGAAACCTTAAATCCTTCTCTCTATCATTATCCCATGTCCCATCAAGTTGAAAATGAAATAAATTTTGATATTATAGTCATCATTTTCTCCTGTTTATGCTGTTGAACTCTACAAAACACATGATACCAAAAGAAAGACAAATAAACCCAACCTAAGACCATACATTTATTATCCAAAATTTCGCATACGCATGTTTTTATATTCTACCAGCAATTCCATCTTAACCATAACATCTCTATCTATATCCTAGATTCCATCAAGTTGAAAAATGCAACAGATTTTGACATTGTACGCATCTTTTTCTCCCACTAGTGTTGCTGAACCCCAAAGAAGAAGAGCGCGCCCACGCAATACAAAACAAAGTATATGCAAACCCTCGAATAAACCTAATCCAATCTAAGATCATATGTTCATTAATTACATGTAATGAGTATAAATTCTTGCGAGAATCACATCCTAAATATCAGCTGATAGAGTTAGAGTCTTCTAAGGTCATTCTTTCCAGATCACTTTCATAATATGAGACTCATGACATTATCCAAAATTTCACATAGGCATATTTCTATATTCTACCAACAGTTTCATCGTAATCATCGCATTGTGTTGTTGAATCCCACAGAAAAACCTTCTCTTATGAGAATACGAAAGACAACACAAGTTAAAACAAATTAAATAAAGCCAAATGAAGTTTATAAGAATCTAATTAAGGCCATATGTCCATTTATTTCTATATATATACTCTTGCATGATAACCATGCATGCATGCATGCATAGCATCTCCATCTATATCCGCACACACCACATCAATATCATCACAAGTTGATGAGGAACCTATAAAGTATAAAACAATATTCATATAATGCATTTTACTGTAATTATTTTGACAATATTTAAATGAATCTGGATCACACATTCATTTCACTTGCGTGTGTGTGTATATATATGTATTCAAATATGATTATAAAGTTAAAAGCAACCTCAATTATTTGTTGCTGCCTTCACCATTCAATACCACTTTGAGGGAGTAAACTAATGAAACTTATATATCATTAATTAATAGCTATTTGTTAAATTAAAAAGATTTGAATTCTATAAATTTTGGTAAAACTAATTCGAGTTCAATAGTTTGTATATTATTTTCTGACGTTTTAATGTTCTTCCATGCATGATACAATGGTACGTTACTTTTGCTTGAACAAAAAGGAAAATAAAAATAATAAATATGATCAAGATATATAGGAACGAACCAAAATTCTTTCAAGTGTTGTACACGGCAATGAGAAGTGGCATCAATTGGATAAAGCCTTGTTTGGTAGTGATCGGATAAGATAAGTAGATAAGAACACACACACACATCATGGTAATTGGATTTGAACCTAATTAATTAGCATGCATATCTTATTCAATTTTTTCATTAATAAATACATATCAATTCACTTTTTTCTCATCCACGTTTGTATAGAAAAAATATTTTAAAAGAATTATTCTCAATTAAATCTTAAAAATATTTTCATCAGAACACAAATGATTTTTACCTTTCTCAATAAGTGCATTTATCAATATTCATACTTGTATTCTTCTTCCACCAAAAAAACACACTTCTACGATAGTGTTTTAATTTAATAGTTGTTTCAAACATGTCTGCTACTTTGTTGTCTTGCCTAATATAATGAGCGAAAAATTATTCTCTAATTAACAAAAAATGAAAGAATAAATATATATATTGAATAATTTTTGTATTAACAGTTAATCTCAATATCAATATAAAACATAAAGTTCATTACAATTTGAACCATTCATAAGCTATAAACAAGCTAAGACGATTATTATTAATCTTTTCTGGCTTCATGCAGAAATGAGGCCCACTTAATAATATTTATTGTATATTGATTTGATCAAACAATATATTGAGGATAAGGAAAGATTTAACATCATCATCAAGATGGCTTAGCTTTCATCCTAAATAATAAAACTTCAAACCGTACATCTATTTATGTGTGTGTGTGTGTGTGTGTGTGTGTATATATATATATATATATTATGACTCAATATTATGTTTATCTTCAAAGAATAAGGTTGTAAAGAATCTCATTCCATGTATCAGGAACACCAGCAAGACACCAATGGCTACAATCCATTCCCATTTCTCCGGTTAGTCCATAAACGGAAGGATGTGCGTCTTTTCTCATAAGTGATAGGGTTGTGATGTCTAGCAGAGTCACCGGTTTCTTGATCTTCCGAAGCACGCTCTTTAGCACAGCCACTGCCGCCGGCATGCCTCCAGGGTATGTGTTTCCGGGCACTGGTGTTTGTTGCCTCAAACATCCCTTGGCTGTTGGTTCCCCCCATAAAGTACCACTGGATAAAAAAAAAGTGTTTGACAAAAATAAGGTAAGTCTCATCTCTTCTACAAATAACACTAATAACAAATCATAAAAACAATATTGAAGGAAATGAAAGAATGAAGTAGAGCTCACTTGTAGTGAGAAGGAGAAATGCCTTGAAAGAAGACTTTGACTTTGGAAGGATCAATGTTGGTATCAACCCATTTGCCCCATGTTGTGAGTGCTATCTCAAAAGCTTTCATTCGATCCATGTCTTTCATAATTTGATTCCCCACTTGTATGTAATCCCATCTGAACATAACATTAATTAATAATTCAATATATGATTTACGAATTAAAGATATCAAGCATGTCACATGGTCAATCTACTGAAAATCAAATAGATCATTGAACTGTTAGAGATAATACTTCAAGTTTTGAATCTAAGATCAATTCGAGCATAATTAAAATAATTTAATTTAATTTAAATATATAAAAATATCTATATATAATTCTAAAAATATTAATTTTAAATAAAAATATTAATCCACAAATAAATATAATAATCATATATAAATCACTTAAAATCTGACAAAATAGTTATTAAAATATAAATATAATAAATTGTTATTTGTTTTAATTTTATAAATGATTTCTTTTTAAGCTCGATAAAAAAAATATAAAATTTAATATGATCGATCTATTTAAAACTCTTAATCAAACCGAATAAGGAACTGGTTTATAATTTATTAGTTTGAGAAAAAATAAAATTTAATCTGATCAATTTACTCAAAACTCTTGACCAAATCAAATAAGGAACTGGTTGATTGGTCTGATTGATGAATCCAAATTGAGTTTTAATAGGATGACTATAATATAGCCAAACATTTGAAACAAGGGGAGAAGAAGATAGGAGTAGAATCAATGGAAAGAGGAAAGAAAGTATGGTGGACTTACGGTTGAGTGGGTCCCCTACGGTACCACCAATGCCAAGTGTTGAAGATAAGCATATCGGCTGCTTTCCACAAGCGAGACCCCACAATGGAATCAAGCTTCAACACTCTTCCAATCTTCTCTCTCACTACATCCACTAAATACACGCTCCTATCTACCATCACCTTCAATTTGTACTCCTGCTCAATCCATTCATTCACTCATTATCTCAGCCCTTTTCATCATAATTCTTCTCAATATACCAATCATATACATATAATGATATATTCTTTGTGAGTTTCCAATCCAATTTTACTATAAGTAGTAATTATGCTGAGATGCCATTGCATGACATTATTATTATATGATGAATTAATCCAAATGCATGCTATTATTTCCATTTTTAATATAAGAATCAGGTAACAAATGAGTATAGCCTAAATAAAATTAGTTAAATTTCTTATTTATAAAAAATATATATTTGTTTTCCTAAAATATTATTTTTTAATTATTTGCATTGGAGTTGCCTCTTCATGAAAACTCTCTTAATATGTACAATCAATAAAAATAATTATAAATTTAAGATATAAAATATATTAAAATATTATATTTATAACTAAAATAAATCACATAATTAGCTCATACTTTTAAAGTTAGGGAGTGTATTTTTTAGTCATATTTAAGACAAGGCTAATTTTGGTTGCGTAGAAATAAATTCTAACATATATATATATATATATCCATCTTGATTTGAAGTAGACACCATGGATCAATAAATTTTACATTTTTTAATACAACTCACTAATGAAAAGCAGAGAGGACCACCACACTAGCTAGCTTGCATATTTATATACGAATTGTTTATTTTGTCTTATCCTAAAAACACATGCTCTACACCAACCAATATTTTGTGTTTTATGTGCAACACGGACAAACAATCATGAATGAACAATGGGAAGAAGGAAGGAAGCAAGGTTAATTAAATTAAAGAGAACAAATAAAAAAGGGAATAAAATCACATGACATCCTTGGTACGTGTATTATTAATTAAAATAAATAAATAAAATGAATAATAATGATTATTATTATTACCGTGAAAGTAAAAATGGAAACAGATCCAACTCGAGTCAAAGTGTAATTAGAGTTTGGGACTGAAGAGTGAAGCATGCAAGTCAAAGACTGCCATTGATTGAGACTCAGAGAATCTCCAACGAACATTATGCTCTTTCCCATCATCCTCCTCAAGAAATCTCTCCCATTGAATCTGTTCATTTCATTTCCAACACATATTCTAAAGTTTGGTCAAATAATAATCATTTTCTTTTGAAAAATGAATACATGCAATTTCAATTCATTAATGAATACCAGAAAGTTACCACCTTTTTTTTCATTCCCACCAATGAAAAATAATGAACTGATGAAATGCAATGTAGCCATACGCAATATGTGATCAACTTTTCTCTTGAGGAATCATTTTTGGTGAACAAGTTGTGAAGGAATTTAATTATAACATATATATAAAAAAAAAATGTGTTTTCAGCCTTTTTCATGGAGGACAGGAAGGGAATAAAACGAGAAGAGAGGGGGCAGTAAGGAAAGAAGAGTAAGGCACCGACAAAATCACAAGGAAAGGGGAGAGTGAGAGGCGGGAGAGTGAGAATCTGAGGCAACGCAACCACACTTTTTCCGATACAACTGTCGGTGCTCATTGGTTGCCTAAATGCTGTCACGTGAAACTTTTATTCATTCATTACTGCTCAACAGCCAAACATTCCCCCCACTGCTCTCAGCATTTCCCTGTTGTTTTTATTATTTTTATTATTATTATTTATCAATATTTTCTCTTTGTTTTAATAATTTAAATATTTTACCATAAACATTTTAAACTTTGATAGTTATATAAATAACTTCCTAATTTACGTAATTTAAACTACACTTTTATAAGTCAACATATAATCATTATATATATTATTATACTGTTTAGGTAGATTTCATATTTATTTATTTTTGTATAATAATTAAAAATGGTGAAAGCCAAATCAACATATCGTGATTAGGGTTGACCCCTATCTAAAATATATCGAAATTTCAAATTTTATTTTAAAAGCTGCTTTTTATAAAGTGGTTTTTTCTTAAAATCCTAAAACGGTTAATTTTATTAAAACAAATGACATAAAAATATTATTTAAAATTGACTCTATTAGAATTAAAAGACGGAAAAGATTATTATCGAATAAAAAATACTGAAAAGATATTCTACAAAATTAAATGATCAAGCTAAAAATTTGTATGAAGTTAGGAGGCTAAAGTTATATTTTTACGTGTCATAAATATAATTATTTAATACTATAAGTGGGGGCAAAATTTAGGATTCCTGATGCAATTTTTTTTTTTGTTGAAAAACGGTGGCATAATTCATGAATGAGATGTAGCCCGTTGAAATTGGAAATTGTGGTATTAAAATTGTTTGGTATTATATAATTTCTTTCATTAATATTGGGAAGTGGTAGGTGGAAGAGGGAGGGGAAGGAGGAGGAGAAAGAAGGGGTCACCTGAGTAAGTTGCAGGAGCGGGGCTGCCATCTGTAGTGGGAATAAATCCGGTCAGGGCGGCCGTTTCTCTCGCAGCTGAACTCCTGCCTCACAAACTGACACGTCGACTCCTCATACAACGGATACGATTCGTCCCTCGCCCAGGAGCCCGAAAACAGATCGCACCTCCCTCCGACCCGATCCGAATACCCATCCCCCTTCCCCGCCCGGACCAGAACCAGAACAACAAGAAGCACAACACAAGAAGAACTGTATGGAAGCCGCGTAACCATTTCTGAAACGCACCGTATTCTCTCTCTCTCTCTCTCCCTAAGCTTTGCCTGGGAAAGAAGGAGAGAAAAGGTTATGGCAATGAAGCCAAAGAAGAATGAAGAAGAAGACGAGATGTGTGTGTGTGTGTGTTTCGCGCCATTTGAGAGGGAAGGCATTAATCTGATATATATACGAGGAAGGGGTGTGGTGGCGCCTGCATGGGCCCTTTTTCTGCCTAACGTTGGTACTATGCTTTTGGGAAAATTTTATTTTCTCATTCATTTACTTTTTTCCCCCCACAATGATTGGACTGTTTTTTTTTTCCAATGTGAATATTCATTGTTTTTTTTGTCCAAATGTGAATATGTGTTGTTATTATCTTTTGTTATGTAGTCCCTTCGTATTTATTATAAAACATTTTAACAAAAAAAAAAGATATGAATGCTTCTTGTTATAAATCAGTCTAATAAAGATATTAATTAAGTGTTTCTAATATCACTCATATTTAAATCATTAACTTGAAGATATAATGTAATATAGAGTTAAAATTTTCTATTAAACTATAAGTAATTAAATAAAAAAATTATTATATTTTTAGTTAATGACTTAACTACCTTTTATTGATTCTAATGGAGTGGAGTTAAGGACTTTAATATTTTTATTTAACTTAAACCCACATAAAAAATAGTACACATGATACAATCTTATTGAAAAACTTGATTAAATAGACCATATAAAAAATTTGATGTAAGTATAGTCCTGGTTAAAAATAGTAAAATAAATTAATTTTAAAATTTCTCTCAATAAAATTTATTCATTATAAGAGGTTATTTAATTAAGTAGGAATTTGTTTTGTTATTGGCTTGGGAATATCAAAGCAAATTGAGGAACCAGAAATATGTAAGTATAGTCACTCTATAACCAGAGACTAAATTCGAGTCACATTCAAAAACATTATCTTTAAGAGTTACTCTGTAACAACTGGTAAAATAAAGGTGAAGCAGCACTCTCTAGAATTAAACAGATTCTTTTTGCATAACAATAAAATAGAATCTATTGGAAGTAAATAAACTCATAAAGAATGAGCAAGAGAGTACAAGCATTGTCATGTGTGTTTTGAGCAATTCTTGTGTACTCCTTTTATAGGCACAAAGAGATATGAAAATACACAAGTTGCATCTATAAGAGATGACCCTTCATTTGCCCAAAATAGTGTGAAGCATATCGAGCATTTGGGTCGCATCTTTCTGTCATCAACGATTCCTTCCCAATGGTCATAATGTTAAAATTATCTAACAGTTAAAAATATTAACTCTTCGAATTCCATTTTGACGATAGGAATTTAAGGACTTTCTATTTAAATATATGAAAAAGATTATTTTTAAAAAAATCAAAAATATTTTTTATAAAAAAATACCCAAAATTCGCTCACAGGGGAGAAGCTACTGGATTTCAATTGAATTTCCCATTGATAACCCATTATCATATGTGTGAACCCACCTCCCTTCTATACTTATTTACTAGCACATGATTGTATCTTATTATTTATATATTTGAGCCTTCACTCTCTCAAACAATATGAGACTTTAATTCTTTTGACACACCCATATTTCACAATAAAATAAACTTTGATGGTGATTAAGCATTATTATTTTTTTAAAAGAAATACAAATAGTATAATTTACTTATCACATGTGGTATAATAGAAAGAGCTAGAACCCATTCAATTGTATGTATAAATATTTATATAATAGAAATGGAATCTCCATAATAAACAAAGCCTTAATTACGTGTTATTGGGGGGATTATATAATCACATACTCTATGTAAATAGGAAACATGAAAATAAAGAAGTGATGGGAGGCCGACTATTTTAATAATTGAAAATCTTATTAGTTAAATACATCCAAAATCATTCAACAACTAATTAATGATTAATGCTATTCAGTAAACAAAACAATACTAAATTCTAACTAATAAAAGTTTTTAACAAACATTTATACTTGTTAATTGCAAGGCGTTATTAGTTGTTAATTTCTTTATGTTAAAATTGCCAATTCTAATGGGACGGATAGTATAAGAAATTAATTAACAAGTAATATTATAAAATTTACTGGTATTTTACGTAAGAAAATGAGTTCATTTCTTGTGAAAAAAAAAAAAAACAGAAGGGACCGTGAGCAAACAAGGACCATGGTTTTGGGAGGAATGTTTTAGAACAATTGGCATTTCAAAATTTATTTATATTTTAGAGACTTGGGACATCATTAGCATTTGTGGATTTCATGGCATTTTAGTGTAGTTACGTAGATCTTTCAAAGAACTTGGAAGTAATTTTCTCTATTATTGATATTGATAATTTATTTTTGAGGGTAGAGGGTAAAATATCAGGCAAAAATGAAGGGGAAAAAAGTATGTCAAGGAAAAATGAGAGTCAAGTTCTGGTTTATTTTGTTATTCCAATTATTTCACACATGAGATCTAAATCTAACTGTTTTTTTTTTCCTTTGGGTGAAGATGCAACCACCTTCTTGCCTATGAATAAGTGGGAATTGGGAAAGAGAAGCAATGATTGGGTACGCGGAGGTGCATGGTAGGGAAGAGCAACATTGCCTAGGCAGACTGAGGGTGTTTGGCTGTCGGGCGAAGAAGTGAATGGAGTGGGCCTGTTTGGTTACGAAGATTACCGAATTCCGTTGTGATTGAACTTCAGTGGATCACTCCTAATTTTAGATTGCGTGATCCCTCACTCTCAACTGTCGAGTCGTTTCATTGTCTTCCCTATCCAAATTCCACCCTAGTAGCAATATTTGATTACTATCCTCACTCAATATTCTACATTTATATATATGTATATATATGTATATATATATTTAAAAATAAAGTAAAAAAATTATAATTCTATGTCAAAGCCATGCCTTATTTTTGTATGGATTTTTTTCTATCTTTTTTCAAATGTACTGATAAGTGAGTGATATGTAGTCGTATTCTTCTTCTTGTAAAAAAATAGTTTTTTTTTAAAAAAAAATTATGTGATTCTTATGGGTAAAATGAGTTTTCCTAGTTAGTTTGAAGAGTTCAACAAAAAGTTGAAACTTACAAGAGAGAAAGAGATGGAGGGGTGGCTCATCTCCATCGGGTAGGTCCAAATAATATAAAAGTGGGGTCACATTTGTCTTTTTCACTTCCCCCTAATTTTTGTATATCAAGTATTATTTCAGACTTATCTCAAATTCTTTGCTTTCTGCTAAAAATATTTTTACGAATTGGTATTATATTATATTATATTTATAAATTTATTCTTGAAAACCATACATTATTTTTTTAAAAAAAATTATTTATTTGTTTCATTTTTAAAAATAACGAAAAATAATTTTAAAGAACTCTTTTTTTTTTATATATATATGGAAATGGTGGGAGTACCAAATTTCGAACCCGTCATGATGGAATGCTTGTAAAAGAACTTTCCACAAAACCACAGGCGAAATGGGCGTTTTAAAGAAAAATAACAATTAATCATAACTTACTTTTTCATGTGGACTGACTAGCGCTTAAAAGAGCCCAGTTGGCCTCATCAACCCAACCCAACTTGAAACCCAAAACAGACTCCCCCCTAAAATTTTGAATCCTTTGTTACTTCCGTTTTTCTTATTTATTTATTGAAGAGTGGCTCTTTACAAGTCTATACATCTTCTTCTTGAAGTGAGCTTTAAATAGTATGCAAATAAACAAAATTCAAAATTATTCTTTTTGCTATCCACTAAGCATAGGTGAGAGTACTGTCAAGTACTAGATATGGACAACCATTTAAATGGAAATTTTGACATTGGTTTGCCAATTATGAAGAACTAGTCTCGTTAACTAGATCTAATCCACTGTTGGTAAATTTTGAAATTATTCTACTAATGTAAGTAGCAATTACATTGTTAAAGTGAAGAAGGAAGGAACCATTCATGAATGCAAAAGTTGGTGACGGTATGATAGTTTCAGGCCAAGAATTCATATCAAAGTTTGCTTTATGCAACATAAATGAATTATTTTTTATATTAAGATAACGTGGGAGTTTGGTAATTAATTTTGATAAGAGTTTGGTAATTAATTTCTTTTATATAAATTAAAAAAATTAAATAATTAATTATAATTAATATAAGAGTTTGATAATTAATTTTAATAGATTAAGGGTTGCATAATATAATTTTATATTATAAATTTATATATGATCATAATTAATAAATTTATTTAAGTTTTTTAAAAAATAGAGTTTAAGTGTTTTTGTTTGTCCACTCGATTTACTAGAATTTTATCTTGTCTATATCCAGATTTGATCTGCGTCGCGTATCTAGCTATAGTGGGTGAGTCTTCCAACGAGGATTTTTTGCATACACCAAGGCTCAAACTTAAGACCTTAAATAATACCGAGCTTTTTACTACTCAGATTAACTTATGTTGGAAAGTGTAGTCCAAGTTTTTTTTTAGTACAAAAATTTTTGGAAAGGGGTTGGGCTCATCCACGATCCAAGGGCAGGGCGAAGTTTCTCTTCTTCCTAGGCGATACCAATGTCAGGTAGGGTGAGCCGTCTATTACCCTCAGGCGTAAATCTATGTACCCAGGAGTTAGGATACTTCCCCAAGCGCTGCGACTGGAACCACAACAAAGTGATACTTCTCAGGGTTCAAACACATTCTAAATAATCGTATGTCTCACCCCTTGACCAACTGAACCTACGTACGAGAGGTAAGTGTAGTCCAAGTTGTTGCCGTGGTTGAGGGGCATGATATCACTGTACGTCTTGTAAAACCCTATCCTGTCCGCCAACCGGTTATCTGGGCCATGCCCGCACTCTGGCCCACCGTTTATGATGTTGGTGATCACCCCGTAACCGGCACCCTTCCTGCCGCCTTGTCAGCCGCGGAAGGCGTCCACATTGATGATGGCGTCATGGCTGGAAGGCTTATTGCGCTGGGCCGTCATCCAGAACCATATGGCGGTCTTCAAAGATATCACGGCGTCCGTCGCCACCAGATCTGTGTTCCTCACCAAGTCCACTCCTATCGCCCTTCCCGCCCGATCGTAGTTGTAGAAGCTGTGTCACAATCAACTTCACACTGTAAGTCCCACACTAGTGTCTAGGAGAGAAATTAAAGAGGGACGTAGAGAGAGGGGCTGAGGTCTCAGCTGCATCTCAAATTTTTTTGGATGTTCTCTAAATATTTTTTCTTTATTCTTTTCATTATTAAATTTTATATAAAATAAGTAAAATTGTGATATCTTATAGGCAAAATATGGCCTTATTTTTTAATTTTTATGATGTTTTACAGATTAAATACTTTAAACTATAAAAAATTAGAATATTAAATCTGCACCATTATTTTAAAGATCTTTAACAAATCATAAAAAATTGAAAATGTCATTTTTTTATTATAAGATAATAAAATTTTATTCATTTTATATAGAAATGATGATAACAAAAAAAAAACATCTGGGAAGCATCTAAATAATAGGTGCAGCTGTGAGGGCACATATCAGTCGAGGGAGAGTAATTAGTAATTACTGTGTGAGTTGAATGGGTGTTCCGCGGCCATAATATCCAGAGAAAGCAGTGTTAGAGCCCTCCCTCACAAAGCAATAGCCCCACGCATAATTAAGGACCATCGGGTGCACTATCCCATCCGCCGGATGTCTCGTGCGACGTCTGCCCGAAGAAAGCGGCGAGTTCCCTCTTGCGGGTGGCGTCGTCACCGGTGGTACCGAACCCTGAAAACGACCTGGCTGCAGTTATGAAATCGTCGTAGGTGAAGAAGCCCTTCCCCTGGCACGCCCCGTCGTTTCGGCGTTTCAGCATTTGCTCGAACAGGGAAGAGGTTATGATGCTGGCGACATTGCCGCCGCCGCTTGGGGTGCATTGGCTCTCTGGCAGTTGATTGAGCAGTAATCGTTGGTGGATCCGCAATAGCCGTATTGGCTGCAACAGAGACCGTTGGGGCATAGAGCTCCACCGGCTTGCCTTCCGCACTGTTTTGGCGGAGGCTTTTAGCATCACTAAAGCTAAGCTAAGGCGAACACTCGCACATATCTGGTCACCTTCATCGTTGCTTACGGCGGTGGGGTGGGTATATAATGAGCATTTGCAATGCTCTCTCTCTATATTAAAAATGTACCGTGTACCGTATTCTCTTTCTTGTAAAAATTTAAAATATATAATTATATTTTAAAAGATGTGATTCTTTAGGTATAATGAGTTTTTCTAGTTTGTTTGGAGAAATCTATCCGGTAGGTCCTATAATAAATAATATAAAAGTGGGTCACATTTGTCTCTTTCACTTCCCCTAATTTTTGTATTTGCTTTCTACTAAATATATATATATATATATATTATTTTTTTTAATATAATATATAATTAAAAAAATAATATTAATTTTAAATAGAAACTATATTTTTTATATTTATTAATTTTTTAAATTATTTTTATTGATATTTTCTCAACAATATCAAATAAAAAAAATGAGTTAAAAAAGATAATTAGAATATTTTAAAAAAATATATTATATTAACTAATTTCTTTAATCTAATTAAATAGATTAAATAAATTATATATTAAGGTAGACATTATTTTTTTAAAAAAACTCATTAACTTGTTTCATTTTAAAATCTATGATTTAAGGCTAAAATTAAAATGAGAGTAAATTTAAAGAATTAAAGATTATATTAACCTTAACTAAAATTCAAAATATTTAATGCTGCAATTCTACACTTGCACGAGCAATTATTAATCCTCTTTTGTGTTTTCTTAAATTATTTTTTATGTTTAATTGCAAAACCCAAAATGCTAGAGTGGATGATATTGATTTAAAATGATAATTAATGCTTTTAATGAAATTTGATTCCCTTTTTAGTGTCCCAAAATGCTGATAACTGTCATTGGGACACGTATGGAGACTTATTATTCATTTTCAAATTTATGATTAACATATTTGATGCAAATTTTTGCCCGAAAATATTGAATATGCAATTTGATTCAATATCACTGAAATATTATTTTGTTACCAATTTAAAACGGCATAACATCGTGGTTCTGATATATTCCACCGTACGTTGAATGCGAATATTTTAGATCGATTGATATAATTATAAGTTATTGAGAGATATTAATGTATGACAATAATAATTTTCAAATTATTTATATATATTTGTTTAATCAATTTAATGTGTGTTTTCTTAAATTTTGAAATTTAAGCAAGCAAGGACCATCGAAATTAGTAAGAAGACGCAGAAAGATGATGCCAACAACAACAAAGCACCAAGCTAAATGTTGGTTATAATGGGGCGGATTCAATATATGTGTAAGTCAATTTACAATGTTTCTTGGTCAAATAATCAATAAAAAGTAGTACATTATTAATCAGTAATGTTTAAGTAATTTTATAAATGTTATTTAAATATATCTAAATTAACTTCGATAAATCTCCATAAATCAACTAACATAAGCTTTTTTGTATAAAAAAATTATATACTTACTTTAAGACAAATGAACATCATAATAATAGTAGCTATAAATTCTAAAATTAAATTTGGTAATATGATATAGTTAATAATATAAAAAAATAAACATCGTAATACTTGAACGAATATATTATTCATTTAATTAATACCATAAATAAGTATTATGATCTTGATTTCAAAAGCGTTTAAGTAATACTCATAAATACATAACCGTTAAATTAAGTAAATAATGGAATCAATGAATAAGATGGTGTATGGAGAGATGTATTTAAAAGAATAGTACGGAGAGCATCCGAATTTCCATTTGTTTCTTTAAAGAATTCAAAGTTTTGGTTTAAAATCATTCATCCTCTCTGAGTTTTTCCTTGTCTTTCCCTCCAACACACATATCCTTCTTCCTCTTTCTTTCTGTTTGGTTTCTGTCTGCATTCTCCTCCTCCTCCTCAGATTGCAACAACAAAAATGGAGTTTGTGATTTCAAGCTCTAAAATTTTCTCTCTCTTCATATTGGGATGCTTCTTTTTGAACACCTTCCATGGTCAACTCATACCAGATGATGAAGGTACTCTCGTTTCTTAACCTTTCGCAATTCTTAATATTAATTACATAATTAATTATACATATCCCTTCAATCTTTAATAAAAGAATCAGTTGACTAATTTATATATATTTAAAAAATTAGATTAATTAGTTAATTATAATAAGTGTGACACAATTTCTATAAAATACTTATACGTAATATTATATCATATATCAATTCATAAGTTAGACAGTTTAATTAGAGAAAAATAATAAATATATGAAAAAAATAGATTAAGATATTATATTTAATATAAATTTAACTTTTAAACTAATTCTTATATGGAGGACAGGGTATTAAATAAGAACATGAATTTTTCAACATGATAATTGGAAATTATGAGCCTAATATAAGACGAAATTTATCATTATGTTGGAAGCTAAACCTAGAGGGTTAATCCCAAACTATATACCACTTTCAAATTGCTTTATGAGTGAAGTTTATAGACGTTTATGAACATATAAATACAGATACTGCGCGAATAATAAAAAAAAAATTATTGTTGTTTGGTGCAGTGAAAGTTCTAAAAGCAATATCATCGAAGATAGAGAAGTTGAACTGGAATGTGACCTCACGTTCTTGTATTGATGGAGGCTTCAAAAATGAGACCATTGAAGAGAATAGCATCATAAGGAATGTAACATGCAATTGCACTTTTCAAAGTGGAACTATTTGCCATGTTACAAACATGTACTTATATATTAATCCATATTTTTTTGAAGGTGTTGAAATTGAAGAAAGAAAAAGAGAAGGAGAAATAGAAAATTCAATTATTCAGCACAATTTGTGTATTTTCAGTAAATAAGTTGATCACGATGTGCGTGTGTGTAATATTAATAATGAGAAGGTTTGTGTGTTGCAAAAATAATTATTATTGAAATTAAACAAATTCTGGTTTGCAAAGATTTTTTATTTAAATTTTTTTAATGGCAGCCAGCTGAAGAGTCTCAATCTGTCTGGAGTTATACCAAGTGATTTTGGTAGTCTTACTCAATTGCAAGAACTGTAAGTGATGCTTTCTTTCTTTTACTTCCTTCACTTTTATTATCTGTTTATATAAATATATATATATTAGTGTAACATATGAATTGAGGATTTGTATTCACACAAAAAAAATGAATTTGGTGAGCTCCCATGTGAATAGTAAATTCTACTTAAGATTATTAATTTGTGTTATTAACTTGTGAACTAATTAAAAGTTTGATATGGGGCAGTGATTTCTCTCGCAACTATTTGAACGGGTCAATTCCAAGGAGCTTTGCAAAACTCCCTCTTGTTAAACTGTAAGTGATCTCGATTGATCAACAAAACTAATTTTGAATATCCAAACGTTAAGCAATAAGCTTGAAGTATTTGACTAATTTATGCATCAATATTCATCTCTTAAACTTTTATATATATGCTTCAGATCCCTTCTGGGAAATCGAATCAGTGGTTCAATTCCAACGGAGATCAGTGATATTTCAACTTTAGAGGAGCTGTAAGAGTCTCCAAAGCGACTTAAACTTTGAGCTTCTCAAACCTATTATTGTTGCGCTGAGAATGAAATGGTTTTATGCTTTAAATTCTGCTGTCTTTTTGTAGAGTGTTGGAAGATAATCTGTTGGGAGGAACTCTTCCTTCTAGTCTTGGAAAATTGAAGCAGCTACGCAGATTGTAAGAATATTTTTGTGTGTGTGTGTGTGTATTATAATGATTTTCTTTTATTTCCAATGCTTTGTGATTGATAAATGTCTCGTGTTTTTTGTGTATGAATTTGCAGACTTCTTTCTGCAAAAAATTTCTCAGGGACAATACCAGAGAGTTATGGCAATCTGAAGAAACTAGAAGATTTGTGAGTCATATAAAACATATTATGATTTAGCCATTTTAATTTCTATGTTGTGTTTAATTAACTCTTTTTCAATCTGAAATCTCTCCAAACATTTTCTGCAGTAGGTTAGATGGGAATAGTATGTCAGGAAAATTACCCAGTTTCATTGGGAACTGGACTCAACTTGGAAGATTGTGAGTCCCTATTTTACTCTAACTCCTCTATGATTCTTTATTTTGTTGAAGAATAAACTAGTTTACTAGACTTTGATCCTCTCATATATCATATAAGTATTTTTAGTGTGAAATAAAAAGATGTTTAAACTGATAGACGAATTTTATATTTAGATAACAATGAATATAAAAATTATTTTTAAGAGAATTATTCTTAATTAGATATAACATTATTTAAATTTAACTCAGTTAGACTATTAAATTAAAAAAAGATATCTAAAGAGGAGAATAATAAGTCTAGCTTATTATTTGAAAGGAAATTTATATATATGTTTTTTTATTACAAAGACAAGCATTTATTAAAATCTATTCACATATATAGCTGAACTTTTATAAAATTTTATTGAAAGTGACAAGAATTAAAGGTGCGTAGTGGTGGAGCTCACTCCATTTGTTTACATTTATTCCACTTTCTTTTTTTTTTTACGGCTACTCTCTCAAACTTATGGTGTCGATTTAATTTAACCCCTGAATAGGGAAGATTTAGATATATGTTCAGCATTAGGCTTAATTCTATCTTTAAAATTCTTACTATTTTTATTAATAATTTTTTTTCTTGGCAGGGATTTACAGGACACATCCATGGAAGGTCCTATACCTCCAACTATAGCTTTGTTAACAAATTTGACTGAATTGTGAGTACTTGTCAATCCCTTTGTATTTAATTTGTCTGTACACTGTCAATGGATATGCAATTTAATGCTCTTTTTTAAAAAAAAAAATCAGGAGAATATCAGATTTGAATGGACCAACAACAATGACTTTTCCAAATTTGGAGAATTTGAAATCCTTGGAATACTTGTGAGTCAAGAAACTTTTTCTGCTATATACATGGAAATCTGTTTCATGCACTTTAACTATTTTATGAACTCTCTCTCTCTCTCATAGACCATACCCTTTGTTATTACCTTATTAGGGTTTTGAGAAATTGCTCAATCAATGGTTCCATTCCAAATTACATTGGTGAAATGGAAGGCTTAACTACTTTGTAAGTATGCTTCTTGCTCAAATCAATTTTACCTATTTAATTAAATTCTATTGGAATATGCCATCAATCAATATTAATCTATATCAATATAAAATATAAAATCTAAAAGAAATCGTGTTATCCATCCATAAGTCATAAATAATGAGACTCATCTTACACTCAGTGTGTATTTGAATAGATTTTTAAAAAAGAGTTTATAGAAAAAATAGTTTTTTTAGTAGCTTTTGGAAAAGGAATTTTGAAGAAGAGCTTATAAAAAAAATAATTTTGGATAAATAAATATTTTGATAGTTATTGCTAAAAGGATTTTTGTAATTAGAAAATTATCAAAAAATGTATGATTTTATTAAAAATAAGAGAGAGAAGAGAGGAAAGATGAGATATGAGAGATGAGAGAAGGTGAAGAATAGTGAATAGACAAGAGAGAGGAGAGAGGAGAAATGGTGGAGCAAAGTGAATAGAAAAGAGAGAAAAAAGATGAGAGATTGTGGAAAAGATAGAAGAGAGATGAGAGATAGTGTAAGAAAAAGTAAGGGTAAAATAGTAATTGAGTAATTTATAAACTCTTTTATTCTTCCAAAAGCTACTCCTACCAGTTTATCTGAAATCATAGTTTTAAACTATAATTTAGTCCAAAAATTCTTTTAGACAAATATGACTATTTGTTTTAAAATTTCTACAAACTAAGATTTGGGTTAAAAGCCTTTTTAAAACCATGATTTAGGGGTTCCCAAACACACCCTCAATAATGTAACAAAAACCCATCAAATTTATCTTTTATTTGACAACTTAATTAATTCTTCATTTATATAAATATATAGTTACTGATGTTGTTCACTATTTGGTAATAATTATATTATGTTTCTTATGGATTGCAGAGATTTGAGCTTTAACAATTTGACTGGCAGAATCCCAGATCAAATACAGGACTTGGAAAAACTAAATTACATGTAAGTGAGCATATTCTACAAGTAACTTTTCTTCTTAATTTCTTGAAACATTTCTTTGGCCAAATAATTTCTTGGAACTTAATTTTTTTTCATTTGACCTTTACATATACTAATTATGCTTGCAGGTTTTTAACTGAAAATTCTCTGAGCGGAGAAATTCCAGGATGGATTCTGAAAATCAAACAGAACTTGTTAGTACAATTTTTTCGACTTTTTTTAATTAAATAGACTTTAACCTTATAATTTCTGGAAATTGACCCATATCATATACCATAATATGTTATAAACACACACACACACACGAATTATCTTTATCCATACAACTCACAAAGATTGAATACCTTAAATTCATAGATCTGATGCACATTCACAAAGATACATAACATAATGTGTGTGTAGAGCTTACGTCTCATGAATTTTGGAAACTATAAAAGAACTTATATATATATATATAATTCCACTCTAATCTCTCTTCTAGGGATTTATCTTACAACAATTTTTCAAAGACTTCTGCTCCTATTTGCCAGTTCAACGATATGTAAGCCTCTCCCCCCCCCCACCCCCACACAAAAACACATAAAAGCTATTATGTAAGAATTCAATGTATTGTAATCTTCCTGACACCTTATTTTTGTTTCACAGAAACTTGGCTTCGAGCCTGTCAACTTCAGCAAACACCTCGTATGATTATACTTATGGTCATCTTGCTTTAATTATTATTCTGCAACATTTTGTACTCTTCTATATATTGAAGCTAAATTATTGTTATTCATCTTGCAGACTTACTTGCCTGAAAAGGAACCTTCCTTGTGAAGTAAATCCCAAGTGTGAGTGTCCAAACATCCCACTCATACACATTCATGATGTTTTCATTCCCTACAATAGTTTTACTTTGCATTTGTAAAAATATCACATGGCCCATTCATTTTTTATTTAGTTAAACGTGGATATCTCTTTCAGTAAAAATTTAAATCTTAGTTCACTATATTATGAGAGATTAACTCTATCTGCTAGAGTCAACTTTATTATTTTTTTTATTGTATTATGTTTAAATAAAAATATAAGCTAAGTCAGCTCAATATTAAAAGTGCAGTACAAAACTAGGCAAGATACACACACACACACACACACACACACACACATATATATATATCAACAACTTAGACTACTGTTCAGGCCAACTCAAAAACACTCTCCATCAATTTTAACTAGGCATTGAGAATTTTTGGTCATCCTATGCTTCTTTTTTTCCTCAATCAAACCACCTGAAAGTCACATTTGACTTTGACTAATTTGAGTCAAGTATAGTAGGATTTCAAGGGCGACAAGGCTCTTCAATTGTATTAAATTTTTAATGCAAACCCAAAGCTCGAACCTAGAATATCATTGGTTAAATTAAATAGGCCATTTTCTTACTAGCTAATTAAGCTACTATTGATGTTGCGACTACTTTTACAGATGATTCATTGTTCATTAACTGTGGTGGATCAGAAATGGAATATGAGGGGAATAAGTACGAAAGTGACCTAAATCAAGAGGGTATCTCATACTTTTATCTCAAAGACAAATGGGCTTAAAGCAGCACAGGAGTATACTTTGGAAATTCTGAAGCTGATTACATTGCAACAAACACATTTTCTCTCAACATCACTGGTTCTGACTTGTACCAAACTGCTCGCCTTTCGCCTTCGTCCCTCAAGTATCATGGCCTCTGTTTGCTTAATGGGAATTACAATGTCAAGCTTCACTTTGCTGAGATTATGTTTTCCAATGATCACACATTCAGCAGCCTTGGGAGACGCATATTTGATGTTTCAATTCAAGTGAGTATTACATCACACAGTGTTCAATTATAGATGAAGGGATTTGTTAAATGACCCAAAATGAAGAAAAATTCATAAGATGGTTACAAGCCATCCATGTCATTACAACAACAAATTAATCATCAACCCTTCTTGGGTGAAACCAACCCCAAACCTCTTGGGGACTCAAGAGAAGGGATTTGGGGTGTTAGCTGCCCCCTACCCCCTCAGCCGATCAAATTTGGGCAAGTTCCCAAATATTTTTTTCCTTTGTATCTTTGGATCATTAATTATATTTTACATAAAATAAGTGAAATTTTGATATCTCATAAGTGAAAAATGGTAAATTTTCAATTCTTTTAGGATTTTTCAAATAAAATGTTCTTAAATTGTGTAGTTTTTCTTTAAAAAAATCCTAAAAATTGAAAATTACGCTGTTTTTTATCCATGAGATATCAAAATTTTATTCATTTTATGTAGAATATAATAATCAAAAGAAATAAGAAAAATTTGGGAACTGGCCCAAAATTGAAGGGCAGCAGAGGTGGTAACTGACACTCCAAGTCCCGGCCATGAGGAGAGGACCTATGTTAATCTCCCTCTTTAGGTGAGAATTCAACCTCCCTATACATACATGATGTGTACGGCTATTTATATAAACTAGATCTGAGTGAGTAAGAAATGACTAACAACTAACTCTACTCACTAAGTTAACCATAGTTCCGAAAGGTTGAAACTTTTGTTCCGAATTAATGACAGGGTAGGAAATATTTGCGTGATTTTAACATCATGGAGGAAGCTGGAGGTGTTGGCAAGGGCATTATAAAGGACTTAAATGTTGATGTGAAAGATAACAGCTTGGAGATCCATTTATACTGGGCAGGCAAAGGAACTACTGCAATCCCTAATAGAGGTGTATATGGACCTCTCATATCTGCTATTTCAGTCACTCCAAGTAAGTCAATAATTAATGGAAAAATCACTATGAGATCCTATGAAAAGAATGTAATAGGAAAAAAAACTTTCACAATAAGTAAGTACACAGTATACAATTACAAATTCTAGTGTAATAAATAGCAACAAGGGCACTGTTGCTTATTTGTTATAGGATTTTTAATTATTATATTCATTCTTTTCTTTAGGACCTCAATTTTTCCATAATTAATCTTATAATTACTGGTTTGATTTTGATATATATGAATAATATATAAGCATTTATGATTCTACTTTGTTGCAGACTTCAAAATTCCTTCATCAACATCAAAAGGGCTTTCTGCTGGAGCCATTGCTGGAATTGTTCTGACTGTACTATTTGTTGGACTCATACTTATACTGTTTGTCCTTCGAAAAATGGGTTTCTTAGGTGGCAAGGATCAGAAAGACAAAGGTAAAATCAAAATAAAAAATCAAACTGCTGTATCAGATGATGAGATGTGAGAGTCATCAAATGGATATTTAATCTTATTTTTTTATGCTAATTATTCAATAATATTAATTAAAGTTCTCGTGGGTATAGTAAAAGAGGTTATTCCTAAGAAGAAGAAAATGTTTTAGTGTCTGTTTCATGCAATTTCATTTGTTTCTTCTTTTGGCAACACAATGTTCTTTGTTGCAGAACTCTTCAATCTGGAAATGAGTTTTTTCTCTTTAAAATAATTCAAAGATGGCACTGGTAACTTTGCTCCATAAAATAAGATTGGTGAAGGGAGGTTTTGGACCAGTATAAAATAAGGTACTATTATAATTTTAAATATAATTTATTATTAATTTGCAGACATCAATTTAGTGAAGCCAATTTAGAATGAGATATCATTTTTTTATGGAGCAGTATTAAAATTTGTTGTATCTTTTATTTGGAGGGTTTAGATGAGATTTATTGCATGAAGTTTTCTCCATAAAATTATTATTTAATTAATAACTGAAAAATTAATACTCGTATTACTTAAAGAGAACGAATCAGCTGGGGAAAAAGTTAACATTAGTGAATGCACATCTTGTCCTGTAAAATGATCTTTTTTTTTTAATTGTTCACCCGGTTCACCAGAGTTTTGCCACGACTACATCCAGATCCGACCCGCATTGTGCATCTGGTTATAGTGGGTGAGTCTCCCAACTCGAACTCAAGATTTTATTTAAACGATATTGAATCGCTTACTACTCGGACCAACCCCATATCTGTAAAATGGTCTTAATAAGAATAATGTGCCTGTAAGAAATATGAGAGAGAGATTATTTTCTCTGGAGGCTTATATAATGGGCCGCATCGATGATGGCCAATGGCCCAATATACTGCGGTCCACCATACGGCCATACCATTGGACTTTTTCTTTAATTTATTTTTCTAAAAACCCCATATGAAACCAATAGATTATATTTAATAGAAAGAGTTAATCATTTATAAATTTAAATTTAAATCTTTATTAAAAAATATATATATTTAATACTTAATAGTGTCTTAAATAGATTAATATGAAACGGATATTGCAAAGAAAAAGAAAATAAGCAATGCTCAAATTAATGACATAAGTTGTTAAATGATTATCTTATTTCTTTTTTGTATAATTTAATATAAGGCTCACAAGTTACAATTGATTATATGAATTCAAAATGCCATAATAATATTCTACAAGATATTATTATCTTTAATTTTAATTATAAAAGTCAGTTAATTTTTTTAATAAATATAAAAAATAAATTAATTAATTATAATTAAATATAATATCTTAAAATAAATTTATATTATATAATTTTTAATTTAATTAAATTAATCTATTAATTATTATATTAATAATAATTAACTAATTTATTTTTTAAATTATTTTTTTTAAAAAAATAAACAAGTAGGGCCTTGAACCAAGTCATAGTTTGATACTCTTTTTATACAATCTTAAATATAAATTTTATATAATATTAATTTTAAAATTTATTTGATACTCTTTTTCAAAATAATATGATATATATGATCTTTTAAATAATAATATATTAAAATAAAAAAGCTTACATGATATATATCGGATAAACATTTGTGTTTTTTCAGTAAAATGATAAAATTGTATCAATTTAAATATTTTAAAATATTGGTCATCTCTCCAAAATTAGTTCGAGATATTAATTGCATTATTAATTGTTTTAAGATACTAATTAGGGAAAAAGACAAAAAAAAACTATTTCAATTTTAAAATAACAAATTGGATATCTTAATATTGAAAATGACAGATTCAGCAGGAGGCTCAATCTGTCATTTATAAATTTATGTGCAAAAATTAAATTAACTTTCACTTTACCAATGGTATTTGCAAGTTTGACAATACGATTTACAACTTTACTAATAGTATTTATAATTCTAATAATGGTATTTGTAACTCCTATAATATTATTTATAATTTTGACAATGATATTTGTAACTTTGACAATAGTATTTGCAACTTTACTAATGTTATTTATAACTCCCATAGGAGTATTTGCAATTTTAACAATGATATTTGCAACTCCTGCAATAGTATTTGCAACTCACTCAAAGGAGAAGAAACAACTTTGCCAATGAAATTAACAACTTTTCCAATAGTATTTGCAACTCCTACAATATAATTTATAACTTTGTTAATGGTATTTATAACTCCCGCAATGGTATTTGCAATTCCCACAACAGAGAAGAAGCAACTTTGTCAATGATATTTGTAACTCCCACAATTATATTTACAATTTTGCCAATAGTATTTGCAAGTTTATCAATAGAATTTGTAACTCCCACTGGTATTTGCCACTTTCACAATGAGATTTGGAACTTTGTCAATGGTATTTGCAACTCCCCCCACAGAAAAGAAGCAACTTTGCCAAAGAGATTAACAATTTTGTCAATAGTATTTACAACTTTCACAATAATATTTACAATTTTGCCAATGGTATTTGCAACTCCCACAATGGAGAAGAAGTAACTTTGTCAATGGGATTAACAATTTTACCAATATTATTTGCAATTTCCGCATTGATATTTACAATTTCCACAATATAGAAGAAACAATGATATTTGTAATAACTTCAACTATTGACTGATTGATATTCTAACTTAGTTAATCATTTTTCAATGTTCAATTTTTGTAAAGTTCAATTTTTAGATGATCAATTTTTAGTATCCAACTTTTATAATGTTCAACTTTATAATGACTATAATAATATTTTGCAATGACTATGTACAAATTTTTCCTTAGACATATATTTGTAATAACATTTGCAATTTATACTTTTCCTTTAAAGAATGAGATTTGTAACATTATTTTAGCGTTCAACATAGCTAATACTATTTACGACTCTCCCAATAAGATTTATAACTTTATCAATAGGATTTACAACTTTTCTTATAGAATTTGTAACTTTTTCTATAGGATTTACAACTTCTTATAATGGGATATACAACTTCATTAATGGGATTTATAATTTCACTTAAAGGATTTACAATTTCATGTATGGGATTTGCAGCTTCGTCAATGCCTTGCAAGTAAGTCTTATTATAAACATTATATCATGCAAAAGGCAAATGTCTACTCTTTCACAAATGACTACTCTTTTCTGCTCAATCTGAATGAGCTAAAAAGGAAAACCCCAATGCAGAAAGCAATGGGTTGCAGAACTCAATGCAATGGACGAAAAGCAATGAATTCATGATTTTTCCTACTGTTTTTTTAAACTAGTTAAAGATACAATATCAGCTACAGTGTCAGCTACAATCTTTCTTCCAAAGTTATCATCAGAATGAATAAAACAATGGTGATAATCGGAGAAGTAAAAGAAGAAGATTTGTGTCAAAAATTTACTTGTACTTCCTCCTTTCCAACTTCAGTTTAGCCAAAGATGTCTCCCGCAAGGTTCATCTCCTGTGCACCAATGGTGTTTTCTTCAAATTGATGGCTGAGTGATATGTTTTATTTATTCTAGGGGTAATTTGGTCTTTTTATATAAATTTACAAAAGATAAATTGTACCTCCTACTCAATCTGTCTTTTTAAATATTCAAGTACCCAAATTATTATTTTAAAATTTATCTGGACTTTCTTTATCTTTTTCCTATTTCTCTAAAATTAGTTTAGAGTGTTGGATATATTTTTATCCTAAATACTACCGGTACCTCTTTTTGTTTTAAACAAATCATCTCAATACTAACTAATTTAAATTATATTCAATATGAATCACCCCAAAACAAACTCGTTTTTTTTGTATAATGAAAGTGTATTTTTATTCTCTTAAAAATTAAAGCATAAATAGTTTTTATCTCTTCTAATAAGCATTTTGTCTAGTATTCCAATTTAAATTCTTTTCTTTATAGCTGCTTACCATTTTAACAAAGTTCCAAACATACTCATTTACATATAAAATGTAATTAAAGAAATTGATAAAAAAAATTGTTTAGTGGACATCGATTGATCTCTCCCTAAACACTAAAAAGGTCTTTACAAAATCACGTGCTCTTTCTGATTTTTTTTTTACAAGTGCTCATCAATCACCTCACATATATTGATAAATTTAGTTAAAATCAATTACCTTCATTAATGATATCTTAAGTTTAATTTTCTCCCAAAATTACCTTCATTCCATTCCATGTATATCATTAAATTAATATATTTTTACCATAATCATAGACAACTAGCATTTTGAGTAAAAGAAACAAAAAATTCAAAAAATTTCTAAATCACATTATTTAAGACTAAACAAACAATTTAGAAGTAACTTTATCAAATTCAATAGTCTTATAATCTAATAGTATAAGAACTCCATGTAAAAAAAAATCATAAATTTGATTCTATTTATAATTTTAAATTGTTAGTGCATGGTTATCTAAATTAAAATTTCAGAACTTTATCAAAAAGAGATAAAGGGAGTACTAATTAAGTAAAACGTGATATGAAATTGCATACGGTGCTTCCTTTTTTTTATAAAACCATGTTTAACATGATTTAAGCTCACCTAATAAGATAAAGTCTGCCTCACTTTCTTATCAATATCCTTTTCTTTTTTGTAAAAAAAAACACAGATGCACTATAGAATTCATAGATTTATGTTTCTTTCTGAAAAAAAAAGATGACTAAAAAGGTCAACGCATGCGTATATTATAATTTTATATTAGATTTAATTTATAATTGAAAAAAAATCAGAATTATTATGGGTAGATAGTTTAGAAATGATAATTAATTGTTTGACATTATTTCCACAACCACTCACTCCTGTGCTGCTGACTCGTCACTGTTGACTGATTCTGATTCTTCCGCGTTAGTTCATCAGAAACTGTGGCTCCCTCCTGATCCCGATTATTTAATTAATTTAATATAATTAATTCACAGTATTAGTACTCTGGCATTTTTTAATAATTTTGATTTCTCTGTCTTTATTTATTTGGAGCCAATTAATGTTAGATACTCTGACAAACATTAGTGTAAATAAATATAGTTAACACTTGACATTTCACAGTTGATCTTGATTTGAGATCTCTTGTTATCTTTATTAAATAATAGTAATTAAAATAATTAAGCAATAAATTAAATTATATTTTGTTTTATTGATGTCATCACCCCATAAACTAAATAGGAAATCACAAGTTGGGCATGTATGAGGATAAGTCTTGACCTTTCTTGAGAAATTATTTAGAGATACAGGCCAGCTGGCTTCTATTTTCATATTAAAAATTTAACAAATTATTGTTTACTCTTTATAATAAAAAAAAGTAATTCAATCATACTTATAAAATTTAGTTAATTTTTTTAAATACATTAAATAGATTAAATAGTTATAACTAATATAAAAATTAATTAATTAATTTTAATATATTAAAAAATATTTTATATAAATTTATTCAAAAACATCATATTTAACTATAATTAATTTATTTATTTAATTTATTTAAAAATTTTAATTAATTTTTATATTAAATACTGGATATATAATATTTACTACTTACAATGGAAAGAAATATATAATAATATATAGTTAAATTTATTATAAAACTTATTGTTTGTGATGAATTGTTTTACAATTTTACATTCCACTTAAATTCAATACCTCATATTTAAATGGAAATAACTCCTTGATTACAATTTTTTGATCGTATTGGTAATTTTTGAAGTATTAAAAATCTAATTAATCAGATAAATTTGTCAAGATATTAGTTTAAGGATAATAATAATAATACACTACACTTCGACCCTAGTTAAATTAAGGTCAACTCAATTATAACTAAAATATTATAAGAAGTATAATATTTAAATAAAAAATTATTAATCTATAAATAAATAGAATATTTATTATAATTCAATCAAGAGTTAATAAAATATAAATATAATATATTATTATTTTTTGTCAAAAACTTTTAACCGGGTTAATTAATCAAGAGACTAGCACATCCATTCATTGGTCCCATTGTCCCACTGTGTTAGGTTTTAATACCATCTCACTTTCATGACAAAATGTCATGTATTTTGGGTAACGTAATGAGGAATTTAATTTAAGAATACTGAAAAGGTTCAAAAACAAAAATGGACAATAGAATAAAAGTTTTCTCACCGTCAAATGAAGGAAAAAGACAAGAAGTTGTCTTCAATCTTCCTCAAACAGCCCCCTATTTCAGTCATTCGCTCGGTTTCTTTTACGTATTTCACAGTTTTGGAGTTTTAAAGCCATCATCCTTCTCTCACTCCCTTGTCTTCTTTCCCTCTAACACATACAAATCCCTCCCTCCCTCCCTCCCTCTAGATTCTTCTTCTTCTCTCAAAACCAACCGACACTCGTCATCTTCCTCATCTGCAGACTGAAACAACAATGGAGTTACTAGCGATTCCAAGCTCTAAACTGTTGTGTGTGTTCGCATTGGGATTCTTCGCTCTGAATGTTTTCACTGAATATGGATCTAACGCGCAGAAGATACCAGACGATGAAGGTACTTTCATTCATTCCTTAGCCTCTCTTTCTCTCTCTAATTCTTCCATGGAATTTGTTTTCCTCTCTGTAATCCTTAGAAGATATGGATTCTGTTTTCCTTGACCTTCTCATGGTTTTTCTTGTTCTAAATCCTCTGTTTGTTTGTTCAAACGAAGAAGCATCTGAAAACTAAGTAACTGCTGGAGATTCCAAAACTGGGCTCTGGGCACTTCGTTTTTCTCTTCACGATGTGAACTAATTAAACTAGTTTATATATATATAGATTGGGATTTTCATGGAGAATGATAACTTTGAGTATATAATCTTTCATTAAAGATCTGTTAGATTAGTCAGTGATCAAATTTTTCCTTTTCATGGAAGTTCTGCATCTAACTTAAACAGAAAAATTTCTACCTTTTTTTTAAACCTCTAAAGAACTTCGCTCGTATTCATGCAATGCCAGCAAGGACACTGAATTCTGTGTCTTCTATTTATTTAGATAAAAGTGTATTTTAGTAATTTAATTTTATACAATATTTTTATTTGACTTAATTTTGTAAGAAGTTTTTCTAATCCTAACAAAGTAACAATAATTGTCATAAAAATTTATGATTTGATATTAATGATATTATTAGAGTTTAAGAATAAAGGAACCTAACAAGTTGTCATAAAAAATCAGATGTGCACATTTGCCATTTATTTATTTTCATATTTATTTTTTAATAATTAATTTTTTTTTGTATATCTAGTCATAATCATAATTAATTAGCTGTAATTTTGGTAAGGTTGCAGTGATTTGAACAAATTAAAATGGATATTGATTGTTAAATTTGTAAGTTTAACCTCACATGTTAATTACAAGAGGGACCCACCTCTTGCATTGTTTAAGGAAATAAGTTATTATTAATTTTTTAAAAAACAATTATTATACATGCTTTCCAAGGTTGCAATTTGAGTTTTTAATTTCCCCAGATGTTAAAACGAAAGTATCTCCATTAAAAAAAAAAGATTTCGAAATATATTTGTAATGCGATATCGTTTAAGGTCATATTACAATTATAATTTTAGAAAACGTGGGGTTGATAATTTTAAAAAAATATTTTTAAAATTCTTAATTACCATTTGTTAAACATGAGGAAAAAAATATTAATATCTTACACTCTTCTCTCTCTCAAAACAAGTTGAAGGAAACAAGTGGGTGAGTAATTAATATAGAGAGATATTTAATGGAGGAATTCAATGGACCATGTGGCTTTTCAGAATTTTGCCTTTTCTGCTTTATCTCTGTGCACTTTTTCTGACCTCATGATTCTCAAAGATTTTTAGATGTCATAATCATTTATTTATTTATTTGTAAATTCTTAATTGATTTTTATATATATGCTGCCATCTATTGGTTTATTTAATAGTAGTAATAAGGGATCCAAAACATTTTATTTTTTTTTATTTTACCCCTATTACTTGTTTGAATTTAGAATTTTAATTGCATTGTGTATATTGGATTAGTTTTAATTCCAAAATATTAATTAATTCTATTCATTTATTGTATTGAAGGATAAAAATGAAAATATTCAATTTTTTTTATAATAATATAAATGGTATAAACTACATTTAAAATAGAAAGAAGTGACTTAAAATTTATATAAAGTGATATGATTTGTCTTAAATTATGTACAAAACAGGACACGTGATTTCTGCCTTGATATTTGGACATTAGTGGTTTTTAAAAGCTCAAAACTCATAAAGACAAAAATCAAATATTAAAAATATATAGCCAGCCAAACATGACTTGTCAAATCAATTAAAAGAAAGATATATTTATCTATTATATAAGGTGGTCGGCCTTAAATGGATATATATTGGTGGTTTCTTTTTTTCATTTTCTTTTTTGTGAATTCAAAGATTCTAATTAGGCAGAGAGAAAAAATATATGTAATACATAGAATAAAAATAAAAGTAGCGTAAGTGCTTTAATTTCAATTCATAACTGTATTTTAGCTTTGCATGGAATTATTACGTGCCAGAGAATTTTAATGCTGGTAGCTAGATTTGACTTGGTCAATGGTATAATGATATGTGATCCTTGACAATGACTTTTTGTTTTTTACAAAAAAATGCATGTTGGTCATCAAATTTCAATAAAAATTAATTAGTTACTCATATATTTAATAAGAGAAATCATATATCAGATATTGGGTAATCTACATAATTATAAAAAAAAGTATTAATAACGAAAACCCGTTGGATCTAGTAAACTAGCTTTGAAACATGCTAGTATGAGCATGTGATTAATTTTAATTAAAAGTTAAAACAATGGTTTAATCTTAGTCACAAGCTGTCCCACGTGATACACCTTGAAATTGCTTCATGAATAAAGTTTAGGAAAAATTATTTATAGGTCTCAGTTAAAAGATTTAAATACAAATACGTCCCACAAATTTCATTTAATATTAATAGATCTTAAAGAATTTACTATTTACAAGTCCTACTTTCATATTTACAAGTTTAGTTGCGGTTTACAAGTCAAACTCGTAAAGATCTAATCCCTAAGGATTTTGTAGTATTAAATAAAATATGGAGACCTATCTGTATTTAATTTTTTTGCCCGAGACCTATGGCCAATTTTTCCTAAAATTTACTGATGTTTAGGAAATTAAAATACAGATAATTAATTGGGTTCTTGCTAGATTGGTGATGGATATGATTATTTTAAAAAAATGAGCTTTGTTTGGGAGTGCAGTGAGGGCTCTACAAGCAATATCATCAAAGATGAAGGGCTTGAATTGGAAGGTAAGCCCAAATTCTTGTATGGATGGAGGCTTCAGAAATAAGAGCATTGTAGGAGACGACATCATTAGAAATGTTACCTGCAATTGCACCTTCTCCAGTGGAAAAGCTTGCCATGTTACACATATGTAAGTTTATCTTCTTCTCCTTTTAAGATTAGGATTTAGGAGTATTCTCTTTTATTTAATAATAAAAACTATTTTTTCTCAGAATATGGAGGACCAAAAAAATATATTCCTCTCAAAGCTAGCTAATTTCAAATTTCAGTGGCCTGGTAATAAATTTGTGCACTGTGAACCCTAGGTTTAGATCTCTATGATTATCTTATTGATACATATATACACACAAATATATTTTTTTATGACAGCCAACTGAAGGGTCTCAATCTAACTGGAGTTATACCAAGTGAATTTGGTAATCTTACTCAACTCCAAGAACTGTAAGTGATGATTTCTTCTTCTTTACTTGTATTACTCTTTATTTATAAGTCATATTATTAAATTTTTCATATGTATATATAATTTTACCCTTTATTTATTATTGTGTTTGACTTTATTATCATATAATATAATGTATATATTAAATAGAGATAAAGTTAGAAAGTTGTTGAATTTTAAGGTCGTCTTAATGAAACTTAAGGTTTTTTCTTGGTATGTAACATGCTGGAAGCAACTTATAAATTGTAGCTGATGGACAAGAGGAGTAATGCTTTATTTATGTATAATAATTTAATATGTGTGTATGGTTGAGAATTTGAGTTATGAACTAAAACTTTGAGTATGGAACAGTGATTTGACTCGCAACTATCTGAATGGCTCAATTCCAAAGAGTTTTGCTAACCTTCCTCTTGTTGCAATGTAAGTGATCAAAACTTATGAATATATATTCAAATGCTACTTGAAAAATATGCATTATTATACATTCATCTCTTTTAAATTTATGCTTCAGGTCCCTTCTGGCTAATCGACTCAGTGGTCTGATTCCAAAGGAAATCGGCGAAATTTCAACTTTGGAGGACCTGTAAGTGTAACTAATTCAATCAAATACGCTTTGAGTTTCTAAATAGAGAAATGGTTTCATGGTTTTGTTGTGTTCTGCAGAGTGTTGGAAAATAATCAATTAGAAGGAACTCTTCCTTCTAATCTCGGAAAATTGAAGCGGTTACGCAGATTGTAAGAACATTCATTTGTACACTACACATGATTTTCTTTTTTATCCTCCTTGCATTGTAATTAAGTGATTTTCTTTTTGCAGGCTTCTTTCTGCAAATAATTTCTCAGGGACCATACCTGAAAGTTTTGGCAATCTAAAGAAACTAGAAGATTTGTGAGTGCCATATATATATATATATATATATATGATATGATATGATTTAGCCATTATTATTCTTTCAGTTGGTTTTTAAATTCTGAATCTGTTCTTATATATCTTCTGCAGTAGGTTAGATGGAAACAACATGTCAGGAAAATTACCCAGTTTTATTGGCAACTGGACAAATCTTGGTAGATTGTAAGTCTATTTTAGCTCTTACTCATTTATGATTCTCTCCTTGTTGAACAAGTTACTATTTTGACCATTTTTATCCTTCCATGAAAAATTCATGTCATAATGTCATGTGAGAAAGTGAAAAAACTTTAGAGCATCAATATATCTATATATCTAATATAATAAACTTATAAAAAAATTGCATTGTTTGCAAGTTGTAAACAGTATGATTTGTTATATGGGATCTGATGGAGAATTGGTAATATGGGACACTGAGTCCCATATTGACTAGTATGGGATACTTAATAGGGTATTTAAGTAAGTTGGTTTTTCTCCAACAGCTAGCTTTTAGGGTAAGGTTCTTATCCCACTTAATATCCTTCAGATTCTATGAAATATTTGGACCTTATCATCTATTTTTAACCTTAAATTGAGAGGATCTTGTGTTAGGAGGAAAAGGTACAAACCTCAAAACTGAAATAGTCAGTTACTCAGATACATGGTAATATAATCTATAAAAAGCACTAGAACTGGTTGATAATATCAAAACTAAATTGAGAGGATCTTGTTCATCATCACTTACTACTTTTCCTGTCAGGGATTTGCAGGGAACATCCATGGAAGGTCCAATTCCTCAAACAATATCTTCGTTAACAAATTTGACTCAGTTGTGAGTTACCTGTTCTTCTGTAATTTGCATACTATTCAATGGCTTTGGAATTTAATCTACAACATAACAACACTTTCTTGTTACTGATGATGTTTTCTCTCTCTTTCTTTTAACTTGTAATTCAGGAGAATATCTGACTTGAATGGAAAAACAACAATGAGATTTCCTGATTTAAAGAACTTGAAATCCTTGAAACAATTGTGAGTTGTGAAAATTTCTCTGCTGTTATATCAAAATCTGCTTCATGCACTTTTAACTCTTTGTTAATTAAGTTTATATTGTTTTTATACTTTGTATTACTTATAGGGTGTTGAGAAATTGCTCAATCACTGGTTCCATTCCAGATTACATTGGTCAAATGGAAGGCTTAGTTACTTTGTAAGTTGCTTCATACTCAAATTAATTTCAACAATAGTGATAGTTGTAATGATAATAAACAAATTTATAAGGCTATATTTTTATTTCGAATTGATTGCAGAGATTTGAGCTTCAACAAGTTGACTGATGGAATCCCAGATGAAATACAAGACTTGAAAAAACTAGATTACATGTGAGCATTGCTTCAAGTAACTTAATTTTTGAGCAAAAATAACTTCTTAAATTCAATTACTCTGGTTTTTTTTTCATTGATTGTTATTAATTATGCATGCAGGTTTCTGACACAAAATTCTTTGAGTGGAGCAATTCCAGGATGGATACTAGCAAAGAAAAATAACTTGTTAGTCCCTAACTTTGTTTTTTTTACTCTTTTTTCTTGAAATTCACATTCCATCATTACTTTTCCCCGCAAATATATTTATTGATAAAAACATTCTAAAGCTTAAAATGAATTATGCAAAAATATACTTAATTATATATGTAACTTCACTCAACTCTCTCTTTCAGGGATTTATCTTACAACAATTTTTCAAAGACTTCTGCTACCATTTGCCAATTCAAGGATGTGTAAGCCTCTCTCTCTCTCTCTAAGCCATTAGTAAAGAACTTCTGATACTGAATCCTTAATTTTGTTGCACAGAAACTTGGTTTCTAGCCTCTCATCTTCTGCAAAGAACTCGTAAGATTATGGTTATGGTCATCTTATTACAATTATTCTGAACCATTAATTTGAATCATGCATTGAAACTAATTATTCATGTTGCAGAACTGCTTGCCTGAAAAAGAACCTTCCTTGTGCAGGAAAACCAAAATGTGAGTGTTCTAACTTCATTCATCAATAGTGATGTTTTCATGCAATACAATAGTTTTGCACATGTGAGAATATAATATCACATTCTGAACTGAAGCTTGTTGACAGTTTTTAACAGTTTGTTACTATATATGTGCAGATCATTCATTGTTCATAAACTGTGGAGGATCAGAAATGCATGATGATAAGGGGAATGAGTATGAAAGTGACCTTAGTCAAGAGGGTATCTCATTCTTTAGTTCTATCCCCGACAAATGGGCTTACAGCAGCACGGGATCATTCGTAGGAAATGCTAAAGCTGATTACATTGCAAGAAATACATTTTCTCTCAACATTACTGGTCCAAGCTTCTACCAAACAGCTCGCCTTTCGCCCTTGTCCCTCAAGTATCATGGCCTTTGTTTGCTTAATGGGAATTATAATGTCATGCTTCACTTTGCTGAGATTATGTTCTCTAATGACCAAACATTCAGCAGCCTTGGGAGGCGCATATTCGATGTTTCAATTCAAGTGAGTATCGCGATGTATGAATCTTGATCTTCCTCTACTAAGAAGAGTTCTGATGAAGGTTGAAACCTTTTTGTGCCAAAAATGTTTTCAGGGTAGAAAATATTTGAGTGATTTTAACATTGTGGAGGAAGCTGGTGGTGTTGGTAAAGGAATTTTCAGGGATTTCAATGTTGATGTGAAAGATAACACCTTGGAGATCCATTTCTACTGGGCAGGGAAAGGAACTGCAGCTATTCCTGTTAGAGGTGTATATGGACCTCTTATATCTGCTATTTCAGTAACTCCAAGTGAGTAAAATCTCATAATCATTGGTCTTCACTTTTTCTATCTTAAACAAACTAATATAAGAACTTGGGGGAATTACTATTAGGTCCCAAGGAAAGTACTTAAATTATCAAAAAGTCTCAAATATATAAAGTTGTTGTCAATTCTTGTACTAAAACTTGTCGTTATTAGTTCTTCAGTTGTTATTGAGACTTTTGGGTAATTAAGTTCTTTGCTTAGGACGTCAGAGTAATTCCCAACTTTTTTATTTTGGTATGAATCTTAAACATATCCACTTTGTTGTAGACTTTGAAATTCCTTCAGAAGGGCTTTCTGCTGGAGCCATTGCTGGAATTGTGGCCGGATCATGTGTGTTCCTCATACTGATATTGTTTGTCCTTTGGAAGATGGGTTTCTTATGTGGGAAAGATCCACAAGACAAAGGTAACAAAGTCTAAAATTTTAAAGTTTATAAATAGATAATTTGGTTTAATATAGGAATAAACATGACTTAAACTTGTATGTCAAGGGGATAAATCTGAATTTTTGTATATTAGTTAGTAATAAAATTATTGTTTTGCTTTTATTTATATATAAACTTGTTTGTTGCAGAATTATTAGATCTTAAAACAGGTTATTTCTCTTTAAGACAAATCAAAGCTGCTACTGGTAACTTTGCCCCAGAAAATAAGATTGGTGAAGGAGGTTTTGGACCAGTGTACAAGGTAACTTCCATTAAAACATAAACAGATAATTGATTTAATTTAAGAAAGATGGTGAAAAAATTTGAGACTAATGAATTGGTTGAATTGTAGGGTGCACTATCAGATGGTACAGTCATAGCTGTGAAGCAACTCTCCTCGAAATCAAAGCAAGGAAATCGCGAATTTGTGAATGAAATAGGAATGATTTCTGCTTTGCAACATCCGAATCTTGTGAAGCTTTATGGCTGCTGCATTGAAGGAAATCAGTTGTTGTTGATATATGAGTATTTGGAGAACAACAGTCTTGCTCGCGCTCTTTTTGGTAAGAATTTAGATTATTTATAGTGAATAAATTACTTACTCCATGAAGGGATAAAAAGAGGATGAATTTTAGTTATATACTTATTTTCTTGATTCAACTTCTGATAAGACTACATTTGGATAATCCTATTAGATTTAGTTTTTTTTTACGATTTTTCTGATTCATGCATATGATGGAGTCATGTGAAGTAACTTCTTTGGATGTTGCAATTTAATTGAAGGAGCTGATGAAGTAATTGATATTCTTAGGTCACCAAGAACAGAAATTACACTTGGATTGGCCTACAAGAATGAAAATCTGTGTAGGTATAGCAAGAGGATTAGCTTATCTTCACGAGGAATCGAGGTTGAAAATTGTACATAGAGATATCAAGGCGACAAATGTCTTACTTGATAAGGATTTGAATGCTAAGATCTCTGACTTTGGTTTGGCCAAGCTTGATGAAGAAGAGAATACTCATATCAGTACAAGAATAGCGGGAACGATGTTCGTATTCTACTTCATCTTTTCTTGTATCAATTCTTAAATTTCGTGGATTATTAGATTGTTAACTGATTCTAAAAAAGTATTATATGTTGTTTTCTTGTTAGTGGTTATATGGCTCCTGAATATGCAATGCGAGGCTACCTGACTGATAAAGCAGATGTTTATAGCTTTGGGGTTGTCGCTTTGGAGATTGTAAGTGGTAGAAGCAACACGAATTATAGGCCAAAAGAGGAGTTTGTTTATCTTCTTGACTGGGTTAGTTACACTTAATCTTTGATGTTTTTTTCCAAGTGTTCATCCATTTGTGTAATTTTTTTGGTAATGATGCAATTGTAATCTTTTTATGATATAAAAAGGGCATAAATTAATGGTTTGATTGAATTTCTAATGAGTGCATACTTTAATGTAATTTCAGGCCTATGTCCTTGAAGAGCAAGGAAACCTTCTTGAGCTAGTGGATCCGAGTCTTGGTTCGAGCTATTCCTCAGAGGAAGCCATGAGAATGCTGAAGTTGGCACTCTTATGTACTAATCCATCTCCAACTCTCAGACCATCCATGTCCTCTGTTGTTAGTATGCTTGAAGGAAAATCGCCGATCCAAGCACCGATAATCAAGCGCCGGGAGAGCGGGCAAGATGCAAGATTCAAAGCCTTTGAGATGCTATCACAAGACAGCCAAAGCCAAACCTTTGTTTCTTCTTCTACATTCTCACAAGAAAGCATGGAGCAAAGACTTCAATCAATGGGCCCATGGGTTGATTCCTCTGTTTATCTTCCAACTAAAGATTGCTCTTCGTAATCTGTTCAAAAGAGGGTTGAAAAGCTTGTAGCGGAGTATATATTAGAAGAGATAGATAAGCATGCCAATGCAAAGACAAGATTTTTTTCCTTTTGTGTAGAGAAGAATTTTTCATGTATTAAGTTACTCTATTGCAATTTCATAATGGGAAATGCTAACGAATTCATACATGCAAAGCTTTCTTTCGAAGAATGATTGGAGCATTTGAACAATTCTAGAGATTTCGAATTGAATCACCATATGCTAAGGTTTTACGCTAAAAGGTTACTTTCCACTCAACATGTGTACGTGATTTTAGTAAAGTCAGTGTGTTGAAAAATCTTGCAGATAGGCTCCTATCATATTATTTTATGTTTAGTCCCTTTTTTTCCTGGATGAGTTTGTGATTTACTACATAGATTTTTTACTTGGTGAGTTTATCAACCCACCTAAATTTTGTTTGTATAAAAAATATCTAGATCATTGAAAATTGATTTTTCGATATATTTTCATTTTTTTAATGAATGCATTTGAGCAAATTCCAATTCTGCTCATATCTTGTATTATACTTCACCTTTTCAGTAGTTTGTCAAAATTCAAATTATTCACCACAATATTCACTTAGTTAGAATAGTTAATTGGTTTCCCTTTTTACATAGCCATACAAAAATAAAAGTATGATTCTACTAGAAATTTTTAGTGTAGATAATGTCATTAACATTTCGATCTCTATTTGCAATTTTCAACTCAAAAAATAATTTAACTCTAATCTTTGACATTGACATTGAGTGAGTCCCTTTAAAGCCTCGAATTTATTTGTATTCTATCAAGCCATTGACTAAGTTGACTCTTGCTGATTAACCGAGATGAATTTATCCTATGCAAGAATTATTTTGATTCTGTTTTTGAAAAAATAGATCCTTACATGACTAAATTTAAAACTTATTTTGACAAATCACTAACAACAAATTGATCAAGTAATAATTTACTCAAAAAAAAAAAAAAGATAACAAGTAATGCATGGAAGGGACAATCCCAAGGAAGAAAATGGGATTGTCTGAACAATCATTGATGGTTTGTTAATGATCTTGTAACTTAGTGATATAAAAACTCCCCACAATGTATACTCAACCCTACTTATAACTTCAACTTCAAGACATTAGGACTAAACCTTTTTTTTTATCCAGAAATCCACAAACAATGATGGATGCCTATAAAATGTGCCACCACACTCAGTAAAAAAAGAAGACAAGATAAGGGAACAGGGTGCAGCAAGAGCCCAGATGAAGTGTGATGAATTTTCAAGTAAATTTTCTATGACAAGCAAAACCGAGTCCATACATACAGGTATATCGATCTTTTTAATAATAATATTGTTTTTAGCGCGAGAAACACGGAATCAAAAGGGTTGAAAAACCACCCCACCCCTAACTAAAGCTATGTATATGACTTAGCAACAAATTAGACCTAGCAGGTGAAAATAATAATAATAATAATAATAATAATAATAATAATAAAATTAAACAAAGAGCAGCTTCATGTGCCCCTACCATTTCTACACAATATAACAGATGGGGTAAAAAGTTCATATCATTTGGCCTCTGAATTTCAGTAAGGTAGTACTTCACCTGCAGCAAAACAAATTTCACTTTAAAAACGAAATACTTTGAACTCTAATAAAGGTATTAGTCAAATAATGATCGTACCTGGTCTTTGAGCTCCCAAGGGTGAGCTCTAGATCATCTGATCCCATATCTTCATGGATCCTCTCTCCTTCCCATGCCTTAACTAAACCTGCTGTGTTACTTCCAAAAGCAAATTCTTCTGAAACCACTTGAGCCATAGGAATATCAGCAGTGTGATCAGAGCTTGCAGCTATAGCTGGAGAACATGTTCCACTTTGGCCAGGAGTCCACAGGCGGGAACCACCACCGGCTAAAACCTCTTCCTTGGAAGCAAAAGGGTTTGAAGAGACCAGGCTGAAGGTGGGAGAATTGGGGGCACCTTGGGGAATCCTAATCCCAGCAAACCATTCTGGGTTAACAACATGGCGGCCAGGACTAGGAGGAGTGGAAGAGGGAAGGAAGGAGTACTGTTGTCCAGCCCACCCAGGGCAAGTGGACTGTTCACCCCAGTCAGCTTTGGTTCGGGGTGTTTGGGCAGTAGGAGAGCTCAGTGGAGGAGTGACAGGAGCACTGATAGAGCCACTGGGAATGTAGAGATGAGGGAGCTTGGAAGATGAGGCTGATGATGACCCTGATGAGAGATTTTTGAGCCATGGAATGAGGGAACTGTTGTCAGCATTAGGATGTGCAACATAGGAGGATGAGCGTGGGCTGGGAAAGGAAGAAGAGACGGGACTCGGATTGAATGATGCACAAGGACTTGGATGGTAAGATGAGCATGGGCTGGCCACTGCAGATCCACCAATTACGTCCATGCGTTCCACAGGCTTGCATCCCTGGATGTATAAAATATTTTCAGTGAATAATCTAGACGTAGCAGATTGGATTACATTATGATAAAATATAATATGATTGGGGGTATTTGTAAAAGCAAGACATCAATTTAGCCACCACATAGATATGAACGAAATGATAAAAGCTAACATGATTGGCATTTGTACAACCAAGACAACCAAAATTATGAGGTTGTTTAGTATGATATATCATAAAAGGCACCAAACAAGTGGTGTTTACAACTCATTGGGTCATCTATTATAGAACAAAAACTCTCTTTCATGTACAAATACTAATATACTACTTGCACATTTGGACTAATGTAAAGAATGATACAAACTTGTAAGAATCAAATATATGTAGATTTACCTATGTCACTATATAAATTATAGACAGTATTCTGTAAATTTACTTATCTTCAATCTTCCAAATGATTAGGAGCAAGTAGAAAGCTTCTTATATTGGAACAGTTGGTTTATCAGAGAAGTCAATCTTATGTCATATAGCCTATAGTGATAAACAGATTCTACGCGTAGTCTTCAGAAACAGTAATAATAATGTATTTTAAAAATAGTTAGATGAGGTACTTAAAATGATTTTCCCTTATTTGAAGGTTATCAGCTACTAAAATGTCATTCCTCTAGCAAGTTAAACCCCTAGGTTTTCAACCAAAAAAAAAAAAAAGAGTACCATTCCTTTGAGTTCTTCATTCAGGTTTGATGGTTTAAACTTCAAACGACAAATAAAGGATTTTATTTAAAACAATATCAATGAGGCAGAATTAGATGGGGTTTGACACATGAGAGTTCTATACTCATTTGAAAAATAATTATTGTCTTATATTATATCCTAAAGTTCAAGAATATGGGGCTCTCATATGTTAATGGTTTACAATATTGTTGACTGAGAAATCAGAGAAGAGAGGAGATTAAAACGGTGGAGCTGAGATCCCAAGCATCCCGTCCAAGGACTGTAAATATTCAATACCCTTAGATTCCCATCCAGAGGGTCAAAAGTACTTGACCTTTCAGGAGCCAGCCCATGTTTAATTCGTAGTGATTAGCTGAACTGAGATAATACCTTCAGCAATGAATGAGCTTCTGTAATGAATGAATATATCGGGGAAACTACCGGCGGCAGCAGCTAATAAATTTGGCAAATCAGTAATTACCTTCTACAAACAGTTAAACACCAAACTGTATAAATATTCTTATAACCGTTAATTGTTAAATTTAGAAATTTAGAAAACGAATAAAAAATCGTTTCCTAGTATGACAGTTTCTAAGCAATGAAGGGTTTAGAAAGGCAATTCTTTCAATTAGAAAGAAATTTCGTTCATTTCAATATATTTGATGTTGAAAGTGATGTTCCCCAATTAAGAAATTAAATACATTAGATTTTTGGTTGTAGCAAAATATAGTATATTTGACGACTAGGATATCGTTACATCAATTCTCTAGTATTTTTTATATATTTTCTTTTCCCATAAAATCAAATACATTAATCTTAGAATGAGAATTATTTTGTAACAAAATCAAAATCCTAGATTATCAATTATTTTCAGACCGAAATATCTATTAAATTAGTCATCGTCATCTCTTACTTGAACAATAATTACGACACTAACTGAATTCATTATGCAAGTTAGACTGAATAATTACAACAGTTATTTACGGGTAGTATCATGCATGTAGCTTTCATGCTGCCAAATTACTAATATTTCTTGAAAAAGTATTACTGCAAAAGATAGCATGGGAAAAAAAATCATTAACCAGCATTCATCGATTTTAAAATATATCAGATATACAACAGAGTTTTAAGTCTTTTTGGACCAAATATATAACAGATATACAACAGAGTTTTAAGTCGTTTTGGGCCAAATACTACCATATACCGTTGTGCCCCCCACACAAGTACTACCCCGATCTCTTCATCGAAAATGATTTTCTTTTTAAATGAAAAGTATCCCAGAATTAAAACAACTTGAACTTCTATCAAGGTATAGTCCCTATAGCCTATAGGGAACTCTTTTTCTGGGGAGCGTCATCAATAAAGGCACTGCATAAATAAAACTGCTAGTCTGCAACCCCACAAAAGAAGAAAAACAATCACATGAACTGAGGAGACCACCCAAATCAGAGTGCCAGTGCATTGTCTGTAAAAGCTCCTGTCACGTTGCAACAAGCGCAGCATCCAACAAATTATATCAAGGAAAACACCTGAACCGGCAAATTTGCCCCTCTAATGTTCTCGAATTCCCAGGCTCACGTAGGAATTTAAGGAAGTCATTTTGCCAAAATATGACGGGCATTTTCGTCTCCTCGAGATCTATGCCCTTCAGAGTTAGTCTCCATAGCCTACTACGAGTCATCCAAGAACACGAAGATAGAGAATCTTTTGGGCTTCTCGCGCAAGAGCGAGAGGCATTTTCCGACCAGATCTATCCTACGCCGGCGAGAGGGAAAAAGCAGCAAAAAGAAAGAATCTAGCCCGACTCATCATTAACAAATACTACAGGGTAGAAAACATAGCATCGCCGGTACACTCCAACTAGACCGGCTTTTGTTAGCCTATATAGGTGACCATTAAAGTTCTGTGATTTAGAATAGCACATTAGCACTCCCAGCATGTGCCATTGCAAGGTCCGCATGCTAATAGATACGACAGAGTGTCCAGACTAGCTCATATAACAACTGAACCAAAAACGGAGCTAAGATACTAAGATGGATTCCAAACGAGACCACATTCAGAAGCAGAAGTAATGTAGTTCCTTTGATCCAATGGCTTAGCAAATGACTCAAAAAGAAACACCAAAATTGTAAAACAGCAAGCTTCAACTATAGGAGCATATAATAGGCATGAGAATAAAGTACCTTGCGATATGTGGTACCGTCGGGTTCAACAGTCCAACCAGCCTCGTTGCAGAGAGCCTTCAAGACTTCATTGTTGTCGCAGTGCTTGGGGAGCTTGTAGTTGCCGTACATTCTCAGACCAGAGAATATCTTCGCCGCTATGGCTCTTCGCCTCCTCTCTCTCCTCTTGTTGTTTTCCCTTTCCTTCCATGTTGGTAGCCTCGAACCGGAAGTCATCTCGCTCACCGAGAAAATCTCTCAGAAGGACAATGAGATAGGAAAACGAACTGGAAGAGCGTAAACCGGGGGTATAATTGCCAGAATTTTTAGCAGCGGAAAATAATCAGAAATTAAAATACAAACGCCTCACGCGTCTGGATCGATGGATCAGTAATGGGAAAGGAAAACCCCCGACAAGCTTGACAAAAAAAATCCAAATACAAACCACAAACCCTGCTACAGTCGGAATTTTGCTTCAAAACGACATGATTCTGCAGCTGAAGCACACATCACTAATTCACCGCTCCAACACAAAGGAGCTACAAATCGAAGCAAAACGCCAGCGAATTAAGGGGTTATATAGCTCAAATCGGTGGACTCCAGATCGGGGGTGTAGATCACCGGAAAGAAGCAAACCGATCGCGTTTGGTGAGGGAAGAATCCAAGCGGTGCAGATCTGCACGGATGGAATTCAGAGATCGATCGATTGAGATCGGCAGCAAAACAAGTTCGCGGAGAAACTGGTCGGAAAACAGGAGGTGGTGTCGATGAGGAAACCCGGGAAATGGGAAGAGAGAAGCAGAAAAAAGAGGATAGGTTGAAAAATAAGAAGGGATTGAAGAGGCAGAAGGTTGGACTAATAATAGCAGAAAGCGAAATGACCATAATTGATACTTAATTCACGGTAATGCCATTGAAGCTTACGTTTTTTTTTGTGTGTCTCTCCGTGTGTGAATCAGGCAGAGAGAGTGGGGAGTATATTGTGGCTCGAAGCGTGTGACTAGACTGCGAGCGAATTTTGACTGACCCAATATCTTCTCACACGGGCTTTGTATAAATTGATTATTTGTATAAACACTAAAACCACATAAACTTTTTTTTCATAAAAAAAAAACACAGAGAGAGATGCAACCCTCCGATATCTTCTAAATTCAAATCAACCCGTACTTATAAAAAAAATATTAAAAAAGTTAAAATTTATTTTGATAATATGTACACTTTAAAAAAATTAATCTCTAGACATTCAACATATACTAGTTTCTACTAAAAATATTATAAAGATGCATTTACAATGGAAAAAATATTGAAATTTTCTCATTAAAAACTTTTATTTAAAAGTAATTTAATTTTTATTTAGAAATTTATGTGTAATATATTTTTAACTGGTGCAACTCTCTTTTTAAGTGTATATAATATATCTTTAATTATATATATAGAAAATATAAAATATTTATAAATATTTAAAGATATGTTGAGAAGAATTCCATATGTAGAATATAAATTGGCCCCGCTTAACAATTTGGGTCCTTATACCAAGGAAGATTAAATCTAATATAATAGATTATTCTTTTACAATGTGTCGAATCAAGCTTCAAATGTTCATTATGAAAAATATTTATATTTAATATCTCGTAATATCTCAAATAAAAATTAGTTATACTTAAAAAACAAAAAGAACTTGGGTCCTTATATATTTTTTTAGTAATAAATTTTGGAATAGAAAATTTTTAACAGTTTTTTATAATAATAATAAGTGTAACTGCTCTTTCAATTAGGGCCGAATACATGTGGATTAGATGGAGTTGACTAGTTGCTCAAACCCTTCGTCACAAGTAACTCATTAAAGAAAATATATAATTTTTGAGAGAAAGTTATTATAATATAATTTTTGACCAAATTTAATAAATTTCTAAACATGAGGCTCAGATCAGTCTGACTTGAAAACAACCCAGCACAAGATTTGACTGGATTAGTCTCGAGCGTGTGAGTTGTTATGTTAATTAAGCCTTATTTTAGATGCTAAAAGTTATTCTAATTTTGATTAACCTCCCAATTAACCTACTTTCTTTTCTATTGAGAAAGTATCCATAAATTATATATTTATCAATATTTAATTGAACAACATTAAAGAAGTAGTATTTAAAAAAAAATACTTTACGTTGGCATAAGTGGTAGGAAGAGCTCACATTCCTAAAGAAGGTATTTTAATATTTTTTTTTTGATAAAGGGATTAGATTTACCTACGATCTAATAGTAAAGTGAAATTTCCCTTCTTCATATATGATACCAATATCAGGTAGGGTAAAATATATATTATCCTTAAATGTAAAACTAGACACTGCGATTAAAATTACAATAAAGTGGTACTCCCCAACGATCGAATACGCTCTAAATAATCGTATGTCTCACCCATTCGCTAGCTGAACCCGCGGATGATGGATAGGTAGTTTAATATTTATATATAGAGTAAACCTAACTGAAAAATATTTACCTTATATCTCTATATTCCAAAATAAATTAGCATTTGTAGAATGATGTTCCCAACATTTGGGGTCAAGTTGTATCAATTATCTTAAAATTATTTTTCACTAATATTTAATATCTTAATATAAATTTTAATATATTTAACACTCTAAAATATTTTTTATTAGCACTTAAATCATAAATTAATTTTTTATTCAATTTTTCTTTAAAGCGTTTTTTGTGTAGCCACAAGCATCATAAATTCATAATACTAAGTATGTTTAGAAAAATATTTTAGATTGTTAGATATATAAACAAAATTATAAGATAATGAGTATCACTATATGCTACTTAACTCGTTAAAATAACTAGAAGTATGAAAAAATTATATATAATTATTTTCTTCTAGTATTTTTTTTTTTGTATTTTTAAACCAAATTCGTGAAAATTAAAATAAAGGGATGAATGATTGAGGGGAATAAACACATTTGAGAAGAATTCAAACGAATAGGATTGGTCACAAAACGAGAATTGCCAGTTTTGATATGAAAGCGAAATTTGGGATAGCGACCTAAAGGCTGTAAGAATGCGATTGAGACGAAAAAGCCAAAGTCATTTTCTATTCACAAAGCACGCTTCTTTGACCTTCATTCAAACTTTGAATGTTCCCATTCTATGAACTCAGGGGTAGTTTCGGAACTTCATCTCAAATACTCCACATGGCAAAAGCAGCCATCTTCAGAACAGTGAGCCAATGAACGAGTTTATATGTTATGTGGCTTCTTAATATTTAATTTTAATTTTAATTACCAAAATAATTTAATTAATATTTTCCAATATAATAAATTAATATTTAAATATTTATTAAAAAAGATATTTATATTTAATAGATAATATTATATTAAATATGATTATATCTAGTAAAAAATTACATGTGTATATAAAATAATATTCAGTATTAATTATTAATATATATATATATATAATCTTAATCAATATAAGATATAAAAATATTATATAATTTTTTATTTCATTATCAATTGGGTTAGATTTAAATATTATTGACTCTAATTAGGAGTAATTTTTTCAACCCAAAGATATGTTTTTAGAAGAATTATCTTTAAATTTCAATTGGACTCGATAATACTCGAATCATTTAATATTTTTTTATAAATAATATGATTTATTTTAAATGTCATATATTGTAAAAAAGTATTTTCTACTTATGCGATATATCTTTTATGAGAAATATTTTGTTGGATACTTTTAGGTATATTCTCAAAATTTAACTTAAGTACTCATTATAAGAAGATATATTATATCTTAACTCAAATTTTATTAATGATACTGAACTGGATAATGAATGATTTTATTATATAAAATTACCTAACAAATCACAATTATAACTTCGCCTCATCAGCTTATTATCTTCTTTTGATATTTATTGTTATGACATCATATTTACTAAATTTATTTATATCCTTATTTGGATTTATACTCAAACCTAAAAATCGATCAATTAAATAAATTATTATTTTATCTAAAGGTGTAACTTTAAGATTTTAGAGTCCATTTGATTGATTGAACATTGTTGGACCCAAATTGTTTCAAAATATTTACCAAAAAAGTTTTTTAAAAAAAACGAAATAATAGGATTACTTTGTTTCAACAAAGAATACCTGAAAAAATAAAAATAAATACATGTCAAATAAAACCAATTCATAATTATGTTTTGGTCTCATGCATCTAGTTTTTAGTAATTAATTATTATATAATTTTATATCCTCCAAATTACCATATCTCCTTCCCATTTATATATGTCAAAATTAATTTCTATAATCAAACATGAAATTACAAATATAGACGACTTATTTTTTTACTAAAAAGAAATCATAAGATAATTTTTTTAGTCCTTTTTAATAGTTTTTTACTTATAAAGAAAAGGTACAAACAAGAAACATAATCTACATCATCAATCAATAATAAAATATATCAATTAATATAAGATAGATTTTAGATAAAACAAGAAATCCAATTCATGCTGACAGATAAATACACTAACTAGAATTCAATGTCGATTTTTATAATCATACTCATATATACCTTCGTCGTATCAAAACAAATTTATCTAAAAAATCAAGATTGATTATTAAAGATAACATAAATATAAATCTTTTGAACAACTAATTAACACGTCTCTCTCTCTATACATATATGTGACCATATTTGGGTTGTGAATAGTAATCAAGTCTTGGAGTTGAAAAATTTTGACTAGTTTCAGCTATGAGTTCTCCTCCAAAGCTAGTGTCATTGAAGGATATGATGCCTCCCTTACGTCCATGGAATAGAGGACCCTTTTTACCTCTTAATAAAACGCCACAATACGAGAAGGTTAAGGAAGAGATTTATGATGAAAATGGCAAGAGAGTTTATTGGCGATGCAGACCAACAAGAGAAGAAGATGAAGAAATTGATGAAGAAGATGATGATCATGATCATGATTCAGAATATTACGTCACTCCCTATGTATCATGTTTCCAATTTTGTGATAGGTTTTGCATTAGACCCATCAGATTCTGGATTGACAACCTTCTTCGAAGCTAGCATGATTGAATTTAGTGCCCGTTTGGTTCGATGCACTGTATCGGAATTCTCTGTAGCAGTGCTCTCTTTCAAACGTTTGGCATTAAGATAGTAAACCATTTTGTGGTACTTTTGTTTATTTATGGATGCTTTTATGTTTTTCCTTTGTTTTATATGATCCCATGCAAACGATTTTGCTTTGTTCTCAATCACTAACATGTGAGCGTCCTTGTTCTGGTATTCAAAATATATATGAATGGTTTAGATTTAATATTTTATAAAATTATTATTATGAAAATAATTAGATAAATTTAAATTGTTAAAATTTTTTCTATACAATTCATGACTACAATATATAAAGAAATAGAGATATTTTCATTTATAAAATATAATAATAATAATAATAATAATAATAATAACAATAATAATTTTGTAAGACATTATATCTGAACCATCAGATTCTAAAAAAGAAGAAGAAAATTGAGAGGGTGTGCTTCTATCCCATCCAATTCTAAAAACCATCTCAAGTAGTACTGAGAATCAAAGCATAAGTAATCAAATCAACTTAACGTTGAGATTTTTATTTTCTTGTTTTAGTGGTTTGATGGAATTTTAATATTTCTACATGCAATTGATCCATTGAGTTCGGCTTAGCCAACTGGAATTGTGAGCTAAGTTAGATTAGACTCATAACATTAGAATTAATTCATCTAAATCATATATATTTTGAATTCTATATACATTTTTATTTGTTCATGATGATAGATTATATTGCGATACCTTATGATATAGTAGAGAGAAATTATTTTTTAAAAAAAAAGTTATTCAAATTAATTATTTAATAATTAAGTATATCGTTTAAAAATTTTAAATATAATATTACTAGTCTATTTTTTAACCTTCAACCCAAGTGATTTCTTAAATTTACAATTAAAAAATTATTTCTCCCTTAATTCTTTTTGACAAAACAATTCCCCCTTTGCGATTACTCAATTAAATTAAGCACATCTTTCTTTCTTTTTTAGTACCAAAAATATCCTCAACATCCCAATTGACCAGGACTCGCCGGTCCCCACTGACGACAGCAAAAATATTTAAATGTAATTTATTATTTATTATAAAGTACAAAATTAAAGTAGTAATTTAAAAAACAGAGAGAGAGAGAGAGAGAGAGATTGACTTGGTCAAAGGCACGCATTACAGAACGCGGATCCGTTTGGACGGGAACGTGGGGTTAGAGAGGGACGTGTCAAAATGCAGCGTCTCGTAGGTGCGCAAGAGCACGTGCTAAGTTCGGCGCACGTGCGTGACAAGGACCCGGCGATGCATGCGTTGTTGGGGCAGCATCCGAAGATGTTGTTGCTTGGTTCCTCGCTGCCAATATCACGTGACTTTCTGGGTCCCACTTTCCCTCCTCCTGTAATTTCTCTTCACCTCCAAGTGTGTTTGGCACACCCTCACCCAACTTTTGTTTAGTTAGAATAGGTATCTTCCTATTCAAAATATTAAATGTTTGTATAAAAAAAAATTAAATAGGTCATTTCCTTCAAAAAAAACCTAATAATTTATCTTCACTTGCAAGTCCAAGGCTCCAACTCTATATAAAGGTTTGCTATTGGGGTGATATTTAATTAAATTGAAGTGTATATTATGAGGTTTATTTAAAAATAATTTTAAAATCATAAAATTTTTGTAAAATATTTTTTTTAATTTTAAACATATGAGATATTTAATTAATTTGATTAGATTAAAAAAATTAATTAAATTAGTTAATATAACATATTTTCTTAAAATACTTAAATTATCTTCTTTAAATTTTTTATTTTTTTATTTAATTATTATTAAGAGAATATCAATAAAATTAATTTTAAAAAAAAATTAGTAAAAAATAATGTACACTTTTGAAAGCATAACAGTACTTTTGTATCAGGCCAGGGATGAATCTTAGAAACCTTTTTGGAGGATTGCTTTGATGCATTACATAATATAAGATTTGATAGTATAAAATCTTATTATATTTTAAAATCATATCGTTACTGGTGTAACTAAGTCACGTTATATAACATATATATATATATTATAAAAATAACACTATCATATATTTCATGAAGGATAATAAAAGGGGTAATAAATGAGATATGGGAAAAATGTTATGAGAGAGGGTGTGATAAAATTAGAAAAAAAAACACATTAAATGAAGAGGCAAATATAAATTGCACCTTATAAAAAAAAAATAGACCCCTAGGATTGAATTTAACAAAATAGTCTAATCCCCTCACAACGTGAAGAACTAAAATTTAAATTTTTATTAATATATATGTTTATATTTAGTATTTAATAATGACTCCAAAATAATTATCACAGTAAAATATATGTGCTTAGCAATATATATATCAAGCTAGGCCAATCTCAATATTAAACTAAAATATCTTAGTGCATGAATATTTTTAGGGTTAATATACAAATCTACCTGTAAGCTTTTTATAAATGTGCATATAAAGATTCTAAAATAGTGTAAAATTATAGCAGCTAGTTAATTTGTGTATGGCTCACATCTGGTGTCTAATTATAAAAAAAATAACAAACATTATGTTATATTAACGGTGGTGATTATTTTTGCAAATTGTCTTTGAATAAAATCATAGGAACATGCTAAAGTGGCGGGGAAGTGACAATATTGTCTTTATATATCGTTATACTTCGGTTGGTTGTATATTCCCTTTGTCTTCAAATCTCAAGATTGGCAACTTTGTTTGAATACTCCTTTTATTAACTTCCACGAGAAAACTAAGCAAGTATGAATTAATAATCAGCATTTCGTATTAGGAATTCCAACGAAAACAAGATTTATATACATAAAAACAAGGCTATGTTGCCTTAATTACACATTAATTACATTTAGACTGCAAAATAGAAGAATTGATTATCACATGCATGTAAATTCTTCTTCACATGCACTTCATGTTACTTCTCTGACTACTGTGCATGTGCATGATTGTTTCTCCCTGCTTCAAATAATATATATCTACCTCTTCTATGAAAGAGTGTAGTTTCATGCAAACTTCCCAAACCTACATTTCTGATCAAATCATACCTAGTTGGAAACCTTAAGAAACCTACTACATGAAGAGACATAACTACAGAAAAGATCTTTAACATCAGTTAAAGTGAACTTTTCACGTTAGTTTCCAAGGGGACGAGGAATCCAGTGACATAATAAACTAGATTTAAGATCAAAGGTTTGGCTATGGTTGTCTTGTGATGATGTGGCATCCACTGCTTCAACTCTTTTGTCCGCACTTTGGTGTGATTTTGCAGAAGAATCAAAGGTTTGGCTCTGGCTATCTTGAGATGATAGTATCTCAAGGCCTTGAATATTGCACCCCTGATCACTCTCCCGGCTATTGATTACGAGTGCCCTTCTTTTGTGTAAATTTCTTCAAACAGTAAGAAAAGGGAGCTAGCAACTCCATGAAGGAAATTGATTCATATTTCTAAAACGAGTAATATAGATACTAATTAGGAAGCGAGAAATAGAAAGGTTAAGGAAGAAATTAATCTTCATCTTCTGGTATGAGTTGAGCATTAATGGATCCATAGTCTGTGAAAGAGTTCAAATCGAAGCATCCAAATACAAAAAGATAGAAAAGTTTAGAGCTTGAAATCCCAAACCCCATTAATTTTAGATTTCAAATAAATTCAATAGTGGCCTCCCTCGATTGTCACCAAATGTTGTATTTTTCAGTGCGAAAACAACAACTAACTCATTTCAAGGATCCCTTTCTCCACTGTTGTGTCAAAAAATGAACTTTTTATCTGGGGGATTGACAGATTGTTGGGCGAATTTGAAGTTATTGGTTTTTGTTAAAGTTTTGAAGCTCAACAAAAATAGCTTATTCGGAGAGATACCTTTGTCACTGGAAAATTGTCAGAATCTATAGATCCTTGATATAGGGGAAATAAACTTTCTGGAGGTATAAAATTGTATAGGGCACAATTTTAAAGATTCTCCTCCTAAAACTCAGTGGAACTATTCGGATACAAATATGCCAATAGGCCTCTCTCACAATATTGGATCTTGCAGACAACAAAATATCAGGTTCAATACCTATGTGCCTACATAATATGACGGCCATGGCTTTTCATCCATCTTCAAGTACTGGAATGCCCTCCTGTTGCATGAGATTTCTAAATATTGTTCGGTATTAGAAGATGATACGCATACAGAAGGCCAAGGATTGATCTACAAAATCAACTTGAAATGGAGGCATGTTGTTGATCCTTCAAGTAATACTATGTCTGGAACAATACCTCCAGAGCTATTCAACCCTCATCACCAAATTACAATCTTAAATGCGCATCATTCCTTCTTTCAAAAACATATCAAGATTATATTAATTTTAATAAGTCTGTCTCTAGCTAGCCTTTAATTTCGCAAATTTCAAATAAAATTGTTGTTTGAACCTTTGTTAAATTAGTTTGAGACATATACAGAGAATTCAATGTTTGATAGCAATTTGCACTCGTGTTCAGTAGCTCAGATTCAATGTGCAAGACCTTATGACAGATAAACGAACTATCAAGGCTCAGAGATGGGTTTGACAGCAAAATGAATGCAAAACCAAAACTTGCTCACAGGCATAAAATTCAGAGCTCAAGTACTAAACCAGTGAATGCACTATGCGAGTCAGACTAAAAGAGAGTTGCAGAACAAAGTAGCAGCAAAGATGCAAAAGTAAATGGCACTCAGCACTAGTCAGCTCAAAGATCAAGGACAGCTTTGCTTGTTAAGAAATGAAAATCCCTTCCACAATCGCTTAAGTCAAGGTAGAATTGTTTCACAGAACAAGGGAACATGTGGAAGTGAATGCAGTTCCTGCAAGTTCAAGGTTCATGATGTTTATTTGAATGAGGAAGAACACGCAAAAACTCAGGGAAATGGCATGCCATAGTGGATTATCACAAGGTTCAAAAACAGTTATGGAAAATTCTGAGAAGGTTCAAGTCAGAAATATGAGTGATGTATACCTTGAGAAATATCACGAGGAAAATCCATCGAACAATGTATCTTTAAACTTCTTGTCATCATTGTACACGTAAATCTCAAGGAAACAGACCTTGAATACCCCTGCAACCAAACACACCATAGTAAGAAAACCGCCAAGAACAAGCCCCAGAGCAAGAAACAACAAAAACAAGACACTAAAGCCAAAGCAATAAGTACTCCATTTCGCGGAAACAAACAAGAAGCCAAAAAATATACTTGAAGGACATGAATGAAATCGATCGAGAGCTAAACGAGTTCGAAAAATTGTCATTAGGAAGATATCAAAAACACAGAAACATGCTTTTCATCTTCAAACTCGGATCATCTAGAAAATGGGGTTGCTAAAACGGAAATGGAGTTTCGCTAACCTCACGAAGATGAAACTTGTTTCTGTACGAATCTTTATGCTTCAATTTCTTCAGCGCTCTCTGCTTTGTTTTCCTTTCTCTTCTTTTCTTTGTCGTTCTGATGATCATGGGAGGAGGAAAGGGAAGAAGAGAAGAGGAATGTGAGGGAGGTGAGAATTTTCCAGGAAGTTTAATGTAAGCAAAAATAGCAAGTTTTCAGTTTTCTAGATCGCTCAGAAAATGAATTCAAAGCGTGTTGCAGTAGCGTTGCAGGCATAAGTTTAGTTTCTTCTTCTTTCTTGTTTTCAAAGCTTGCATGTGATTCTCTTAACCATATGTTTGCTTTTTCAGTTTTTTTTTTTAAAGTGTCAAAATGATATTAATAATAAAAGGAAGAGATTACATAGTTCCTACATAATATAGATACAAGGCAATGAAAAAGGGAAGGGGCTATAGAATATGTGATATCAGAGAAATATGCCAACAACTTTTGTAGATCGTGGCATATAGCAGACTGATGAGCACGTATAGCTCCTAGATTGAATGATTTGTAAAGATTCCTCCTTCTAAGGCAATCATTTCTACAGAGAATCCAGTAGAGAGCTTCTAGGAAACAATTGATCTGTTTCAGTTTTTTTGTTTATTAATTAAAGTATTTATATATATATATATTTTTAATTATCACTGATCTAACACAGAATTAACCTTGATCTAACCCACTAATCTTTGATCTACATATTTTTTTTGAACTTTAGAATGAAGGATGGAATCGGTGGTTCCACAACACAAAACAAGAAGAGATTTATTGAATTGAGAAGTAAGGTGTTTACTGTATTTTTTCCATCCACTATCCTAAACGATTTTATGGCACCATTTTATACGGGAAGTATTGATCTTTTTAGGAGAAGCTTTGCTTAAAGTATTCTTTTAGAAACAATTTTGACTTTAACATTAAAATAAAAGCCAACTAATATAATATAATATATGTTTAAATTGGTTTTATAAAAGAGTCAGTTTGATATAATAAACTTGTTTGGATAATATAATTGAAAAGTAGATTTGGATATAAAATAATTGAAAATAATATAAATTTTATAGTATATATAATTTGATAAATTTTAAGAAAATAAAAATTATAAAAATAAAAGGGAAAATATCTCAAAATAACTATGAAAATTGATAAATTTTAAATTAGGATTCTAACGTTTGCAAATGACATAGAGCTGCGATTATACATTCTAATATTTTGAAGTTTTGGATTAAAAGATCAAAATACACCCCCCCCCCCCTTGTTTGCTTATGGCCTGTTTGGTTCACAGAAAATGGGCTCATGGAAATGGAAAATTGAGATTTTCCATAAGTTTGATGCCCAATAAACCATTTTCTTGCCCAGACACATTTCCCCTCATTTAAAGGAAAATATGTTCCCCCGCTTTTGTAGAATCTGATTTTCCCTCAGAGGGGGTAAAATCCAAAATATAAATTTGCCCCTCCTTTTATATATAAAGGCATCACTATTGGAGCTTTGAAGGCATCCTCTCTAGCTTTAAAGACCTCCGTGTCAGCCGATCGTTGTACTCTAAAATTTCGCTGCCTTTGGTCTTTATCCGTTCTCTGTCGAGCTCCCACGGTTCAGTCGCTCTTAGCTTGCATGTCTATAGGAGAAGGCTCTCTTGATGAAGAAGATAATGAACAGTTTTAGAATTAAAATATATTTTAAGATAAATATAACTCTCTCAATTTAATTATGAATTTAACAAATTACGAAAGCTCTAATTCCAATTTCTTAATAAACAAGATTCATTTTAAAATTTATTATATTATAAAAAATATAATGAAAAGGAAAAAATTAAAAAAATAAAACGTGATATTTCAATGCTAATTTTTTGAAAAGCATAACTTCTTTATATGAAATTCCCAAAATTATTATTCTACCTTTTAAAAAAATAATATTAATCGCTAATATTTTTAATAAATAAAAAGTAATATTATTCTCTTTTAATATTTTTAAGGTAATATGAAACCCAAAATAATGCGGGACAGCATCCCTCAATGCACCCCTTAACATTGCATATTATTAATTATCATTTAATACTACTCGTATTCTAATAGGATGCCATGGCTGGTAAAGCATGCGTACCAGCTAGACGGCCCTCTGTCTCTTTTGACTCAAATGTCAACAATGCGTGGGCCCCCCCTCTCTCTCCCCGATCCTAAAAATAAAGAAAAAGAGAAAAATGTGCCCCGGTCCACGCGCTTATCTTTTCTTCTTTTTTCAAAATGCCATGGCCAAAGATGCCCCGTTCATCGCCCAATCGTCTGTCCCTGTCCCTACCACTACCACAACAGTTTCCTCTAAGTTCGCCATAGAAACATTCATATCATCTAAAAATAGATCTAATCAAAATACATCTCAATATATTTACCTATCTCCATTTATATGTAATTAAAGATAAATTGGATAATCATCTGAAAATAGATTGTCCTTTCAGTCTTTAAACAAATTTTAAATCCTTTAAGCAATAAATTTCATAGTAAGGGAATATTTTTCAACAACTTTTCCTATAATAATACATTCCAGAGAGAGAGAGAGAGAGAGAGAGACAATGAGAGTCACATGATCGTTAATAAGAATCCAGTTTAGAATCCTACACTGCACAGCCAACTTATACAAAGAAGCCAATAAAAACTCATCAAAATCGGAGTAACAGTAATAAACCCTACCTTCTATATTACCCACCTGAGTTTTCATTGGCCTTTAAGTATTTCTTCGCACTTCACCATGCGACCCTTCTTTTTTCTTTACTTGTCCCTTCATAATTAAACCTAATTTACAAGTCCCTCTACCTAATAATAATATTAATAATCTGGAGCTACTTGCAGAGAACAGCAATGGCTTCTTGTGTCTCTCCGGTGGCCAATTACTACCTTTGCTTCATGGAAGTGTGCTCCTTTTTCACCTTCGGTTGGGACTGTGACAGGTAGACTTGGCACTGTATAATGGTTTTACCAATCTTGAAACCTGGTACTACCGTGAATGCCACTTGCGGGTATGATTCCATGGTCGGGTCTGACTTTGAAGAGTCGACGAATATTTCGTCGTTTACACTTTCCATGTACACATCAGAGTATCTGCATCCCTCCCTTAATTGAAAGATTGAAGCTTGTGGCTCGAAAGAGAAGGCCAAGCAATGCAAGAGCCAGACCTTCTTCGCCATCTCGGCGAAAGACGAAAAGAAGCTGGAGTTGGGAAACTCTCCAGCATTCAAGAGGTTTCTCTGAATCAGATTGCCAAAGAACGATGATTCCATCTTGGGATGAATGAGTCGCGAGTACTTGATCCGGCAGAACTTTGCGAATGGAGACCTTGGCTTCTCGGCGAGATATTCTTTCGCTTTGGTCGATTTGAGTTCGTTGAATCTCAGGAAGAACACTTGTCGTAGACTGTTTCCATCCGGCAAAGACTCGTTTGGAAGAGAGAAATTAGGAAACTGAAAAGAGTCAAACATCTCCCTGCAAACAAATGACTCAACTGCATAACATTTGTGATCCTCATTCAAGTACACTGCATTCTTTTCAATAGCATCCACCGCAGCATCGATATCCCAACCGGCAGATCTCATCTCGTCCACGATCAACCGAACAAAGCTTTGAATGGACCTGACCGTCTGGCGAAGGACAGTAACAAAATGGCTAGGATTTATTCCTGATATATGAAGATTATCAAGCACAGACAATGACCCACTTTGGTTCAATCTCTTCTCCATTGATCTGTTCTGCTTAATAGCTTCCTCCAACTTCTCCTTAAGAAACACGATCTCGGATTCCTTGAGCCGAACCTGAGACTCTAACTTCTTTCCCATGATGCCATAAGTCTTTATAACACTAAGAAGCTCCTTCAACTCAGCCTCTAGTATTGCTGTCTCTGGTGAAGGATCAAATTGCTTTTTCAAGTAACACTGTTTTAGCTCAGACAAGTTCTTCAATTCACGAACTAGCAATTGATCCGCGGCTTGAACGCCTTCAGGATCGTATGGTGACTGAGCATACTGAAGTCGAGAATATTCAGCTTTAACAGATGAAATGCTAGCAAACAGTTTTGCAAGCAGAGCTTCCATGGCTTCTCTTTCCTGAAGCTCTTCATCTTCCTCATCAAAAGACTGAGACCAGTTCAAAACTTTATCGATACTTCCTTCATCTTTAAGATCTCTCTCATCTGCTTTAACACTCTTCAGTCCATCAACTGGAGCAATTCCAGTCAGAGTTCGAAGATGAAGAACCTTGGCTATAGTTCGAGCCAGCTTCTTCTTGCTTGGTGTCACAGCCATCGGCTGGACCGACTCCATCAGCAGAAATTTACCCCAAAGTATGCAAATCAGTGAGGTAATTGTGAAATGGGTTTTGTACCTGTATTTGAAAAGAGTAACAAGGGAACAATAAAGTTAGAAGATGATGGTGATCTTCATAATGAACCTGCCCCAGAAAAGAAAAAAAGCTACATGCTTTAACACTTAGAACGAGGCACTGACGAAGGATTTGAATTAATTTTGTTCTTCATCTATTAAAGTTTGAGTCTGTCTGCTTTCCGCAGTGTATAAAGTTGTGTCTCTAAGACACAGCGGATTTAGAAGACAAGGAAGTGAAAATAACCTAAATGCATCAAAAGTTCAAAGTTCAATGTTCATTTCAGGAATATTAATCATATTTCCAAAAATGACTAGTTTTAGCAAAAAAAGAAAAATTAAATCAGAAACAAGAACTTAACATCAAGCAAGGTATAGAAAAGAAGATTCAGTGAATGAATCAAGGTAACAACTGAGATTAAAAATGAGATCTTCAAGAAAAGTAATGGCTCAATACAGTGTAAACACAGTAACAAGCACAATTAGCTTTTTCCTGATTTGACATAGTGGTCAGCTCTCGGTGATTACGTTGAAGAATCAGAACCTTTTTCTAATATAATTTAATTAATTGAACAGGAAATAACTTCTTTTCCTTGAGTAATTGAGCTTTTTAGAAACCTATTAAATTAAAATTTTAAAATAATTTTTAAACTAAATTTTAATTTAAAAATATTTTAAAATAAATAATTATATTTATTTATAATATAAAACTAAAATTATAAATAAGTATTAATAAAAAAATTTATAAACTAATCAATTATTATTTTATATTTATTTTTTTATATTATCCCCTCTTCTCTTCTCTCCTTTCTCCTTTTTTTTTCTACTTTCTCTTCTTCCCTCTATTTTTAATAAAATTATATTTTCTTTAATAATTTTTAATTATAAAAATTCTTTAAATAATAATTATATAAATATTTTTTTAAAAAAACTCTTCTCTAAACACTTTTTTTTAAAAATTCTTTAAAAATTTATTTTTTTATAAATCTTTTTCTAAAATCCTATGATATAATAAAACATAATGAAAGTAATCATGACTAGAGACAATCATTATCAACACTAATCCTATTTATCTCTGCCCCGTATGTTAACAAGAAGGCAAGCTCCACCACCAGATCTATAACAAACAGACAAGAAATACGGAGAGGGGGGAAAACAATTAAGGTAATGTTTGCAATTATTTTAAGTACAGATTTAGAATAACAAATCTGATTTTTAACAAAGATAAAAAAAAAAAGTCTTATTGGTTATGATTCGTAACTCTTAGGATTCCCTGATGTCCTGATTCAAGATCTCGAAAGATCTGGCTTTAGCAGCCTGAAAGCTTACAGTAGTAGGACCCACCAAAGTGAATGTCTGCCATGAAGCTTTTTACTTCATTGTCAGACAACGTGAAAAATGAGCATAATCATCATCATAAATCTAAAATCTCTACTCCTCAGTAACAAATAATCCCTTCATAACATTTCATGTTTGATTATCTTGCATAATACCTAGATGTTTCATAGGTTCAAGTATTAGTAAGAAGTTGCTTTATTCTTTTGATATTACAGTGAAGATATCTTCTAGTTTCCTTAAAGTTACATGTGGGAATCTCCCAATTACGGGGAGTTTTCATGCCAACTACATAAAATAAAACATCATATCATGTTCGTACTAGAAAGAAAAGTGTCTTGTTACATAATTATGTTCTTCACGTGACTTAGGATCACCAACTCATAAAGCACTCAAGCCGGCCTGCAACAGTATATAAACAGTATTGAACATCATCTTTTTACCCAACTTGGTGACATTTTTTCCACTCTCAAACTAACAAAAACAACTGTGATGACACATCAAATGAGTTTTCATGAGTTTTCGTTAAGTACTGTCATTTCAAAATCAACAAGGACAGGCCTCCAAATGACTATGATTAAAAGTCAAGACAATACTGTAAGAGTAAAGACCTTAAAGAAGCTGAATAATGGACATTGCTGCCTCAGAAACATGACCAAATTCAGCTTAAAACCAGACAAGGAAGAGAAATAGCTAAATGTAGTAAATAACCAATTTTACTAGTAAGTGCTAAATACTCTGTTCACTGCATGGAGAGCTATTCTATCTGGAACCCCAGAGATATAATAAAAATGAGAAGAAAATGAATGATTAGCTGAAGAAGATTAGAAGCGCAAGTCATTTATTTAAAAATATCGAAGTAAATTGCTATAACTTGAGAAATATCCCCGGAAATCGAGCAATGAATCTTTCAACTTCTCATCATTGTAAACGTAAATCTCAAGAAAACAGAGTAAAAACGACGACCTTGAAAAACGCTGAAACCAACCACGCCGTAGTAAGAAAAACACCAAGAACAAGCCCCAGAAAACAGAAAAAGACCCCTCTTTTCCCCAAACGGTAAGAAACAACAAAACAGGACTCTAAAACCAAAACAATGATTACTTCAACCAGCTCACGGAAACCTAAAATAACCCCCAGAAAAATGCTAGAAGCAGATGAAAGAAATCGACTACAAAGAACAATACGAAAGTGAAAACTCGTCGAAAACACAGACACAAGCATTTCATCTTCAAACTTGAATAAAACACAACAGCTTCCGATTTCGATTCTCTAGAAAAATTGGGGTGCTAAAACGAGGAAATGAACGAACAATGAGACGCGAAAAGATGGCAGAAACGAATGGAAGTGGAAATGGGGTTTCGCTAACCTCACAATGAAGCTCGTTTCTTTGTGAATCTGCTTCAATTTTTCTTCAGTGCTTTGCACAGAGCTATGCTCTGCTTTGTTCTCCTTTTTCTGCTTTTCTTTGCCGTTCTGATGCACAAAGGCCCCTACTGAATACTGAAGGTACCACAGGTCTATAGTAACCCTTGAGAGAGACAGAGGGACACAGCTAAGAGAGAGAGCCCTGGAAGAGGAAGGAAGGAAGCAGAGCAGAGAGAGAGAGAGAAACAGAGGAAGGGACGGGAGGAGAGAGCAAATAAATTGAGAAGACGAAAATGGACACAGCGTTGGGAATTGGGAAGATCACAGACATAATTGGTCTAGTCGCTTTCCCTGGCCTATTTATTGATACTCTTTCTCGCTACCCTTCTTTCACCATATTCCAATGGAAAAGACATTAAAAGCCATTTTCTTTGCTCCACTAAAATTATTTTAATACAATGGGACATCAATTTTTTTATATTTTTTAAATAATATTTTTTTAATATATAATTTAATTATAAAATTATATTAATTCTAAATATAAAAGATATTTTTTATATTTATCTAATTTTTAAAATTATTTAGATAGATACTCTTTTAATAATAATTAAATTAAAAAATTAAAAAATATTATTATAATATTTTTAAAAAATATAATATATTAAATAATTTAATTAAATTTTTTAATTTAATTAAATTAATTAAATAAATATTATGTTAAATAGACGGGTATAACATTAAGACAAAAACAATAGCAGTAGCTTCTTAATCAACAAGGGTTAGTCTTAATTAAAAAAAATTGATGATTTAAATATAAGGTTTAAGATTTAAGTTTATACCAGTGAGAAAATGCCTTCCGAAAAACATCACATCTTTTTTAACTCAACAATAATCGGACAATACTAGATATTAGATATTGTACAGGAAAATAGCCTATTGTACCTATTCACGAAAATTAAAGCAAAAAAAGATAAATAAAAATCTTTTAAAATTTAAAAAGATAAAAAGAGTGTCTAAATTTTAAAAATAATAGATTTAATATAAATTTCAATATGTCCTTTCAAAAATTTAGAAATAAAAGATAAAATTATCATTTGATCATTTATTATTTCTATAATAGAATTTACAGCTTGAGCAACAATTGTAATAATTTTTACTAAGACATTTATTATTTTAAGTTACAACTGAGTTACAAGTGACTGCTTTAGTCATTTACTACTCATACAATAAAATTTATGATTTAAGCAATAATTTTAACTACTATCAACCCTCCTCATCATTATTCATATTATTTATTACTGTTCATCTGCCATCAACACATTATGCATCGGATCATTGTTATTGCTACCATCTTGCTCATCCTCTCCTTTTTCTGGCCATCTTCTTTGGCAATCTTAGTGCTATGCTTTCCTCATTCTCTCTCTTCGCACAACCTTTTTCTCTCTCTATTTTGAAGATGAGGAAAATGATCTATAGTAACAATGATGAAACTTCGACGTGCACATTGACAGTGAGGGTGAGCAAGATGGTGGCGAGAGGAAGGAGAACAGTGAATGGTGAGAGGAGCAAGATGAATAACAAGAAAAAAAATAAACAATGAGTAGGAGGGTCAAAATCATTGCTCAAAAGGTAAATCTTATTGTAAAAGTAGTAGATAACCAAATTAATTATATGTATAGATAGTAACGATAGTAGTTAAAATCATTTATTAAGTAATAAATCATATTATATGCATAGTAAATTACTAAAGCTAAAACTACTAATGTGAGCTAACCCACCAAAAATAGGCTAACTTGCGACAGGTTGAAGGGAGGCATATTGGGTTAAAAAACTAGCTTCTTTATAGGTTGGTATTTAACAAAACTAAACCTGTCAACCTATCACTTTTTTATCAATATTTTTTTTAAATTTTTCCTTTTCAACATAAAATTTAAAATAATCAAATAATAATAATATAATTTAAAATAATAACAAATAAAACAAGGGAGGAAGGTTAGGTTTAAACTTTTGGAGACTACTAAAAATTGATAATAAATAAATAAAATAATAATAATAAATTTAAAAAAAGCGTTAACCCGCTAACTAACTATGAGTTAGCCCCTTTTTTTGGCTAGTTAGCATTAGCTCTTTTTTTTAATATAACTTACCATTTTTTGGCGAGTTAGGCTCTCTAGCCTAACCCAATTTATCATATATAATTAAAACAATTATTTGTAACTCAATTGTTATAGAGAGTAATAAATATTTTAGCAAAAATAATCAAAATTATTGCTCAAATGATAAATCTCACAGCAATATTAGTAAATTACCAAATCAATTATTTGCATCTCATTTGCTAATGGAGTAATAAATATTTTAGTAAAAATGATCAAAATTATCAATTAAATCGTAAATCTCATTGTAGGAATAATAAATAATGAAAGTAATTGTAACTCAGTTGTTAATTGGAGTAATAAATATTTTAGCAAAAATAGTTAAAACTATCACTCAAATCACAAATTGTATTGTAGGAATAATAAATGACTAAATTAATTATTTAAAACTCAAATATTATTGAATATAATAAATATTTTAATGAAAGTTGTCAAAATAATTATTTAAATTGAAAATATTATTACAAGAGTAATAAATAACTAAAAGATAATTTTATCATTTATTTCTAAATATTAAAATGTTATATTGAGAATTATATTTAATCTGTTTTTTTTAATTTAAAAATATTTTTTGTTCTTTTAATATCAAAAAATCTTTATTGGTTATTTTTAATATTAAATTTAGTTCAAATTTTTACGCCAACAAATCTTTGGCTAAGAAATTAAAGGAAAGGGCATCAGTGGAATTTCATGAGAATAAGGAGGGAAACGTAATGTCAGAGATCTAACGACAGGTTGAAGAGGGAGTACCGAATTGAACGGTGGATTTTGATTAACAAAAACAGGCAAACCAGTTCCAGCCAAAAAATAAAATAAAAACGGAATATTATAATTTATCTAAAATTTTAATTTTAAATTATAATTTAATTTAATTTTTTTAAAATAAATATAGTTTTATATTTTAAAAATTTTTTAAATTAAAATTGAGATTAAAAGACTCTTAAAAACCTAAATTTTAACATTTCCCAAACATACGTTATAATTAGTATTGCTTTGACCGGTTGTTTTTTCATTGGACCCAACGGATCTCACCCTATCCCTTTGGTAGTTCGGCTCTTTTCATTTTGAAGATTAATCAGAAATACATACTCTAATAGCCTACACGATAGCCGTACAATAATTAATTAATTAATTAATTAATTAATTAATTTAAAAAATATAAAATATTCAATATCTTAATATTATTTTTATATATATTTAATATTTTAATTTTATTTATAATAAAATTTTACCTATAATATTTTTAATTTAGTATAATTTTATTCATAATTTTTTTAATTTGATATAATTCTTAGTATTTAAGAAATAAAATTATATATAAAATTATATTAAATTAAAAAAATTATAAATAAAATTATACTCAATTTAAAAAGATTATAAGTAAAATTATACCATAAATAATATTAAGATATTAAACACATATAAGAAATAAGATCAAGATATTGATATTTATATAACCTTAATTTAAATAAATTAAAAAAATAAATAAATTATAATAAATATAATATAATTTTTTAAATACTTATATATTTAAAGTTTAACATAGTTGATAAATAATTAATTTTTTTAAATATGATATTTTAAATTTAAATCAGATTATATGCCTATAAAAAATATTTTATTAGAATAAATAAAAGTTATTTAAGTTATCTTTACATTTAAAAAGGATTAATCTCTATTTAGAATAATTATTTTTAAAATATATAATAATTATAATCAACATAAAATCCGTTAACATAAAAATTAAAATACATTTTTTATTACTGAACAGTATATTTATTTTATTTTAACCTGATCTATTTAAATTCAAGTAGTTATTTTTTTTAAAAAAAATCAAATGAATGCAAATTGATGATGCAACGTGTGTGCTTTTTGTTAATTTAATAAATACATTTTTGTTAAAGATAATTTCACTATCACTAAATCTCAAAACCAAATCGAAATTCATTTTCAAAAGGGTCCCCAATTTTGCACTACGATTTTTGTTTTGCTCGAGAAAACTAAGGTCTATGGTTCCTATTTCTTTTAATTTTTGATTTAGCTGGCAAGTCTCAATCATAGGATATGGCCCCTTTAAAGATTCGAATGATCATAGAATGTTATTATTATTTAAAAAACATTCATACCTAATAAAATATATAAAAATCACAACCGACCCTTCCATTATGCTAAATATTCATAAAAATATGAATTTTTCTTGAACAAATAAAATCATCAATTTTTTGTCCCAATTATCCAAGTATCACATCAAATAATCGAACAACATGCGTCAAATTCTAATTTAAAGTGAAATATTCTCTCGTTGCGTGATAATAAATCAATTCTTATATATGAATATCACTGTTTTAAAGTTCACACATTTATTTAGATGTCAAATTCAATTCTTAAATAATATATATATATATTAAAAATATTTTTTTATTATTCATTCAAATTTAAATTTAAATTTTTATATTTAAATGGTCATAATAAGTTATTATAAATACTAGAACAAAATAAAATAAATCCTACACAATTTTTTTTTAAAAATAATCCATTTATGTAGCTTTAAAAATAATAATTGGCAATAATAAGCTGTAAAACTTATGTTTGAAATTATTTATAATACAAATTTTCTAAGAAATTGCTCACTTTTTGGATTATAATAAATACAACTTAATTGTTTTTTTAAAAAAGTTATGTACAAAAGTACAAAGTATGGAAAGATATATTCATGTATTTGATAAAACATGGCCAAAGAACAGCCCCTCTTCTTGTATGTTCTCAGATAAGCCATGTCTCTTCTAACAACTTGCTCATAAATCCAGTCATACTTGTTTTATTTTATGTAACATATAAAGCTATCAATTAATAATTAACTAGAGCAAGATCTATTAAAAGTAGTTGATTAATCAATTAATAAATATTGATTACAAAACAAAATTAGCTTTTTGTTTCTTAATTCTAATGTCTTTTTTCCTGTTAAAAAAAAATCTAAAATCTAAGGAGAAGCATCATAGTCATAAAAACTCAATATTGAATCAATAACTTAGATGCCTAAAAATATGATTCAATCAAAACACTAAATATCATATGACTTAAAGGGTTATAAAAAAAATAAAATATTTATGTATAAACTACATTTAATCTAACAAAACAAATTTATATATTGTTATTTTTTCCTTTTAATTTAAAATAATGTTATTTTAGATTTAACTGAAAAAAGAAAAAAATATAAAATGTAATCTAATTAATTCTCAAATATTTTGATCAGAGTGATTATTCATCAATTCCTTAAATTTAACTAGTGCATTTTCCTTCTCCTCGATTCCAAAACAAAATTGGTCGCCGTATATGAGCCATACTTTAATCACTCATTTATTTTATTTTCTTGTACGATGTGGATATTCTCAATAATAGTGTGACATTATAGTGTTTTGTCCTTGATGCATTTTAGCATCCAAAGTTTTCTTGGAGTGGGAAAACTATAACATAGTTGTTGAAAAGGTGCAACTTTTTTTTTTAATATCATTAAATAATAGTTTAATTTTTTTTTGTTTTTTCCGCCATCATTAAGTATTGGTGGTTGAGTAAATATTTATGTCACTTTGAGTTCGTAGCATTGAACATTTGGGATTGGCATAGAGACACTGAGTATGTTAAATTTGGCCATTTTGATATATAGAATTGGGAAAACATTGAAATTAAGCAATACTATATAGGTAAAATTAGGTAATATCACCTCTTTCAGTATTGCCTTTTCAGTGATGGAATTCAAAAATTTTAAGACAAAAATGTTATTCCTTCTATCTTCCCATTCGGGGCAATACCACCTCTATCTCCGTCAACTCTTAATTCAGCTTGCACTTGCTGTCATCCTCATAGGACATGGTTAACTTCATCTGGTCACTTTTATCAATATTGTCATTGTCCACGGAGAAAACACAAGCCACTGCCGAGAATAGAATTCTGGACGTAGCTTAAATCCCAACCCTTGAGGATTTGGTCATTCTCTGTGCACACCGAGAACGCCATTTTCCTAGCGATCCTCTGACCGACGATCACGTGCAGTAGAGCCATCTCTTCGTCATCTCATTCTTCCTCCAGCTGCTCCTCCGTGTCGTCCATACAATAGAATATGCTCTCTGGATTGTTCACCAGCTAGCAGAGAATTCACCACAATCTTGTTGGAATTCCTCCAAATCTTATTGACTTATGCAACGAATTCCACTATTGCTAAAACTGGATTATGGTCTCTTGGGGTGATGGAGCCATGCTGTGCTAAATTTTAAATCTTAAGGCAAGAGGAACTATAGTATTTTTATAATTTATGGTTAATTATAAAATAAAATTATTTTCTTTAAATATTATTTTATACCAAACATCATTTTAAAGGCTAATTTACACTCTCACTCCCAATCTCAATCATTTTCCCAATCCTAATCTTAATCTCCTAAAATCAAGTACTAAACGTTGCCTTAGAGGCAAGCATGCAAATTGCCTTTGCTATAGACAAGTTTTGAAATTAGTCATTGATAAATATTTGATCATTAATAATTATTTATAGTTCCATCTTCATTGCCGACCACTTGCATCCCCATACTTCCAGAGTAACTAAGTTTTGTTTTCTCTATTTTTAATTATAAGATAAAATTATCTAACTCATATATATACACAATTATATATATTAATAAAACAACTTTAAATAATTTATGTCTTGAAATTTTTTCATCTTTTTTTATTTCCACCCTCAATACATGCTCAACACTTTTGACATAGGAAAGTATAAAGTATTCATATACTCACGTATACTCTAAAAGTAACAAGAGATTTTTATTATAAGTCACTAAATAAAATATTAATTATATATATATATATTTTAATTTTTTCCTTTTCGCTTCACAAGATATAATTATTTTTTTAAAATATGGTTAAATTTTTAAAGAAATATTTTCAAACAAATTTAATAAATTTAAATATTTATTTTTAATTCTGATAAGACAGTTAGAGATTGTCAATAATAAAGACCAAAGTATAATATAAACCATATTTTTTATTCATTGATTAGTAGTATTTTAAGAAAAATTATTAAATATTTTTAAAATTTTGTAAATTATCATACTATGTAGAAACAGTTCCAATTATACTATACATAAGTTATTAATTGTACAATTCACTCCTCAAATTTCATACGGTACACAAACCTACCTACCTACCTAGTTATTTGGGAAAAAAAACATTGTGATTTTTTGTGTGGCTAAAAGAACATTGTGACTTGTCTTAAGAAAAACAATGGACTCACAAGATTTTTGTGTAGCATCTCCAGCCTGTGTTTATGATGTATGCATGTATGTATGAAAGAAAATAAGCAATGCTCATTAATCAAAATTTAAAGTAAAACTAGAAGAGATTAAGGGACTAGCAATGTAACCCCCCCCCCCAAAAAAAAAGGAAAATAATAATTGTCTCAATAATTGAGGAATTTATGTTGACCTGATTACAGAAAGTTTTTAAATTTAAAAATGAATAAATAAAAAATGGTGAGGCACATGTGGTTGTTCGCAGGTATGAAGTAAAAATAGGAAGAAATTGCATGCAAGTTTCTCCCTGACAGGCAATAGGACAATATGGCATGTTCCATGCACTTTAACGCACAACAACGAGCATGTGCTTCACATAAAATAAAATATGAGTATTCATATATAATAATAACACCTGAACTCCAAAATGTGTTCTGAACCACCTGTTGGTCCTAATTGATAGAACTTTAGCTTCTTAAAATTTTAAATTCAAATTCATATAAACATATAATATATCTCTAGAAGAATTATCCTTAAATAAGCATAATAATACTTGAATCTAATTCAATTAGATTATCATATAAAAATATATTTTGATATAAAAAAACTAAAATATATCATTGTTTTTTATAAACACGTATATTCTTAGTGAAGGCAATTATATTCTAAATAATATTGGATATTAAATATGAGTACCATATCAAATATATTGGATATTTTATTCTATTTAAATTTTAATTTACCATATTATAAGGATTAGTTCTGTTAGCGTCGGCACCTGTAAAAGAGGAAATAATCAATCTGAGTCACGTTTAAGGACACTGTCTTTAAGAGTTATTTCGCAATAATCGGCAAGATGAAATAGTACTCCCTAAGATTAAACGGATTCTTCTTGTGGAAACAAGAAAACAGAATTTAGTGAAAGAAAATAAACTAAGAGAGAAATATGTAGGAGAGCACGAACGCTATGGCATGTGTGCTACGATCTTATAATTTTTTCAACAGTCATAATATCAACGTTAACAAAAGGGAACTACCATTAACATTTTAAATTCATGTAGATTGTAGGTATTTAGAGACTTTCCGTTTATACATATTAAAAATATTTCTCGATAAACTAAAATATTTTTCACAAAAAGTGCTAAATATCATACTTTATCTTGTGCAGAAGGGGAAATTACCATATTTTAAATGAATTTTTCATTAATAGTCCATTGTCATACACTCGAACCCATCTCTTTTATAAGCCCATTTATTAGCCCATAATTATATCTTATTATTTATACTCTTAAACCTTTATTCTTTTAAATAATATGGGACTTTAGTTTCTTTGAGAAACCTACTTTTTTACAACAAGTTCTTTACACACACGTATGATGCATGTCTCTGTTTTTTTGTTTTTGGAAAAAGAATATGATATATGTGTTTTTTTTTTAAAGTTGAGCCCTGCCCATAACCCAATTGAACCTTTTTTAATACTAGTTTTAGATCTTATTATTATTAGATATTTAGTTTTAGATTTTATGATTACTCTTCTCCGTATAGGTATCTTTTTTAGAATTTAAAATCAATTGAACATTTGAAACTTAGCTTTACTTTTGGGATTTAACTGTTATTTTTTCTTCATAATTTTATATTTTTGCAACATGAGTCAATTTTTTGGGATCAAATTTGTGTTCAGTTATTATTACTTAAATTATATTTTTTTTCCAATAACTTAAACTATACATTAAATATTAAAAATAGCGAGCTACTAACTTATGAATCAACTTCTATAGAAAAACCCAATCCATTAAAAGTGGACCATTGCCTTAAATAAACTACTAATTAGAATTCGAAGATCTAAACATTGCTGTAACTTGCTACATCTAAATGCGAAACACAGCTTAAAACCCAAAGAATCCAAGCTGACTTGCTCTCTCCTTGTCAGCTGTCTCTTAGTATTTGATAGATTGTGGTAACGCCAAGTAATATACCAGTCCCTGACCCAATCTCTCCCATTAAATCCCCCAACACCGTCAATGCTCCGATGCACACGCCGCCGAATGCCGCTGCCGTAGGGATGGATCGATTCAACTCCTCCTCTAAGTTTGACTCACGGTGCCCTGGCATCACCATTTGTTGCGCTCCTGCAATATTCACCAAACAAACATATATGCATGTTACTTTGTTTTTCTTAATGTTATAATTAGGATGGAACCCTAAAACTATAAAATCTGATTCTATTATAAGTATCTTAAGTTGCTTGGCAACATCTCTAGCCGAAGATCCAGAGACTATGATCCATAGTTTGGAGAATATGGCACACGATGACAACATAAAACATCGCACGTATAGGATCCACTGCAATATCAACCAAGCTGCAAAAACAATATAGCAAATCCAAGTCTTAAATTACATATCAGATATATAACATACAAGACACACACACACACACACATAAATATGTGTGTGTGTGTATATATATATATATAGGGTTAAGGTTCAATTTTACTTTGAAATTTTTCGCATAGAAATTATGAGTATTTAAAAGTTTTTTTATATCAATATCACTTTATAAATATTAAAAAAAAATAAAATCACCATAATCATTAAAAACTACATTGCTCTTTTTTAACATTTTGAGAATGATATCGATCTAAAAAAAATTTAAATACCCACAATTTTAGAAACAAGATTAGACCTCAATATAATATATATATATATATATATATATATATATATATATATATATAAAGTGTATGAAGAGAAGCAATTCTTTACCTGGATGGTGCGGTGATGCATACATAAGGCCACACCAACATGAATAGAGTGGCCATTCAGTATCTTTCCATTTTCCAATCAAATTTACAATGAAGTTTCCTTTAAACAATCGGTATAATACCTGTAAAATTCACAATAATCATCTCAGATTTATGATAAATTAAAGTAGACATTGAAAAATTCAGTCAAAAAGTGGGTGAATACACACACACACACACACACCAGGGAGATCATGTAGGTGTTGAAAACACGGGAAGATACAAGAATGATGGGCATGTTTGAGGTATAGAACAATTTGAGTGGATATGAACCTTTGTAGCCACGAGCATTCTTTGATCTTATTGGCAAAACGACACGAAAACCTTGAAGTATATCACAATCATCAAGAACATCAACACTGTGGAAAGCAGATTTGTAACATTCGGTAGATTTTGTCGATAAAACGACTCGAGTTTAAGAGCACGAACATAGCTTGTCGGTTCGAGTAAGCAACAAATGGACTGATGCAATGAAAGCTCCCTCGAATTCAACCCCTCGTCTGCCATTAATGGTGGTAGGACTAAATGCCTTCCATATCATGTTCTCACTTCAACATATAAAACACAATTTTCTTTAAGCATTTAATTAATGGTTCAAAGTTTACATACAAGATAAGAAAGAAGTGGGCAAGAGAGAACAAACTGACCAAAAATTAGTGTGCAATGAAGAGGGAAATGCCAGAGCCAATGCCATATCCTTTTTGGAGAGGCTCATCGAAACGCATGACAATGATGCTAGCCAAGCAAAGCTGAGTAACGATAAGAATAGCATTTCCTGCCCCAAGTTGGCTCACTCTACCATACATCCCTGAAGTCACACACGTAGTTGCCTGTCCAACTGCAATCAACATTCCAAGTAGCTTCTGTGCTCCACTCCTACAATTTTTTTTTTTTTTTAAAAAAGAACGAATCATGTAAGTAAACAACTTATAACACGGAACTGTTTTTGGTACTCATCGCTGTGGTAAAATTTATATTGTTTAAATATACTTTCCACAGTTTAGATTCAAAATTCTCAACTCACAAATTTTAAATAGAAAAAATCATTTTTTTAAAAAAAATAATAGGTAAGAGATTATTTTTATTTTAAATCTTATACACATTAAAGTAATTTTTTAATGACCAAAGTCTAATTTTACTCTAGAATTTTTCTTTCAAAAGTTATGAATATCTAAAAGTTTTTTTTTTTGGATCATATCATGCTGAAAGTGTTAAAATGACCAATATCAACCTAGAAGTATTAAAAAAAAAAGGAGTAAATGCCTATGGCTTTTAAAAATGTTGACAATCAACATTATTTTTTTTAATAATTATGACGGCTTTGATCTTTTTCTTTGTTAATATTTTCGAGGTGATATTAACAAAAAAAAATTGTTAGATACCAACAATTCTTATATAAAAACTTTGAAGACAAAATTACCCACAAGTCTATTTAAAAACAAAATAAAGGTAAAAAAAGAATAAGTTGGACTATCCGAATTAGATATAAACAGTGTATTTGTGGCAAGCTCTTAATGCTAACTCATCAGTCCGCTTAGCATCAAAACTCATTTTAACCATATAACACTACACTGACATATAAAAATCGAGTTGCATTAAATTAAAATTTAGTAGTTAAATTATAATTGAATTAAAATTATAATTATCTTATGATTAAGTTTCCCATGAATAACTCTAGTTTTAAGTAGAGGGGGAGAGAGATATACACTTACAAGAGAGCACGATCCTCACGTACATTGTTGTTGACCTCAATGATCTTGGAACTGACCAAGAGTTGCGTTATCATACCGAGCTCCATAACCGATTCCTCGAGACAAAGCAGTAATGGCTCGCATCAAATATAAGGGATCCGAACCAGTGGTCGCGTGTCTTCCATAGAGGTAGCTGACTACAAACCAGGAAGAAGAAGAGATAAATCACTTTGTATATTATCCACCTCCCATCTTTTCAAACTATAACACTCCAACACCTAAATTAAACACAAAATTGTTTTAGATACATATCATACTAATTCATGTTAACAACATGACGGAAAGAAAGAAAAAAACTATATAATGAAGAACACAGCAGATTTTTTTTAGAAATTAAAACTGTACAAAGTAATTAACACATGCCGGTCTGAGTAGTAAGCGGCTCGATATTGCTTAAACGAGGTCTCGAGTTTAAGCCTTAACGTATGCAAAAAATCCTCGTTAGGAGACTCACCCACCAATGCTAGGTGCATAATGTGGGTCGGGTCTGAATGTAGTTATGGTAAAATTTCGATGATCTGGGCAAAAAAACAAAAAGCTGTATAAAGTAAACACGTACATTGAAACAGATGCATCTCTTCCTGTTTATCTTTCTTCTTTGGTTGATAATACTGGTTTGAAGAGTTGTAGTGAGTTCGTGCCTTTTTAATTTTGTAAACCCATGACAAGTGCATTGAGGTTATTACATGCATGAGATGAGAAGTAAGATTATTTGCTCCGATCAGATTTTTTTTTAAATTTAATTTGAGTTTCTTTTTGATTGATTAAGAGATAAATTCTTAATATATCTAACCTACTTAATTTTATTCAATTTGAATTGTTTGAATTTGAATTTTTTATATTTTTATCAACAATGTATTAATCATACAATTCTCTAAATTAATGATAAACACTGATTTTTAATTATTAATTCGAAAATTCAGCTTATCAATTCATTTATTCATAATATTTTAAAATTATAAATATGAAACAATCAAGGAGAATGGTTCAGGATTAATGTATATTTCTAATCTCATCATATCTATTAAATATTGGAAATCTATACGGAACCATAAAACTATTTACATAATTTTTTTTGTAAACGCAAAAAAATTAAACAATCATTTTAAAACATAATTTAATTCATCTGTAAAATATTTAAGGCATCATTTGGTATAAGTGATTTGGGAGTAGAGGAGAAAAGGGATTTTGCTCCTCTAAAAATTTTAAGAAATTTTTCTTTTCGATCTCGAGCTTAACTTAGGTGAATTTGGAGGAAACGGGCAATATTTTTACTTTATCATATTAATATACTCATAATTTTTTTAATATTATAATATTCCTCATATATTATATTTTATTAAAATATTCTGTAAAATAACATAAAGGTAAATTTGTCTATATAAAAATATTTTTTATCCCCTCCCTTCTTGAATCAAATAAGGTAATATTAAAATCTATAATTTCCTCTCCTTTGATGTAATTAATACAATCCCCCATTTTCCTTTCTTTTTTTTTTTTCTATTAAAATCCCTCCCCTCTTCTCTCTTCTATTGAGCCAAACACACTCTAAGATTATTCATCATAATTTGTCTTTGCTTTATGGGGGGAAAATGCTAAAGTATTTTTTTTTAGTACAAATGAGGGTGAATATGCCCTAAATCAATAGAAAATTAATCATAGATGTTCTTCAAAGAAATGTACATGAATATAATTTTTTGTAGACCTTAAGCTATTATTTGCCAATATATCTTCAAGTTGATTTTGAGATCTGGATATAAAAAAAAGGCTAAAGTAGTTTCCACGCACTTCTGTTTTTGGAAAAAAGCTCCTTATAGGCTCGGCACACTCCTAATGCTTGTTTCCGTGTATTTTTATATATACAAGGCTTTGGTCCATAACATACACACAGGCCCAAATTTGCAACTGAAGTCCAAGTGGTTGGCCCATTTGGCCCATAACATACATAACGGCCCATTCACAAATGTGTGTATTGAAAGACCTGTCTGTTTTCAGTTTCCGCAAATAATTAGTTTTTTTAATTTTATATTTTTAAATATACCCCCTTAAAAACGCACCGGTGACATTTCTGCGCACCTCGTGTGTTCGGCTTCCGTCGTGGTGGTGCGTCTTCGTGCTGTGCCTTTGTGAGCTCGAGTTCCGTGCGACGTTGTTGGTGTGTGCATCATCTTCAGGTGACTGGTATGTTCTTCCTTTCCTCTGTGTTGATGACTTGTTGCTGCCCGAAATCTCTTTTCCTTCTTGGTCGAATGTTGGCTTTAATTTCTTTCTGCAAATTCTAAAAATCACAATCATTGAAGAACTTCAAAATTTCCCGTACAGAATTGGAAATGCATGATCATAATTTTATAAATTTTTTTTTAATCGGTAACCTCTGAGCCTGCCTGCACTGTTATTACCTCAAGGCCATTTATGCTTGTTACAGATAAATGATCGTTTCATTACTAGTGAGCCCTAATCATTATACGTTTACATGATCATTTTAGCCCAACAGATTTACTTTTTTATACAAAAGTTTGGTGGCAGGTTCAATAAAGGACGTTTCAATTTCACTCTCAATTTTACGTCCACAGAAAACCTAAAATTAGAAGTGAGTCACGGGAAGATGTCGATCTTCGAGTACAATGGAAGTGCCCTAGTGGCTATGGTGGGTAAGAACTGCTTCGCCATTGCCAGCGATCGGAGGCTTGGTGTTCAGCTTCAGACTGTCGCCACCGATTTCCAGAGGATATCCAAGATTCACGACAAGCTTTTCATTGGTCTCTCTGGCCTCGCCACTGATGCCCAGACATTGTAGGAATACTATCACCTCTCAATTCCCCACTTGTTCCATGTTTATTTCTTTTTTTAATTAAATTTCTTAATGTTGCTCTTTTCTACTTCAAGGTATCAACGGCTTGTCTTCCGACACAAATTATACGAGCTTCGAGAAGAGAGGGATATGAAGCCCGAGACATTTGCCAGCTTAGTCTCTGCAATTCTATATGAGAAAAGGTATAGATTTGATCTTATATTATCGAATTAGAATTTTGCACAAGCCCTTACTCACTTACTGTCATGTTGTCTTGGTGGAAACTTGTGACTTTACAATGATTAAAAAAATAGGAGTCATACCGACATTCAAATTATACCAGCGTCCTTTGGAACTTGAACGCCGCACTTTCCAATTGAGTGGCCTAACAATCTGTACTATAACAAGAAAATCAAAAGACTTATCATTTGTGGACTTAATGCCTTTTCTGGATAGAAAAGGCTTAATGCTGGTTTAACTTTGTGTATGCTCAATTCTACCATCCTAAATTTGCTCTCATTTCTCCGTAATGTTCAGGGGCTGTTTAAGAATATAAAGGGCAAAAAAGATATGGACACATGGTTCATTTTATTAAGAAAATTAATGCTTTATAAGATCAATGAGTTTGAGGAATATGTATAAATTTAAAAGTATTTGGTTGGTGAATTATGTGTAACTCATTTTTCTGAGTGTGACTGGTATCAGCAGAATCAGTTTTAAATTGTAGAATTTTTCAAACATATTCAGTATGAAATGTGAATGCATCTTTTGCTTTATAGGTTTGGTCCATACTTTTGCCAGCCTGTAATTGCTGGATTAGGAGATGATGACAAACCCTTTATTTGCACTATGGATTCAATTGGAGCCAAGTAAGTTGACTCTTATAATCTGTCCAATTTTTTAAAGGGAATTTTTAATTAGTTCAGACTTGTAATTGCATGTTGGCTCTTCTTATTATCTGTATTCAATTGTGATGATAATAATATCTTCATATTTTTCTTGTATGCAGGGAGCTTGCAAAAGATTTTGTTGTTGCAGGCACTGCATCTGAGTCTCTTTATGGTGCTTGTGAGTCGATGTTTAAGCCTGACATGGTTTGTTACTAAATTCAACATGATTTAATTTTTATATGACTAGTTCTTTTTGTGTTTTTGAAAATTTGCGATGTCATGCATATTATAATCTATATGTGCAATAACTACCAAAACTTGATTTGCACAGTTCCTAACATCAGATTCAGACTATAATCCTTTTTCTATTATGCGAGATATTTTATCATATCATTGGAATGGTCTTCTTAAATTCTAGTTCTAGTTGTGTTGGTTTTTTGGGCTTATGATGTTAAGAAAGTGGTTCTTGCTTGTCAATAGAAGTTAGTTTAGGTGGAACTCCTCTAAAAAGAGATAAATCTCATTTTCTTTCCCATGGTTTCTTGTGTCTCAGGAACCACAGGAATTATTTGAGACCATCTCCCAAGCACTGCTTGCATCTGTTGATCGTGACTGTTTAAGTGGCTGGGGTGGACATGTCTATGTCGTGTAAGCTGATAATTCTTTTCTCTAAGTAGCTGGCTATATTCCTTTATCTTGCCAAAGTACTCATCCTATTGCTTTTATGCGCTTAATTATCCTACAAACAACTGGTTGGATGGTTTGCTGCTTTGCATATCTGAGGGGAAAATATGTTGCCGCTGTGGCTACCACCTTGTGAGTAAGTAATGATATGTGCTCTGCAGGTCAAAATCAAGGTGCAAGTTAAAGGTTTTCTGCTGCTTGGATCCACCTTGGATGATAGATAAATGAAACCACAATGATGGAATATTCCAAGGATAAATGAAGGAAACTTATTTTTTAGGGAGAACTATGATTAAGGATCAGTTTGTGATAAAGTTTACAAGAAATGTGCTACTATATTTTTTTCTTAACAATTTAAAACCCTCCTCCCATCATAGGGGAGGGGACCCACGCACACCTCATTTTTGCCACTTTGGGGTATGAAACCCACAACCTCCTCCATGAGAGGAGGTGTGAAGTGCCATTTGAGCTATAAGCTCTTGGCGTTACTATATTTTTATATTGATGCTGATACATTGATTGTTTGCCCCCAATTTTATTTTGGGATTCTTTTCCCCAAAGAGGGGGCTGGTTGTACTCTAGCTATATGGTTCGATATTTTTTCGTCTGATTTACATATTTCTGTGACCATTCGTTTTTTGTTTTGGGAAAATTTCTATGACCATTAATATACTATAGTCGTATTGGCTGATTAGTCTTTTGATTGACACCTGCAGTACGCCAACTGAAGTAAAGGAAAGGATCTTGAAGGGAAGAATGGACTAACTTTCAAGCCATCTGGTGACCCATTTCACAGCCTCTTGTTGTCTGTTTAATTCAGGAGCTAGATGGGAGATCATCTACACCCCCTTTATACTAATGGGTACCTTTTTATTATGGCACATTAAAAGGATGTTCCAGATCGTTTAGTTGGTCCCGCATGTTATGAATTAAATCATCAATGTGCGAATTTGTTTTATGGGTACCCCGAGTCCTTGTCAGCTCAGCACATAGGAATGAGATTGGATAGTTCAAATTTAAAATGTCTAATCTCATTTTTTTTTAAAAAAAGGTGAAAATTATAAGATTACCTTTATTTTAGATATATTTTTTTGTGTGTGGGTGATTTGATGAGTAGTAGTTCTGATATACTTATCAACCAGGCTCTTGATCAGATTCCACAGGAGATTTTAAATTATATTGTGGCTGATTATATTGACATTGATGGTGGTTGGAAATGGAATGACCTCAAGCGGTATCTGCCTCATATTATGGAGGCTTTTCAAGTTACAACCTTTTATCTTCGTTTGGATGTGTTTTGAGATGGGAATTCAATGAAACGGGTATTCTCTTTAAAATCTGCCTCCTCTTTTCTCGACAGGTATAGTCCTGAAGTTGATGTTTTGCCTTGGCGGAGACGACCAAGTCAAAAGTATCATTGGGAGTGGTTAAGAAAGCTGTCCTCCCTGAATTTGGTAAATAAATGCCGGTTTAATGTGTAAAAATGGCTATGAACGTTTCTCAAGTATATTGCACAGCAGTCGTTATCAACTTCAATTTTTAAAGTCAATTTTTTTTTATAAATAAACTTTTAGTAAGGATTGAAGTTCTATGCAAACTTCCATTTTTTTTTATTTGATGGTCCCCACGTTATTTTTAAATGATTATTTTAAAAAAACCAAGAACTCCACACCCTCTTCCGTTGAAAGAATCTTATTTTCTCACGGGCTCCATGTAACCATTTAACGATTGCCTATGATGATTCGAGATCATCCCCTTACGTCATTTTTCACATTAAATATTTTTTTCCTCTGGTTAGCTATTTGCAATTGCATGCATTCTATTATATGAGTTATATTTTATAATCTAATATATGACTATTTAGTAAAAATTCTAACAGTTTTGGGTTAGACATAGGCAAGTTGAGTATATTCAAATCGTGGTGTCATGTTCATGTTAGTAAAAAAAACTTGCAATTATAAAATTATAAAATAATACTATATTCATATATTTTTAAAAGTTAAATAATATTTATAATTCACTAAAAATAAGATAACAAAAATAATAGTTAAAATCTTAAAATTCATTGTATATAAATTATAACTTTACATCAATTTTCCCAATATTAATAAAGATAAAGTATCTAAAAAAATAAAATAAATAATTATAATTTATAATGTAATCATATGATAATTAACAAAGTTAAATAAAAGAAAAATTAATATAATTATAGATATTAAAAGATACAACTTATCTACTTAACTACTCATATTTTTTAAATTACTTTCTACTCACAGGTATTCTCCCCTTTAAAATAAAAAAAAAATAAAAAAATAAATAAAAGAAAGAGTGATAATAGATAGGGCAGGACAACCCCTATACCTAGTGCTCAGCCCAAAAAATACATAAATTGTATTTTACAGCCCAATGTCCAACCCTACCCTATATTTATTAGGCTGGATAAGATATTTTTATTGCGGGTTTAGACAAGTATAACGAGCGATAAACTTTGTGCACAACCCTAATTCTATTCATCAAGCTTCTTGTGCTCCCTACTATTTAACTTTTGAAGAATATTGAATCCCGAAAACGCATCTATCTCTAGTCCCTTGAGCTTCCTAGCATCCAGAATTCGACATTACACCACACTCGGTGAAGTTGGCTCATCATTGTGTCATTGACAACTGCTGGATTACGAACAACTACACACTTACATGGGAGTTCGATGTATCAGTTGCATAAAAAATGCGCAAGGAAACCATACACAAACTTTTTTAAGACCACAGTTGAGTCCAGTGAAACTAGCAACCGATATAGTGAAACAAATCTGAAGAATGCACGCCGGCACAATCATTAGTAGACTTGCATTGAGAATGTTCCCTGTTGATAGAACGGTCTCTTCCGTGTGATGGTTCTCTCCAAAACTCTCAAACCCTTTTGAAGAATGAAAGAATCTTGCCTTGCTTACGATCATTTGACTTTCCTACTTTATTGTTTCCTCCTTTCCGAGTAGGATTAGAAGTGGTATTTGCTGCTGACTTCTTAGCTGCCGGAGCCCTGGAATTTCAGACCCAATGAATGAATAAATTCATTCTCAATAAGGTCAATCATGGAAATAAAGCATGACGCATGGAGATGTTAACAGTATAAACCGAGAAACCAGTTAAAGCACGAAGGGAGCTTAAGCTATAGAATTCTTCCTGCAGAAGTTGTCTAAGATGGAGAACCTATAGGTGGTATGGGTGGCGAGCTATGTTTTGTATATCCTCAAATTGTTCGTAAAAGAGGAAAATCATAATTTAAGTTGTTCTTTCTGTATGATATATATGTTTGATATATCATATCAAAAACTTTTAAGTGTATAATTGTTTTCTCAAGACTAACTGACCTTAGATGGCTGAGTAACTTGGCTTGTTTAAACCCCTAAATAACAGGAGTAATTCACACCGTTTATGGCGAAGTGAATGCATATTTAAATAGAAACAAACATGCAAACAAACATGGCATATAAAGCATTCCAAATGAGAATTCAAACTCATGGAATCTTCCTCCTCGTTCATCAAGGAGACAAAGAGTTATTGGGTCCAAAATATCAGTGTTTGTACCAGTCAAATCAACGGACAGATTTATTCTCTCTTACAGCTAATAAATAAAAAGGATGAACTCTAACCTGTTGACAGTAGTGGTAGATGCATCTTTGTCAGCTTTCTTTATGGCAACATCATCAGCTTTCTTTGCTTCTGTTTCTTCCCCCTCCCAGACAACTTCCGTTACTGGAGGAAAAAATTAACATGTAAACAAGATACAGATAAGATTATATAACAATAAGATCCTTGCTATATAGTATTGGAATAACATTAAAAAAATACTGATATTGAAATAGGAAAATTAATCCTTGGACAGGAGCTTTATCACCCAAGTCGCACCAATATAATAGAAGTGTCAAGAAGAATCACTCAAGTACAACCACAGAAAAACATACGCTTCAGCAACACACACAACATTCACAGATAAGCACAAGAAACAAAAGAAGCAAGTCAGCCAGTAGTTTTCAAGAGGCCAGTTCTCTTTACTTTCTTTACAGAATTCTTCATTACCTTTTCTCAGTCAGTTTACCCTTCAAATACCCTTTCCAGCCATTCCCCAAACACACAACCTCTCCCCCCCCCCCCCCCCCCAAAAAAAAAGAACAAAAGAAAAGAAAATAAACCATCATTGTCCCCCACCTCCTCCCCGACTCCCTTTATCCCCTTCTGTATGCTTGGCTTGCTTGAGTGGGTTGAGTCCATACAAATATAGAAATAATGAACTATGGATAAAGAAATTCGCTTGGGATTTTAATATAAAAAACCCCCTAAAGCATACAAAAAGTACAGATGTAAGGTTCATGGTAAAGAACTAAAAAAATTGTCCTTAATTTGAAAAAAGTGAAAATACAAGCTACTCTATCATATTCATACATAATTATAGCTCATATTCTAAGGCAATAATGAAGCTGCATTGTGGAAATAATACATCTATGCATACAAGTACCTTCTCTCCCCCGTTCATCAATCCTTGTCTTCAACACTTTTCTCCTCTTAGGTGAACAAGGAGCTGTATTGTTTAGAGTATCCTTCTTATTTACACTAACTTCAGGAGCGCAACTTTGAGTCTTGTCAGCAGATGACTTCCCAATATTTGTGCACTTGCTGATAACTGAACCATCTCCTCTTGGTGATTGGTTAGAGTTCTCTTCCTTAACGTTACATTTATTGTCAATCTGCTTGTTGTTTGAAATTTCATTCTCTAATGAACCTTTATCACCATGCTTGTGATCCTGAGATGTCTGCCCTTTTGTTATATCAGGTGATGCTAGACTAACAACATCTTCCTCATCTTCATCTGAGAAATCAAAGACAACTCTCCTTTTCCTGGAACGTTCACTAATGGATGGTTTCCTCAATGTAAAATCTTGACTATCATTATCGCTGATGCAATTGTCTCCTGCTTCACGAGCACTAATGTGGGCATTGGCACTAGCAACTGAAAGGGGGAAGGGGTACAAAACTTTAGTACTAATAGTTATACTGGAGATCATTTGTATGTTGCTATTACTACCACCTAAAAATAATTGAAGATCTGAATCAAACCAAAGGGAATAAACTGCAATGAAAACCAACCAGTAGAATTTGACACCGCATTGCTATTTTCTACAGGCACAGAGGAAGGCTTAGATTTTGCAGATGCACGACCCCAAAAATTTGCCAATGAACCTCCAGCAGTAGAGCTTTTATCGGCTTGCACTTTCTTTTTACCTGTGGGCAAGGGGAAAGCCTTTTCTTTATCTTCAGGTTTATTGGCATGCTCAGACATTCTTGTATTTACTGTACTATGGCTTTCACTTTTGACATCTTTCACCGCATTATGTGATTTGGGAGCAACTTTGGGAATGGATTCCTTTATACCCAGGCCTACTGCAGGTTTTGCCAGTTGAGCAGCAGGAAACAATTGTGGGCTGTCCACATTCCGTCGAACAAAAGAATTTGAGATACCACAGAACCTAATAAATATAGAAGTCGGCACTGAGATACCAAAATGCAAGAAAAGGACATCATATCTAATTCATGGACTGACATATGGCTTATGCGCACAGAAAGAACACTGGGTAATGGGCAGAGAGAGATTTGATAAACAGAACTCCAATTGGGTGGGTTCTTTGCTGACATGTAGAAATGCTAAGAACTGAACTGACAGTAATCAGTCACTATAAGGCGTCCACCAGAAGATTGAGGTCTTAAGACTGGGACTGCTTATTAAATATTGATCCAAACAATTTTGGATGACAATGAACACATTTTAATATGTCATAGCAATTCTTCAATTTTTAAAGCTGTCTCTTCTAGTTGATCAGAAAACAAGGTAAATCTTCAAAAACATTTTCCCCAAATTTTTAAATGAAAATAAATATTTGAATCTCATTGATCTCATAAGTATCATACCGAATCCCATCAATCAAATAACTTCTTCAAGAAATACAAGACATCTAAGTCATTTAAGTAAAGAGATCTATTCCTTAACAAGAAATAGGAAAATTGTGAATGGTGAATGGATAGACAATAAAATAGAATCTTGGGTCTCAAACAGTGATTCAATTCCAACAGAAATCTATTATTGAATTCACCAAACCCAACAATCCAATACCCATTTTGGAAATCTCCAGTGCCAAAGTCATTGAATTGGTGAACTTGATAATCAATAACTATTAACAAACAGACTTTAGAATATTTGAACACAAGGCACCCACCTGTTATCTCTCAAGCAATTGTCTACTGAGGAAGGCTGCTTGAAGAGCTCCTCTGCTTGAATAAATTCTGCATTCCAAAGCACAGCTGGATCCTTTGGAATGCTAGCTTGCACACTATAAACCTGAACTGAGCAATTACCATCAAATTCCCTTTGTGCTTCTGCATAAAAAATAAAGCTAGTTCAGCATCATTCTTAGTACTAAATGTTTGCAAACCACTCCATAGTAGAAGTAAAATGAATAGCTTAATTAAGCTGTCGGTGTCAAATGACAAGTGAGAGTAATAAGGATATATTCCAAATTTACCAAACTAATCCTGGTTTTGTAGAATCAGTTACCAAGTGACACCAATAACCTTAATGGGAAAATGGAAAATTAATTAATCATAAGTGGAGTAAAGAAAATATGACGCCATAATATATGAGATGAGTTAATTTTGTGGCGCACCGGATTAGAGTTTAGCAGTATAAGCAGAGCAAATCCATTTCAACCCAAACATTTGCAGAGTTAATTTGAGTAGAATTTCAAGGTATAATTCAGGTGGTACAGCCCAAAAGGTAGTCCAATTTAACCAGGTGGATGCGATATACAATGGAATCCAACCTGACCAGGATATACAACAGGAGTACTATAGTGCCCGTGGACACAGTCAAAGTGAAACAATCTAGAACATGATGTTTTATGTTGTTTTATCTGTAGTTATCAAGTTAGACCTACACTCTACGAGATTATAGCTAATCTGAAAATATTTTGGAGGGGAATTCCATTGCAATCTAGAACAACCAGTGCTTTTAAGGGTTGCAGAATCATCATACCTGCAAGCTTTGGCCCAGTAACAAGCCTTACATGGTAACTTGGAGAAGCACCCTTTAACCAACCAGACAACTTGTATATCACTTCAAATCCAGTTCCTTGCTTTTGAACAAACTCCTGGAGCAACCTGTATATAAAAACTTTCAACTACTTATAAAATCACGCATAGAGAACATGAAGAGGAATTCTGCCAATATATTGTTTCCAATATATTGTTTTTAAACAAGAAGAATAAAAAGAAAAGATTACCTCTTCGCAGCATCAGATGACACCATATAATTGCGACTTAGCCATTTGTAAGATACCTGAAAGATGTCATACAGTATACTTACAAAACAAACTATTGTATAATGAGTAATCATAACAATGGGATAACCATTGCCTAAACTATTTTTACAGACAAGGGAGATAATCAGAATAAAATCACAAGGTATTGAAAAGTAAGACAGCAAAACAGAGACAAGAGAAATTAACAGATAGCAGCAGGCAAGTGAAGCCTTTTATAGCTTAATTTTCAGATAGACTTAGATATGGACTTTCAGCCATCTTAGTACAAACCCGATTCCCTTTATCATGATATAATCTCATATATAAGTTCCCTAACAAGAAAGCAAAGCTAAGCAATTGCTTATCCGTCAAGTCGCAAAGAAGTATTCCCTTCCGGAAAGATTGCCAGAAGGAACAAAAGATAAAGCAATTTAGAATTCCATCCCATGTACTGTGTAACAGAAATTAGGACGGGAGAGGGAAACTTTAACAAAATCCCTCCAAAACACAAACCCAATAAAACGATTTAAACCAAAATATATTAATTTACGAGAAGAATCACTGAAAATCGTGAATGTAAAATTATTGAAGTAGTATCAAATCCTAGTAAATCTGCGCAAAACGGGAAAGTACACGTAGGGGGGGAGAGAGTTACCACTTGGAGCTTATCCGAGACGAGGGATTCAATATCTTCAAGTATACCTAGGGTTTCTATTTGCGCCATTATCGCGTGGCGTATCAGGACGACGACTATGGCACGAACACAATCGAAGCGAACAATTCTTCAGAATTCTGATTCTGCTCTAAAGTTGCATTTTCCCTCCGGAAAGGGCTCTCATTTTCCCGCCAACCCTTACAATTCCGGGTCGCCCTCGAACCTCCCTCGGGGTCCATTACTGGCACTTGCGGGTTCTATCATAAACTAAAGATATTTGTTTACGTGTGGGCTGGACCGAGTCCAACTCCCGTCTTTTTTAAATAAGAAGTACTTTTTAATTAATATTCCTCTCAAGGACTTAATTAGAGATTTTTTTTGCCAACGACTTAATTAGAGAATAGAGAGTTGATCCTCTTTATAAAAATATATTTTTTATATTTATTATTTTTTTTAATATTATTTTAATAATAATCAAATAACAAAAAGAGAAAGAATTATATATATTTATAATATTAAAAAAATATTATATTAACTAATTTAATTATATTTTTTTAATATGATTAAATTAATTAAATATACTGTCTTTAACTGATTGTCTCGAACAAGATAGTACATATCCATTAGCCAAAAATATACTTAATATTATCGTTAAAACAATCTAAAATTTATATTTTTTTTTATAATTATCCTCATTCTTTAAAGAGAATTTCCTTGGATAAAGACTATAAGAATGTAGGAGTTAGTAGATGCGTTTTATTTGTATTTTAAATGTTGATGAATAAAAATATTTTTAATATTAAATAAGGGAAATTTATATGAAAGCTAACCCTATAGAATATATTAAATAAGGGAAATTTATATGAAATCTAACCCTATAGAATAAAATTAAATAATTTAATAAAAATAAATATAGAATTAAATCCTAATATTTTATTTATAAAGTAATTTATAGACGACTAAATTATAAAATTATTGATATTTATAACTCTGAGTCTTAATATAATATATATATTGTAGATTAAATTGTATATTAAAGATCAATAATATTATTTTTTACTCGTATTAAACTAACTTACACAAATTAAAAAAAATCTAGTTAAAATTAGTTGATTGTTTAAAAATTACCCAACTTTGTGAATCACCTAATGGCCTAGTTAGTTGCACTCCATTGTTGGCAATGTTAGATCCTACATATTATCACTTCTCCAACTCTAAGATCTCCCAACAACTTACATGTACTTCCAAGTGCCGACAACTTCTTAATGTTTAACTAATATAACTTTTCTTATATAATTTTAAACAAACTAACCCTAAACAAGAATATAAAAATAACTTATAAATAGAAATGAAAATAATAATATAAATAAAATGTGGTCCTCGAAAATGACTGATCTGTGAGGTAGAGTTCCAAAAGAAGAGATTTCAGTTTACATATAAGGACGAATTGCAGTGTGGTGCCGCTAATCTGAACAGGGGAAGGGAATCTAAGCAAAGAGAGGAAGAAGACGAAAGGAATGTTGGAAGAGAGAGGAAATAAGCATAATTTGCAGTGTACCTCTATGAATATTCTTTCTGCCTCTTTCTCCATCTTTTGAAGCATGTCTCCCTCATCTGTCACTGTTAATTTTCTCACCCAAATTTTTAATTATATATAATCACATTTTTTTAAAAATTATCATATCCTCATATCCCCAACGGTTAAATTTCGTTCTAGCTTCGTACGTACGTGACAGTAAGTAAAAGCGAAAGAGCATTTGTGTGTGTGTGAAGAAGCTGTTGCATATATACGTGCATGGATTTGCGTCCGTACTATGTGTTTTTTCCAGGAGCTTTTGTCAATTTGTGTCACATCCGATTATAAAAACACGTCACGTGTTTGGTTTGTAACGGAATCAGATGCTGCTATCTATCTATCTATATCTATATCTATATATATAGCTTAGCTGGTTTGTAAAGGGAATCAAATTAAATCTGCGTCTCTCTCACTTGTAGACCTTACCTCTCACTCAAAAGCTTCAATGGTATTGGCTTGTTTGATTTCCTATAAAATTATAATTTTAAAAATTCTTTTAGATAAAATTTAGATTTAGAAAAATTTTAAAATAAACAGTTATATTTATTCAAAAAGACTTTTAAACTAAACTATAATTTTAAACAAAAATTTCAGATAAATTGGTTAGAGTAATTTATAAAATAGTAAAAGAACTTATGAACTAATCAATTACTATATTACCTCTAATTTTTCTTACAATTTATCTCCTATTTTTTTCTTACACCCTCTCTTATTTCTCATACTTTTTCTTATATCATCTCTTTTCTTTTCTCACACCCTCTCTCCTCATTTAATACTCATACACTTTTTCGTAATTTATTAATAATAAAAATATTTCTGAAAATAACTATCTAAATACTCATTTATTCATAATCACTTTTTTCATAAACTTTTTTCTAAAAGCCATTTTTTATAAGCTACTCAAAAATCATTATTTTTCATAAACATGTTCTTAAAATCTTATCTAAACGGGCTCATAGCCTAGGGAGACTTACATTGAGGTTCTAAATAAGATAAATTATCACTATTAAATCCCATAAAATCATAAAATTAATATAAAATCTTAAGACCATAAAAACATAATTATGACTTGTTTATGGACAAGTTATATATTTAATGATAAATTAGGGTGTTAAATTATTATTATTAAATCCTATAAAATCGTAAAATTGATATAAAATATCAAGGGATATGTGGGCGATTTATTGAACCATAAAATCATAATCATGACTTGTTAATTGACAAATTATATATTTAATAATAAATTAGAGTGTAATAAATTATAAGTAAAAGCATCTCAATTAATAAATCAATAAAATAAGTCAGGATGCTATCATTAACAAGTCAAGGCTTTTTGATTGACAAATTAATATATTATAAATGATAAGTTAATATACCATAATTGATAAATCAAGATAACATGATAACTTACCGTGACGACGATAATGTTGAGGGAGAGGAATAAGATGAAGAGGGGTCTGACATAGACATTGATTTGCGGGGGGAACAAAGGACCACAGAGAGACAATAGTAATGATAACTGATATATGATGTTTGGGTCTGATATAACATAAAACAACTCAGGAATTTGATTCTGTGCACGATGTTCGGTATCAAAAAGATTTGTAAAGTTATAATTAAATCAAAAAAATAACAACAGTAAATATTCTCCTATTATAAGCTACTCCGTCTCTGTAATTGATTCAAGAACATGTTAAAGGTATTATACGAATTAAATCCGGGCATCTCTCAACAAAAATTGGAATTTTGTTTTTTTTGGATTACCAATGACTAGTTTCTTTTGCGAAACCTAATTTCAACTTCAGTTGGTTATTATATATTTAGTTATACGTTAGATTAATTAGTTTTAAAAAAATATTTAATATTAAAAATAAAATACATAAAAAAAATTTATATGTAAGATTAATATTAATTTCCTAACTAACTCTTATAAAATTAGGTTGGTCTTTTATTATAAGTCACCAAATGACTTAATTATTACCTCTGGTCCTAATTATAATAATTAGTTGACTTCTTTTTAGATAGGTTAAAGAAGTTAAATAAATTAATTATTTATAACTAATTAAGAGCTAATTGACTAATTTAAATATATTTAAAAATATATAATATGAATTTATCTTTAAGAGTTAAACTTTGTAGTAATTAGTTAATTTATTTGAATTTTTTAATTTATCTAAAAAAATCAACTAACTCTTATAATTAAGATCGGGGAGAATATTTTTTTCTAACGAGATGGTTAGAAGTGTCATAGTATAATAATATAATGAGTAAAAAATAATTTTACTTTTTTTTTATTAACAACCAACAACCTATCTATAAAGAGATAGGTTCCACTTAATTTACTCTAAAAATAAAAATGTTTATAACTCATTAAATTATAAGCTTAAATTTCACTGACAATATTAAAATTTTATTAATGAATAATTTATAAATATTTTTTAAAATTTAATTTAACTAAATCTTCATTTATTTCATGCATGTCTAAAGACAAAAGACATTATCATTATATAATTGCCAACAACAAACAAAAAATGAGGAGCAATCAATCATTGTGATGAACTTTTTTATGACTTTCTGCAATTTCAAATGTGTGTAAGGCTTGAGTTAACTTGCAAGTGATTCATATAAGATTATCTACAATCTATGAAAAATATATGATTCTCTAATTATATTTATAAATTATTTTTAATATATTTTATATAGATTAAAAAAAATCTTAAATTTTATTGACTATGTCATAAGATTTAACAACTTTTCAATTACCTATTTTTACTATAAATTATACCTAATAGAAATAAAGTCAACAATAATAAATAAATAATAAAATGATATATTTGTATAAAAAAATTATCGGCCCTATAAATAGGACTAGACCGAAGAGTATCTTAGAGTAATTATTTAATTATTAAATTAATTCAATAATTACTTTTGAATCCTGACAAGATTATATGATTATATGCCTTTATTTTTTTATTTATATATATTAATTTAATTATATAATTTTTAGTAAAATAATTTGGGTTAATATAATATTTAGTCACTCAAATTTACTTGCCGGCACTATGACATCTTACAAAAACATATTTATCATCTTCTCATTTTTCTGTTTTTTTTTTTACCCGGGTCTCATCTCCAATCTTATATCCAAAAATGGATTAGTTCATTGTATGAAAAGAAAAAATATATATAGTTTAGGTTTAATATTTTTTAAACCTATTATTACAATATTTTATAACTTAATTTTTTTTATTTCTTTTATATCGCAGTCATGAATCGTACAGATCAAATATGCAAACTTAATTAATATGTGCTATTTCAATTCAATTAAAAAAATATGATAATTGAGATGATAGAAATAAAATTTAATTTTTCTGGATAATTTTACCTCAATTATAAAATTTATAAATAACTTTAACCATTCATAAGTTATAAAAAATATTTTAGATTATTTTATTTTAAATTATAAAAAATATACATTTATTTTATATTCACTTATTTCTACCAATTAAATTTTTAAAATTTAGTTTTAATCTAATTTAACTTTTACCCTCCTAAATATACCCTCAGTATTTCTTATGGAAGGAAGTGGAGGGAAAAGAAATGAAGAATCCTTGCATCCATAACATGGGAAGGGAATATAATATAATATAAATATTCAATTAGTGCCTCCTCAAATTGTCAACGTCTAATTCCAACATGCAAACAAGTAATTGTCAACACTGTTTCCTCATGCATTTTTTTAATAAGTTAAATTAAATCATGTGTGTGTATATATATATATATATATATATATATATTAACATATAAATCTACACTCATATACATTCACTAGTAGGTTTAAACATGTGACCTTTGTGTTACGGGACCATTGGTCCGTTGGATCCCTGATAAGTTTAATCGAACGATAAAAAGGCACACTCCTCCATAATACGCTCCCTTTTTATATGAATAATTGCGTACACAAGTGGTGCACAATATTCCTTGAGTTCTAGACTGTAGATCATCATAAATACTTTTTCTCCTAATTAGATGGCCTTTTTACCTTAACGCTTTTTAAATGAAAAATACGTCACGTAGGCTAAATTATAAAATAAAATATAAAAATATTAATCAATAATAAAATATGAAAACGTGTTGATGATTATATTAATCAATAGTCAATAATCAAATATGAAAATATGAGTGAGGATCACGGTAAAGGTGATAGAGATCACCGTTGGCAAGCAGAGCTTCTTCAGTCACATAATTTCTGGCGCTTTTTTAAACGTTCTCATGTTTCCGACTTCACACTGCACCGAATGACCGAACCACAGCCAGTGTCTACAAATCTCCTTCCTTGCTTTTTGTCTTCCTTCTCTCACACTTTGAAGAGAAGATAACCAAACAACTGCAGAACAATGGCTGGTTATAGAGCGGATGACGACTACGATTACCTCTTTAAGGTAGTGCTGATCGGCGATTCGGGAGTGGGCAAGTCCAATCTTCTTTCAAGGTTCACCAAGAACGAGTTCAACCTTGAGTCCAAGTCCACCATTGGGGTTGAGTTCGCTACTCGCTCCTTGAACGTCGATAGTAAAGTCATCAAAGCTCAGATCTGGGACACTGCTGGCCAGGAGAGGTCTTATTTCTTCTTCAACTTCGCCTTTTGTTTCTCTTTTTCCTATTCTGGGTCTCTCTTAGTTCTTTCTTTGATTTGAGCTGACAAGGATTAGCTGATTTAATGTGTCTCTGTTTGAGGTTTTGAAGTCGCTGGCTAAAATTGGCCACAGTTGCTGGCTTTACTTGCTAGAATGATATTGATATGTGGCTCTTGAAGTTTGAGCTGATAAAAAGGCAGCTGAATTCGGTCCTAGGTTTTCTTCAAATTGAAATTTCAGCGACTAAAATGAAAAAGAAAAAAAAGTGCTCAAGAAGGTTAATTTGATCTGAGAATCTATTTTTCTTCTTTCTTAAGTAACTGATACTTTTCCCGGCCCTTGTATCTCTTGTTTGTCTTCTTCTTTTTGAAGTTTAAACTGAAAGATCTTGATATTGTGAATCTTTGTTTGATTTTTTCATTTTCTCCAATTTTCATCATAAATATCTAGTTGAATAATTGGATTTAGCTTTATAAAGATCCTTGAATTTTATCAAGTTCAAACTACATCCCCTCAATAATGTTGGAATTACCGACATGGTTCCATATATCCATGACGGGCACTAATCGTTGTTAGCTTCTCCAGGAATTAACTGGTTAAATTGCCAGTGGGATTGGACCAATCATAAGGCCGTCTAACATTTTTTATTCCTCTCATAAAAATAATCTGAAATTTATGAAGTTATTTCATTTCTTTAATCGTATGTAACTTAAGGTTTTCGCCACGGTTTTAGATAGAATATCACATAACACCTATAAGTAATAGTTGCAACTGATGATAAAAAAATTGTTAGTTTTGGCACTGTGAATGTATCAAATAGGTAGGGCACCAAACTTGGTGTGTTAAAAGGTGAAACCTTGTTCAGCTGAACTCAGTAAATCTCTCACTTTTAGGCATAATTGAATTTAATTCCAGAAAATTAACTGATTATTTTTTCCTTCTTTAGAATAAGCTATACTGTTCTGTAAATTTGAATATTTTGATAAATTTAATATTATTGACTTCACATCTGTGAAATACATATGGAAATTGTCATTGGGCATATTTATTCACTTTATGCATATTTTTTTATGACCTCGGGTATATAGCATGGAAATATGAATCACTTGGTTCTTGAGCTCAAATCCCCCCATAAGCCTAATGTTGAACTGTCATTTTTCAAATCTATGTCAAAGGTTTGGAGGTATTTTGTTGAATTCAGTGGTAGGTATTAGGTAATCATCTGATAGTTGAGCTGAAGGGTGGCCTGATTTTATAAGCCAAACAGAAAACAGAGGCATTAGGACCTGTGGGAGTGCGTCATTTGCTAGCCTCTCTGTTCGCCGTCTTCTCTTTAGTTTTAGGGTTTAATGTTCAATTATATAATGTCTTTCTGGGTCCTGTATGGTTCAGCCATATTAGGAGTTTATTTTTTATCCAATTTTCCCTTGATTATCGGAATATTTAGTCTGTTAAACCATATTCCGTCTCTGCCCTATGTATCGCTTTCAAACATGAATATAGTTGAGCTATTAAATCATAAAAAGCTCCAGGGCCTGATTCTGGGGAAATTATAATTACTAATTCAATAAGTTTGAACACACCATTCCATGTCTTGAGCATTTTGCAGGAAACATACTGTTATCCTCTTGATAAAGGAGTGGGGGATTCTGGTAAAATGGGGGAATGTTCACTTTGCCTGAGGGGTGAATGGATTTATTTTCTTTATCCAATCATTTTCCTTGGGGCTTGGGATTTTCTTTGTAATTCTCTTTTCAGCATAGTTTTGTGTAGACTCTCATTGCTTCTTATAAAGAAGTGAAATAAGTTTTGGCTCTGGAAATTACTATTGTAAGGAGAAAATGTGTCCGGCAAGTGTGATTTGTTTGTTAAAATTTTGTTAGAGATGTACTGGAGAATTAGTAATCTGTGGCCCTCTTGGAAAAATTGATATTGGTAATAGAAAGACTGAAATCACACAGCTATAGAGGACCTATGTGGTTGACAAATAAAGTGGAGTTTTCCAGACAAGGATGGTGGTTGAAACTAGGCTTTCTAGGACTTGGAATTGCTTTCCTATTCAGCATATGTGGCCAATACTGTTTGATTTGATCTTGATTCTGATCATCCTCGCTTGTGACCACCTTAGTGAACATCATTTCGCAGTACTGCTTACCAATTCATCTTTGTTATGGGTTATTTTTGTATGACTAATATTGGCAAGTAGCTCAAGTATATACTTTACTCTCTCACCATATATATATCTATGTATTGTAAAAAAAATTGATGGTTTTGTTCCTTGTAGGTACCGTGCCATCACCAGTGCATACTATCGTGGGGCTGTTGGTGCGCTTCTTGTGTATGATGTCACTCGCCATGCAACATTCGAGAATGTTGACAGATGGCTGAAAGAACTGCGAAACCACACAGATTCCAACATTGTTGTGATGCTTGTTGGGAACAAATCTGATCTTCGTCACCTTGTAGCTGTTTCAACTGAAGATGGGAAATCTTACGCTGAGAAGGAATCGTTATACTTCATGGAAACCTCAGCTCTTGAATCCACAAATGTGGAGAATGCATTTGCTGAAGTTCTGACTCAAATCTACCGAATTGTTAGCAAGAAGGCGGTTGAGACCGCAGAAAATGGAACTGCTACTGTGCCAGCCAAAGGAGAAAAAATAGATATTAAAAATGATGTATCTGCCTTGAAGAAAGTTGGTTGCTGCTCGAGCTAAGCCTAGGACGACAGAATCCTGTTTTCTTGGTTGCTATGGGCTCTGTTGTACTGTATGTGTAGTATTCTGAGATATAAAGATGAAGGAAAATGAAGATGAACTTTCCAGGGCTTATCAGGCTTGGTGGGTTAAACAAATGTTTCATGTTCAATAGCTGCGGGGGAAGCAAGTTGATTATCATTGTTTTTTATTATCTGTTATTAGTTATTAATTTACTAATATTATCATTGTTTGTGAGATGTTAACAGTAGCAAAATTTCAAGCCTTGGAATGAATTGAATATAGAGTTTCATCAAAGTGGTTCTCCACTATGCCCTATCTCTTTAAATTGGTGCATACTATACATTCTGGGCGAGTAGCAAAATATATGTCTCCTTGATCCATTTCCTTTTAAACAAAAATGATAGAACAATAGAATCCATGATTTTTTTTTCTAGATTTGTCCGTGTCATCCACTAGACTGTTCAGGAGTTTTTTTTTTTTTTTTTTTGTATAAATCCACTGGACTATAGAACCCATTCCCCCACTTTTTTTTTTTGGTTTAAGTCTATCCAAGACGGAATTATACTTTAAAAATTATATAGTAAATTTGGCATGTTAGCCTTTTTTTTTTTTTATTGCTAAAACTTATGTATCCTAGTGAAGGTATTTATGTTTAAAGTTTTGTCAGGTATTAAACAGCACCTCACCTCTGTCAGTAAGAATTAAAATGTTGATTTATTATTAACCCTTTATACTATATTTAACTCTATTGGTTGGTAGCAAACCCAACTGATTTTGTTTTTTTTGTAAAAAAACACAATAACACGTATTAAGGAAGCAAATGCAATTATATTTTTAGAAGGCAATTCGATTGATGCAAAAAAACAACTATAAATTAATATTAATAGTATATTGGCAATATTTAGTTATTTGCTTTCATATAACATATTGATTGGTTTAATGTAAAAATATAAAAAAAAAATCTTAAAAATTGGAAAACACGAACTAACACATTTTTATGGGACCTCAATAAGAATTAACACTAACCTTTATAGGGGTCAAATATCCTCACAAAATATTATATGGCGCGAGTCGGTACCAATTCCCGCAAAACAAAAAAAATTCCGTTGCCGGGAATCGAACGCGGGTCTCTCGGGTGAGAGCCGAGTATCCTAACCGACTAGACTACAACGGATTGTTGTTATCAGCCATACTTCACAGTTTTATAATACTGAGTGAACCTCCCGCCTGTATTTCACTTTCCTCCCTCTCGTGTCGCTCAATTCCCATTTCGCTCCCTCACTTCCGTTGGGAAGGTGACAGAAAACCCTAATCGAAGATGAGGGAGGAAGAAATTGAGAAGCTTCGAGGTGTTGTGAGGGACTGCGTAAGCAAGCACCTCTACTCTTCTGCCATCTTCTTCGCAGACAAAGTAGCTGCTTTTACCAATGATCCCGCCGATATCTACATGCAGGCTCAGGCCCTCTTCCTCGGCCGCCATTACCGTCGTGCCTTTCATCTCCTCAATGCCTCTAAGATAGTTCTCCGTGATCTCCGCTTCCGCTACCTCGCTGCCAAGTGTCTCGTAAGTCCCTCTACTCCAAATGCTGGCAAATTCAGTTGTATCTTCGTGAGTAGCCGAGAGAGTGTCATCTTCTTCTTTGCGTTTCCTATGATCGAGATTGATTACGACTGGTTTTTATATTTCCAAATATCCTGAAGTGAGGCTGCAAACATTTTTGAGCTGCTCATTGTCATAAACCAATGAAACTATGTTGGAAATAGAGGGGAGCTTTATAGGCTATGAAGCACGGACAGGGGCACGGTGAAACATCAAACTCAACTGTCATTATATCGAAGTTCTAAATTAAAACTTTCTACTAATGACATACTTCTAATGTTATAACTATCTTATAATATGACTACCTCTGGTTTGTATTTTAAAGACATTTTATCAACTTCATGGGCATTAAGTAATTTAGTTGAAGTTAGTTAATGTTTTAATTTATCCAAAATTTTAGAAGTTTCCAATTTCCAATTTTACCACTAAAGTTCATTAAATTATTGTTTTCCTATCTGAAATTCTCTCCACTTAATTGGTGTAGGGCTATCATTTCAAATACAAAGGAAGAGAAATCAAAGCCACAAAGGGCTTCAATGGAAAAATAATAATAAATGCCATAGACAAATTGGAGAGATTCTTATATCAAGAACCAAGGAACGTTTTTTTTAAAAAAAACCAAACTATTCTAAATTGAAGGTAGTCAAGTCATATTTAGAATTTTCAAATATGGAGAATAAAACATGCCATATTGTTCATGGCGGATGATGACTTGTGAAGAGTGTGGCTTTCAACAAGGTTTCGCAGTCTTTCTTTCTACCTTTTTGTCCTTTCATCTTTTTCTCTTTTTGTTGAGGTTTTATCCATGCTTGAGCTATGATCGTCATGTGTCTGAGACACATTTGGAGTCTAAGCTGAAAAATAATTGTTTTTTTTTTTACGTTTTTGATGCCTTTTGACAATCTGTTATGGCTGTGTGGGTGTTTGACTCATGAGATGCCTGAAAATGGGTCTCCATCTTTACAGCCATTAGGTCGCATTCCTTCATATTCCTCTCTGTAGTGGAATACTTATCGATAATTAAAAGTGTACAAGCTATAAAGTTCCTAAATTTAGTCTTTCTACTTCATGTTGAGGCAGGCAATAGAGAGACAATTAATATCAGTAATCATCATATTTCTTTATCATGATGCAATGTGATCGGAAAAGCAGAATATGGTTGCTTCTACATATATGCAGTAGACAATTAGACATTCTAGGTTTATCCAACATCCTGCACATGATCAGGAAAGTCTAGGAGCTGGAAACAATAGTAGTATTATGCATCTTAACTTTTAACATATATTAAAAATTGCTTATATTGTATTAACTTGCTTTCTTGAATAGGAGGAGCTCAAGGAATGGGATCAATGCCTATTAATGCTGGGTGAGGCTAAAGTGGATGAACAAGGCAATGTTTCAGATACAAAGGATTCTAATGTCATGTACTTGGATAAAGATGGTGAAGACCGTGAGATCAATGTAATTTCCTCCCCCCGGGTTACTTTTACCTTGTAAATTGTAATGCTTGGCCATTTTTTGTCTTTTATGTAGGGGTGAGCAATTAACCCGAAGCCTATGGGCCCACCCGCAACCCGGTACTATTTGAGCCCGTTTAAGCCCGCCCAAAATAGGCCCGTAACGGGCGGGCTTAAACGGGTTCAAACAGTAAATTATATATTTTTTTATTAATTATTATATTATATTTATTTTTATTACATACAATATACTTTTTTAAATTTATTTTGTAGAGGTATGGGTAATTATATCTACAACTATCACAAGTAAATATAATGTAGATTATATATAATCATAATCCAATTGAATAATTAAGATTATAAATGATTACATTATGTAAGCATTGTAGACTGTGTGGTTATAAATTTGTAGTTATTATTATGATATTTTATTTTCTAATTTTAAGATGAACAATCATATTATGTGTGTAATATTGTTGTTTTATTTTCGTTGTTATTAAAACTTTAAATGAGTTTAAATAAAAAAAATATTTTTATTTTTTATAAACGGGCTGCCCATGCCCATTAGAACCCAAACGGGTTCAGCCCAGCCCGTTTAATACGGGCTTAAACGGGCTGAGGCACGGGCATGGGTTAGCCCGTACCCATAAAAATATAAATGGGCGGTGGGTCAACCCGTCCCGCCCATTACTCAGCTCTACTTTTATGTATACGAATTCAAGGATCTTGTGACAATTCTAGTCCATGTTGAGCAGGAACTTAAAATTTTCTCTTAACCCAATAGCAAGAGAAACTTAGTATAAACCAGGAAGCAATAAGGAAGCGTAACTTTATAATTAGGTGACTACAGTAGCATAATATCAATACTGATCAAGCCTTTTCTCTTTGTTTTGACTTTGGCTTTTTCTTAGTTTTGCTAATTTGCTTAGTTGAATGCATTTTTCTGTGCTGTTACAGATATCTTCTGCAATATGTTTCTTAAGAGGCAAAGCACATGAAGCTCTAGAAAACCGTGCCCAGGCTAGATTGTGGTGAGTTCCTTTCTGGACTTGTAATTAACTAACCCTTTTTTAACCTAAGAAGCAGATTTTATTTTAATATTTTTTGCTTGGGTGAACAATAATTGAATTATGATGTGTTTGAATTCAAGGAACATAGTTGATATGAAAAGCTCCCTTAATATGCTCAGTTTTCTTTGGTTCAAGGTACAGAGCTGCTATAAAAGCTGACCCTTTATGCTATGAGGTATGCCTCAATCTTTTCCTTGCTTTTCTGTAGTTGATGACAGTATATATACTGTATGGTAAATCTATCTTGACTGGGCTGTTTTTACAACAAAAAATTCATATTTCTTTAATGTGAAATTTAAAGTACTGGTAAATTAATCCATTCAATACTTTGTCCTTTCAGCAGAGTTTGACTGCTTGAATTTTTTTCCCGCTTCATGCAATTTTTAAAGTTTCATATTTACCATGTCTGCCTGTTTGGTGATTATTTCAGGCTCTGGAATGTCTTATTGAAAATCACATGCTCACGTGTGAGGAGGGTAAAAGCTCTTAACTAATCCATTAGAATCTTTATTCGTTGCAATTTCTGTGTAGAAAGGTGTAACTTATTTATTATCTTATTGCAAATTGATTCCTATACTTCTTTGATGTTTTGCTCCTTCCTTTTCTCCGTGCTGAATATCAGAATCAAATTTGATCTCATCGTTGCAATTTGGTAATGAAGATGGATGGCTTTCATCATTCTATTCTTGCTTGATAAAGAAGGTAACATCTGGTGTGATAGGGTTCTATGAGTGAGTCCAAGCAGTTAATTATTTATTTAATTATTAATTATTTTGTTTATCCCACTGTGCTAGTGAGGAGTCAGTTGAGTAAGTCCATCATGCTCTTATTTCTTTGGTCATTGGCATGTTAGTTTGTAATTTTACATCTATTTATATCTCTAGCTTATTTGCAATTAAGTAGAGAGGGAAATAAAGAAATTATTTAGAGATTCTCTTGGCTTCTATTCTATACAGAGAGAGTAAGTAGGAGAGGTTACCCTAACAATTTGTTAATTATTTATTTAATTATTAATTATTTCATTTATTCTACTATATTAGTGGGAAGTCAGTTGAATTAGTTCATTATGCTCTTATTTCTTTGGTCATGGGCATGTTTTTCAATAATGTAGGAAGAGTCAGTTTGTAATTTTGTATCTATACATATCTCTAGTTTAATCATAATTAAGTAAGGAGGGAAATAAAGAAATTATTCAGAGATTCTCTTGGCTTCTATTCTATTTTCTTTGTGAGATTCTTATAGAAAGTGTAAGTAGGAGAGGTTACCCTAACATGTCATCTGGGGTTCAGTTCAATTTGAATGTTCTGTATTGTATGTTAGTGGATATTAAGGGGGGAAATTGTTTTACTTGCCTTTTCTGCATTAGAATGTATCATGTTGATTGGTTATGATGGTGACTTTGTGAGTGGATGCATACTGATCAAGGCTTTTGTCTTCTTTGTTATGCAGTATGAGAAGGAAAATGTTGTGGAAGCAAAGTTTCGAGACCTTGAGAACACAAGCTGTAAAATTGACCAATCTAATCCTTCTTTCTTGCGTACACTGAAAACCAATTCTGACCTATTAGCCTGCAAAGCTGAATACTACTATCAGTGTGGTGAATATCAGAAATGTTTTGAATTAACATCCGTGTAAGTTGGGGACCTGATTTGGAGAGTGGAGACTGTGGTGCAATACAGTTGTGGTTGTTACCTTAATAGCTGTTGCTTCTTTGTCCTTCCTCTGCCTCTCTTTCCTAACTGAGTTTCAGCACTGTTACAGTCTGCTTGAGAAGGATCCTTTCCACAACAAGACTACCTTAGTACATCTGGGAGCTGCTATGGAGCTTGGACATTCTAATGAGCTCTATCTGATGGCATGCAATCTTGTGAAGGATTATCCTCAAAAGTAAATTTTGTTGTACTCCTCATCATTTGTTGTCTTTTGTATTATTTGTTATAAGAGTCAGTTATCATTTTTTTGTTTTTCAAATTACTCTTTAATATACATAAACTCTACTGCATGTTGAGGGAGATATTTCATATTGAAATTCTATTCAATTTTGATAATTTTGGAAGGCAACTAGAAAGCCTAAGCATTTTAACCAAATATATGATCTAATTGTAGAAGGTATATTTGCCTAATTAGATGACACTTGGGATCCAAACAGAATATCTATATTCTTGATAGGCTTGAATATTGGGTTGAATTATTTACTGTATTGTGATGGTTACTTGATGTTATTTTAGGGCTTTATCTTGGTTTGCGGTTGGTTGCTATTACTATTCTATCAAGAAGTATGACCAGTCCCGTCGATATTTCAGGTACACATAGCTTGTTATCATGTTAGATGTGGCCCATCCTGAAACATCTAATGCTAGCTCTCTTGTAATCTGTTATAATTTTTGGCTTTTGAATTATTTCAATGATATGAATAATTGACTTCTATGCTAACTAAAAATATGATAGTTGGGATATAGTTACTTTGAGTATTTCACTGAATTTCAGTGCAGTTGTAATTTTGTTTAATAATTTGTTAAATGTTATGCTTGATTTCTACACTGTTGTATTCTTGCTGTGAAATATGTTATGCTTGATTATCCGTTATTATTAACCCAAGTGTAGTAGTGTACACAAATGCATTTATAATAGGCTTTCACTTGTCAACCAATATTAATTCTGTGGCATGTAGAAATTGGGGTCTTGGATCGATTATAATCTGAGAATGACTTAGATTTTTTTACTGTACTGTAAGTTCTCTTCATATATCCTATTGCCTGACATCATTAATCAACTTACTGTTCATTTGCATCCTCTACCACACAGCAAGGCAACAAGTCTAGAAGGAACATTTGCACCAGCCTGGATAGGCTATGGGAATGCTTATGCTGCTAAAGAAGAGGGTGATCAAGCTATGTCAGCTTACCGCACTGCAGCTCGTTTATTTCCCGGGTAGCACATCATCTTTGGCAATTAGAACATTTTGATTCAGATATGGTTGAATTGTTTCTTCTGCCCGTATCTGCAAAACTAATTTCAATTTTTAGATATGTTAGAGTAGGGGGTGAAAATTTTTATGTAGTATTTAGTCTTTTGCACGATTGTTACATTTTTACCCCTGTTGTTTTAAAGACTTCTTCTACATGGGACTTATGATTTGATTAAATTTCTTTGAACTTTGCTTCTGTTGAGTCATTACCTCTACCAAATAACAAGCCACCACATTTTTTATTTCCTAACTTATGATTCATGTTTGAGATGCTCACATGGATGTATTGTGTCCATGTGAGTGTTTCATTTTCTAATTAAGTATGAAAACCTCTTATTATGCATAAATTATGCTTTTACAGGTTAAATCTTGATATTCTCTTATTCCAGGTGCCATTTGCCAACCCTTTACATTGGAATGGAATGCATGCGAACTCACAGCTATAAGCTTGCTGAGCAGGTGCCTATTACTAAACATATTGTCAAGTATAGTTTGTCTAGATCTGGTTAAGGTAACTGCTGGGGAACTAATAGACAGATGACAACACAACATGGAAGTTACTGTCTTTTATCAAACTACTTGTCAACAGAGTCATTGTCAAGCTTCTGTTGTTTCTTCCTCCTACTGTGAGGGTAGGAAGTGTGTGTACGGCAGGATTCCTATCATAGTCCCTTTAAGGAGAAACCTCAAAGATGGTACTTATCATTCATAAACCTTAGTATGATCATATCGTGGTTCGTGTTGCTAGCGGAGATGACAAAATAAGCAATGTTTAAGCGGGATCTATTTTCTGGTTTTACTTTTTAAGTCCATTATACTGTTTGAAATTTAAATGTTATTCATGCAGTTCTTTTGTAGGATTTGAGATAACCGATTGCTTCGTCATACAACATTCCTTTTTTATATACAAAGGATAGCACTATCCTTCAGTGAACTATGCAAATCATGCATTATTCATGTATTTTTCATATCTTTGCCCTTATACTCATGAGCATATGTTTTTCCTCAGTTCTTTTTGCAGGCTAAGGCGATTTGCCTCTCGGATCCACTTGTATTCAATGAACTTGGAGTTGTTGCCTACCATATGCAAGAGTGAGGATATTTGTCAGCTTTACAATCACAAGTCACCAAAATTATACCTTGATTTAAAAATTCTTGACATCATTGATTTAATTCTTTAGTGCCATATGTATCTTGGCCCTCATAATTTCTTCATACACGACTCTGACGTTCCAGTTATCTATGCTGACATAGGGTTGCCCAACACTAGTAAAGTCAGTATTTCCTTTTGAAGTTTCATGCACTAATCGAGTCATTCTGACATGTTTATCCATGCTTCAGGTACAATAAAGCAGTATGGTGGTTTGAGAAAACATTAGCTCTCATCCCATCCTCTTTAAGTGAAATGTGGGAACCAACTGTAGTTAATCTCGCGCATGCCTACAGGAAGTTGAAGTAAGTTGATAAATTCATCTCTCTGGTCATTTTACTTTTCTTTTCTTTTTATTTATAAATTTCTGGATGCTTTTTAGCTTGCAAATTGGTATCTTGTGAATTTCAATTCTATTCCTTCTTATAATCTTCACTATTGAATGATTAACTCAGGTGGCTGACTGTCTGAATTGATGTGGCAATCGAGCCTTCTCATTTCAAGATTTTTCATATCCATAATTTTTTGGTATCTTAACGGGCAGTTTGTTTTTGCTTATAATTTTGTCCTCAATTTCAGTAGGTCTGGATTTCCTTTGTCATGCTATGCATTTAAAATTTGATAGGAAGTTGTTGTATCTTCTCATTAGATATCATCAACTGTGTTGATCAAGGTTTTTTCTTTATAATTGTGGCACTTAATTATAGATAATCACCAGTGGAGTTCAGTATTTCTGATCCTGATTGCTTAAATCACTGTCTCAGGATGTACGATGAAGCAATTTCATACTACGAGAAAGCACTTGCATTATCAACACGAAGTTTGAGTACGTATGCTGGTCTAGCATATACCTACCACTTGCAGGTATCTAAAAGTCTCTTCCCCTTTTTTCTTTTCATTCTTTTCTTTTTTCACTGTAGTATGTTGTCAGTGGAAAAAAGCTTTGTTGCATGAATCAACCAAGTTCATTAGCTGTAAGGAGTCTGCTGCCCTGGCAAAGTGGTTACTCTTGACTTGATGAATTTTTGAAATTATTGCTGATGAAAACATGAATTGAGTGGAATTTGTGAGGGGTTTTTTCCTAAATGAAGTTAATGGGCTAATATGAAGTATTAAAATTCTTCATTGAACATTATAAGTAATTAGTTATTGGATATTTCATGTACACTAAGGAGGACTTGATGACTCGGTGATCCCTATGTTTATGAAAAATGTCTGTGAAAAGCTATACCCTCTGTTATTTAGTGTCATTATATTGGTAAAAGCTTTGTCTCTATTGTCACACGTGATATGACTCACATCCTCAGCATTCCAATTTTCTTGATTCTTAAAATATAATTTTCACCATTTTCTTTCCAATTTTTTTCTCCCAATGTTCTGCTAATACGATTTTTGCTGTTGTAATTCTTGCAGGATGACTTCACTACAGCTATTACTTACTATCACAAAGTAAGTGTCTGTGTATATATATAATAAAATCTGTCAGTAATTTGCATCTTATATTATATAAAATCTATGATCGGTTTGCTTTATTGTAAATTAATATATTATAAAGCATTTTCATCTGGGAAACGTTAATTCTCATTTATTGGATTGCTCAACCGCCTTATCATTGTTGGTTTGAAAATCAGGCTTTGTGGCTTAAACCAGATGACCAGTTCTGCACTGAAATGTTAAGTTGGGCTCTCATAGACGAAAGCCGATGTGGGGCCCCGTCTATCCCTTAGTTGAATTCAGGTGAACTCTGATTTTGAGTCTCACCTCGTTACATTTTTGCGTGTCAACCATGCATTAATGTCAAAGATAATGCATGGCAATTCTTATGTATTGTAAGTTATAGTGGAGGCAATATTTATTTTGTGAATATATTGCAATATAAGCCTATATTGTAATTGATAGTTTCTCTCTTTATGTTGTTATTAATCCGCTGGCGATCTTGTTCAGGATAACCTTGTTTTTCGCGCAGACTGTTGTGGAATATGGACACTGTAAATCCTGCAAAATATGCCGCTTGATTACAGAAAGAACAAAATAAATAAATAAACAGAGATTTCACAATGATTACTGAAGAGTAGTGAGATACTGATAAATTCTTTCTCTTTAAAACCGAGTGCATGTGAGTTCTGTTTAGTATGAATGATTATTCATCACATTCAAAATGTATGCCCTTAATATTATGATTAATAGTAACATTTTTTAATATTTAAAATTATAAATGTTTAATAATTATGTATTTTCACATTCTCTAAAGTTAAGTATAAAAAGTAAAATCATAAAAAAAATCATAATGATAAAATCAACTTTCTCACTTGAGACATTAAGATAAAGATAATTTATTTTTGGTACACAAGATAAAGGTAATGATTTGTCATAAAAAATGAAGAATCTAAAACAGGACATTGGGGTCAGGTTAATGCCATACCCGATGTCTGGTTTAAGGAACCATGTTGGTAGAGCTTTTCCGTAACTGGGATATGACCGATCAACAATTATTGTATGTTCATGCTTGACATTGATATTAGTATGGATTAAGAGAAAGTAAGATTTTACACATTGTGGTTAAATTTAATTATTTTTCAAAAAAATTTATACAAAAAAAACAATTATTGGATGTTTTTATTATTAAAACAAAATGCCATCATAAATTATTGACGTGACAACACATGGGACCATTTTCCCACTTTCCCAGTACTCCATTAAATTTAAACAGTCAATTTAAATTTATAATTTATAATTTATAATTTAAATATTTTTATTTTATCTTTTGAAAGGTGACAAAAGATTACCTTTATTTTAGATTCTGTATTTATTAAGATAAAAACTAATTTAAATATAATTTGGACCATCCAAATAACTGAATCCTTCGTTCCATACAGTTCGTTTTGGCCTGCCAGAGTTCAATATTCTCACTAATGGAGAGAACTATGCTTAGGACTGCATCATCCATCATGCTCCCTCTGAATTATACCTCAAAACAAACTATTTGCCCATTTAGTAGAAAAAATCTACTTATCTTGTTAGCTGGAGTAACTATTAATATGGTTAGTATTTATGAAACTCTAACTTTTCTGAAGTAAATTCAGCTTATTCAAAAAAGCGATTCGAAGACTCACTAAACAAGCATAAATTGACAAAATTTGAAGCAAACGTTTCAGACCCACATGCTCAAATGCCTATTTATAACTAATTTGATCTATTTATCATCAATAAACCAGTTCTATCACAAAATCTGCCATAATTCAGTCCTCCTTTCCCCTGCGAATATCAACAAGATATCTATTCAAACGTTGGCCAAATATCTTTGTTGAAAATGACTTGGTGACATGCCTCCTTGCTTCTCTGCCCATCTCTCTGCCTCCTGAGGATCTTGAATGAGTTTGAGCATTGCTTGAGAAAACTCGTGTGGATTAGGATCACAAAGGAACCCTATCAAACCATGCTTGATTGACTCAACACGTCCACCACTATTGCATGCAATAACAGGCTTATAAGCTGCCATTGCCTCCAAAGGAACAATTCCAAAGTGCTCATCCTGAATTCAAGAGCTAGATGTAAAGCTTTCTTCAGCTAATTATAACTAGTATTTGGGAAATAAAAGGTTTTGAGTACCTTTAGAGTGTAAAGGACACAAATGCATTCTGAAAGAAGAGCATTCCTTTCAGCTGTTGAGCAAGAAGTCATGAACTTTATTCGATCTGATACTCCTCCCCTTTCTGCTATGTTTTTTAGCTCTTCCAAGTACCCTACATTCTCTTTCAATCGTATGTCAAAGCCTCCTGGAACAATTGATGACATTATATTTCATGCTTATCCATTGATCAGAGCTGACAGATGTTAAAGAATGAAGTGAATTCATATGCATACACACGTGCCCAAATAAGGGGGGAGGGGGGAATTTGAATGGTTTATATTCAGCACTCGTTTGTACTGTCAAGAATATGCTAGTCAAATCTACCCACAAAAAAATGCAAGTAGTGCATAACTTTCTCGGTCTCCACTATTTCCATGCCCAACCACTCCCTTTTTTCAATTTAAACGTGATTTGGAACTCAATATCTCATAATATGGCATTGACATGCCAAACCACTTAGAAGTTGGGAAACAAAATAATGAATCTAACATCACTAAAATGTTTATCAATCTATCCTTGTGAATGAGAAAACAAAAGTAGAATATGCTCACCGACAGCAGTCAAGGACGCATTAGATGCATCCTGATACTGAAGGGCATCTCCTTCGAGAGTGTAGAGCCTAGAAAAAGCTGATATTGCTAATTCTATGTTCTTCTTCCTTTCAAAGCGATTAACGGAAAGAAAATTGAACCTACACCAGAAGAAACAATATAAGCATCAGCCCACAGAACTTGTAATGGGGTCAGACAATACATGCAGAATTTTAAGAAGCTTGCTACATATAGGAGGTAGCTAAACATCTACAAACATGTTATTTACTTAAAGGAATTGGGTTCGTTGAACTGATAATTGCTGGGTATAAAAAAGCTGGTTGAATTCCTCGAGCATCCAGATGCTTGAAAGTATTCGCAAAAGTAGATGCAGTGAATTTGCTGTTAACAAGTATCAGATCAGCCATTCCTACAATTTGGCAAAACTTGATCAAATGAGTGATTCACTTTATATGCTGGCAGGAATTTCAAAGGAACAAAACAGAGCCTCAATGAAGTCCAACCAGTTGTTATTTCTTCTATATAGTCTATTGGCTTCCTAAACATCCTCCTGAGGAAAGTTTTATGTTGAGCCAGCAACAAGTCTGGAAAATGACAATAGAATACAACCTACAGAGAAAATTCAACAAATTAAACAATTCTCACCATGTCAAAGCATAAACATAATATGCCAAATCATAACTACCTTTGCAGACTTTTTAAGTTTCAAGATTGGAAAAACTACTGAGACCTGATCAGCCAGTATAACATCAAATGATGGCCACAAGAAAAGAACACAAAGAGCAACAGTGAGACACCTCAGGTACGCGCATAATGCATGAAGATGGTAGAAAACATGTCGAGGAATGAAAGAACCATACACAGTAACTGGAAATGTACCTGGGCATTTATGTATCACACTAATTGTTAAAACACTATAAGGGGTTTCAACTAATCATTCTGAATCAAATAATAATCTCAATTACAAATAAAATATAAAGAATAGAAGTGTTACACAAGCACAAAGAGCGAGAGACATGTACCAGAGGTAGTCTCCTCAAAGCATCTACTTTTATCATGATGAGCAGTAAAAATATGAACATTATGGCCATGGGATGCTAGCTCAACAGCAGCATCCACTATTAATCTTTCAGCTCCACCTACAAAGCATGACAATATATCCGTAAACACTAAAAGTAGGTAGTCATCACAGCATCTAGTTTAAAGCAGAAAACAGTGAAATATAAAGTGACAATAAATCAAAAGGCAAGGAAATAAGATAATGCCAATAATCTTGAGTGTCATGTGTTTAAAAGGCCTAAATATTTTAAAAATAGAAGATTTATTAGCGAGGTGTTTGTAGCGCACAAGACCCAGAATCAGTTGACCCTCTTGTTAAAACAATCTGCTTTCAAAGGGCTCACACGCTTCAGAGGGAGGAAGAAAAAGGATGACCTAAAAGAGTTGAATACAGAACATGTCAAACTGATCCAATGTGTCGGCATTCCAGTGAGCACCCTAATCATCATATTATCAAATCTGTAATCACTCAATCGACTTTGCAGTCGCCACAGATGGTGGTCAACTAACCCTTATTACTCATTACCAAAATAAATGTCAACCTCCAGTCCGATAACTTTCAGCAGGATAAAAGTTAGCATATAAATGATTGCCTATGCCAAGATCTGGGTGGATTATAGTAATGTTCATCTTCGAGCTTTTTTCTTTTGCCATCAAAGCGACAAAACCAATAAATTTATAGCAAAGACATTCGTTGTAGATGCCGTAGAGTCTGTTCTACAGCTAATGAATATCAAGAATAAGGAGGGATAAAGACGAGTCAGGACAAAAAGATAGGCAGACAGTGGAACATACGGACATCGTACATAAGTGAGAAAGATAGAAGAACTACAGGAAAAAACAAACCCGGAAATCTTTGTCGGTTTGCGGGACGTCGTCTACTTCGGCTACTAGTCAACGATGACCCGACGGCGTTAGCTCAGCAGAAGGAGAAGAGAGAGAACGGAAGCGAGGGAAGCCGATTCTTCTGAGCTCAGTTCTGAAATTCTGATGCCGAAAAGGGAAAACGTCAGCGTATCTCCGTCAGACGGCGAATAGACTATGTACGCGTAACACTCAAACAGTAGTAGTAATAATTAATAATTTCCTTTTCTTTTGCCAGAATAGTATTAAAAGCATATATAATATTTTATAAAAATCTGGTTAACCGGAAAATAGATACGTTGTATAAAAACTGTATTATGTATGTATGATGTAAAAATGTGATATTTTGGTATATGCAGTTGCCAATTACCAGTTTAGGTGTGTAATTACGAATTTGCTCTCATTGACTGGACAAATTGGTAATTGCACAATTAATCACAACCAAGTTACCATAGAATTACCTATCGTTAATGATTTAATTTATAAAAAATAGGACGTATGACTATTCAAAATTATTTAATATATATTTAATTTTTAAAAAATGTTATTTTATTTTATTTTAGTTATAGAGTTTGGGGATATATTTTAATTTTTGAGTATCTATGTTTATGATTAAGAGTAATAGATAGTTTGTTCTGCTTGATATTGGTGTCATTTAAGAGAAAATGAGACTTCGTCTTACCCCTAGATTATGAGTAAATTTAATTCCTTTCTAAAAAATTTATACAAAAAAAAAAGTTCCCATAAAATTCAGAATTATTTGGATATTTTTTTAAACAAAATAAGATTATATTTATTTTTAATACTTCACAAAAATAAGATAAATTATAAGATCCCATCAAATTATCACATTGATATGAAGTGTTAAATGATTTGTGAGAAATTTATTGAAATTGTAAAACGATTAATTTATCCTAATTTATTATTAATAATATATTAATTTATTAATTGAAACATATTAATTTATTATTGGAAGCATAATAATTTGTTATATTTTGACTTATCGTTTTTTGATACTTTGACACACCCTAACTTGTCAAAAGATTTCATAGTGACTTATCTTTTGCAAATTTATCATTAGTGATGTATTAATTTATCAATTGAGATACTATAATTTTTTTATTTCAATAATTTACACACAAGTCTTTGAAGAATTTACATGAATTTGATAATTTTAGTGAATATATTAGTAATAACTTATTTTCTTTAAAACCCCACCGTAATTCGCCTAAATAAACTACATTTCCATGTATCAAAAGGCAATAAATCTAAGAATAAACAATGAGAAACTAGAAGATGCTGTTATTGAGAAGCTTTATCTTCTTTGTTTGGCTTTCTTTCAATTTTCAATTACACAGCATCCTACTTTCTATGATAGTAATCTTCCTCCAATTCATAATATTGCCACTAGTTTCGGTGGCTGGGTCATCATCGTTGAATCCATCGTTGGAAGCTTAACTTGTAAGGATTCACGTACTCAATATTGGATCACCCCAACCAATTTTGTTTAACTTTCAAGTCTATTCATTTTCTAAGTAGTCACTCCAATATTAAATATAACAATAAGATAAAAAATTTATTTTGATAACAAATTTATATATATTTTAAATCATTCTTGTTGATTGCATATGTTAAGAGTATTTCTAATTAATAAGTGGTTATAATATAAATAATTAAAAATAATATTTTTTTAAAAAAAACAACTAATATTCTTTTAATAAAAATTAGATTAATTTCTTTAATACTAGCGACAAGACAAGCCGAATTTGAATTTAGGTAAGGTTATACTCTAATTCAAAGAAAACTCTTTTGATATAGTTTATTAAATTTTATAAAATACTTATTTGAGCAATCTGATATCTGATTTTGTCTATAAAAAAGAATTGCATTTGAGATTTAAACTTAACTAATGGGTTTGTAGCTTAATGATATAGATTAGTAGGAGGTCAAGAATTTAATCTTATTTAAAATTTAAGTTACGAGTGTCTAACTCTCTAACTAAAAAAAATGAATCTAGATTGAATTGTCCAAGTATCAATATCTCACTATACTATAGAGATCAACTCTATCTCTTTGTGGTGCAATTTATTATATGCCTCTTTGATCTCTTTGTGTTTGTTTTCACTTGATCATTTCAAACCCTCTAGCCACTCAACCTTTATCATTGGCAAAATGTCTTTTTATCAACTAGTTTTGGCAAAATTATTATTAAACTTAATTATGAGTATCTTTGGGAGTATATAAATAGAAGTAGAAGTGAAATTAAGTATTTTTTTTTATTTAGTATAATAGAACCCTTTTTATTTATATTTTTAACTTTTTGTGTTATTTTAATTCTATAAAAAAATTAAAAAATGAGATAAGAAAAGTAAAAGTAAAATATTTTAAATCATTTTATATAAAGTAATAAAATTTTTAGATAATTTTAATTATTCATAAATTATAAAAATTATTTTAGATCATTTTATCCTAAATTATGAAAAGAAATATATTTATTTTTCACTTATTTCTAATATACTAAATAAATTTTTAAAATAAATTTTTGATCTAATTCTATTTTTTCTTCTACTTTTATTTTTACTTTTATTCCTATAAAAAATTCTTCTATCACATCAAACGTATAGTATATGTAATAATGAGTTAAAGTAGTTTTAAGAATAATATATATATATATTGTCACAAAATTTCATATTTTTTGTTTGGCTATGATTACAATTATTACATGTGAATTATTATGCTTAAACAACATTCCCAAGCAAAGACAAGTGAATAGAGATCTATTCTAACTGCTATACAAATGATAAACAAGTACTCCCTTGTTCATAAAAAAATGTCATTCTAGATTTTCTCTCTCTCACACAAACCAAAGAACTCGTGAAATAATCCAAGTTATTTTAATAATTTACTAAAATTCTCCTAACTAAAATTACTCTTTAAAAGATGCTCACTGACTTAAAAAAAATGTTGTTTATTTAAGTTAGGAAAATGATAATTGAGGACTTTATTAAACCTTTTAATTTCAATTATAGATTTTCAATTATTGAAATTTTATTGAGCGACCATTAGGAAATAATTCCATTTTCAAGTTAGTTACATGATTTTACATGAAATTCACAACTAATTATATGTGACTCCAATAATTCTATCCACAACTTATGGGATTCATTTGAACTTTTCTTTTTTCTCATAATTGGATTATTAGAATTTTATATATTTAGTTGTAAATTTTAGATAAATCACTTATAAAGACCGGATAACCTATTTGATGATAAGAGTTATCTCTCAGAAGTCCCTCAATGAAATTTTAATAATTAGAGGTATGTAATTGGAATTAATAACCAAGTAATCCACTTGAAAATGATGAAGAAAGATATTTGAATTTCAATAATTTTAGGTCCTTAAATATAATAAATGACATCACAGGATACTTAATTGTTATTTTCCCAAATAGCTAACGTGGGTAGATAAACTAAAAATAAAAATAAAAATTAATTATTAATTATTGTGTGTGGAAGAGGAACCGACTCTAAACAAACGCGCATGCGGATGATCACAAGCTCCATTGATTTTGTTTCGTCACCAACCTGTCATTTTGTCATTTCCACACCGTTTTGTTTTTCTGATTCAATCTCAACCATATTGAGTCATTTTCTCTTCTCCTTTTTCTCACTTGTAATTTTCTCTCTAAATCCCACCCTTCCCCCTCTTTCTCTGTCTCTCTCTTATGACAGTTCAGAGCCCTAAGCTATGTCTCTGAGAAGCATTTTTCGTTCTCGGAAATTCTGTAGATCCTTCAAGGAGGTTAGGGCCATCGAGGAAGATGAGGGGAAGGGGCGGCTTTGCTGTGATTCCGACGGCCGTGGTGGCTCCATGGAGTCCCCGCCTTACGGCCGTTCATGGGCCACTATGCTGCCGGAACTTCTTGGGGAGATCATTAGCCGTGTTGACGCCACCGAGGACCAGTGGCCCAACCGCCGAAACGTCGTTGCTTGCGCTGGCGTGTGCAAGAGGTGGAGGGATATGACTAAGGAGATCGTGCGGTTACCTTCGTGCGACAGCGGCAGAATTACTTTTCCTTCTTGCCTTAAGAAGGTATTGCTTGGAATTTGATTTCTCCTCACCTCTCTTTTCTTGGTTGTTGGATTATTTGAGGCATGTATGTGAACTCCTGAAATACTCTGGGTTTTTATGAATGGTCCCCGGGACTGGAGAAATGATTGATATTTAATCGAGCTGTGGCGTTGCCCTGGATTTCATTTCAATTTTCAAGTGATTCGGGAACTCTTTGATGTTTTGCTACCGATAGCTGCATCCTAAATTAATCTCTTAATCGACATTATTCAATTAAAATGTTAACTTGGGGACTCTATTTTTTAATGATATTTTTCTGTGAGGATCAGCATTGATTTTGGATCCGCGGGTTAATCTGGCAATAGTGTCTGTATAGTTCGATAAAGGAAATCGAATTGTGAATCCAGCAATTTACGTTCCTGGGTATTATGGAACGAACTTTAATTTATGAGATGTTTTCTCAAATGTAATCAGTCCAGTAATACACATTACTTTGCTATCATGTATTATCTCTTGTTTGAATCAGTTATTTTATCTATGCTTTTGGCTACGGACGGTAATGCATTTCATAGGTGTTACTTCAAATGATACAGCGTTTCGCTGTCATTATCATCCTGTGAGCATTTTGTTTGTTTGGTTATTACTCATTTTCATCTTGTATTAAAATCGTATATTAGATTAAACAAGGCATGAAGTGAACAATTCTGTATATTTTTATGACTTGCAGCCAGGACCACGTGACCCACCCCATCAATGTATTATAAAGAGGAATAAAAAGACCTCGACATTTCACCTATATCTTGCCTTTACTCCACCATGTAAGTAAGTATTGGTAAAAAGTTTCCATTCCCGCTATAGATAGTAAATAATGACTTCTTCACTGCACTTCAATGGCCTTCTTTACCCTTTCTCTAGGGTAGCATGTTGACTGAGTAAAGCCTTCTGTATGTGTGAAAGCTAGAATCAGATGGTATCTAATTTTGTCAAGTGTATGTCTCTAGACATTCTAATTTGACCCAACATGTGATTTAACTTCGATGCAAGTGAATAATATTTTTCAAATAACATGACACACTACTTTCTATTGACCGGATTCAGTATTGGATGACCAACCATAGTTAACTTATTAAACCTTTCTTGTTCCATTCATTTGTCTTAAGTATTACAATGTCCCTACCTTTTAAAAAAACAAAGAGAAGGGACAAAGTGAAAGAAAAAGGAGTTGCACATTCTGTTCATAAACAATAATTGGATGTGACATGCGAAAGAAGAAAAAATATTTATTTAGGTAAACTAATACGAAAAACCTCTGCAGTGAAGCTTCATCTTTGAGGAAAGATCTGTTGTAGTAAATGATTACATGTTATTAAAGCATCTCTCGTAGAACTGTAGAAGAGTTTGATTTCTGAGATTTACGCTCATTATTTGGCAAGGAGCATAGCTTTTTTAGTCTCTTAGTAATAGTACCCTTTTCTTGTAGCATCTTAAAAGTCTTCATTAATGGTTTTAAGTTTATTGGTTTAGCTTGTGAACCTCAATTAGATATTATATTATGTGTAATCTTGTTAAATTACCAAATTTCCGGTTGGAAAAGTTAATTGGAAGTTATATCTATAAATATAACTTATCAAGATTGCAAGTTTTAATGATTAATATTTTAAACTCTGATGGTTTGACTGCTAATTAAATTCATGATATATATATATATATATATATATATATATTTAAGCTTTTCTGATTCCTGTGTACTTTTCTTATAACACAATTAATTATAAATTTTTGCTCATTTTATTTTGTCTTCCTTTTTCCTTTCTCTTGCCAGCATTCACAGATAAAGGTAAGTTTCTCTTGGCAGCTAAGAGATATAGGCGTGGTTCTGGTATTGAATATGTACTTTCACTCGACGCTGATGACATATCGCAAGGAAGTAATGCCTATGTTGGAAAGTTAAGGTAAATATTCTTTTGGCAAAGAGAAAACACACCCTTCTAATAGAAAATGGAGAAAGTTTGATTAAGATGTTATGTGACAGCTCTATACCTTCGATTTGGATGATTTATGCTTTCAAAATGATTGGCAGAGCTACATATATTGTTAAATGCTTGGTGTGAATATGTGGTCAGTGGTCAATCAATCTTTTGCTTCTTGTATTAACTCAATTGGTGAAATCTCTTTACAGTTCAGATTTTCTTGGCACCAACTTCACAATCTATGATAGTCAGCCACCCCATTGTGGTGCAAGGCCATCAAATGTCAAGGCCAGCCGTCGTTTTGCCTCCAAGCAAATAAACCCTCAAGTTCCTGCCGGTAACTTTGAGGTGGGGCAGGTATCGTACAAGTTCAACCTTTTGAAGTCAAGAGGGCCAAGGAGGATGGTTTGCTTAATGAAGTTCCCAAACCAATCATCGGGAGAAAGTTCAGATAGCAGATCTCTGGATGTTCACAAGACTAACAATACAGAACAAGCTGCATCGGAATACTCAATCTTGAAAAACAAATCTCCGAGGTGGCATGAGCATTTGCAATGCTGGTGCTTAAATTTCCATGGTCGTGTGACGGTAGCATCAGTGAAGAACTTTCAGCTTGTTGCTACGGTGGACCAAAGCCAACCAGGAGGGAAAGGAGATGAGGAAACAGTTCTTCAATTTGGGAAAGTAGGGGACGATACTTTCACTATGGATTACAGGAAGCCCCTATCTGCATTTCAGGCCTTTGCCATATGCCTAACTAGCTTTGGCACTAAGCTGGCTTGTGAGTAAATATATTTTTGGTTTCATTATGCCTATTTATTTTATGGGTGCCATAAATGAATAGTTATTTTGAACATTTTTTCCCCTAATTGTTGAGTTTCCCATTTGATTCGAGGAAGTTGATGTAAATGCTGTTCAGATGACGACATCTTCCATAATTAAATAGATATTGGTAATCCTGAGTCAATTCTCTTGGTCTTGTTTTTTACTTTTTGGGTAATACAATCTTTGGAAATTGTAAGAATTTTGATTTTAGTCTCTAAATCATGGGTTTTAATCTCACAATAGATAAAATGGTTCAGGTTTCTATTAAATTATAAAGATCAATTTATAGACAGAAAGTTATTTGAGGTATTAAAATTTATAGTTTAAAATGATTAAAACTAAAAATAAAATCACAGTAAATTTAAGTGATCAAAAATTTTATTGACTCTAAATTTTTGTGCCCTTGCTAGTGTAAGCAGTAAGCTTAGGCGATCTTGATTGGTTTTGGGATTGCTAGTTTCTGGAATCATTTTTTCTTTTGCCTTTGATAAAGGCTGACATACTGGAAGTAGATAATGGCGGGCAAAACATATGTGAATGCCTACCCACCGTTGAAATTTGCAGAGAACATTATACTTTAATAGTTGAAAAACTCAAATAGTTCTTTTTTTCATTTGAAAATATAAATTCATCAATTATTAAAATAAGTTTTCCTTATTTTACTAATTCAATAAAAGTACTCTAGTTCTCTCTTCCGCCACCTAAAGTGTTTTCGTCCAAGTAACGGCTGAATAAGTTATTGAACTCCGTTCACAACACCTGCCCGAAGCAGTTACGTCGGGGACCTAAACATAAAATTTAATTAAAAAATTAATCTTAATCTTAAATATAAAATATTTTTTTTTAAATTTATCAATTTTTTCATAAATTATTTTTATTAATAATCTTTCAATAATAATTAAGAAAATAACAAAGAGTTAATAAAGATACTTAGAATACTTTAAAAATAATATACTATAATAACTAACTTAACTAACTTCATATAATAATAATTTAATTAAATTAAATAAATTAAATAAATCTTCTATTTAAGATTAAAAGAGTATTATATTTAAACACCTCTAAAAGAATTTGGCCAGTTTGTTTAAAATTTATGGGAAAAATAAAGATTTTAATTAAGTTTATGGGAGAATAAGCTAATCATGGAAATTTTGTTGGGAAAAAACTGCTTTTTTATAACCTATTCCAAGTAGCTTATCAAACGAGAGTTTCTTGTTTTCTTTTTTCAAAAGGCCCCGCGTTTAACTTAGCCCTCCAATAACTTCCAAATTTCTCATATTTAATCTATAACTAAAATCCCTTTTTCTTTAATGTTAAACAAACTTAGGGACTAATGTTACAAATAGCTATAACCATATATATCATGTTTATGGAGATTAAATGATTAATAATCATAAAAAACACAAAATGTGCAAGTATGTGAGGGTGTGTTATAAAAGAAGGCAAAGAAGATAGAAAAGAGAGATACGTATATAAGAAAAAGAAAATGAGAACTAGAGCAGCAAAGTTTTGAGATGTTATTTGACTGAGAAGTGTATAAATGAAGTGCCACTCTCAGAGTACCTAAGAATTTCTCCTGTCCGTATGTCTCCACCTATCCATTCCTCCCAAAAGGTTTCAAATCAGTAATGAGTTGGAGAAAATTCAATTTTTAGGTGTTTGAACTCAACCACACAATTTTGGATATTTTCTTCCTTCCTTCATTTCTTTTTTTTCTAATTCTTATGTATTTATTGGAGAACCTGATAGCAATAGCAAAAACTAATAGAACTTTACTACGTTTGATCCGATTCAAATATAGAGCAATGAAACAAACATGTTTCAGGACCACTCAAGCAAAAGTGTTTCAAGGAAACAAACTTTACTTAAGCAAACACAACCTTATTTCGGACCCTAGATAACGAAACCCACAAGCACGACACAAAACATGATACACAGAAGTCACACAACAACAGGAGAAAGTTCATATACAACGCCAGTTGAGAGACTTTGACGTAACTGACACTCAGAGACATCCTATCCTTCATACTACTTCATTTCTTTCCCCGCAGTTTTGCGCCAAGAGCTCTCTCCAGTTTACCTAATATCTGTTGATTTGGAATGGCTTTACCTGATTCATACTCCTGAATAATTTGAGGCTTCTCATTTATCATCTACACAGGAAAAAGGTGAGTCAGTATCATGGAATCTAAAACAAAAAAGAGAACTTGAAGTAGAAAATACATCTACAAGAAATGAAATACAAAAAACGAGTCAGTTTTAAAAGTAAAACTAAGGCCATAACACTTCTTTGGACTTACAAATGTGAGCAAAGCTTCAAAACCAGGAAAAAAAAACCCATGACAATCTCGGTTTAAAATGTATCAAAACATATCAATCTTTGAAAATAAAACTGAAGAAAAACTCTACATGGAAGAATTTTCACCCGCCCCCCCCCCCCCCAAAAAAAAAAAACTTGCTTTATTGCATCTCAGAGTTGTGCTAAATGATGCTTAGCCCTTAGTTTTAACTCTCCGTTTTTTTCCTCGCGGGGGTGTGGGGACTAAAAAGAGCTTCGCATCAAAGAAACCTGAGCTAGTTGAGCCTGGGTAAGCTTTTTCTCCATCCTAGCCTGCTGGATGGCTTTCTTTAATTCAGTTGGTACCCGTTCATCTGCAAATACAGTCACACATACCATAGACTTTGAAATATATATATTTCCCAAAAAAATGGTGCCAATCACAAAGATGAATCACTAACGAGAAAAAGAATTAGGAGCAGGTAAGAAAATGGAGCAAATAAACCTAACAAATGTCTGCCTATATCATCCAATACACTGCATATACATACTCTAAAATATTTCACTTGAAGAATATTAGAGGAGAATGTTGTGCTACTTTATACACACATTCATTATACATTTAACTGGTTCTCCAGAGAAAATCCTTCCATGATCAACATCCCCCTATTACATTAGGGGAACAAATGAATTTCTCAGGAATAACAGACAGAACTTACAGTAAGTGAAAACATGAAAACTAAACCTATCTTATGCACACACCATGTGTTTCACGTTAGTCGAGCAAGAAAAAAAGTACTGCCTTACTGATTGTTGCATATGGACTAATACACAAGGCAGAAAAACCTTGAAATAGTTAGCTCACTCTACCAAGGGAAACCATAAAACTCAAGGAAACTTGGGAAACGGATAATAACATATTTTTGGGAGGTAAATTTTCATATTTTAACATTCATTGTTTAAATGATTTCAAGGCCTCAACAAAAATTTCTGGACTGAGAAAAAATATGGACAAGTCAGATCCTTTTAAGTGTTCTGCATAGTTCTCATCCCTCTGCTTTCATTGGGACTTTATATGGGCAAAGTCCCACATCAGGTAATATGAGCTACTTGATGGGGTATTTAAACTCTTGGCTCTCCCTCCCTAACATCTAGCTTTTGGGGATGGGCTTTCCAAGGGTTTAGGTACCTAACAATGGTATCAGAGCCGGAGGTCGACGTATCGGAAAGGGCTACCTGCGGAAGGGGCTAACTGGAAAGGGCCGACTGAAGCGCCGTAGTGTGGAGCCGTCAGGACATCGGCTTTCTAGAGAGGGTGTATTGATAGGGACTTTGTATGGACAAAGTCCCACATCGGGTAGTATGGGTTGCTTTATGGGGTATTTAAACTCTTGGCTCTCCCTCCCTAACAGCTAGCTTTTGGGATGGGTTCTCCAAGGGTTTGGGTACTTATCAGTACCCTAGAGCATGATTGTAATTTCCAAGATAATTAGCACTAATTTTCAATCTGGGCAATTTCTTTGATATACAACAGTGGCAACAGGCAAGCCAAATGATCAGAGCAATGCATATGCACAAATAAAATCTAGCAAAAGGAGTATACTTAATAAATCAAATAAAACACTTGTAAAACTAGCATTTTATCCTATAAAGGATTTCAGTTATTTATTGCCACAAAGGTTTGCCAGAAACCCAAAAAGCACATCACCTTGATCTTGAAGGGGGAGTTAAATGGTAGTCCACTTCATTACTAAATGTCTCAACACTCTATGCCAATTTTCACGAGCATTTTTATCCTCTATGCACGTAATTATAGATTTAATCAATAATTATCAACGTCACTGATAATGGTTACTAAAACACCAGACAACCACCATTCCGATTGATAAAATTCCACACATACAAACTTCATTTTTCTCTCCAAGTAATCTTCATGAAAGACATTGGGTAGATGAGTAACTGACATATGACATATATAAGGAGTCAGTATGATAAATGTTCAATACTCTGCGTCAAACAATATTTCCTTCTACATCTGAAAATTCAGGGAAACCAGACCATCTGGGTTGTATCTTTAAAAAAGTAGTATGATTGTTAGATTACAGCTAAAGAGGCACCAAGAAGATAAAAAAAAATCACAAAAAATAGCATCTACTTACGATGAAGATTCTCAGTTTCTTCATCAAGCTTCTTTGTGTTTAAAGAAGTGCTGCTGGAGGCCGCTTTATTTGTCGCAGCATTAACTGCAGATTGTATGAATTATAAAGTTAGAAAATACTGCTGAAGTCATGGTCACAATTTCGATTCAGACTTCTATTCTTGGACCGTTTGTAAATCATTTCAATATAAACTCCTAAACTTCAGAATTCAAAGAAGACGACTGTATGTACTCGAGTGGGTAATTTTTTGCAAAGAAAGACTGATTTTCACTTTAATTTTACTGCTAAAGTTTCTATTACCCCTTCCGGCCCAAACAATTCCACGGACAAATAACGAAGTACTACATACTGATGACGCTTGAATTATATAAGATAATAAAATATAGGCATGTCAAGCTTGCACATAAAGGCATCGACTCCGTTATACATAGTAGTAACTGAACTACTAAATCAAAATTTTAGGAGAAAATCAGCAAACACACATCAGGGAGCAAACGAGGGAAAAATAATAAAAATAATTTTATGTAAACCTAAATACCAATTCTACAACCTGTTCTACAACCTGTAAACATAAGAAAACCCCGAACAAGGATACATTCCTACTGTTTGGCCATCAGATATTCTGACGCAAGTTCAAAACAATGGTAAAACATCTACAATCCCTACCCCTCATGTCTCCGATAGATATTATCAGAGCCTCAAGACGATAAATACTTCAGCGTTTTCATTTTGAAGTTGATTAAAATATTAAATTAATTTATCTCTTCAAGGTCCCGATTTAATTCTTCTGAAATTATTAAAAAAATAAAAGAGATCTAGATGAGATAATCGCAGTTGTTCATGAACCAAACGAAACCCAACGGAAGGACGAATCATGCAATACATTTTTTTAGGGTTTCAATATCGGCGCCGGAGCGACGAGCGGCGTTGACAGCTTTCTCATCTTTCTTCGCCGCCGCTGTTGGCGCCTTCTTCCGGATCACCACGGGCTCCCAATCCTGTGTAAGAGGTCCAACACCTGCCATTTTCTTCTCTGAAAGTATCTCTCCTTTTCTGCGTACCTAATAAGGACGAACAAGAATGCCCTCTTCCTTCTTATAAGCCCTGGGTTTGGGGGTTTGGGCCAGTGTTGGGCTGTTTGACATTATCAATAGACGAAAATACCCCTCTCTTAATGGAAACTGCAGATCCAGTTATGCTTCAATTGGACCAAAACCCTTTCTTCCTCTTAAAGCACTGATTAAAGTTTAAAAAAAAATTAACGAATTAATCTGAATAATAAACAATTTAATATCATTTAAATAAGATTTTAAATATAAATTTTGATGTATATAAAAAAATTTCTATTGTAAGTCAAATCTAGATATAGCTAAAGTAAAACTCTAATAAATATAGTGGGTAATAAAAAAAAAGTTAAAAGGAAAAACTAAATTATCTTAAAAAATAAAATAAAAAGAGTTTATCTATGTTAAATAAATATGTTTAAAATATAAGAAGAGTTTATCTATATTAATGCATCATGAATAATAAGACCAACATTAACTTAATTGGATGAGAGTAATGTTTTAAAAATTGGATTAGATGATTGGACTTTTTGAGAGGGTGGATTTTTCTTTTCTTTTTCTTTTTTTACAAAGTTTTTAATTTTTTCAGTATTTTTCATTAGCCAAAAACTTATCTGGTTCTCTAAAAATCACTTTAGGCTTCGGTAGCTCAAATTTAATTTAACAGTTTTATAGCTGAAAAGATCCATAATTCAATTAGTCATGCTGTCAGTTGTTTCAATTTTCAACAGATGAGACGTGAGAGCTAGAGAGGAGGGAAAACGGTTGTCACAATCTACGGGCTAATAGTCCGCCACAAATGGGTTGGCTACATGCTATCTTTCAAAACATTATTTTTAAAATTTTAAAATATTAATATTTTTTTTTAATATCACATTAATATAATAAAAAATTATTAATATTATTTTTATAAAAAATATTTATTTTTTATAAAAAAATTTAAATTTTATAATTATAAATACAAATAAATATTATTATAATATTAATCAATTATAATATATAAATATATATCAATAAATAAATAATTATTTTTACTAATATTTAATAATATAATTATTTAAAATAAAATTTAAATAAAATAAATAATAATATTAAAAATTAAAAAAAATAGAGGCTTAAATCTATTTTATTAACTCTATAGCAGAGCACTCATTATTAATTGGTAATTAATCATTAATCTATTATTTATGAAAATAAAATAAAAAACCCACCGCCTCCCACTGTACCTTCCTTCAGCCGCCGTTGATCTACTTCAGTCGCTGAGCTGGTTAGCCGCCTTCTCTACAGTTCACCAGGGCTACTGCCATGAACATCGCCCGCGGAAATCCATCAAGTGAGGTCCTACCCGTCGTCATTCTGCCGTCGTCGGAGATTTGAACAAAACCAGCTCGCGCCTCCCGTCGTTAGCGATTATAACAGAACCAACTCGCGCCCCTCGCTGTCGCACTCGCCGTTGGCCTCGCAGTCACAAACGCTCTCTCGTAGTCGCCGTGACAGAGCCAACTCGGGCGAAAATCGTCTGGGTTTTCTGCAACCTCTCCGAAAGTGAACATGTAAGAAACTCAATTGTTTATATGAGGAGAAGAACTTCAAGTTTAGATTGGTATCCATAGTTCTTCTCTAAATTCGTCGTTTCTAGTAACTGATGTAATCTGTCTCTTTTGTTTATAGTGAGTTGGAGCACAATGTCCAACTCTTGCAAGGGGTTAGCTATGGAACTCGTTAAGTTTCTCCGCGAATCCGATTTTATTAAGGTGCGTCTGGATTATTGTATTTATGAACTGATTAAATTCGAGATGAATATTTGCCTGTAATTCTAAAATGTTGAGTTTGAATGCTGTAAGAACGACCTTGTGTATATTTCAATGGAAAAATCAGGTTGAGAATCGTCCCTATAGGGAGTGTGCAGGAGAGAAGGCTCCGTCAATAACTAGCGAGTGTGTTGGACTGAGGGAAACTTATTTCAATAGCAAAAGAGGCCAGGTAAGTGGCTATCTTCTTCCTTGATTAATCATGCTTCCTTGTTCTGTGATTTCAAATGCATACCCATACTGTTTCTTTATTTAGGTACATTAATTTTAGACTAAGTAAGCAACATTATCCTTAATTATATTTCGGTATACAAGTTGATGGCGTAACTCAAATTTGAGCCCTTATTTCCTGCTCAAAGAAGGATAACTTCTTTCCTAGTCTATACATAACAATTGACTGCCTCTTTAAGCACTTAACATACCTCGTTATCAGTCAAAATTTAATGTGATTGGGAAACGAAAGGATTAACATGTAATGTGTCACAGAAGTTGGGGGAGCAATTCTTGCTCTGAAAGATATTCGAAAGCTAAGCCTTTTAGGACCTATTTGAAGGACTAGATTATATGATCAGTCTTAATTTTTTCTCTAGTTCTATTCTATGACACTTGAAGCTTGAAATATGCAGAAATTGACAATTATAAGTGTTGAATCATTCATGATTGACTGCTTTGATTTCTGTGTTTTGTTGTCTCGTATGGGATCACATTAACCATTTAGTAAATCCCAACACTTATTGAATCCCATTTCATGAGATATTTTGGGGTGAATTTTGTCAAAATCATTCACTACTTCTATAGATTTGAAGTTGAGATTATGCAAATTATTGGGAAACTTTTATGTGCTCAAAAAAGAAATTTTTATATTTGAGAATGCTATTAGATTCTGTGTATGCTATTGAAGTGTGATGGAGACGGGTGATTATCTCTAGAGGACCGTTTTAAAAAAATTATTCAAAGTTGTGGGGACAAGTTAGAGTCGTGAATGACTTTCTATGTTATTGAATATTTTTAGTTCCTTTGTGCTTTTACTTTTGGAGATACTGGTAGACAATGGTTGGATATGCATGAACCATATATTCTCCTATCTGGTGGACTAAGTTATTGGCTGAAAATACTGAAATCCTCTTTGTGAACTTAGTACTTTTATTCTGTAGAATAAAATTATCTAAGCATCTAGGCTAGGGTGGTTCTGTATATTGTTGTAGTTTTAATATTACAGTTTCTTTAAGTAAGCAATTTTAAGCAAAAAGCATTAAAATTATTACTTTGGAAGATACAACTTATTTAGTTTGTACCATTTTGGTCATACACCTCATCTGTTGTCACAAGGAAATATTGCCATGTTCGAAACTTTTTGAATTTTGATTGTTATTGTACCTGAGTTTGTAAATGGATCAATCTCTGTTTTGCTTATGAACTTTTATGTTAGTCCTTTTTGTGTAGGTATAGTCCTTTCGGTATTTGTTATTCAAAGGAGTTAATGATGTGCTGCTGGTTAGAGAAAATGTTCAAATGTTTTACTTAATTGAAAAACTTTATAATGAACACGTTAAGTACTGCATCCAAGTTTTGTCACTTTATAATTGCACAAGAGAACTTAAAGTTGGTTTGGACTTGGACTATCATTACTTATATTATTTTTTTGTGGAAGTTTTGTGTTGATTCTTGAATATTACATTTAACATTAAGGCCTTGATGCCGTAGTCAAAGTTCACAGAAACAGATTATTTAAATATGATAGTGTTCGCTTGTCTTAAATCTGAAAATTTGAGAAGAGTCTCAAATACCTGGTCCAATACTAGATGTAGCTTTTACCCCAGGGAAGATGCCTAATATTTAAATTCTCTGGTAGGAAACTAGGTATCTATATAATTAGAAGTCAATATATCGATGCGTAATATAAAAAAATGGGAAGCTGCATTATTTACAAGTTATGAACAGCTTGACAATTTGACCTGTCCAAAATCCTGTATGAGCACAAGGCTCAAAATTTGGCTTGGGATAAAATTGAAAATGTAATAAAACAGTTCTATGAACTTTGGTGTAAATTGAAAGCATTTAATCTCAATTAAAATTAATTACTAGATGCCATGTAATTCTCATGTCATGTGGCCTCTTATATCTGCATTTTGATCCTCGCACGAGCCCATCCATGAAAATTGTTAAACAAGGAAGAAGTCTCTTGCAATCAATTTTAATTGGTATTTAATATATCATTTTAATCCAAATTTCAAGGGCACACCCCCCTCCCCCCGTTCTCTTTTTCATGTTAGAAGTTTGCTTCGATATTGCAAGAAGGTCCTACTTCAGGGAGGTAAAATGCAATTCCCCTGTGAAACTATAATGTATATTTTTGGTGTTTGAAAATATTCAAATGGATATATGTCTACGTTATGATATAGCTGATCCTTCTTTTTTCATTGTTTACTCTATCAGGTGGACGTGGGAGCAAGGATTCGTGGGAACAAGGGCTACTAACAGCTGCTGATGTTGATTTTCTGAAGTCTGAACTGTGAAAGATAGTTTTCAAGTTTCTGAGAAAATAATTTTTGACCCACTCGTATAATGTGTACTGACCTAACCAAGATATAATTGCAACTATTAATTGCATAATTTGATAATATTGTTAGCTGTACGTGAAAGTGATAGAGTTTTTCCCCAGAGTTTTCTCCTTTTAAGTCATGGGTGTATAAACTTCAAATTTTTGAGTTGCTAGAGAAATAATGAGCAAAAATAGTGGCCTGGGCTAATACCGCTATGCTACAAGAGAAACCCACAAGTACAGGTATTGACCTGAACGTGGAATACAACATATTATGAACAAATATAACCTCGTGTGAATATATGGGGTCTAATTTTCTATAGTTTTTATAGGTATAATGATTGATTATAATTTGATGGAATATCTAACTTGGACGTTTAACTTAAATTATGTATAATGGGACTTGCATGTGACAATTCCTGATTAAGTAAGCAAACTTAAATGAAAATCATCAGAAGCTGAATTCTCCCCAGTGAAAGGTATCGGAAGCAAAATTTGTTCCTGTCCTTCCTTCCAACGGTAGGACGTACACGTTGAATAATGATATTATCCACTTTGTCATTGGAAGAGAAGGAAACTTATGGGGGTTTTATTGGCCCAAGAATGTCAGAAATTTCCTCAATATACGCAATATTTTCTTCAACCATTGATTAAGACATTTGGCTTCTTAGTCAACGGCCCCTTTCAATGATAAAAGTAGCATATTTTCAATTTTTTACCATGTCAACGTAAGTGTTACAAGTTATACTTGAGAATTTGGTATATCAAGATTGAAATAACTAGCAAACTTTTTACCAAAAAGAAGTCAATTGTGTTTCATATAATCACATCATGTTTTGTGTCTATCAGTTTGAAACCCCTCTGACAATGAAACCATAAGTCATGGAATTCACATTCTGAGCATCAGTTCTTGAAGCAAATGACCAAGATACTAACTACCGAACTAATGGCATCAAACATAACTACAGAAGAATGTACAAAATTATCACTTGGAGAGGGGACTTCCTAATCTTATACATAAAGGTATAGACTCAATGCGAATGAGAACTCTAGTGTTGAACATCATGATCCTCTTGAATTCTGATTAGACGCTCCATTCACTTTATCATCAGCAGATTTATCAGGCTTACCCTGTAAAAATCATATTAAACACAACGTCAAGTCATCAGCTGACACTCAAAAAAGCATTAAAAGCAACATATGTGCAAGCATCAAAGAAACTCCAAGCAATGAGAAGGAATTCAAAATGGAAAAGAGAAGATATGAATGACAGAAGATTTCTCCTAAAGTGTTCCTCACTTTGTCTGACCTGGCAATTGGCATCTGTGGTTCTCTCATTAAGATTCTCAACATTTTTATTAAAATCATCTTTCTTTTAAAAACTCTGAAGCTATAACAAAATTTAATATAATTCACACAGTTCCAAAATACTTGCTTTTATCCCCCACTATTTATAAAATTCAAGAATGGTTACCTCATTAACTTGTTTAATAGTCTCATGAACAATTTCAACATCCTGTCTAACCGGCTCACCAAGTTGCTCCACTGATTCTTCAGTATCCGATTTATCAGAAGATAAAAAACCATCTTTTCCATCACCATCATTCTCATTTGTCTTTCCCTGCAATGTTACTTTTAGTTCCATCAACATACTTGGAAGTTGGATCACAAAAACCAGCAATAAACAAATTAAGCTACCATACATTTAGTCTGAGTTATCCAACCATTAATCTTCAATTTAATATCCAAAAATTCAATAAACACAAGTTTATCCTTAAAAATGACAAATTCAGTTGCATACAAGTTACTTAGGAATACCTAATGGATTAACTCATACCAGAGCTTTTTATTTTTTGTTTATCCAGAAAAATTCAATACTTTAGTAGTATGAACATCGTTTTTTATTTGGCAAATTATATAAATACCAGTTTACTTGAAATAAGCAATGCATAAATTGAACTCCAGCAGGTTCACTACCTTTGCCTCAGCTGGCTTCACGTCATTCTTGATCACCATGGTTGGAAGCCTATTAATATCCCAACCCAGAACATTACACACAGAATTTCCAAAAGCTCTATGAGCCCTTTTATTCTTTGTCCTCGATATAGACATCGAATGCTGCACAAGACCAACACAATCATGGAACCTCTTTCCAGCATTCTTGTTATCGGCCATGGCACAAACCAAACAACGAAATTCCCCACTTTCCCAGCATTTCTTGTAATACTTTGTCAGTTCATTATTTTCTCCAAATAATTTCAAAAAGAAGTCTCCCATCGCCTCCACCTCATCACCATCGACATTGTCATCCATATAGTCCTCGTCATCATCAACACCATCATTGTCATCCTCATCAGAACCAAACAAAAACTCTCGGCAAGCTTGACGTGCCTTATACTGCACCTGCAATGCCTCAAGTATCTCCTTTTCTTCTGCTGACAATGAACGTATCCCCTTAGTTGGACATGGCTCCATTGGCGGCCATCCTGAGTCTACCAGAGCAGGAGCAGAATCTTGTGCTGGTGCCAACAACTAACAACAACTATGACAGTCAACAACTGTCAGAATCTTGTTCAAGTCATATTTGTTGATGGTGCATGGGTTGCCAACACACACCATCAACAACTATGACTTGAACATTTTAATGACAAGTTTCTAACATTTTGTTCATCTTGAACTTTTCACTCACTATTACAAAATGTTACCTCATTAAATTGTTCAATAGTCTCATGAACAACTTCAACGTCCTGTTTAACTGGTTCACCAAGCTGCTCCACAGATACTTCATCATCTGATTTATCAGAAGATATAGAGTCGTCTTTTCCATCAGCAGCATTATCATTTGTCTTGCCCTGCAATGTTATTTTAGTTCCAATTTATATGATCACAACAAGTCAAATACCAGCAATAAACTAATTAAACCACCTTACACTTTGATGTCAAAGTTATCCAACCATTTAGCTTTAACTTAATCTCCAACAATTTAATGAATACACAAGTTTATTCTTAAAAATAACAAACTCAGTTGCATAAACTCAGGACCACCTAATGGATTAACTTCTACCAGAGCAAATTCAGGACTAAAGTTATATGAACATCAATTTTTTTGGCTAATTATATAAAGACCAGTTTACTTGCAATAAGTACGCATATATCAAAATCTAGAAGGGGCACTACCTCAGAGTCAGCTGACTTCACCTCATTCTTGATCAAAATGGTTGGAAGACTATTAATATCCCAACCCAGAACATTACAAACAGCATTTCCAAAAGCTCTATGAGCCCTTATATTCTTTGTCCTCGATATTGACATCGAATGCCGCACAAGACCAACACAATCATGGAACCTCTTTCCGGCATTCTTTTGATCGGCCACAGCACAAACCAAACAACGAAATTCCCCACTTTCCCAGCATTTCTTGTAATAATTTCTCAGCTCATTATTTTCTCCAAATAGTTTCGAGAAGAACTCCCCTATCTCCTGAGCCTCATCATCATCCATATCGTCCTCATCATCATCAACGTCTTCACCATCAATTCCATCTGAACCCAACAGAAACTCTCGGCAAGCTTGACGTGCCTTATACTGCACCTGCAATAACTTGAGTATCTCCTCTTCTTCTGCTGACAATGGACACAGCTGCTGAGTTGGATGAGGCTCCAATGGCGGCCATTCTGAGAACTCCGGAGCAGAATCTTGTGTTGGCGCCAACAACTATGATAGTCAACAACTATCAGAATCTTGTTCAAGTCATATTTACTGATGGAGCATGGGTTGCCACCACACACCATCAACGACTATGACTTGAACATTTTAATGACAAGTTTCTAACAATTTGTTCATCTTGAATTTTTCACTCACTACTACAAAATTAAAAAATGGTTACCTCACTAACTCGTTTAATTGTCTCGTGGACAACTTCAACGTCCTGTTTAACTGGTTCACCAAGCTGCTCCACGGATACTACATCATCTAATTTATCAGAAGACAAAGAATCATCTTTTCCACTAGCAGCATTATCATTTGTCTTGCCCTGCAATGTTATTTTAGTTCCACTAACTTATATGATCACAAAAAGTTAAATACCAGCAATAAACTAACCAAACGACCTTACACTTTGATCTCAAAGTTATCCAACCATTTAGCTTTAACTTAATCTCCAAAAATCTAATAAATACACAAGTTTATTCTTAAAAATAACAAACTCAGTTGCATGTCACTCAGGAATCCCTAATGGATTAACTTCTACCAGAGCCTGTTATTGTTTAGTTTATCCAGTAAAATTCAAGACTAAAGCTATATGAACATAATTTTTTTTTTTGCTAATTATATAAACACCAGTTTACTTGGAATAAGTATGCATAAATTGCATTCTAGAAGGTTCACTACCTCAGCCACAGCTGGCTTCACGTCGTTCTTGATCGCAATCGTTGGAAGCCCATTAATATCCCAACCCAGAACATTACACACAGCATTTCCAAAAGCTCTATGAGCCCTTTTATTCTTTGTCCTCGATATTGACATCGAATGCCGCACAAGACCAACACAATCATGGAACCTCTTTCCGGCATTCTTGTGATCGGCCACAGCACAAATCAAACAACGAAATTCCCCACTTTTCCAGCATTTCTCGTAATAATTTTTCAGCTCATTATTTTCTCCAAATAGTTTCGAGAAGAACTCCCCTATATCCTGATCGTCATCATCCATAATGTCCTCGTCATCTTCAACGTCATCATCGTCACTGTCATCATAATCGAACAAGAACTCTCGGCAAGCTTGACGCGCCTTATACTGCACCTGCAACGCTTTAAGTTTCTCCTCTTCTTCCGCTGACAACGGACGGGTCGCCTGAGTTGGACGGGACTCCAATGGCGGCCATTCGGAGGCCACTGGAGCAGAATCTTGAGCCGGCATTGGCCACTCGGGACCCGAATTCATATGCGGGGTCGACTCGAGTCCGTTTCTTTCTGTCCCTCTTTTTTTTGGCCTTCTTCTTCTTCCTCCTCTTGTTCTCGAATGTGCTTGAATTTACGGGTTGGAGAGGTCCATGGTGATCAGGAACAAGAGGGTTTGGGAGCCTAGGGTTAAGGTTTACACTAAATTGACGAATCAAAGAATAGGGTCGAGGATTATATGGGATACTAACAAGAGCGAGGGTTTTGAAGGTAAATGACTTGGTTTCTCAACCTCTCTTCATCGTAGTTGGGAAGTGGGGATCCATCAAAGGTTTTGAAGAGGAAGGCTTTGTTTGGTTCACTGTAGGAGAAAGATTAGGTTAATTTAAGAAAATATAAAAAAAAATAAAAAAAATTAATAAATAATATTTTTTATTTAGTTTAGAGGAAGAAATAAGGGAAAAGAAATTAATTAAAAGTTGATAAAAATACTCTTATCTCTTTATTTAAATTTATTTATTTTTTATTTAAAACATTTATATTAAAATTATTATTTTTTAATTTATAAATTTTAAAATTTTTTTATCTCATTTATATATAATAAAATTAAAAAAATAAAAAATATGTTAAATTTTTAATATTATTTTTTATTAATTTTATAATTATTATATATTTTAATATAATATATAAATAATTTATTATATTTATTAAATTCTATTATAATTTATTATAATTATTATGCAATTAAAAAAAAATTAGATGTGAAAAAAAAAATTTTAAGGATATAATTAGAATATTAAAAAAAATTTAAAGGTATTTTAGTTAAGATAGGGTAAAAATTTCTCTCCCCTCCAAAAACCCCTATTTTTAGAGGGAAGATGAGGAAAGGAAAGGGACTACAAAAAGACAAAAAGTCACCCCTCCCCTTCCCTCCTCTCCTCTCTATTTTTTTCAACTAAACACACCCTCTTCTCTCCTCCCCTCTCAAACCCCTCAACTAAACCCAAATTGATTCAGACATTGTACGAACTTCGAGTAACAAATTTACAGTTTCAATTTTTCTTCCGTTTCGCAGTTCACACATTCATGAACCCTCCTTCTCCGTCCGAGCTTTCCAAGTGGGGTTAAAACTTAAAACTGAGCAGGTCGGGTCCCGATATACCCGTACCCATTTTAGGGTTGAAGTTAATGTTTGGATGGACCCGGTTGTATATTGGATCATCGGGCTCAGCTCAGTTTTGGATGGCCATGATAATATGGAATATTGAATTGAGTGAAATTAAAGGAGGAATGTACCCAAAAAAAAATTAAAGGAAAGTCTAATAGAAAAAATTAATAGTTATTTTTTAATAAAAATATATATATGTCTAAAGAAAATAGACGAAAGAGATTTATATCTTATTTTTAATTTAAACTAAATGAGTAATACTAAGTCAATGAATTATATATAGTTATAATTAAATATTGATAAAATATATTTAAATTTTTAATTAATTTTAATATAATTTTTTAAATTTTGAAAAATGAGTGGTTGATATATTTTATAAAAATTAAAAATTAATTATAAAATTATCATTTAAATTCGTCAAGTCTTTATTTTTTGCTAACGAGAGTAATGATATTAATATTAAAAAGTTAAAAATATTTTATAAATATAAGAGACTAAATTGAAAATTAGTAAAAATTTAAACCACAAAACATAACATATTAACATGTATTTTACCAACAAGAATTAAATTTAGTAGAAGTGATTGATCTCTTATAATGTGGAGAATTAAAATTCAAATATCTATTAAAAAATATATCTATATTTAATATTCTCCCATTAATTTTTATAAGAGATGACTAACTGAATCTTGTCAATAAAAAAGTTGACTACAAATAGTTAAAGATAATTAATCTATAAAAGATGTATCTTTTCTTTTCAAAATACACTCATTTACGTGAAAGAGAGAAAATATATAGTAGAAAGATGTGTGGTTGAGAGAGAAAATTAAGTAATTAAATATGAGTAACATGAGTAATTAATAGGGGTAAAATAGGAAAATGATAAAAAGAATTTAAAAAAATCTCTAAATGTTTTATATAAATAGGAACATATTATATTTAAAAAAATGTCTTTTATAAAAAAGAATGGAGAGAGCACCGGATAGTACATCGAATGTGGTTGCTACTAGACGATAAATTTAGGGGGGGAAACATGTAAATTTAGCCTGTTATTGGTTGAAAAGTGGGGCGGGTTGAAAGGTGCACTGAATGCTGTATGGTAATGGTGCATTGAATGCTAGTAATTGCTTGATCAGTGCAATAAAGGCTAGTAATTGCTTGATCAGTGCAATAAAGGCTAGTAATTAATTAGAGTTTGTGATAAACACATAAAAGCATTTCAAAACTTACATAAATAAGAGTTACGTTGGTGCTCTTATTACGTGATATTGAACCCAACACACAGTCCAATGATCTGTTGAGATAAGAGAAGTCTCTCTCTCTCTCTATATATATAGAAGCAAAACATAAGCTCACATCACAGGTAAGTGTCGATGGCCATGGAACTAAAACAAAACCTTTACCTTTACCTCTCTCTATTATGGTGCCTCATCTTCACTTTCACTGCGTTTAAGCTCATAAGAACAAGAAGAGGCAATAAGTCCAATAATAATCTGCTTCCATCTCCTCCAAAATTACCCATCATTGGAAATCTTCATCAGCTAGGAACACTCCCTCATCGTTCTTTATACCATCTCTCAAAAAACTCTGGCCCTCTAATGTTTCTGCAATTAGGTCAAACTCAAACTCTGGTAGTTTCTTCTGCAGATCTCGCCAGAGAAATGGCAAAAACCAACAACAACGACGTCATTTTCTCTGACCGTCCCTCATTTACAGCTTCCAGAGTCCTTTTCTATGGAAATAAGGACTTGAGTTTTGCAGCATATGGCCAAGAGTGGAGACAGAGAAGGAAAATCTCAGTCCTTGAACTTCTCAGCACAAAACGGGTTCGAACCTATCACTCCATTAGAGAAGAGCAAGTTTCAGAACTGGTTCATAAGATTCATCAAGAATGCATGAAGAGTACTACTACTGGTTCATCAGTAAATCTGACTCAATTGCTTGTTGAATGTTCAAACAATGTAATATCCAGGTGTATTTTTGGTCACAAGGGCGAAACTTGGAATGGTAAAAGCCAAATGAAGAGCTTTGGAGAGATAATAAAGCAAGTGATGCGTCACTTTGAAGAGTTCAGTTTTGGGGATTTCTTTCCTTCATTGTGGTGGATCGATGTTATTACAGGTTTAGTTCCAAGAATGAAGGCCACTTTTAAAGAATTAGATGATTTTATGGATCAGGTGGTTGCGGAACACAGGTACGAGAAATTAAATGAGGAGAATATGGACTTGGTCGATATTCTTCTTCAACTTCAACACGATGCTCGTGATGACTTTAATCTCTCTCCAAAAACCATCAAGGCGTTGCTCCTGGTCTCTCCCTCTCCCTCTCCCTCCCTCTCTTTCTCTCAACATATATACTTTTCCCTGATATATATGAGTTAATAGAAAAATTTATTTTTATTCTAAATACAAAATTTGAATTCATTTTATCTTTTAAATTTATAATTTTTCTCTTATGCCCTCCCTTTTTTCATATGATTATATGATTTGAGTCATATTCGACCATAACTCTCTCAAAAATATCTTTTACATTCATACATAATTGAACTCAAGACATTATTCTTAAGAGGCCAAATCTCTTTCTATTAGAACCAATGCCTATTAATTTTTTTAAAAATTTTATTGATTTATATATTAAGGGTTTTAAATACCTTTTTATACAAATAATTATAAGAGATACTTTAAAAAAACTAACACATATTATTTTTATAAATAACTACTTTAACAAAATTTCTTAAACTTTGTACAAACTAGTTATCACCTCCTATATTTTTGGACCATAGGGATTATATATCAATATCATTTAGGTCACCCATAACTCAAATAGGCATGTTTATGGCCTCTAAATGTCCCATCCTCTAAAACAATATAGTTTTATATACTTCCCCTATTTCTAATTATATGAGTTAGTTGATTTTTTTAATATATTAAATACTAAAACAAATCAGTTAATTATGATTAAATATAACCTCTTAAGATTAATTCATCTTATATATCCCTTAATATATTAAATTAGACATCAATTAACTTTTTTATTATTTATAATTAAATGATTTATTTAGATTCTTTAATTTATTTAAAAAAAATAACTAACTTTTATAATTAGGATTGGAAGTAATACATAAGAAAGCTTAACCATTTTGGATTTGCACAAATGCAGGATTTGTTTTCCGGAGGAAGTGAGACAACTTCAAGTACATTGGAATGGGCAATGGCAGAGCTAGTGAGGAATCCAAGGAAGATGAAGAAAGCCCAGGAAGAGATACGAAGAATAATTGTGGGGAACGACAAATCAAGAATAGAAGAAAGTGATGTGAATGAAATGAACTACTTGAAATGTGTGGTGAAGGAAACTTTAAGGTTACATAATCCTGCTGCTCTCATTTACAAGAGTTACAAATAACAGTGTGAAAATAGGAGGGTACGAGGTTCCACCAAAAACAACAGTGATTGTGAATGCATGGGCAATTCATAGAGATGATGAACAGTGGGAGAGAGCTGAAGAGTTTGTTCCAGAGAGATTCGAGAACAGCGAGGTTGACTTTAAAGGTCAAAACTTTGAGTTTATACCGTTTGGTTTTGGAAGAAGAGGGTGTCCTGGGCTCTCATTTGGGGTTGCTTCAGTTGAATATACACTTTGCAATCTCTTGTATTGGTTGGATTGGAAGCTTCCTTGTGGCGTTTAAGACATTGATATGAGTGAGACAACTGGTCTTACTGTGACCAAGAGGCTACCACTTGTTCTTCAACCAATTTCATATTATTAATTACTCTTTCTTGCCCTAGAATTTGACCTTTATTATTCTATAATCGTTTTCATTTTCAGTGACTGGTTTGATGCAATATGCTAATAAATTAATTATTCCTGAGTTTGTATTAAGTAATTACTACTTTATCATATGTTTGCCATAATGTTTCCCAGAAATGTCCTATATTGTTTCATTTTTAGTCATATGATGGACTTCGCAGCTCATAAACGTGGGAGCTACTTTGGGGTTAATTTTGGCATTAAATATAAAGTTTAAGTTAATTTTATTTCTTATATTTATCATTTTTTTAAATAATTTTTCTAACTTAAAAACTAGTAATATATAATATAATATTACATATGAGTATTTTAAAAAAATTAGAGCACATTTATTATAATTAATCAATTTATCTAATTTTTTTATTTTAAACTATTCAATTACTTGAGTATTTCTTACATCAATGGCCCAAGGACAAGGAGAACTACATTAATTTTTAATTTATTTTTTTAAAATTTTGTCTATGCAATTTTAGTGGTGATATCATTATATTTAATTAATAAATATTTTATAAAAATTAGTTTATAATAATTAATGCCAATAGTAAGAATTTTAAATAATTAATCTTAAAAAAAATCGAGAAAAAGTGAGCCCTCATACTTTGTTTAATCACACGTATATATCTATATAGAGTAATCTTTCTTAAAATATAATATAATTAAAAAGTTGATATTATTCTTAAATATAATATCTATTTTTAAAAAAATTATAATTATTAATATTTTTAATAATATTTTTTAATAATAATTAAAAAAATAAAGAAAGACAATTAAAATATTTTAAAAAATATATTATATTAACTAATTTTATTAATTTAATTAAATTAAAATAAATAAATTTTATATTAGACCGATAAATATTTTAATTATTTATTATGGGATAAGTCAAACTGGTAGGAGCCAAGCTAAAACACAGGGATACAGATTCCAGTAAACATTTGTCGACATGCATGTAATTTCTTGTCCATCTGTAGAATGTAGAACGTATACACATTGGTCAACATATATTTTTGTCACAACATGCATGTACTTAATTTCTGCTTCTTTAAGCACTTGTCAGTCATGCATGCATGCATGTAATCGTATGACTTTATTCCTTACACGTATTGTCATTTTCTTTCGTTTTGCAGGCAATGTGTCAGAAAATAATATTAATTAAATGTGTAAAAAACGCGTTGATAAAATACTTGATCCTAAATATATAATTTAATTAATAAATTAAGTTTATTTATAAATTTAAGATATATTTTTTAAATTTATTAATTATTTATTAAGTTATCCCTATTAATATTCTATTTATAATAATTAAGTAAGAGAATGAATAAAAAAATTAAAAAAGATAATAATTAAATATATCTTATATTTAAAATTAAAGAAATATAAAAAAAATGATAAGTTTTTTTTATATTAGAAATTAGGCCATAACTCCTAGCTGATATCCTGTAAACTAATCCTTCAGAAATTTTCTATGTATACTACATAATTTAAATTTAGGAGATCATATTTAAATGACCCAATAATCTATATGAGCCAAGCTTTATTGGCAGAAAATGACAAGTTTGTCCCTCCCTGTTCAGTTCCATTCCCTTAGGCGTAAACGAGCAAGCCTGGTCCGGATCTTCCCCCACCTGATTTATCAGGTCGAGTTAAGGCCATCGACCCAGTTGTATTGGGCTATTTGTTTGAGTTTTGAAGGCCATGAGCCCATAACAATATGAAATGCAAGTTGGGTGAAATTAAAGAAAATTAAGAATATATTCAGATTAGCTTTTACAAAATATATTATAAAAAATAATAAAAGTAATTTTAGTATAGTAGATTTAAAAAAACAGAAAATTTTGAGACTTTTGGAAAACAATGTTTTAATATAGAAATACTTTTGCAAAAAAATCGGTTGTTTGATATCTCTTTCTTAAAATTATGATTTTGAATGTCCAAAATGCTTATATATATATATATATATATATATATATTGGCCGAGGTGATTAAATGAATGGATGATGAACTAATGAATGATTGATAATTATCCATGCTTAAGAAGACATGTTTAGGCATAGGAAAAGAACAGTAATTATAGTGCGCCTACTTAGTATTAAATTAGGGGGGAGGGGGGAGGGGGGAGAGGGGAGAGAATGAGAATGAGAAAGTTCTCTCTCATAATTTCACAAAGTTTCTTCTAAACAAAGCCACATTATCATCTATTAAATATAATTAAAATACTTTTCTTCATTGTTTTTGTATTTTTATAGGTCCCACGATATCCTTAGCATCACAAGTGTTGGTCACTTCACTAGTTAGCTTGATGTCTGACAGTAGATTTAAGAACCATAGTGTTGGTCCTTTTTATTTTCTATATAATTATTTAAATAGATAATATTCGAGTATTATCATATTCAATTAAAAATAATTTTCTTAAAAAGTGTTTTTTGTATTCGCACATAATAGAATTTGAAACCTTAGTGCTTAAGCGCCCTTTCCACTTGGAGCAACTGTTGGCAGCGTTGGTCTATATATACATATATTCTAATTACGTACAGTTGTGTGGACATACAAACTTTGATGCATGAAAGGAGCGAGCTATGGCTGAAGAACTAAATGGAAGCCTCTACATTTCTGTGTTTTGTTGCTTCATCTTGGTCCTCATTGCGTCGATGCTCAGTACAAGAACAAGAAGTAAGTCCAATAATCTGCCTCCGTCTCCTCCTAAATTAACCATTATCGGAAATCTTCATCAGATAACCAAACTCTCACACCGTTATTTCAGAGATCTGTCTCACAAGTATGGTCCTCTCATGCGGCTGCAGTTAGGACAAAACCCCAACTCTGGTAGTTTCTTCTGCAGATATTGCCAGAGAAACGGTCAAATCCCGCGATAAGGTCCACTTGAAGGCCTTTGATCTAGTTATATAACGTGACGAGCGTCCACACGTGTTCTTCTGACAAGTGCCTGCAATATTACATGCACCATATGACAAATGCTTTCAGGCATTCAGTTTTTTTTTTTTACTTCTAAAATATAATTTTAATTTATGATCATGAATAAATATATATTATTCAAAATGTTATATATTAATTCTAAATTTTTAATGACATTTTGTTTTGTATTCTTTTGATTATATTAGAAGGGAACGAAGCATAATAATAGTATATCGAGACCCCACACTCTATTTTACTAATATTCCTATTGTCACATCTGGTCCCTTATATCCTGATGCTTAATGCATGCAATATAGATTATAAGTCTTATATACAAAATTTGAAATAAATTTGTATTTGTCATGATTTATAAATAATGTATTTCTTAACTTGTATTTATTTTATTATAATCAACATAACAACTTTTTCGTGCATTCTATATTATTATGTATATTATTGTTAGTAAATGGCACAAATTGACAAATAAGAATTTATTTGTGAATTTGACTTTAAAAAATGAAAATGAAAAGCATACAAAGTGAAATTTAAACAAAGCAAACACAATTGGTTGGCTCCAATGGCTAATATCTTATAACAACAAGATAAATTAATATTTAAAATTTTACTAAAAGAGATATTTATATTTAATAATTAATGGATTGTATTAAATCTGAGAATGTGCCGTGTAGTTTCAAATCTCCTGTGGTCTTTTCTCTTATCAGTTATGTTTATTACAAATCATAATTGTAAGGGATAGTTGACTTACAAGACTCTCTCACTCTATATATATTCTCTACTTGCCCATTTATTTTTTTTAGATATGGGCATGTGTTAGCCCGTTTAAGCCCATATTAAACGGGCTGAGTTGAACCAGTTTGAACTCTAACAGGCATAGGTAGCCCGTTTATCAAAGATAAAAATATTTTTTTTTATTTAAACATATTTAAAGTTCTAATAACAATGAGAATAAAACAACAATAGTACACACATGATATAATTATTTATTCTAAAATCAAAAAATAAAATACCAAAATAATAACTATAAATTTATAATTACATTGTCCGCAATGCTCATATAATATAATCATTCATAATCTTAATTATTTAATTGGATTATGATTATACATCATTTATATTATATTTACTTATGATGGTAGTAGATAGAACTACCTCTACCTCTACAAAATAAATTTAAAAAAATATATTAGTATATAATAAAAATAAATTTAAATAAATATAATGTAATAAATTAATAAAAAAAATATATGAACGGGCTACGACCTGCCCGATAGTCAGCTTGTAGCCCGTTTAAGCCCACCCATTATATACTTATTTTGGGCAGAATTAAACGGATAAAATGATATCAAGTTACAGGCGGGTTCATGGGTTGTGGGCGCCTTATTCACCCCTCCTACTTAGTGCCATTTATTATTTTCATATTAACGTTATTCAGTTCTTGCGCATACACACAGCAATACGTTTATTCTACTCATCAAGATGAACCCTCCTAATTAGCAATTGACTAAATCAATCAAGTGCTTCATAAGCCACTAGCAAAGAAAATACTGCTTGGCCCTTAATATAAGTTAGTTATGTTAACTATTTTAATTATATTAAAAAAATAATTAAATTATTTAATATATTATATTTTTTAAAATATCCTAATTATTTTCTTTAATTTACTCATTCCTCTTATTTGACTATTATATAGAGAGTATCAATAGGATAATTAGAAAAAAAATTAATAAATATAGAAAATAAGTTTTATATTTATGACTAAAATTAACTTCTAAAATTTAAAGATCCAGAGGATATTATTACAATAAAACATGTTTAAACTATTCTCCCTTTCGGAGAAGGTACAGAACTCAGAAGAAGAACACGAATTCAAACACATCTAGTTATTGTCAAGTTTTAGGGCAAAAGGAGTGAGGAATTGGTTGAAGAAGAAGAGGTATCTTCTTACGAACAGCTTGGCCATCTACCTCACTCATGTCTAAGTTCATTACAGAAGTCGAAGCTATTCCATCATCATCATCATCATGAAGCTTCCAATCGAACCAATATAAGAGATTAGCAATAGTATATTCAACTGAAGCAACCCCAAAGAATAATCCAGGACATGCTCTTCTCCCAAAACCAAAGGGTATAAACTCAAAGTCTTGGCCTTTGAAATCAATTACCTCACTCTTCTCAAATCTCTCTGGAACAAACTCTTCAGGCTTCTCCCAGTGATTTGGATCTCTGTGAATTGCAAATGGATTCACAAGGATGTTTGTGTTTGGGGGAATATCGTACCCTCCTAGTTTCACACTACTGCTATTATTATTATTGGTTTGTCTTGGAATAAGACCAGGTGGATGTAATCTTAGAGTTTCTTTCACCACACATTTCAAGTAGATCATCAGATTAATATCAGTTTCATCTATTCTTGTTTTATTATTATACCCCACAATTCCTCGTACCTCTGCTTGTGCTCTCTTCATTTTTTCCTCATGTTTCATCAGCTCTGCCATAGACCATTCCATTGTAGTTGATGTAGTGTCAATTCCTGCTCCAAACATATTCTGCAATTTTTGGAGATAAAAAATGCCTAAGCTCACTCAAATACACATACATATACACTCATTTGTAACTCAGAACTAATCAGATTCTATAGTTTAATTATTTTAAATATTATTTTTTATATTTTAAAAAATAAAATTATATATACTTCATAAAATTTAGGATTAAATTTTTAAATAGTTAAAATTATAGGGATTGGGTTGTGAGTTAAAGTTCAAAAACTGAGTTTTAATTTAATCAAATTTATAAAAAATAAATTGTAATTAGATTCAGAAACTATAGAAACTAAGTAAGATGAGTGAAAGTATAAAGATTAAATTACAACAGACAAAAACTATAGGCCAAAACGTTAATTTTCTTGGATAAGAGAGAGAGAGAGAGAGTAAGAGAGTGATACCACTATGATTGCCTTGATGCTAATTAGGGAGAGATCAGAGTCGATCATACCATCTTGTTGAAGTTGAAGCAAAATATCCAGAAGGTCTTTATTCTCATATTGAGAATTATTCCTTCTCTTACTCTTATGTTGTTCAATCTCTTGGAGGATGAAAGCTTCTAATTCTTTAGAAGTGGCCTTCATTTTTGGAATAAGTCCTGTAACAAAATCCATCCACCACAATGAAGGGAACAAATTCCCAAAACTGAAATCTCCAAATTCATGCATCATCTTCAAGGTTATCTCCCTAAACCTACTGCTTTTTTCACTTTCACCATCTGATAAAGTTTCATATTTATGCCCAAAAATACATCTACACAGTATATTGTTCAAAGTTACAATCAGCATCTGAATCAGATTTACTGATACCTCATTCTTCTTCTTGCATGCTTCATCACGAATCTTATTAACCAAGTTTGAAATTTCCTCTTCACTTATGTATTGAAAAGATTTCACCTTTTTGGGGCCCAAGAATTCTGTAATGGATATTTTTCTTCTCTGTTTCCATCCTTCGCCAAAGGGTGCGAAAATCACATCATTGCATCCATAGAAGTGGATTTTGGCGGCTGTAACTGAAGGACGAGAAGAGAAAACAATTTCATTACTTGTTTTGGCCATTTCTCTGGCAAGATCTGCAGAAGAAACCACCACAGTTGAAACTTGACCAAAATGCAGAAACATAATAGGGCCATATTTGCGTGAGAGAGATCTCAAAGATTGATGAGTGGGTGTGCTTAACTGATGAAGATTGCCAATTATGGGTAATTTTGGAGGAGATGGAGGAAAGTTTAATGATTTGGTGCTTCTTCTTGTGAGCTTAAATGCGAGGAAGACAAAGACGAAGCACCAAAACATAGAGGGATAAAAGTTTTGGTTTAGTTCCATGGACGAGACTGTTGCCAACAGATCTTTATTCACTTGCTTATTTCTTTACTCATTTCCAATATGCTTACTTATAGGTGAGCTGACTTGTAGACTCACGCAACTCAAAAACATGAGCCATAATAAATAAGGATCAGTTATCTTTAAATGAACTTTTAAGAGTCTGAATTAATATGCATGTATTCGTAATAAATATATCCAATGAACTTGGACACATATATGGACTGAAAGAAAATTTATTAAATACATACTTTTAATACTCTTATTGCTATACATGAGAACTTTAATACTTAAAAGCCTGACAGTTGAAGACTTTAATAAAATGAAACGGAAAACTATATACTCCCTCCGATTATTTTTTTTATAACTAACAACTACTAAAATTATACAATTTAAAATTGTAGTTAAATTTAATTAAAATTAATAAATGTGTAAGATACGTATTTTGTTTCCAATTATACTTTTATTTATAAAGAGAATACATGGGAAATAATGGATAAAAATTTATTAAAGAGATATAATAAGACTTTAATGAGGATAAAAATAGAAAGTTTATTCTAAAATTTTAAATAAAGAAATTTGTTCTTTATGAGAGAGATTGTTTCTTATAAAAAAGAATGGAGGGATTATATTTTAGTTACCTACACTTTTTCTAAATTTTTAATTTGATATTTGTATATTTTTCTTTCCTTAATTAAATATTTAATTTCATTTTGTTATAACCTATAACTTTACTATACTATGTTACTACGTATTTCTCTCAAAACGTATTGAAACTTTTTTTTTTTAAAAAAAATGTCTTAGAGAGGAAACAGGGGAAGTAACATTAGCATTTGCAGATTTCGAAAACATAGTAAGAGCACATGCAATAGTGATGGTGTTTCGGGGAATCCACCACACATACGATTAAAGACACGTTTTTTTTGACAAAAATTTTTAGAAAATGATTGGGTTTACCTACAATCTAATGGTAGTATAAAGTCTTTATTTTTTCTAGAAAATATCAATGTTAAGTAGTACGAGCTATCTATTACCCTCAAATGTAAATCTAGACACTCAGAAGTTAAAATATTTTCCCAAATATCGCGATTAAAACTACAATAAAATAGTATTTCCCATGATTCAACACTTTAATTACAAGTTTGAATGACTATCTGCTATGCAAAACGTGCTGAAGGGGTTACATGCATGCTTACAAGTGTCTTCAAGTACATGAGGAGGACATGCAAGCATGAGAAAAAGTTCTTTCAAAATTAAATTAAAATACTATGGAGTATTTTTAAGATGTTAAAAATAAAAATGATTCAAATATTTCAGTCAAATCTTAAAAAGGACATATATAACACCCCGATCAATGTTTACAAGTTGGAAAAAAGCAATATATATACGTTTTGATATGTCAAAAAATTATATATGAAAAGTCGTTAGTGAAAACGTTTTCAATTTAAGGCTTATAGGATTTCCAACTTATAAGTCAATTAATGCCCTTTTTTCTATCAGCTTTTTTTTTTCAATATCAGTAAAATACCAAAATATTTAATTAAAATTTTTAATATAAAAATTAGATAATTAATTTAAATATATTAAACAAATTTATTTATTTATTTATAAAATTGTATATTGGTTTATCTATAATTCCCTTCCTAAAGCATTATAAAACCCTTTGATGGAACTATGTTCAATAGGAAGAATTTAAAAAAAAAAAGAAGATAAAATTTAGAAACAAAGTAGATTATAGTCTTATATTTAGGATCAAAATAAACATATAGTCTCTAACTCTTATATTTACAACCGGAAGAGTAAACTTTTAAAATTTTAACTAACATGAGTTGAGTCTAGTAAGAAAAGCTGATATCTCACAATATGAAGAATTAGAGTTCAAATAAGATTGTCTCCATATAAGAGGATATGGATACATAGGGAAAAAAAAAGATTTTAAATTCTCATCAAAGTATGTACTATCTCTATTGCACAAGATACACAAACACGTCAGAATATATATAATTGATTGCAGCATGCGGCAGCCACATTTATTTACTCGAAGGCAAATGCCATTAAGACAGTACAAGATCATCAAGTTTGAGGACAAAAGGAGTATGGAATTGGGTGAAGCTGAGGAGGGAGCTTCATTTCTGCAAGCACGCCCTTTGTCTCATTGATATCTATGTCTTCCTTCCCAGATATTGTCTCTGTTCCATTATTATCTTCAGCAGGCAGCTTCCAATCAAACCAATACAAGAGATTAACAAGTGTATACTTAATTGAAACAACCGAAAATAAGATGCCCGGACGCACTCTTCTTCCAAAACCAAATGGTATTAACTGAAAGTCTTGTCCATTGAAATCAACTTCGCTGTTCTCAAATCTCTCTGGTATGAACTCTTCAGGCCTTTCCATCTCTCTGAATGCCCATGCATTCACAATCACTTTTGTTTTTGGTGGAATATCGAAGCCTCCTAGTTTCACACTGTTATTAGTTTGCCTTGAAAGAAGAGGACCAGGTGGATGAAGTCTCATTGTTTCCTTCACAACACATCTCAGGTAGCTCATTTGATTCAATACATCGTTTTCTTCTATTTTTTATTTGTTGTCCCCCACACTCTTCGAACTTCTTCTTGAGCTTTCTTCATCTTCTCTGGATGCTTGATTAGTTCTGCCATTACCCATTCTATAGCAGTCGTTGTAGTTTCCTATCCCCTGCAACCATATCCTGATTTTTCAAATGCATGATGTGTTAATTAGCTCGCTTATATATGTTACTCCCTTTAAGATTTTTTTTTATTTGAAACAAATAGTAGTTTCACATGAACCGAGGAATAATGTTTGAGGTATTTAATTTTTTTCCTTCAAAATACTTTTATTGATTGTTTGATATGATGAGTGTGCATTTGATTATGCTAACTTAACGTGGGTAAAAAAGACTTTTTGTTTTTTAATAAATGCAAGGTACAATAGGTAATGGGAAGTTATTTGTTTTTAAAGAAAATTGTTAAAAAATCTCTCATTATAAAATTTATTGTTCAATTAAAGTGTAATTTATTTTCATGTTGTACATATATATAAATATCTTCTGTCTTGCACTATATTTATACACGATTGAAAAAGATGTATACATACTGAATATATATTATACTTGGGTCTTTCAACAATTTGTAAGGTTTTTTTTTAGCAATTTCCATTTTTATATTTAGCCCTAATGAAGAAGGGAACACATCCTCAATGAAGGGAACGAATCCCCAAAACTGAACTCTTGCATGAGGTTGCAACAAGCATCTTACTCAGATTCACTGGTAATAATTTCTTCATGCAAGCTTCACGAATCTTGTTAACCAAGTTTGCAACTTCCTCTTCTCTGATGAGTTGAAAGCATCTCACCTTTTTCAAGCTCAGGAACTCAACAACGGAGATTCTCCTTTTGTATTTCCTCTCTTCGCCATAGGGTGTAAAACTAAGGTCCTTGCCTCCATAGTAATAGAGTTTTGCAAATGTTAACAAGGGGCGGGAAGAGAAAACGACGTCGTTTGTTGCAGTGGCAATTTCTCTGGCATGTTCTGCAGAAGAAACCACCAGAGTTGGGATTTGACCTAGTTGCAGAAACATAACAGGCCATATTTATGTGTGAGAGATCTGGGAGAGAGGGGAGAAACTGTTCTTGTTTGATGAAGATTTCCAATAATGGGTAATTATGGAGGAGATAGGCAGATCTGGCTTATTTCTTCTTCTGCTTATGAGCTTGAACACGATCATGGTGAAGATGAGGCCTCATAATATAGAGAGATATGGGTTTTGATTCAGTAATTCCACAGCCATTGATCTTTCCAGGAAGCTTATTATGTTTTGCTTTGATATATATTACTTGAACTAAGAGTAACTTATTTACTACAAGTCGGGGAAAGCTTCTGTATTTATTACAAGTCTTAATTAGTAGCATTTAATGCATCTAGGAATTCAGTGCAAATTCGATGCACCTGTGAATTACTAGCATCTAATGCCAATTTCAAAAAACTACCAAATCTTCTCAAAGTATAGATATAAATGAAATAAGTTTTATTTCTTTTAACAAAACTGTTTTTCATATTTACAGTTTGATTTGAACTCAAAATATCATATTTAAGGTATGTTTGGCTCAATGGAGCAAAGGTGAGGGGAGTGATTTTAAATTTTTAATAGAGAGAAAAAGAAAAAAAAAGAAGATGAGAGATTTTATTATTATCTTATTTAGATTAATATTAAAAGAGAGAAAGGGAGATATTTTTATATTATTTTATTTAGTTTAAGGAAGAAAATGAGAGAAAATATTTTTATATAAATAAATTTATTTTTATATTATTTTATAGAATATTTTAATAAATATAATATAAGTAATATTAAGATATTAAAAAAATTATGAATATATTAATATTATAAAATAAAAATATTATATCTCTCCTCCAAAAAATTATCTCAATTTTAGAGGGAGGTAAAGCTTGGAATTCCCTCCCCTCCTAAATTTCTAATTACCAAAATAAGAGAAAAAAAACAAAATCCCTCCTCCCTCTCCCAAAATCCCTCTTACCAAACCAACCATCTGCCACGTTCAAAAATGTTCTTATATAATGGACTCAAGAAAATGGACCTAAATATGAATCGTGGCGCATACTATTTGCCAAGTCCCATTGAGTGCCATTGATTTCTCGTGGCCACAACTGTTTGGAGTGTGAAAACTTCAGTGATTACAAGCTTTAAGTGATGATTGCAAATAGAATATTTTTATCTTAAATATCTACTTTACTCATAAATATAAAATTCTAATTTAATTAATTTATTATTTTCTCTTCAACTAATTTATTCAATTTATAAATTAATATGTATATAATTTAATATTATATAAGTATATTTTAGAAAAATTAAGTCGCATATGTTATAATTATTTAATTTATTTAAATTAAATAAATAATTTTTACATTGTGAACAACAATAGTATTATAAGTGTGCATGAGTACGCCTTAAAAAAGGGTTGGAAAACTTGTACTCAAAATAACTAGCATATGAATATGACTTTCCAACAAACTCATGACTATTACAGTTGTCCTTGAAGTGTATGTATTTTTCATACGATTATTTGATTATAATATTATTTAAATCAAATTTAAATATTGTTGGTTATAATTAAAATAATTATCTTAACATAATTTTCTTGATCATACAGTTTGAATTCTCAACCTATTTTAACGAGAATTAAATTCTTTTTACTAAATCCAACTATAATTAGTTATATATGATTTCAAGCATACCTCTTTTTATGAATTGGCATTGATCAACAAAGTTTATATCTAACTAAAAGAACTAATTCCTCGTTTTAATTATTTTTAACATAAATTATATAATATATATTTTTTAAAAAAATAGATTCTTACTTAAGTCGTTAATTAAAAAGGACAGTGAAAAGAAAACAAGGGACCCCAATTAACGGGGCTTAAAAAAAAAAGTACTCAAGATTCTCATTTCCTTTCCAATGACTCTCGTTGACATATAAACAGGCCAATGAATCACAGATGAATTTAGCTCAATGCAGAGCAATTTCATGAGCATAGAATCAATCATCTTGGCTTGGTATACAGAGATGAACTTTTCTTTCTTCTTTCTCTGCTTCTCTCCCTTCCTCCTCAGTTTTCAGCACGCAAGTTCTGCGACTAATCTTCACAAATTCAGTCATCTCAGACCAGGCCTTCTTGCTCAGCTCGGATCTTCCATAAATGACACTTCCCCAACAGAGTTCTTCGAGGTAACCAAACCCATTAGACTCCCTCGAACAAAGCCTTGTTCATACCATATACTTCAACAAGATTTTGGCTTCACGTATGGAAAACCCCCAGTTTTCACTAAGTACAGTCCTCCCAAACATTGCCCTCACAAGTTTTTCAAGATTATTCTCGAGTGGAAGGCGACTTGTAAAGGAACTCAATTCGATCGCATTTTCGGTGTTTGGCTTGGTGGAGTTGAATTGCTTCGAAGTTGTACGGCGGAGCCTAGGCCAACTGGGATTGTTTGGACAGTTAAAAAGGACGTTACAAGGTACTCTTCGTTGTTCATGAATGATCAAGTTCTTGCTGTTTATTTGGGAAATCTTGTTGATAATACTTACACTGGGGTTTACCATGTTGATGTTTTCTTTCACTTTTACCCTGATGTGAAGAGTTTTATTAGTGATGAACCAAAATCTGATGGAAATTTAGCTTTTGGGTATGGTTTTCCAGCAGATTTGATCTTACCCATTTCACGAAATCTTCCATTGAATGATGGGTTATGGTTTGAAATTGTGAATTCTAATGATACAGCTATGAAAAAGTTCAAAATCCCCCAAAATGCACATAGGGCCGTGTTAGAGGTCTATATTTCATATCATGAGAAAGATGAATTTTGGTACAGTAATCCTCCAAATGAGTACATTGCTGCAAACAACCTTACTGACGCACCTGGGAATGGACCATTCAGAGAGGTTTTGGTCACTCTTGATGATCAAATTATTGCTGGGGTTTGGCCTTTTACTGTGATTTACACAGGAGGGATTTCTCCTTTATTGTGGAGACCCATAACAGGAATAGGTTCATTTGATCTTCCTTCTTATGATATTGAAATCACACCACTTTTGGGTATGATATTGGATGGAGATTCCCATTCATTAGGGTTTAGGGTAACAAATGCTTTGAATGTCTGGTTCATAGATGCAAATCTGCATGTTTGGTTGGATAGAAGGAGCACAAAAACAGAAGGAGAAGTTTCCAACCTCGTTGTGAAGCCTCTGGTTGAATCCTCTGTTTCACATTACAAAGGTTTGAATGGAAATTTTAAGACTAGTGCAAGGAGATCAATTTCATCAACTGGGTGGGTGAGATCTTCTTTAGGTAATATCACAACAAGTTTAGTTCAAAACTTCAGTTACATGAACTCATTGGTGTTTGGGAAAGATGGCGTTATGGAGAGTGCAAACCAAACAATCCTTTTCAATGACACTGTTGATGCAAAGTTTCCATATTTTCCTGTCCATTTTGTTGATAAAACTGACAGAAAATTTTCCCTATCCTTCTACTTGGATGAACTGAATCAAGGAAATGAAACCTATTCATCTGTTGCAAATGTCACATTGGGATTTGAAGAGAGTCATGATTCAGGATTCTTAAGCAGCTCTAGCAAGAATCAGCAGAATGCTCACAGCATTGTGGCAGTGAAGGATGGTACTTTGGTTAAAGCATTTGGTAGTACACAACAAGTATACAAATATAAAAGCCATGAGTTTTGCTATTTTAGGAATGTGAGTAATTTAGGTTACACTATTCTCTATGATAAAGTTGCATACTCATGCAACCAGAGAAGCAACTCTGATCTTGGTTCTATCATGTTCAAGGGGCCTTTATCTGAAGATAAGTCAAAACATTTGTTGAGTATGTAGTGTGTTTGATTCTTCCAAGAGCTTTGTATAGAGGCTTCCATTGATGCAGCCTCATTTTCTATTTCTGTATTGCATGGGAGTTATATGTGTTTGGATATTTAAGCATCTTTTTCTTCATATTTGCAATACTAAGATTCTGTTGTGATTTTTGACAGTGGTGAGGAAACATAACTAGGTTCTGCCCAGTATCAGCAAATATGAAATCAAGCATATACAATAGGGATTAACGCCCCAAAGAAAGATAACTATGAGGACCAATTCTTTAGGATTTTGAAGCACAGGGACATGTTTAGAAAAATGTAAATTATAGGAACCAATTAAATGTCAGTTGGTGGCCAGTTTCGAAGCAGACAGAAATCCTGTGTGCCTCCAAATAATGATCAGATGAATAATTACAAGTTAAGCATGCTTGAACAACTTCATGCTGAGCCAATGAAAGTATACAGCAACCACAGCTATAGGCAGAGTCAGCGGCACCAAGAAGCAGTAATACCTACAATAAGCCAAACACAGATCAGGAAAAGAAATATTTTTTTTAAATAAATGTTTTGAGATAGATAGATAGTAAAAGGGGAAAAAAGAAAAAAGAAAACTGGAACGTTGATAGCAGCATTATTATCAACAATAATGATGACAAGTTATTAAGAATAGTTATGATAACACTAGTAAAACATACAATTGAATAAGCTATAATAGAATAAATAAATAAAATTCTTTAGAAATAATCAACCTGTAAGAGAATCTCAAGCGAGAAAGAGAGAAGTTATTTCCCAAATATTATGACAGTTATAAAAAACAACTCATCAGGGTGAATTCAAGAACCTCATGTCACCTTAAAAGGTATTTTTGGGAGCAACAGATCTCACTCAAGAAGGCATTTTCACATACCATAATTTCAATCCAAGCATGGAAGATATCTGTATTGGTATTCTGATATCCAAGGTGTATGTGTTTGGCACATTAATATCTAAAAAGCTTTGATGCATAGGATGCCAATATTTTCACTGATACTTCATACAAACAAAAACGATGAGAATTTTATATCCTCAAAGTCTTAGCTGTGTCAACTTCTCTTGCAGGTGTAACAATTGAGTCCTTTCTTTCATAAGTTTTAACCATCACATGCATACCATATATGAGAATGCTGAACAATGGATACCTAAGAACTAGGAATTTATGAAATAAGTGTGCCAAACAATTCTCCATATTCTATGAAAGCTAAAAGACTTAACCTATGTAGGTTAGCTGTAACTTCGCACCAGAAGACAATCATTTCATTAGTTGGAAATACTGCGCTGTTACTGAATCAAAGCATGTGATGTCACAAATCAAATTACCTAAAATATCTACAATGTATATAAATGGTGATGATTGAATTTTCAAACTAAACTCAAAATAGCAAGAGGCATCTCATCTTTGAGGACTAATTTGCTTTGATGTGTATTTGGGATCCCCATATTTCAGGAGATCATGTAAATGGGATAATAAGTAGAACTAGCGAATTTAACTCAAAATAACTGGATCAATCATGTTTTGAGAAGCATAAACTAATAAGTTATTTGCATCAAATGATGAACAAGAATCCTATCTAGTATCATGAATCATAAAAATGTATATCTAATCCACCAATAGTACATCAAGTTGAACGTATAAAGTCCAGTATGGAACATAATTCAATGTTGAGGCCTTATGATTTATGCATGTATTGTTCCCTTTCATAAATAGAACTTTCACATTATAATTTATTACCAGTCATTTTGCAAAGCAGATATTAACACTATATTTGAAGGAGGAAGAAGCTTGGAAATAATTGCAGCAAAGAAGTAGGAAACAAAGAATATAGAACCAAGCGATACGAAAATCCATCCCCAAAATGTATTCTCTTTAGATGAAATCATTGGACGGGACTCCAACTCCAAGGAGAGAGCAGCTCACAAACTAGGGACCCGTTTATTTGGGCTAAATTTTAGCACAGGAAATGGAATCCAGCCTCCTTTCCGCCTGCTCGCGCGTTTGGTTACACAAAGGAAGAGAATAATGCAGTAGTTAGGGAATAGCGCTTCCTTTGAAAGTAAAAGAAAGCAAGGTCAAGAAAGGGAGAGGCAGATAGTTTTACTGAACTGTCATGAAGAAGAAAAACAGATCGATATAGAGGCAATTGTGCTGCCACCGCTGGCGACGATTCCCAACCACTCTCTCAGTCTCCGGCTACACGGGCTACACACAATATCATCGACCTCGTTCATTCTGGGATTCCTATTCTAGGCATTCAATAGGGCAAATTCTTCTGGTAAGAGAAGTGATTAGTATAAGTCATTAAATCAATAATACACAGTGCGTGTTTGGAAATTGAAAAATTTTGATTTTAAATTAAGATTTAGCTCAAAATTTAGGTTTAGAGAAATTTTAAAACAAACAGTCATATTTATTCAAAGGAGTTTTTGGACTAAATTATGGTTTAAAACCAAGGTTTCAGATAAATTGTTTAGAGCAGCTTATGAAATAGTAAACCACGTATGAACTAACCAATTATTATATTACCCCTACTTTTTCTTACACCCTCTCTTATACTTTTTCTTACACCCTCTATCCCCTCTTCTACTTTTTCTCTATTTTCTTTCTTACACCCTCTCTCCTCTCTCCTCTTATCTCTTATCTCTCCTCATTTAATACTCATACCCTTTTTCGTAATTTACCAATAATAAAACCCCTTCTATAAATAACTATCCAAACACTCATTTATTTAAAATCACTTTTTTTTCATAATCTCTTCTCTAAAAGCCCTTTTCTATAAGCTGTTCAAAAGCCATTTTTTTCCATAAGTCCGTTTTTAAAATCCTATCCAAATGGGCCCATAGTGCGTGTTTGGAAATTGGAAAACCTTAATTTTAAACTAAGGTTTGACTCAAAACATAAGTTTAGAGAAATTTTAAAATAAACAGTCATATTTGTTCAAACAGGCTTTTGGACTAAACTATAGTTTAAAATCAAGGTTTCAGATAAGCTGGTCCGAGCAGCTTATGAAATAGTAAACTATGTATGAACTAACTAATTACTATATTACCCTTACTTTTTCTTACACCCTCTCTCCTCTCTCATCTTATCTCTTATCTCTCCTCATTTAATACTCATACTCTTTTTTGTAATTTATCAATAATAAAACTCCTTTTATAAATAATTATTTAAACACTCATTTATTCAAAATCACTTTTTTTTATAATGTTTTTTTAAAAGTTTTTTTCTATAAACTGTTTCAAAGTCCAAATAGGTCCATAATAATAACAAAACTCCGTTGTCGTCTAGCGGCTATGATGCGTGGCTTTTCTTTTAAGGTAACAAAACAAAAGCAAATTAAAGTTATAAAAAAACAAAGAAAAAAGAAACTAATTAATCTTTTTTTTTTTAAACTCAATTTTACCTTTTACATTAATGATTAACTAGCCCGAATTAAAAACAATGAGTCCCAATCGCACACACAACACCCCCCCCCTCCTCCTTTCAGAATATGTTTCCAAGGGTTCTAAAGAGGTATTAAATTATTTATTTTCTATCTTTATTCTTTTTTTTATTATTGATATTTGGTCCAATTCTATCATATTGAGACATACGTTTAATACATTGTCAGAAATTTAGAAAAGAGTGTTAATTTATATTTTATAAATAATATAAAAAATGTGAGTTACTTGTGAAACTTACTTTATATATATATTTATAATATGTTAATATATTGACCATATTGAATTTTCTTTTTCAATTTTCTATTTATCTCCTGGTGTGCTAATGCCACCTCTTGGGCCGTGGGTCTAGCCTTCACTTCCAGTTCCAGGTCCCCACCATTAGCAGCTGGAGGAAGACGAAGACGAAGACGAAGGAGAAACTTTGAGGGATAAGAAATCTCAGCAACAACGAAATTTTATCCTTCAAATAGAAAATTAGGAATCCCCTTTCATCTCTTCCCACTCCAGATGAGTGCTTCCGTTAGCAGGCTAGTTCTTCCTCTCTCCCTCTCTCTCTGTGTCTCTCTATAGTTGGTAAGTTCAATTTTAGTTCTGACTTTTGAATTTGCTTTGAACAGTGCTGTATGGTGGAAGTCTTCTTCCTTATTCATGCAATCTAGCTTCAACTATGGTGGCTCCGATGTAATTTCAGTCGCTGCAAAGGCAAAATCGCCCCACAAAAAATTTTCTGTCACTTGTTCAACATCCTCGCCTTCTAATGATGGTATAGCCTATTCTCTATTCCTGAAACTTTTTGGAGCATCAATAACGAATCGGGTTACTCTGCTTTTTTGTTTCTTGTGTTGATTATGTTTTATTTTACTGGAAGTGAAGTTTCTTTTTCTGTTTTGGCTTTAGCAGAGATTTGTTAGATATACGGTGAGAGTAACCCCATTGTTGTCGATAATGATTTTTAGTATTGATAAAACGGTCATTCAGAAATGAAGTGAATTCGTCAGAATTGATTATTAGGACAAAATAATATATGTCTGCACTACATATGTGGCTCCTCTGAAAGATAATGCTGATAGTGAGTGGGTAACCATTTGAAAACCCTAAGATTCTCTTCTGTTTTTTACTATCGTTGAGGTATGAATATGTATGTGCATAGGATTCTGGGAATGGTTGTATCATTGCAACTATGTCTAGAAGCCATTTAACTTGGTTTGGAAATTCAGACAGCTGATTGATTGAATGTTTCCTAAGGAGTGACTCATAGGATCGCTACTTCAATGGCATTAAAAAGAACTTTTGAGCATTGCTCTCCCTCAATAGTCAGTGTTCCCCTCCATTTTTTTCTTAAATATGTCGTATCATTTCTTTGAAGGAAACGGAGAGGTAATAGTGACGGCACCTACTTGTATTTGTTCATTTTGTTACTTCTATTGAGTAGGGTATGATGGTAATTCCCATGTTATGAACTTTTTAATTCCCTTTTTCATTTCATCCCTTACAATTCTTTGCACTGAACATATCCAGTCTTGTGTTCTCTTTTCATATCTCTTGTGCGGACACATGAACTTACATGTCCATGTAAACATGTTTCCATGACAATGGACTTCGTGTTTGTGTATCCTTCCATTTTCTTTTCTTATTCAGATCCACTATTAGTAAAGGCTGCCAGAGGAGATCCTGTTAGTCGTCCTCCAGCATGGATGATGCGCCAGGCTGGAAGGTACATGGCTGTTTACAGAAAGCTTGCTGAGAAATATCCATCCTTCAGACAGAGGTCAGAGACGACTGATCTCATTGTGGAAATTTCTTTGCAGCCTTGGAAAGCTTTCAGACCTGATGGGGTAATTATTTTCTCGGACATACTTACTCCTCTGCCTGCATTTGGTGTCCCATTTGACATAGAAGATGTGAGGGGACCTGTTATATCATCGCCAATACGCGCTGAAGAGGATTTAAAATCCTTGCATCCAATTGATTTGGACAAACTTAGTTTTGTCGGAGAATCACTCAAGATATTACGCCAGGAGGTAACTTTACTTGTGTCACCTCATTTTTATCGTAACTATTAAGGCAATTCTGTTTCCCTACATTAACGTTTATTTTTCTTTTCTTTATGGTTTTATTTAGGTCGGTGATCATGCTGCTGTTTTGGGTTTTGTGGGGGCACCTTGGACAATAGCTACATACATAGTGGAAGGGGGTACAACACGCACATATACAAAGATAAAGAGCATGTGCCACACGGAACCACACATATTGAGGACTCTTCTTTCTCATTTGACACAGGCAATAACAGAGTACATCATTTATCAAGTTCAGTCTGGGGCTCATTGCATACAAATATTTGATTCATGGGGTGGACAGCTACCACCTGATATGTGGGAACGCTGGTCAAAGCCTTACATCAAGGAGGTAACTTTAAAAATATACTCCATTTTGGTCTTTTCTTTTCTTTGCCCCAAATTATGTTTCATCTCATTTGTATTGTTGAAGAACAAAATAGATCAACTGTCCATAGCTTGCAGATATTTTCGTTATTACTAGTTTCATGTTAGGTTAATTGTTACAGAGCTTGAAGACTCTTTGGACTGCTATTAGCTAGTTCACCTGGTGAAGAAAACTGTCAGAAGTTCAGAAATTGTTCACTCTGTTGAAAGCTTGCATATTGTTAGCCTTTAGTAACAAATTAAGTTCAGAACTTACTTATTTACTGTTTGATTATCTTAGTTTTCAAATACTAAAGGACTATATCCCAAACAAGAAGCCACAATTTTCATATATTTTATGTTGAATTTTAAGATTAATATTCCTATGATATTTTCCCAGTTATTTTCTTTATTCATAATTCTAAAGAACTGTCAATGCTAGATTAAATACTGTCTTACCATTTTCTACCTTTTCTGCAATAGTTATTCTGTTTTTTTTCCCATTTCCAGATTGTTAATGTGGTGAAGAAAAAATGCCCTGAGACACCACTTGTCCTATACATAAACGGTAATGGTGGCCTTCTTGAGCGTATGAAAGATACTGGAGTTGATGTTATTGGTCTAGACTGGACAGTAGATATGGCCGATGGAAGAAGACGATTGGGTAACGGAATAAGTGTGCAGGGAAATGTGGACCCTGCTTACTTGTTCTCCCCTCTTAGTGCTGTGACTGAAGAAATTCAGAGGTTCGTGACTTAATACTCATAACTTTGGTTTTCTTTGTGCAATCAAATATGATAGTCTTGCAAAGATTTAGATTCAATCCTGACCATTTCCGGCCTGTAGTCTTTCTTCATATGAATTATGATCTATTATCTAAATTATGGGGGGTGCAGCTCCACCTGATATATGCTTACATTAGGATCACAGCACTGAAATAGTTATGTTGGGAAGTGGCAATCAACATCTTAAAACAGAAGTAACATCGATAAATGCATTTATTTTTAATTTAAGATAGATTAATTGATTCAGATGGATTGGGACCTTTGGAAGAAAGGCCATATTTTCTTTGATTTTTTTATTCCTATTTTTTTTTATTCCTTCATTGGATAATTGAAGTCGGATTTTTTTGTCAGGGTTGTGAGGTGTGCAGGGCCTAGACGACACATTCTTAATCTAGGGCATGGTGTTCTTGTCGGCACACCTGAAGAAGCAGTTGCACATTTCTTTGAGGTATCCAAGAGCTTGGAGTTTGAAACACCATTTACAGATAAAGCTGCTGAAGAACCTAACCTTGTAGTGTGAGGATAAATCCTGCTGAAGCATCGCGGTTGCGCCACACGTTCAAAGTTTCATTTAGCCAGTAGCAAGTTCAAGCATTTTTGTAGAAGAATACATCCTTAGTGTCACCTGATCTCATGTAGCCATGGGATGAAAGGTCCAAGGTGCTGTACATTGTTGTGCCAGCTAACTTGATGAACTTATGGTTTTGCTGTCAGCTAGTCTATTATTGAATATATTGAGGAATTCCTTCCAATTGTTTAATTTCGGATCATGCCCCTTATATGTATCCAGTGTGTGATATAGTTCTAATCAATCCAAGTTTAAGTCGTTAAGGAGCTTTGGCTTGTATGATCAAATTGCCTAGTGACTAGATCTCTCTGCTTGTGCTACCTGTTTCACCTTACAATTTCTGATCCTGTTTCAAAAGAAAAGTTTTTAATTTGCTACTTTTCTTCTGCAAATGCTAACTTTGTCATTTTAAAAATCAATCATATATCTTTGATGTTTGTGAAACATATGAAAACGGAAAACAGAAATAAAACTCTTTCTATCGGTAGGCCAAACAGATTCTTATTACACACTAAAGAACAAGGGCACTGTTTTTTCCCTATAAATTGAAGTGGTAGGCACTCACGATGAGAAGTTATGAACAGAATCCAATTTACAACCTCCCACTTACAGGAATTTTACATGCCAATGGCCCACAAGGCTATTGTCCAAGGGCACTATTAATCATCAAGGGTATATCAAAGCACATTATTAAACATTCGGTACAACTAAATTCTTGTATGTCTTTTATTAACCATGTATATTCTTATAACAGCAGAGCATTCACATTTTTTTTTATTTAATACAAGTTAAACACATGCATATACACAAACATGTCAATGCCATGTTCAAACCCGAGGCCTCATCCAAGTGTGGTGGATGGCATTGCCGTTGGAGCAACTAGCCATTGACGCAAAGCATTCACATTTAAGCGGAAATTTCAGTGGAATGGTTGCGATATCGCTGTAAGGTCTCGCTTAGAATCCTGAGAGCCTTGTCATATGCTATAAACCCCATGAAAGTGAATTCATAGCCATCCACTGTGACAACCTCTATGTATTTTTCAGAAGGGTTCCATCTATTTGAGGAAGGAGTAACCCTGCTCAAATGTTCCACTGGAACTACCACCTACATATCAAATACACAAATCAGAACTTGATATTAGAAAATACAACATTAAAGAGATTCAGTTATCGAGAAATTGAAAGTACCTATATGAGATCATTTGGCCTAATCCTCTACCTTTGTTTATTTTTTCTGTTAACAAATTTAAGCAGTCCATACCAACTAATTCAGAAACATTCAAAGTTTGTATTTTAAAGTCAATTAAGCTACTGATTGAAGATAGGGAATATTAAGCAGTTCGTTACATTAACATCTTGCATTCTTGGGGTATGATATATGATATTTAAGATTTAAAGTTTGCAATGAGAATACAATACATATTCTGCAAAAGCTAACAAAGCCAAAACTTCAGGAATGTGAAAACCTCTCAGTTCTTGATGTCACGCTTCCTTGTTATCTTGGATTATATCAAGCATCTTGAATACCAATATAACAAGAAGACAATCATAGATGTCTACTGGATAAACAAGATGCTATGATCAAAATGACAACATACCAAAAACTTCTCTTAACTTCTGAGGGGTAAAGGAAGGTAACAACTCCTCCCTCTCGTGCTGTTTGCAAGTTACAATTTTTTGAATAGGGTCAGTCATTTTTATAAGTTACACTTTGTATTTTACTGAAAATTTAATTCACTTTTTCCATTTTTACCCCAACTAATTACATTTTTCTCTCATCTCTTTTTTCATTTATTCTCTCTCACTCACCTCCATAAATAAGGACTTTCTTGGAAAAATAAGTTGAATTTTTTGCATTTGTCTTTAACCAATTTAACCAACTTCCTAATCTATGAGATTGAGTTAGATGTCTACAGATAAGATGCTATGATCAAAATGATAGCATACCTTATAGTTTATGGATTGACTATGGGGAGAGAATGGGTAATGATAAAGAGGATAGTCACTGCAAAAGGCTAATCTTTTAGTTGATATGTAAAGTGTTCCAATTATAGGTCCAGAGGAAGTTGATAGGTAACAGGCATATTGCTGTAACAGCTGCTCTCCTTGCAATATCCCAAATGTATTATGAAATACTCTGTCGTGCCCTCCTTGTGTGAGAACTTTTGTTCCTTGAACAAGTCTTGCCACTGCTGCATCGGCTGGATTAGACCCCAACCTGACTGCATATGGCAAAACATATTCCAGTGGCTCAGAATTTCAAAAATACTAAATTCATCCGTTGAACTTGAAACTAGACTCTAGAGAAAAAAATTGCATTTAGTTCAATGTTCATGTTGAAAACTTTTAGTTTATAAAATCACAGTGCACAAAGAGAGAACAAAATGTGAATACCTGAAAAGAACCATGATTAATACAAAGTAATACTTACCTGATATTTAATATAAGACATAATTAACTAATTTGATTATATTAAAAAAGTTAATTAAATTATTTAATATAACATGTTTTTTTTAAAAAACCCTAATCATCTTCCTTAATTCCCAAAATTAATAAATATAGGAAGCAAGTTTAATATTTAGGATCAATATCAATCCTTTAATTAGGTACTATATTAAGGACTAGAGGAGTATAATTCTACTTTTATTTTTCTTTATACATACAATACCATTTATATATAACCAGTAGTAGTACTGACAAGAGTTGATCCTAGTAGAAAGGGCTTTGGTCTCTTACGCACAAGTTCTTAAGTTTGATTATGTGTGAATGTAGAAAATATTTTTAGAAAAGTTATTCCCAATGGGCCTGACAATTGCTCAAATCTAGCCAGTCAAATAGCCATATAAAAAAAAAAATAGTAGTAGTAGTAGCACACTCACTTCACTGGATTCAGATTTGAAATTATATATTCTAATATCACATAAAGACCATTAACCATTTCATCTTAAGCTCTTACGATGGGATCGTATTCTATAACAGTTACTTCTCCAAACAGTTGTTCTCAAGTCCCAACCAGTTCTTCTCAAGTCCACTTGCCTTCATGAGCAGTTAATGGTTACTCATGTTTCATTTCCTGCTTTAATTCATTCATAGAAAGGGTCATGAAGACAAAGGAAACTCACCGTGATTCCAGAAATTATTAGCCATGTTCTCTGCTTGCCTAGTTGTGTTTTCAACAGTTCTGCCACACCGATATAATGCGTCGCATATAGTATCCATGGGATTAGGGCCTGAAATCAAAGCAGAAGGATAAATAAAAGTAAAACAACAAAAAATATTCATACAAGAAAGAAAATCTGTTGGAAATTACTCACGGTTGTTGTTGTAAGCAGGGGAAGTGGAAATAGGGGAAACGTTAATATAGGGGTTGTAGTCGTTGTTGTTATCTGGAGAATTAGATCGAATAAGGATTTCTCTGTGATCGGCCATATGCTATAGAGAAGAATTAGTAAGAGACCGTACACTGAACTCTGTGTGTGAAAGAGAGATGGCGTGGAGAGGATGAGGGGAGGGGATGAAGAAGAGAATAGAGCAAGTTAGGAACAGGGGAGAGGATGGCAAGGCAAATATGCGGGCTATAATTTGCTTACCCTTTAGGGTGGGTTTAGATTAACTTTTGGAGAATAAATTCTGAAAGAATAGATTTTGGAGAATAGATTTTGGGAAGAATAAATTTTGGAAAAAATAGATTCTGGATAATAGATTCTGGAAAAAATAGATTCTGAAAATAGAGATGTTTGGATGATTAATAGTATAATCACTTTTTATATTAATAAATTATCAAAAAGGGTATGATTTAATTAAAGTATGAGAGAGGAGAGAGGGTAAAGAATAAATAGGAGAGAGAAGAGAGAGAGGAGAGAGGAGAGAGAGAGGGAGAGGAGAGAGAGGGAGAGGAGAGAGAGGAGCAAGATGAGAAAGATTATAAGAAAAAAGTAGGGATAAAATAGTAATTAGATAATCTATAAGCTCTTTTACAGTTCCAAAATCCATTTTCAATAGCTTATTCAAAACCATGGTTTCAAACCGAAGTTTTACCCAAAATCAATTCTGGATAAAAATGGCTGTTTGGCAAAAAATTTTGCAAACCGAGGTTTTGTTTCAAAATCAATTCTGAACAAAAATTGATGTTTGTGTGAAATTTTTTTAAACCGAGGTTTTACCCCAAAATTCATTCTCAAACGCTTTGCCAAACACGCACTACGTCATAAAATAAATCGGTTACGTTATTTTGTACTAAATAAGAAATTAATATATCAATATATATGCTCCCACCGTTAATTAATTAAGAGATTTAATTTAATTTTAAATATAATATTTTAATTTATTTTATTTTTTAAATTTATAATTTTTTAGAATATTTATATTGATTGAATATATGAAGGTTTCATTCAAGGGTAAATATAGTAAAAGATATTATTTTAAAAATATTAAATTATATTTATGATAAATAATTAATATAATTAATTTTTTTAATATACTTAAATTAATTATCTAACTCTTATATTAAGAATAAGATGTAGTATAATTTATGAAACATGAATAAATGGGAAAATTATGAAAAATCACCTCTTGCAAGATTTATGGATTAAAGATATCTTAAATTTATATAAGGATCTAAATATAACTTATTCTCATATATTTGCACCTTTTTTTGTATATATAGTTGAAAATTTATTGTAAACAATTGAAGAGACATATTTATAAACTTGGGACCATAGATATTTAGTTCGTCAAATTTGTTAATAAAATATGATGACGTTGAGAGGCAAATTCTAAAAAATATTATGAATAGTTTCTCTTGCCATTAGGAAATGCTCGGATACAAAAAAAAAGACTATTATAAAATATTTATTTAAAAAATAAAAAAATTAAAGAATATTAAATTCTAATGCATTTTTTTTATATGGGGATTACATATATTTTCTGAGGGTCATCCACACACCCTCCATTTCTCCTCTGATCTACTATTAGCTTTATCATAAAAATATTTATTTTTGTCCCCAAAAACTACCCTGAACTTTTGAGCCCTCAAAAGAATTTCCTAAATAAGAATCTTCAAATTCCAATCAAAGCTTTAGTTGAAGTTACTCAAGATTAGATACCAAACCAAAGTTATTTAAGCTTTTATTAATCCCATCTAATCTTCCCATAAGCCTGCTCCTCTTCCTATCTTAGTGACCATAAACATCGAATCTCCACCTTCCTACACCCACTGAAAGATCATAACATTGTCCTGCCAATCCGCAGTCGACTTGGGAAAATCATTATGAAGAATCCCAGAAGCGACAAACCATAAGGGTTGCTCCGTATGATAACAAGACCCATTAAGAGGAGTATTAAGAAGAAATAGGCTATGATTAGACTTGAACCAAGGCAGTGTTTAACCGACGCATCACCAACCGTGAAAAGATTCATTACGCTATGCAAAAATATATTTAGTATAATATATAACATTTAATGCTACCTTGATATATATGATAAACAAAATTCAATGTTGACGTTCTAAATTAATAAATTAGTAAGCTCTAAATTTATAAATATGAACTATCCTTCATTTTATTTATATAAAAAAAATCACATTCAAATGTTAAAAGTGTTGTTTTAAATTTGTAACAAGTAAGGCTCTAAATTAATTACATTTGGTATTATAATACCTTTTATCTTCATGTTCAAATCCAATTTCAATTCATTGAATTAAACTTAATATAATTTATTTAATATTAATATAAAACATAAATATTTGTATTAAATTTGGTGCTCTTAAAAAATAAAGAATAAAAAGAAACATATATTTATGAACATTAATTGTTCAATCTTTTGTCTTGAGTGTTTCTGTCTAGATGCAGATGAAAGGATGAGGAGATGGCTTGGGAAGCAGACGTGAAGCCTCTCCCTTTCTTTTCCCCTCTCCTCTTATTCTTCTTTTCTAATATAATTATTGGTTTAAATTTAATATCTTTTAAAATTCTATTAAAAAAATGATCCAAGAATTAAAAGCATGTTAACAACTTGTTTTAATTAAGGAAGCGCAAGATTAGAACAAAAAATTAACAACTACATCTTTATTCTATATTTAAGATTAAGTTGAACATTTAAACTTACATAACTGAACTGAAGAGAGTATTTTATTCAACATAAAACATGATTTTTATCATTAAGTCTTGGATATATTCCTTAATAAATTATTGAATTTTGTGTGTTGTTGGGGAGCCATGTAGATTATTACAACAGCAAAGCATTCAAGTTGCAGTTGAATGGTTGCCATATCGGTGTAAGGCCTCACTAAGAGTCTTAAGAGCCTTATCATATGCTATAAACCCCATGAAAGTGAATTCATAGCCATCCATTGTGATAATCTCTACGTATTTTTCTGAAGGGTTCCATCTATTTGAGGAAGGATTGGCCCTGCTCAACTGTTTCACTGGAACTATCACCTACAGTGCATATTAAACAAACAAAATAAGAAGATAATATTATAAAATACTCCTCCCATCTAGTTTTGATTGAGGAGTCAATATTTGTTCTAAATATATATAATATTTATTTTCTATATTTATCAACTTTTTTTATATACCATATCAATACTTCCTAATCAATAATCAGTAAGAAAAGAAAATAAAAAAGTTAAAGAAGATAATTAGGGCCTTTTATAACAAATATTTAATATTAATTATTTTTTTTATTTTTTAATCTAATCTAATTATTTAAATAAGTCATATATTAAAAATAGCATGAGTATAACATTAGTTATATAAGTGGAAAGAAAAACTTGCATGACAATTCTTTTAAGTGGGGCAAAAAAGAATAGTAAACATTTTAGAAGATGCAACTAGATGTATTGTCGGTTGTAGAATTCATTAACTTTTACTTAAAAAGATTAAACTTTTATGGTTGACTTAGTCTTTGATATATGCTATCAAAATCTTTTAATGGCCAAGTAATATACTTTTGGGGTGTATTTGGATTAACAAGTAGAAATATTGAGGAGAGAAAGGGAAGTAACAAGTACCTTGTAGTATACGGATTGACTATTATGAGGAGAGACAGGGTAATAATAGAAAGGATAGTCACTGCAGAAGGCCAATCTTACAGTGGAAATGTAAAGGGTTCCAATGATGGGTCCATTAGAAGTTGATATGTAGCAGGCATATTGCTTTAACAGCTTCTCTCCTGGCAATATCCCAAATGTATTCACAAATACTCTCTCATATCCTCCATATGTCAGCACTCTTGTTCCTTGAACAAGTCTGGCCATTGCTGCGTCAGCTGGATTAGATCCCATTCTTACTGCACATCATTCACAATTTCAAATCTAAGGAAAGAATGTAATCACCAAAAAGTATTAGAATAAATGGGTAGTATATAATGACACATTTCAGTATTCAAAATGATAATGAGTTCATGCTACTCACTCATTTAATGCCTTTTTTATAATTATATTTATTCTTTAAGATTTTACAATGATTTTCTTTTTTTATGAGGTATCTTTTTAATCCTATAACTCTAAAGTGGTTAACAAAAAATATATATTAATATTAAAGTTTTAAATGTTAATAAAATATTTGTAAATGTTGATATATTGAATTTAATTTTTAACAATAATAATAATTGACACAAAAAATCCTCATTCCAGACAAACAATGTTAGTGTCATAGTATTGAAATTATATAAAGTTAGAATTAGAGGATTAAATATGCAATTTTGCCTTACAATATTGGATCCAGAATTCAAATTCTATGTTGCAATATTCAGTAAAGACCATTTCATCTCAGGATATTAACTGTGATGATAATCAATAACAATTACATACACCAAGTTCAGCTCTAGTCCACTTGCCTTCATAAGCAATCTATGGTTTCTCATATTTCATTTTCATAGTAAGTGATGGTGAAGACAGAGAAAACTCGCTGTGTTTCCAGAAGTTGTCAGCCATGTCCTCTGCTTGCTTAGTTGCCTTCTCAACAGTCTTGCCACACCGATTTAACACATCGTGAAAAGAATCCATGGGATTGGAACCTGAAATCATAGAAGAAAGAGAAAGAGAGAAACAGAAACAGAGGTGAAACGAGAAGGAATCGAACACAGCGAACAAAATCTCATGGTAAAAGTATTCTCACTGTTGCTAGCAGTGGAACTGGTCACCGGCGTAACGTTAATATAAGGGTTGTGATTGTTGCTGTTGATGATCTTGTTATGAGCAGCCATGTCTGCAGTATTTGATCGAATAGGGATCTCTCTTTGATCCGCCATATGCTCTGGAGAAGGAGGAGGAGGAGGAACAGAAGAAGAGACTGTTACAGTGAACTCTGTGTGCGTGAGAGAGAAAGATAGCGTAGGGAAGACGAGGGGATGCGAGAGAAACAGAGGAAGTTAGAAACAGGGGAGGGAATAATAGCAAGACAAGTATGCGTGGGCTGCAAATTTCTTTCTTTAGAATCTCATGATAAATAGATTACATTAATTTGTACTAAATAAAAAATCAAATATTTCAATTTCAATATCAATATACAATACAAATGTATAATAATACTCCCTTCATCTCTTAATATACAAGCTAAAACAATTAATTTAAACATATTAAAAAAGTTAAATAAATTATTTATTTATAAAAAAATAAATTAATTTTTCTAAAATACTCATTTTAATCCTTCACACTATTTATACAAATATATAATATATTAATATATAAATTCAATAGAATTGTGAACGATTTTTTGCAACTAACACATTCATTGGTTTCTTAAATGGAACAAGATTAGGTTTGATATACAATTTCAGTACTCATTAAAAGGTTGTATAGTACTTGTTACCATGTGGGTGTGTATTAGTTGAAATACAGTGTTAACGACTTATATTTAAGAGTTTTAACATATGTTTTTTAAATAATGAAATTATTTTTTTTTGGAAAACTCAATGTTAAGAAATTATCTTTATTTTAAATTATGTAACAATTAAAATAATTTTTAAAAATATAAAAAGAAAAAAAATGTAAATCTGTATGGTCCAAATCCGAGTAGGTGAAGAGCACCGAAATGTGCTTGCAAGTTACAGAAAATGATGAGTATGACGAGAGGGGAATTCTGAAAATTATTAACAAATAGGTTCTACTTCAACGAACGTTGCTTGACGTCACAAGGAAATATTGATCATATTTTATATTATTAATTATGTTTCAATGATTAAATAATTTGGTGAAAACTTTAAGATTATTTAAACTAACTTTGATTTGATTTAAAATTAAATCACATGAATTTTATAGAAAATTAAATTAGGTGACAAGCTAAGGTTTATGCATGAGAGAGACCATATTATATTATTCATTCATCCATTCAAACAGACGTATTTGTTTCAAGAATAAAAAACATGTTAACAGCTTGTTGTAATTAAGGAAACGCAAGATTAGAACAAAAAAATTAACAACTACGTCTTTGTTCTATATTTAAGATCAAGTTGAACATTAATAAAATTTAGAGAACTGAACTGAAGAGAGTATTTTATTTAACATAAAACGTGACTTTATCGCTGAGTCTTGGATATATTCCTTACAACAGCAAAGCATTCAAGTTGCAGTTGAATGGTTGCGATATCGGCGTGAGGCCTCACCAAGAGTCTTGAGAGCCTTATCATATGCTATAAACCCCATGAAAGTGAGTTCATAGCCATCCACTGTGATAATCTCTATGTATTTTTCTGAAGGGTTCCATCTATTTACGCAAGGATTGACCCGGCTCAACTTTTCCAGTGGAACTACCACCTACAGTACATATTAAACACACAAAATAAGAAGCTGATATTAGAAAATACTCCTTCCCATCCTTAATATAGGATTTTGATTGAGAAGTTGATATTGGTTAGAAATATATATAAGACTTATTTATTATATTTATTATTTTTAAATTATCTCTATTAATACTTCATCAACAATAATCGAGTAAAAAAACAGAAGACCGACGAGTTAAGGAAGATATTAAGGTGTTTTAGAACAAATATTTAATATTAACTATTTTTTAATTTAATTAAATTAGTTAAATATATTTTATATTAAAGATCAGATGAGTGTAACATTAGTGACATATTTCAATTGAATAAGCAAAGTGAAATCTCACTGTTATTCATGAGCTTTCACTTAAAAGATTAAACCTTCATGGTTGACTTAGTCTTTGATATATGAAAAGTAAAAGTGGAAATATTGAGGAAGAAGGGGAAGTAACAAGTACCTTGTAGTATACGGATTGACTATTATGAGGAGAGACAGGGTAATAATAGAAAGGATGGTCACTGCAAAAGGCCAATCTTTTAGTTGAAATGTAAAGATTTCCAATGATGGGTCCATTAGGAGATGATATGTAGCAGGCATATTGCTTTAACAGCTTCTCTCCTGGCAATATCCCAAATGTATTCCCCAATACTCTCTCATATCCTCCATATGTCAGCGCTCTTGTTCCTTGAACAAGACTTGCCATTGCTGCGTCTGCTGAATTAGACACCATTCTTACTGCACATCATTCACAATTTCAAAACAACTCTATCCATCCACTTAACTTGAAACCAGAGTCCACGGCTCACAAAATGAATTTATTACTCCTCGGTTCTTAATAAGACTTATTTTGTGATGTAAATTATATTACAAATTAGATCTTATATTAAAGATCGAAAGAGTATAATTTGATAAAAGTGTATATGTAGTAGTTTAATTTTATACAAAATTTTATTTTAGTCTCTTAATTTTATAAAAGAAAAATCACTATAAAATCTCAACGAAGGAATATGATCACAAAAAAGTGTTATAATAAATGGGCAGCATGCAATGATAAATTTTGGTGTACGAAATAATAACTAGATTATAATCTCACTTATTATAAGATTTTTTTATAATTATATTTATTTTTTCAGATTTTATAATAATTTTTTCTTAATCCTATAACCCAGTGGTTAACCAAAAAAATACTAATATTAAAGTTTTAAATGTTAATAAAATATTTTTAAATGATGACACATTAAATATAATTTTCAAAAATAATAATATTTGACACACAAAATTTGAGAATTAATGTCATAGTATGGAAATTGTATAAAGTCAGAATTAGATGATTAAATATGCAATTTTGCCTTACAATCTTGGTTCTAAAATTGAAATTATATGTTGCAATATTCAGTAAGGACCATTTCATCTCAGGCTATTAACTGTGATGATGATCAATAACAATTACATACACCAAGTTCAGCTGTAGTCAGTCCACTTGCCTTCATAAGCAATCTATGGTTTCTCCTATTTCATTTTCATAGAAAGTGATGGTGAAGACAGAGAAAGCTCACTATGTTTCCAGAAGTTGCCAGCCATGCCCTCTGCTTGCTTAGTTGCCTTCTCAACAGTCTTGCCACACCGATTTAACACATCGTGAAAAGTATCCATGGGATTGGAACCTGAAATCGTAGAAGAAAGAGAAAGAGAGAAACAGAAACAGAGGTGAAACGAGAAAGAACCGAACACAGCGAACAAAATCTCGTTGTAAAAGTATTCTCACTCTTGCTAGCAGTGGAACTGGTCATCGGTGTAACGTTAATATAAGGGTTGTGATTGTTGCTGTTGATGATCTTGTTAGGAGCAGCCATGTCTGCAGTATTTGATCGAATAGGGATCTCTCTGTGATCCGCCATATGCTCTGGAGGAGGAGGAGAGACCGTTACAGTGAACTCTGTATATGTGAGAGAGAGATGGCGTAGGGAAGACGAGGGGATGTGAGAGAAACAGAGGAAGTTAGAGAACAGGGGAGGGAATAATCGCAACACAAATATGCGTCGGCTACAAATTTCTTTCTATAGAATCTTAAATAGAAAATCAAATATTTCAATTTCAATATCAATATAAAATGTAAATATATAATAATACTCTCTTCCTCCCTTAATATATAAGCTAAAAAAAGTAATTTACAGATATTAAAAAATTAGACAAAATATTTATTTATAAAAAAAGTAAATTGATTTTTTTAAAATACCTATTTTAATCCTTTATACCAATTATAGAAATATATAATATATTAATATATAAATTTAATAGAATTGTGAACAATTTTTACAATTAACACATTAATTGATTTCTTAAATAGAACAGGATTAGGATTGATATACACAAAGAGAACACTACTGAAAATAGGATTAGATTTCAGTTCTCATTAAAAAGTTTTATATCACTCTAGTATATATATATATGTGAAAAAAAAGGAAAAGGAAAAAATTGAATATTGAAAAATAGTTTGATTTTACGTGATAGCCTGCATGGAAAAACTTAGAAAATAATAAATCATTAATATATGATAAACAAAATATTATAATTTGTATTTTTGCGATTTTATGTTTATTACATATAAACTATTACTTCTTGCATGGTAACTTAGTATACGGCCTCAGTGTATTGCTTTTGACATGCAACTTTCCTTTCCAAATTAATCATTATTTAGGCCAAAATATCTTAAATCTTCTTTACACTACCACCAAATAGGAAAGGAAAAAAAGAAAGAAAAAAGATAAATGCTAATGCATCTTATCTTACACATGTCTATGTGTAACAATTCTATCATCAGATATGCTCAACCATAGCTAGCCTTGGCAAATTTACCAGATATGTATATGATTCTAATTAAGGTTATTGCACAATTAATTTGATTATATTTCTTAAGAAGTACTTCCAATTTTCTTCTAAAAAATTTAGAGATACAGAAAAACTTCTTGAGTAATCATTCACAATCAAGTACAATCTCTTCCTTGTTTCATATAGTCAGTACTTTTATGGTACATAATTAATAAACCGAATTGAAGAATTAATATAAAATAACAATTCAGATTTTATATTCTCTATTTCTTTTTTGTTGTATAATGAGGTTTACAAATTAAATCATAGCTAAACAAATTTAAAATTGAAATTATAGCATCATGACATATTTATGTATAAATTGATAAATATCTTTTAATAGTTAAAAAAATTATTTTATATAGAAAGAAATATTAAACTAATATAGAAAGAAATATTAAACTAAGTCGATTGATTTTTATTTTTTAATTTGACTTATTCAATAATTCAATTCTAACAATTTTTTTGAAAAAAATTAATATCTATAATATTAATAATAATATTTATCTAATTTACTTAGTTTATTTTTCAATTAAATTGTATGATATATATTTATATTTGATATAAAAATAGGTATTTATTATTATTTTTAAGATAAATAGTAAATAAAATTTAATGTTGAATATCTAAGTTAGTAAATTAGTAAGTTTTTGGAGGAGATTATTAGGAGGAAGTCAGTAGTCTTGAAAGCTATAAATATGAACTATGTTTCATTATATTTATAGAAAAGTAACTTGTTCAAATGTTACAAGTGGTATTCTAAATTTTAACAAGTTATAACCTTTAGAATATCACAACTGGCCTTATCATACTTTTATCATTAAATTTATTTTTATTTTATTTTATTCTATATAATATAATTTTGTTAATATCAACATTAAACATACATTTTACATTAATTAATGTTCCGTTCTCTTTACTATATATTTTAGTATATATTTATATATTGGTAAGTAATTTTGATCAAATACTTAATGTATATATTTATATAATTATCTATAATATTCTTCTTGTCCTTAATATTAAATAGTCATATAACTAATTTAGATATACTAAAAAAATTATTTAATTATAATAAATGTGATATAATTTTTTAATAAAATATTCACATATAATATTAAATTATATATTAATTTATAAATTAATTAAATTAGTTTAAAAAATAAATATAGCATATCAAGTTAGTTGAGATATTATATTTAAAATTAATAAAAAATATTATAATTATTTTGTATATTTAAAATAAAAAAGTACTATAAGATTTTAGATTTTTGAAGGGCCCTAACCCGAGAGAGAAAAAAAATAAAAGTGAAGCGGACTTTAAACCTAAAATAGAGAAACATATGTAATCTATTCTAAAAGAAAAAAGAAGTTAATTAAAAATTTTGATATTAATTTATCGTGAGAGTGAATAGCGCACTGCTTCCTCATAAAATAAAGGAACAGGGCGCACCGAAAGAGGGGTCCCGGCAAGCTGTAGAATATGATTCCCCACACCGAGGCCTTAACTTTTGTTAGGGGAATATATTCGATCAGTTATGGAAACCACGACCAATTAAAAAGGCACAATTCTCAGTTCTCACTTGAGGTTGCTAGAAATTAGCCTATCCGTATATTTCATTCTTAACGTTATTATATATATATATATATATATATGTATCAAATCAACATTGATAAGGAATTCCCTCATTTAGTCCCTCATAAGAAATATGTTATTATTTTATACTATATGTATAGCTTGCCATTACATATTATTTAATTATTATTTAATTTTAAGGTTATTAATTCCCTTTTTTTAATATTTCATAGTCATTCGTTTCGTGGAGTTACTTATCACGTTATCATTAATATTATTTTACTGTTTCTGTTCTATTTACCCATATTGCTAGAACAATGGTAAGTTAGTAATTTCCCTAGCTTTTTATTCTAACCTTTTGGACCACTAAGAGGGTAATATACTTTCTTAATCGTATTACTATATATCTAAATAATCGACTAATCTATTTCAAAATTTAATGATTATGATATATCTCTTTAAGACCTTTTTTAGTAAGGTATAATTTGAACATTAGTTTTCGCACTTTAGAATCTATCTAATCCAACGCTAGATTATTAACCTTTGGATTTAAATAAGCTGATTTTCTTCCACATAGAATGTCATAAGTGGTATATATATAGTAATTAGTGCAGCTTATCTAAAATTCTTTACAAAGTAGTAAACGACTTATAATCTAATTAAGAAACAAAATGATTTCTATTACAAGACATGACTTATAAAAACAATTACCCTACTCATAACTCATAAATAATACAGCTTATATCAAATTATGCACATGATGTAAAAGTACATACATGCCCTCCAATTAAGAAATAAAATAATTCGATAAATTAAATAGTTAATAAATTGAGATTTAAGCCCACTTTAAGGTCATGAAACTATAAGAATGTTATTGCATTTATGTGCTAAATCATACTTTATTCACAAAATCTATACTTTATTGTATTTATGTAAAGTTGAAGCAGTAGCAGAATATTCAACCCAATCATAATTATAATTATCATAATTGCAATTGTTGATTACATTCAAATCCTTATATATATTTACTCCTCCAGTACTAAATAAAAAATTAGTTAATTTTTTAAATAGATTAAATTAATTAATTAATTATAACTAATATAAGAGTTGATTGAATAATTTTGATATATTAAAGAGTATATAATATAAATTTATCTCTCAGAGTTAGATTTATTCACGATTAACTGATTTATTTAGCTTTTTTAATCTCTTAAAAACGGTCAACTAGCTCTTATATTTAGGTTATATCAGTATATAGTTATCGTAGCTCAATACACATCCCACCTGCACAAACTAATGCGTTTTTTTAATTTTTTTATTGGATATATATATGTATAAGAGATAATTGAAGGTTGCATTAATTTGAAATAATTTAGGTTTTTATCTAGGTGATGAAATTTGATATAATTCTTATGCACAACGTTGTTGATATGTTGATAGGGATATGCCCTATACTGCCCATACTAAGCTAAATTATTAGTTGAGGGGAGAGTTCTCATTATTTTTATCATATTAAAAAAATTAGGAGTATATATATATGATATAGGATAAAATTAAACTCTTTTTTATGATCAGCAAGGGACAAAACTCCCACACTAATCCCTAGCCGATGTTAGACATGGATTTTGTCCCTCTCTAATATCTCATTTTAGAAAGAACATAAATCTCCTTAATTTTCCACGTTAAATATAATTTTGAGAATTAAAATTATCCCTCATTTAAGTGTCTTGCTATTTTCTCATTTTTAACGAATAATATGATGCCCCTCGTTAATTTTTCTCGCTAATATATATACTTGCAATAAAATTGCAATTTCTTATTAATTTAATCTTTTAAAGAGAAATAAAAAAAACCCATTAATTTTCTTTTCGCTAAACGATATTTTTGTATTAATGATTGTATTAGCAAGAGCTCTTTAAAAGCAAAAGTCACCTAAACTACTTTTCTATAAAAGTAAAAAAAACCACATATGAATAAACACAACAATCTAATTTCATGAACCATCACCTTTATTGTCCGTTTATATAACCATATGATATTAAATATTTTGTATGCTAGCTCGCTCTATTTTTTGTTCACTACTAGAAATTGCAATGTTTGCAAGAGAAAAATCCCTCGTTAAATTACACTTTCCCCTCACTAAATCAAAATTAGTTAGAAATAGATTAGAGTCCCTCACTAATTTCAATGTTAAATATCATAACGCTAAATTTTAACGACACAAAAGTTTTTTTTTTAAATACAAAAAAATTAAAAAAAAAATTAGACTCATCCACTGTCAAATAGCAGGATATCTAACTCATAATCTACAGAAATTAGTTAAAATAGAGATGTTCATGTATCATGTTAATTTTAACCCTAATAATATTTTTATTTTATTTAATTTTAAAGATATCTCTCTGAATATTATAACACTATTAAGAAGAATGGAACCCTCCTTTTAGTAACACAAAAGGTTTTTTTCCTTCTAATCAGGGAGAGATAATGATATGTTCACATATATAACGAGGACATTCTAACCTCACACTATTTTCTTCTATAAATAAGCGACGAATTGATGATAAATTACGTTCCTCACAATACTAGAAGAGGTCTCCAACATCACTATTTTCTTACTGCTAAAAGATTTATATGTTCATATATATATATATATATATATATATATAGGGAGGACTTTTAGTATGAGGTTTGACATTCCTCTCTAATTTAACAAATAGTTATTTGTAGCTTATATTTGAGACCAGAGAGAGTGACAATCACACTAAGTTTGAATACTTATAATATAAAAAGCAGATATAAAAAACATATAGAAATTAATAAAGTTCTTTTTGTATGTATAACAATATAGTTCACCCAAAATGCAGCTGAAAATACTAGAAGAGCTTTTGAATATAATGGTATAACTGAATTTTCATACGAAAATAATATGTAAATCCTTATATACTGGAATGAATTTGAAGCTCTAGCTTTGAACACTACTTCCAACTTAAGTGCTATCACTAGTCACCATTTAGTACCAACTCTTGAATCAAGGCTCTGCATATTATGATTGTGTATGTGTGTGAGCATAAGTCCTCACAAGTTGCAAACTATTACACACCAGCTGGAAACTTTCAAATCCTACACACTTTGATTAAGTTTAACATTTTTATGCACGTGATTATATGTGTTTAGGGTTTTAGGCATACTTGTGAGTCTCTGGAAATGATCAGATTGCCCACGCAAATAGAATTACAATATTGGACTCTATTTGTCTTACACAACAAATGCACTGAGGAAGGGAGAGATAGGGTTTATACAAAGAGGAGGAGTTCAGACTTAAATGAGAGTTACTTGGTTTCTAGCATATATATATAAAGGGTAAACCTCTCCCTCTCGTCCTCCTCCTACAGAGTCCAGCATCGACGTGATTCCATTTGTATGGGTAGTCTGATCATTCCCATAGACTCACATGCATGTATATATGCCTAAAACCCTTCAATATGTATATTTATATAAATACCGAAAGTAAATAATTTAATCATGATTAGATCTTTTAAATAAGGAAACAACTCCTAATTCTATTTAGTTGCTATATATCTTCTTGCCCTTTATCCATGAGAGAATATTTCTTTAGATATTAGAATCAGGGATCACAAGACTAATTGGCTTTCTAACTAGTTATCATTCCATGGCAACATCAATTAGACATAATGCACCCATAGAATTTTCCTATATTCAGAATATGTCACAATTTTCTTCTTTGTTAAGAATTAGATTCTCATTATACCTAAGAAAAGAGATAATAAGAATCATATATATACATTAATCAACACATCAAATCACCTATTTGCTCACGTAACCCTATCTCTCCCTAGTTAATTACTTCCACCTATATTTAAGCTATATTCTATATATATATATATATATGAAGAATCCACTGAGACGAATAGTAATAAAGATATATAACAGTAATTATAAGGAATGTGTGTGTGTGTGTGTGTGTGTGTGTGTGTGTGTGGAGGTCATCATGATTTGATGCCTCATAGGATACTAGTACAGGCTCTTAATAAGGGAAAACTGGAGCCCAAATTGACACTGAACAGACATATTTTATCGTACCTTTCAAGGGCCAACAAGAGTAAAGCAATTATAAGTTGGTTCTCTCATCTTTTGAAACTTGTCATGACAGTTAATTAAGTTAAATCTTATCAAAAATAAGAAGGGGAAAGAAGGAAAGAGAAGAACTAACGAAGCCTGCCCCCTACCTATATGTTCACTGATAGTCAAGCAAAGAAAGATGTGTGTGTGTGTATCTAGAGAGAGAGATATGTTGAACTGAATGGACAGAAGTGGAATCCAATGATTTTAAAGTTAATTAATTAACTTCGCATTATATATAATTTATAAACCTAAATGTGGGACATCACCTTATAACGTTTGTGGGGGGATATACCCACTGCTAATAACTCTCAACTTTGTGTGTGTAATCGTGTTTTCGTGCTATATATTCTAGTATGTTATGATGTATATTTACGTATCGTATGTGTGTATAAACATACGTATAATTCTAATTATCTCATGTGTGTGTGTGTCACCAGCTTTAGTCTTCACTAAAAAAAAGTATAACTTCATGTAATCTCAGTGGATCAAACAATAAAAAAGCAACATAGATTACTATATACACAGAAAGAAGAGTTATATATATATTACTCCCCATATCCTTAATATATGATCAAATTGGACAATTAATTTTGATATTAAATATAAAACATATTTTTTATATTTATCAATTTTTTTCTAAATTATCCCTATTAATACTCTCTCAATAATAATCAAATAAGAGAAAGAGGGAGGGAGTTAAAGTGATGATTAGGTTATTTTGGAAAAAATATGATATATTAACTAGTTTATTTAATATAATTAAATTAATTAAATAGATGATATATTAAGGAGTAGAAGAGTATATAAGTATGTACAAAACAAATATCAGCATGTATGTATATCTAAAATGCCAAAGCTAGGATACCAAATGCATCATACAAACTATATTATATAAATGTTATTTAGGTCCCTATATATATAATTGAAAGCTGTGCAGCTGAAAGTGACTGATCATATATATAAAATTAAAGATGGATACAACAGTAATAGAAGGACTTACCCAATATATATAAATATAAAGTCAAATTCTTTGTCATTCACTCGTAAATTCCATTCAAAATAACAAATACAGTACGGCTCCTTGACCCTTAAAAGTTACCATTACGTACGTAGCCAGCTGAATTGATAACCTCATTTAATAATGCCCAAATGAAGAAGGCCTGCCACAGCTGATTCAGGACTCATATTATAGCTATGGAAGTCCCTGAAATTAATCATCAATAATCAGCAAAATGAGATCCTACATAAGATAATATTCTTTCTTTTTCTTTTTTGCCAACACATAAGATAATATTCTAGTGGACTAATTGTAGTGCTAAATTTAATATTGAAGTAAAAGTGAATTAAATTTATAATATAGTTCAATTAATTCTAAAGCCACAATATAGGTACCAGCCAACCATAGTAATTTTTTAAAAAACTAGAGGAATAAGTATTAACAGTATGAAGTTATAAGCGAAATTGAACTTATGGTTTTTCATTTATAACTAGGTTACAATAGTCATTGAAACCAAAGTAATTTGTAATATGAAAGATGAAGAACTATATGGGTTTATTCTCCTTTAACAAAAGAAATGTAGGGAAAAGAAGAATACATAGTAATAAGAAAGATGAGGGTCATGATCGATGCTTTATTAGCACACTGTTTGGAAAAAGTGGGAAGAGACAGTGTAATTCATGTACGGAAGTCAAATGTACATATATCAGCACCAAGGAGGAAGAAGAGACATTCTTATATAATGAGCATTCAGCATAATTAGGAAAGGAATCGGAAGAGACAGAAGAGAAAAACACAAATTTATATTAGAACCAGACAAAGTTTTGATTAATTGGCAACAAGCTAAAGCTAGAATACGCCAAAGAAAACAAAACATAATCTGATTTCAGGTTTTCCCCTCATCTGATAACCATTATCTAATTTGTGAAAGACAATATGATATATAGTATAATAGTTAGTTACTATTTTATATGTTCACTGAAGATCATAATGATTACGAAAATTGTCAGAATCCATGTTGCATGAAAAGGGACTTAATATAAAAGGGATGATCTAAATTCCCTTCTATGGTAGTACACAAGACATGTTAAAAATTGATTATTATTGTTGTTATACACATACGATTTAGAGTTTGAAGTCCATTGGCTTAGGGTTTACTGCGATATAGAAAGAAGAATATTGCACTATAAATGGACCTACTTCAAAACGAAACTTTCCCATAGATAGTTTGATGAAAATTTACTTTTTCTAGCAATTAATCTTTGGTTTAGAAGAATCAATCACTGACATTAATCAAACATAAATATAATAAAATTAAAATAAAAAATCGTCCATATCAGTATAATGAAAGAAAAATTACCTTACCTCCTCGATCCGCAGAGAAGCCAAAGAGCAACGCTGAAACTTAAAAATCGTTTACAATTTGGGTTGGTGAAAACAAAATCCTTTTTGACCAATCTCAAGAGGCATTGAATTAATTATAGGTAAGCATTCAAATAAGCTTATAAATCGTTGAATCTGATGGTGATGAAAATGGGACAAATCTAATAATGGAAAGCTAGCTAGCTATAGATCACACAGTAATATAACAATTAAGAAAGAAAATTAATTACCATATATATATATGCTAGCTTTCTCAAATTTTTCACTGCAGAGGCAAGTTATTGTTTGAGGTCTCGCCGTTAAACTGTGGCTTCATCAAGAGAGGCCTCTTCTTCTTCTTCTTCTTATAAGGGATACCTCTGGCCTTAGCCTGAGAATCCCTCACCTCACGAAGGTAAACTCTTATGGCTGCACTAGTAAAGGGGTTGGTCTCCGGCAAGCCTCCGTTTTCCTCGAAGGCAGCTCTGAGCCGGCCGATGAGGGCGTCGAGGCTGCCCCAGGCTTGTCTGAGAGGGCAAGTGCAGGGACCAGGAGGTTCGGATTGTCCGAAGAAGAGACAACCTTGGATGTGAATCTTGGTCTTGCCGAACTGGTCAAGGTAGCGAAGGAAATCGAGAACATGGTTGAAATTGCACTGTGATAGAGCCACGGGAGGCCTCTGGTTCCGAAGGTACTGTCCAAAAGTGTTCCAATCTCTTCTCTTTTGAGATTCGTAACGACTCAGAGGAGGCTGAGACGACGGAGCTGGTGGCTGAGGAAGATTACGATGATGATCGGAAGGAGCATAAGCAGAAGAGGATCTTGATGACGATGATGATCCTGGTACTATGTCTTTTCCTTTGGTGGAGGAAGACATGGTTTACTTTCTTTGTTTCTGCTGTTAGCGAGGAGAAATCATTTTCTACTGCTTTTTTTCCTCAAGTAACAAACAAAAGGAAGGCCTAGTCTTCTAACTTTCTTTTTGAGTGTGAATGAGGGATGATAGAAAAGGAGACACTGTAATACAAGTGGGAGAAAAATGGAGAATTACCATTGCCTTATGGGGAAATTAAATTTGTAAATATATTTTTTTTAAGAAAATTGATCATAATTTAAAACTCCGCAGCCTATATTTCATAGGTGGTCTCTGACCTAGAAAAAGAATCTGTTGAATTTCTCAATAGCCAGCCCTAGCTACTAAATGAAATATAATAAGATATATTGTTGTTGTATTTTATCTTCAAAAAAAATGAGTGTAATAAATGCTCTTCCTTAAAAATTTCGTAAGGTCATATATATTCTCTTAATTTTTCAGGAAAAATAATATTTTGATTCTCAAAAGTTTTGTATTTTCCTATTATATTTATAAAAAAAAAGTAATAATACATATACACACACATAATTTAAATTTATTAAAACTTTTGGATCGTAGGGGATTGACATTTAATTTACGTGTCTGTATAAGTATTGCTTGACTTAAGAGTTATGATGAAACTTTGTAGAAAAAATTTGTATTCAACATTGTGGACTCATGCTTTTATACAAAGTAAACAATTGCAAAATTCATAAATTATAAAATCATATGATTTTTTATATATTTGATATTATTATTTATTACATAAATCATATATAAAAATATATTATATAAAAACTATAAAAAAAATCGTATTTCAATGTATCATTCATTATCGTATATCTACCTTAAACGAGTTTTGTGAAGTTATTTCATCTGTAAGTTAAAATCTAAGAGTTTTTTCTTTAATTTTAGATATTTGTTACAATTATTTTTTTTTAAAAAATATTTCTTAATCTTTTTTATATCTCTGGATCAACAAGTCGAGATGTACCATGTTTATTTTTTCAAAAAAATAGATATGCTTCTTGTAATAATTAGCTAAAAAGTTAATTCTGTGTTTGTTTTTGTCTTATTTTATTTAGAACATCCCAAATCAAAGGTGGTAGTGAGATATATAGGACAAAGTGTGGGACCAATTAAATGCTTTAGCCTCTCTAGCCTCTCCTTTTCTTCATTGCCCACATTATTTCTTGCTTTAACGGTACTACATTTCCATTAACCATTCTCACTTTATTATTTTTCCTCCTTTATATATTTCTTTAGTATTGTGTTTCTTTCACCATAGCAATTATATATTGGCTAACTCTGCGTAATGTTATATTACCTGATGACTATTTTTAAAACAGTCAAGGGCATGTTTGGGAGGTAATGGTAAATTAATATTGAAAAAAAAAACGTGGGTATTTAATAACTTGAATAATATTTCAGGTGTCTTTGTCAATCAAAATAATTAATCAATGTATGTACATAATTTATCTTGTAGCTAATTATTTTATACATTTATCTAATATCTAATATTACCATAAACATTGCATAGTTCAAAGGAAAGCCGGGGAAAGGTCCCCTCTAAAAATTTTATTGGTAAAAACTAAAAACAATCTAAATTAAAGTACTGGTACTTTACATATACAATATTTACAGAGTACTGATATTATGTGTACATCAAAATTTATCATATCATTCTTATTAATAAAATTTCTAATAGAGGACTTTTTTTTTCAAATTTTCCTAGTTTAAAAGAATTTATTAAAAAAAATAAGTCACAAAAATCGATTCTGATAATTATAAATTAGACATTTCAGTTTTGTATGTTCCCATTGATTTGCAACTGAGACTTTTATATTTTCAACTATTTGAGCCAATGATTCAGCAAAGACTTGGTTCAAGATTAATTCAATGGTTGGACCCTGGCCAAACCAGTTTTAATTAAATTAATATAATTTAAAAAATTATATATGAAAAAAAATACCTTAGACAATATTTATCCATACAGGCCTTTTTAAATTTGGTGCTTTTATCGCGAACATCTTTTGTTGATTAATGGAAGTGGACCTAAATCAAGCAGACTAAGGGGGAAAACAGAAACGAATACAAAAAGTAGAAAAAAATTGCATATTGTTTTTTGGTAAGAATAAACTTTAGTTTAGAAAAAAGAAAATAGTCTTAATTAGAAATATGTTTTGGTTTAGAGTTTAGGGTGAACTATGTTCAAATTACACCTTATTAAAAAAATATTTTAGTTGTAAAGTCTCAATCTAGATTAATCGGTTGTTAAGATTCAGAGGAAAAAATTAGAAATATGTTAGGATTTAGTTATCCAATATCTGTTCTCCATGTTTAATTTCAAATATATACCATTATGATTAGACTTTTTTTTTGGTTAGTAACATAACCATTAGAAGATATTGAATAACTAAGATGAATATTGAGAGTATTAATTTGGTTAAAACACAGGAATATACTTCCACTGGCGTCATACATAGTCACATCTCCCCCTTTTGCCTTTAATTATCAATCCTCATATAATTTTACATTCTCATAAAAGATTAAACCATAATATATTACCACTTAAAATTGAAATTTTCTAACCACAGTAATTCGAAGTTTTTCAACATATATAAGCAATATAGACTTTTTATAACAAAAATTATGCTATGCTTTTGCCCATTGATTTGAAAAATATATAGCCTCAAGGCAACACTAGCTTTTCTTGCAAATATATACAATATTTGGTCTTAATTATAAGTGTTAGTTAATTTTTTTGATAGATATAGAAAATTAAATAAATCAGTTAATCGTAACTAATATAAGAGTTAATTGATTAATTTAGATAAATTAAAATGTATATAATATAAATTCATCCTTATATGTTATATTTAGTTATAAATAACTGATTTATTTAGTTTCATCAATATCCTAAAAAATTAAGTAACTCTTATAATTAGGATCAGAGTGAGTACATCTTTTACTTAAGAATGTACTAATTAATATATCAATATAAAATTTAAAAGCAAATTGCAATATTCATATATATAAGCCATGATATATACTCTTTTTTAACTATTAACTAGTATTTGATATATTTTTTAATCTTATTATCATATATTTAAACATTCAATTTATTTAATTTTAGAGTTTGTGATTGTATTTTTTAGCACAACTATCCTCTCTGGAACTCAAAGTATTAGATCCAGATAGATCTAGTCCAGTCGTACACTCTCATGATAGTATATCTAATTTCTATATGTAAAGAAACGTGTGTCGTCTACCGAAACAATGCCATGTGTGGTCAAGAAATTTGAGTAAATAATATTCGTTCAAACGAAAAGGGAAATTAAGTTTAAGAAATCCATGAGCCCTAAAGCTAATTTAAGGTAAGCTTATTTCTTAATTTTATTAAACTAAAAACAAACAGACACACACACACCTGAAGGGCCCAAAAAACAGGAAGAAACCTTAATCAAAGTGAATTTTTTTAATTCCAATCAATATAATGACCCCTACAGCTAAAGATCGACGACTAATTAATTACTAGACCCCGGACATGAATAAATATATATTATTAAAATCGTCAATGAAAAATATATAATCATTATTTAATAAAAGTTTAGTGAAAGTTACGATATCCTAATAATGTCCACTAGCTAGCTAGAGCTAACCACTGCCTAGGACAAATACAATATTATCTAAAATAATATCCCTTTCACATGCTTATTATGAATGATTTTGTTTGTGCCATTTTCCTAATTAGTATGATAACATCTGCAATCATGAGTGTCACCCAAATTTCAAATTTCCCTAAATACAAAAATAAAACAATTAAATATGTGAGGAAAGGAAATCCTATTGTTGAATGGCACGGCATCTTAGTTTCGTTATAAGTGCATGTTTAAAAAATATTAAACTTAGATTTGACTCAAAATTTATATTTGAAAAAAATTTAAAATAAATACTCATATTTATTCAAACAAGCTTTTGGATTAAATTATAATTTTAAACTAAAGTTTCAGATAAATTGGTCAGAGTAGTTTATGGAACAGTAAATCACTTATAAACTAACTAATTACTATATTACCCCTATTTTTTCTTATACTATCTCTCATCTCTCTTACTTTTTTTATACTATCTCTCCCCTCTCCAATTTTTTCTTATAGTATCTCTCCTCTCTCTAACTTTTTCTTACACAATCTCTCATATCTTATCTCTCATCATTTAATACTTATACTATTTTTTGTAATTTATCAATAATAAAAGTACTTCTGAAAATAACTATCCAAACACTTATTTATTCAAAACCACTTTTTTTTTCATAAACTCTTTTTTAAAAGCCATTTTTTATAAGTTGCTCAAAAATCTTTTTTTTATAAACCATTTTTTAAACTCTTATCTAAATAAGCCCTAAGTCATAGGTCACAGCTTGCTTCCGTTTATAACTTTCAAGCTACTATTATTTGCATCTTATCAATAACTATTGTTATTAATACTTCCGCTTAAGTAACTTATATACTTTAGGTGCTTGTTTATAATCAAATCAATACGTTCTAATTTTTATATATTATTTATTCTATAGCAAATTCTTGTTATTAATATTATTAATTTCTTAAAATCCACTTGTTTTGATTTGATTGGACAAAATTATATTAAGTATATAAGATTAAGTAGATAATATAAGTCTTCCCCATTCAAAATTCACTTGTTTTTCAGTAAAATAATTAAAATTCATTTATTTTTATTTTATTTAAAAAAATATCTTAAGTGTGTGTGTGTATAAGTCTAAATACCTAATTTTTTCTTAGTTAGTCATGATATGAAAATATGCTAAAATCAAATGGAATTTTGATTGCACAAAAATATCGGATGATAGCTGATAGTACCCTACCTATGTTCAAGCCGCTTATTTTTCTATATAATTTATTCCCCAAAAACACATTGGTCGATAATTTATATAGTAATATTTTAGAGTAAAAAAATGTCATACTTTATTTTTTTTTTCTGGTGAGCTAAAAAAATATATTGCAGTACTATTTAGACTACTATAAAAAGAGAATAATAAAAATAAAGTATTGAAAACGAGCATCCCATGCACCACGAATTCGCATACCATGTTTTACATGTTGGTTGAAATATTTGGTAAATTTGACTTTGATTGAAAAAATAGTTTTTCTTAAATAAAATAGCTTTTCAAGTGAGTAATTTGTGATAGTTAAACGTACGAGTTTTAAAAAACTTGCAAATCTCTTAGTCTAATATATATTAGGCCTACAACCAGCCGCTGTGTTAAATAATTAAATTTAACTTATTGAAAAAAGAAAAAAAATCAATTCATATGTATTATCACTACAACAAAATATAAAATTTTGATTTGACAAAAAAATAGACAAAATTTAATAGTATATTAAAAAAATCCATCACAAAAATTTTACAATGGCGGAAAATAGTCTAGCAATTTGTCACAAATGAGAAACCATTTTTTCTACTATTTTTATTAGTTTCCTAACAACTAAAATGAAGCCGAGTATTTTAATTAATTTGTATGTAAAACGTGTTTAGCTATTACTAAATATAAATAATCAGACAGTTGTAAAGTTATTGTTTTATTACTGTGTATCAACTGTTTGATTTTTTTTTTGTTTGGGCTCAAATAATTGAGATATTAAATAATATATATACTTTTGTAGAACCAACATGTTTTTGGACTTATTCTACCACTGATATGGAATAATATACTTTAAATTTAAGAGAGATTTTATTTTTTACTAAATAATTTAGCTAAAGATTCCAGGATTGCATTATTCTTACCCGACCTTGTACTACTTACTATTGTTTTCTCCTTTATAAGCAAAAGCAATTTTAAATTTTCTGTGCTTACCCTCAAAACAAGCAAATTAATTACTTATTTGTAGCCGATGAAGATTGGTTTAGTTAGTAATTAAAACACTAAAAATGCAACTCATATAAAAGCAACATGGGTTTGTATATCCAGCTATCAATGTACATGATAATATCTTGTGGGTGAATATTTATAAACACTCTTTAAACTTTAAAGCAGTATTCTCCCTAGTAAGTATGGATTCCAACTCATGTAAATTTTTTTCACAAAAAAGAAATTACTTAATTGCATGAATTTATATCTTTGAAGTTGAACAATGTTTTTTAACTTTATAATTAAAGGGTTAAGGGGCAAATTTACTTTAAAGGTTTTAACTTATGGACAATATTGACCCAAAATATTTTTAGCTCAAAATTGCCCAAAAAAATATTAAATAGAGTAATGTTACCCATACCGTTAAAATACTAATGGTCAATGTAAGTTTTTAAAGAGTAAGGGCAATATTAATATGTTTTTAAACTTTCTGTGTAATATTAAACTCAAAAAAAAAAAAAATTGGGACAAATTTGCATATTAACCCTTTATTAAATGTCAACGAGTGAGCTATTATCCATCAATCACATGAGGAAGATAATGCATTCAAATCTTCGTTAACTTGTGTGTGTGTGTGTGTGTGTGTGTATGATATAAAAATTCTAACAAGCCGAATATGTCACTCATTTTTATACTGTTGTGTTGTAATGTAAGGAATCCCAAATTAAGTAATAACACACTGCTCTACACTCCTCTCAAATAGGAATCAATAAATCAATCAATGCCCTCATTATTATGTCTGCCAACATGAAATTCCTCTTAATTAGCTTGAACATGCTGAGCTGTAATAAATCCTTTTCCAAATCACCATCTATTTTTATATGCATTACATTTGCAAATTCATACTAAAGGTGATCGGTCTAGCGGTGAACCATTTGGAATACAAAGTGAAATAACTGAAGTTTAAATCCTACCTTGTTAAAAAAGACTCTTAGGTAGAGGCATCTAAATCACAATCTGGATTAATCAATTATTCTAATACCTAGTAATATGATATGGAAAATGGAAAAAGGGGGTTATTAAAAAAATTTGCATATCCATAGGTTCTAACCCTAGCTAGCTACAATTCCCAAATCTCAAGGGGGCTTGTTTGGTAACTAAAAGAAGATGTTGAGGGAAAAGAATGGAATGAAATCTTGCAACATGAAATTACATTTGGTATGCTATGGAAAGAAAGGTTTCTTGTATGAACTTTCAAGCTTGTGATTTTAGGTGGATGATTTCCTTTCTGTCATACTTAACATTTGAAGAATGGTTATAACACTCTGCTCTCCATATACAAAGTTACGGATACCTTTCAACATAATATTTATGAACATTTTGTACTTTTTAATGATCAAGAAAAAATAGAAAAGGACAGATTTGAACCATGAAAGAAGATCTTGAAGTGCTTATCATATCCGTTCTCTATTGATTGTGTCTCTTTCCATGCTAACAAGATAAAGTCCTGATTCTTCTGCTTTGATCATGTTTTATCTCCTCCTTTCCAAGGAAAAGCAAGAAGAAAACCATTGATGATACTTCTCTGGTCCTAGATGTAGAAGTAATTGAAAGCTAATTTTAGTCATAAATATACTATTTCAATTTATTTTGTATCATATATTTATTATTTTCCCTCAAATGACTCATATTCACACTACCTCAATAATAATAGCAATCAAATTTAAATAGTTATAAAATATTTGTTACACATTGATATTTTAAGGAATTTTATTTATTATAATTAACTAATTTATTCAATAAGAGGAATATTAAATTTTCAGACATACTCATTGTATAAAATAATGTCTTTGTGAGAAGATATAATTAATTAATCGGCCAGAAAGCCATAATAGAGAGAAAAAATAGTGATTACTTTGTTGGATTTTTCCCCCTGATTGATTGTTCGATCAATTCATATGAGCATGCATGTTCTACAAAATGCATTAGAATATAAGCAAAGAATTAATTATCAAAGTCATGACCCTATATAGATCTCGGCCAATCTTGGTTTGATAGATTATTCCATCTTATTAAATGGACAGTCAAAAGGGTTCAATTTACTGAAGGGTAATTCAGATTTACCCTTATATATGTGCCCCATTTCCATAAGAGATATATAGTGCGATGGACCAAACAAGAATATTTTATTTATGATGTAGCAAAAGTTTTACCCAACAACATCATCAATGGGTTTTTCGATCTAAGACAAGGTATCAATCAAATTATATTGTTTAAAATTCAGCAATAATGGTGGTCAAACAGGATAACAATTCATTAATTAATTAGTGGGGGGAAAATAAAGGATCACTTGAGGCTAACCTAATAAGCAATGTTTGGTACGTTTAAATAGAATCGATATTTGTAATTATTTGCATACTTTTTTTCATTATTATTTAATAATATTTATTTTTCAATTATTTTAGATTAAGAATATCATAAACATTTATATTTATAAAATTACTTTTCATTTCTTTTTCATTTTGTTAAAGTGGGATGTACTCTAAAAGCCTTTTTTAGAAAACCAATATAATCTCTAATGCCCTTATATATGACAACTCCACTCCACAACTCTTCACTCGGCTTCTTCCCCAGTAATCCCCCATGAGCAGCCCTCTATGTGAATATTAGGATATCAATGATCAATGAATGAAAGTATCAGTATTATGAGTGCAAATATAAAAGGAGAGCGTAATCTCAAAAAGACTAATTTAAATTTATGAATTGCCTTTGCTTGTGAGATTCTCTTATTGGGACTTATAACACAATGTGACTAATCTAGCCTTTTTCTAAGAAGGAAGTCAAAGATGCCATATTATTCTCTATTGCATCTGAGAAAAATTGGGACCAGATGGCTATAATAGCAAGTTTCTTAAGGCAAAACTTGGGACATTATCGAATCTATCTATTTAATCATCTATATGATTTAATGGACATATATTTTTTTCCCGATAATCTAATGTACATGTAGTTATTATCATTACTTAAATGCTTTTAAAACATTATATGCATAATACTTCTTTATAGTAGTACCTACATAAATAATATATTTAGCTTCATGTCACAATTAGTAATCTTACACCGTTAAAATAAATGGGTACTGGCGTATAGAGAGTTCTAGACATATAGAAATTATGCAAACATCACATTAGGAGTGCAAGACTTCATAAATACCACTCCCCATACTACATGATTTGAAGCTAGAATCCATAAATTTTTTTATATGAAATAAGATAACTAAAATCATAGAATATCGTAAATAGAAAAGAAATCAGGGTCTTTTCTGATAGAGTAGATCGGTTAGAAAACCCTCTAGAGCTTCTTATGATATGATATGTCGCTTACTCAGTCTGCCACCTAATCACAACCTCCCACATTAAGGTTATAATTGACTAAATGTAATGAGTAAAACCCTAAACTGAAATGGGTCTAAATTGACTAATGGCTGGGCCCCACTCAATATATTTTAATTAGATATCCAAAACAATTAATATAATATAATATTACTTAAAATATCTAACAGAGAGTTATTACCATAGGAATGACCCAAACCCGGCGATCAGAACCGATATATGACTTGAAAATAAAGGAAGAGCGTTAGAAAATAGAAAGCATATTCCATTATCCACCATCTCACAATAGTAACGTCTCAAAAACAGAGAAACACTGTGGAATAATAGTACCAAAGGTCAAATTAATTATGTAATATGAGATTCCAATTTCGTTTTTATTGTGTCAACTTTCTATATAAAGATACCCCACTTCGGATCTCATACTAATTAATCTCTCCTCTCTCTCTCTCTTTCTATTTCCAATCGTCTTCTTCCTCTCCCATCTAATCAAAACCAGCATTATTAATCCACAGCTCCTTTTCATTCATTGGTTTTTTAATTACTGATCTATCTATTCAATTCAATCAATAATATGGGGCCTTGCAAAATTCCTTCTTTTTGAAGCATGGATCAATATTAGAGGAGTTTAAGGTATTGATGATACAATATTAAAAATAAGATTTGCAAGTACTGTGAGAAAAACCGATCGTGCCGGATTAATAATGGCCAGTCGACCATTAGAGAAGATGAAATCCATTGATGTACAGCTTCGACAACTGTTTCCAGCAAAAGTGAGTGAAGATGATAAACTCGTTGAGTACGATGCTTTACTCTTGGATAAATTCCTCCATATCCTCGATGGTTTACATGGCCAACGTCTCACCCGAGCGGTAAGTGAAATACAGAAGAGTGAAACATGATAATTATATATATATATATGGAATTCATGTCTCATCTTTATATTCATCCACTCTTTTTATTTCTCTCTCTAGATACACCATTAACATTATTTGCTTTATTAAATGTAGAGGATCACAGACTAATTTTAATTTCCATATGAGCAAGATTTTTTTTTCAAACATGCCGTGGCAATATAATTCGTTTCAGTACGTGATTTTCAAATTTTCGAGAGAAAAAACTTAATTCAAGAATAGTATGTAACAACTTCATAGGAATTAAGTCATTTAGAGAGATCAATTTAGATTAGCATATTTTGGTAGTCATTATATGTCTTTTTGGCTATTTGAAATCTAATCTGATAAATGTCATGATTGAGCATGTTTAATTTGGCATTGTTTTTTAGGGTAAAAAGTCACATTTACAAGCTAAAAAGCCAATTAACTTCCAAAATGATGTTTGGATAAATGTTTTGTCTAAAAGACACTTAAAATTGAAGCTATTTTTTTTTTTATTTTCCACTTTTCTTTACATATAAACTTTTTAAAACAGACTTTTTAAGATATCATCCTACCAAACTTTTATCAAATTAATTTTTTTATATATAAAAACTTATATAAATATAAATAATATTACACTAATGAATTTTTACTCTAATTTTAGTTTACAAAGGTTAGATAGATAAAAAAAATACATTTTAATTTGTAAATGTTAATCCAATCCTAAAGTCTTAAAAGGGTGTGATATACAGTGTTCTGATCAACATATGAAATTTACTGTATGATGTTAGTTCAAATCCCTCCTACCAATAATCCAAATATCTTCCAAACACAAGACGAGAGAATCCATTTCTCACTTTTGAAAGAACTTTCAGCAGAAGACTAATAAGTATGTTTGGTAACAGGTGCAAGAAGCATACGAGCTTTCGGCGGAGTACGAAGGAAACCAGGAAGCACAGAAACTGGAGGAGCTGGGAAAATTGATGACAAGTTTGGACGCCGGCGACTCCATTGTGGTGGCCAAGTCATTCTCCAACATGCTTAATTTGGCCAACTTGGCGGAGGAGGTTCAGATCGCTCACCGGAGAAGAAACAAGCTCAAGAAGGGAAATTTCTCCGACGAGAACAACGCCACCACCGAATCTAACATCGAAGAGACTTTCCGGAAACTCGTGAAAGAAATGAACAAGTCGCCGGAAGAAATATTTCAGGAGCTCAAGAATCAGACTTTGGATCTCGTACTCACAGCTCATCCAACTCAATCTGTTCGTAGATCTTTGCTTCAGAAATACGCAAGGTTTGTCAATTCCCATCATTCCAATTTCTTCTTCAAATACTATTTGCGCGTACATAAATAAGTTTCATGGGTAAATAATGTAATTTTTTTAATTTTATATTATATATACATATGATTTCAGCATAATTTTTTACATGATAAATGTTCTGCAGAAGAGAAGAATTCTATCTAGGGCGCGCATGTCCTATAGATGTAGACATGCGCTGCATCATTTAAATTTAATTTGGATGGTTTAAAAAATTCTTTTTAATAAGTTTTTAGCACTTTCATTTTAAATTAATTAACGAAAAATATAAAATAATATTTAATATTATATGTATGAACTTATAAAAAATATTTAATCAAAAAATACCAAAAAAAATAAAATAAAATTTGGATTGTCCAAATCTCATTTAGTTCTAGATTGTTAAGATGAGATTACATGATGCACATGAGATTAGATCATTTTTTTATAACAATCTATGTAAACATGCGCATATAACCATGTCAATGTTAGGCTCAAACTCAGAAGTTCTACAATATGAGACAGAAATGTTTGTCACTGGGGCAGCTGTTCATTGGCGTGAGACTAGATAAATTTAAACAAGCGTAGAAGTTATAAAATGTGTACATAATTTATTTTCTATATTTTAACTTATTATCTCTTTCCTATAGACACACACAGATCCAAATTCTATTTTGACATATATATATATATATATGCTGCTTGTTGATCCATTTATTGGTTTGGGAAAATTGATGCACATTTATGAAAGCTAATTAATTAAGCATTCATGTGGGTGTCTTGGTTTGCAGGATAAGGAATTGTTTAACTCAATTTTACGCCTCAGATAATCCTGATGAAAAGCAGGAGCTTGGTGAGGCCTTAATGAGGGAGGTAATTAGTTTTTTTGTTTCAACTTATATTTCCGCTAAAGGGGGAGTTAGGTCTAATAAAAGTTGAATCCATGACAAATCAAAATTCAAATCTTATTAGAAAATATGCCTTTATATCTAGATTTACTATATATATTCACTTATATAAATGTTGTTGATGTTATGGGGTGTAGATTCAAGCTGCGTTTAGGACAGATGAAATAAGGAGGACGCCACCAACACCACAAGATGAGATGAGAGCAGGAATGAGCTACTTTTATGAGACAATATGGACGGGCGTTCCTAGTTTTCTTCGAAGAGTTGATACTGCTTTGAACAACATTGGCATTGACCAGCGTGTTCCTTATGATGCTCCTCTCATTCAGTTCTCTTCCTGGATGGGTGGTGATCGTGATGGTAATCCCAGGGTCACTCCTGAAGTCACCAGGGACGTCTGCTTATTGGCCAGAATGATGGCCGCAAATCTCTATTATTCCCAAATCGAGGATCTCATGTTCGAGGTACGTAGTATTAGATTATACTAATAAGAGCCTTAAAGATAAGTCCTATCCAAGTAACTTAAGCTATTTTGATATAAAGATAAACCAGATATATACCTAATTCACTAAACGGATCATCGTCTAAAGAGACAATCAACCCACTTGGTGAAATTTCTTCTTGTACTGTGTTTTTTTCTGCAGCTCTCAATGTGGCGCTGCAACCAGGAGTTGCGTGCTCGTGCAGATGAAATTCACGGATCTGCCAAGAAGGATGATGTTGCAAAACACTATAAAGGTTAGTTTGCATCACAAAGTCAACACAACTAGTATATCTTTAATATAAAAATTAATTATTTAATTAATTTAAATAAATTAAATTAGATAATTATAACATATATAACATAATCTCTAAAATATTCTATATAACATTAAATTATATATCAGGTTATTAGTTAGATAACTTAATTTGGGAAAAAATGATAAATATAAGAGATAAAATTAATTAATATATTATATTTAAAATTAAAATTAACTATCAATTAAGATAGGAGGAGTAAGATGTATCATTGCAATATGGGCTTTGTCTGGAAATTTTTAATAGAATGAAGTAAGGTTTGTTACTTCACTTTTGTGATACTCATGCACATTTCTTCATAATTATATTCAGAGTTCTGGAAAAGAGTTCCCTTAAACGAACCATATCGTGTAATACTGGGCAACGTAAGAGATAGACTTTACCATACTCGTGAGCGCTCTCGCCATTTGCTAGCTCAAGGTCACTCTGACATTCCAGAGGAATCAGCTTACACCACTGTTCAAGAGGTACACATATATATACACATTATCATCTTTTACCTTCATTTTAACGTGTAGATGCAGCTTCAATATTAGCATAAACTGTAAGACAAACCATATGAAAACAATAATAAGATGAAAATAAAGAATCCTACAATATCATAATAGTAGGGGAAGACTTAAATTTAAATACTTACCTCCATGTTTAGGGGTAGAAATAGGTTAAGCAACCCATAGATCTGTTTAAAAATAGTAGCAGGCTCAGGTTTGTTTCTCTTAATAGGTGACTTGAGCCTATTATGACCTATTTTCAATATGTTTAAAGGCAGCATGTTTTCAATATGTTTAAAGGCCAAGGCTTTATACAAGACTTAGATTAAAAAAAACTTATAACAGGCCATAGGTTAATTTATTATAAGATGGGCCTAGTTTATTAAGGGTAAAACTTGATCTAGCTTAGCTTGTTTTCAACCCTAACCATGCTAGACGATATGAAATAGAAATTCATAAATCTCTCAACCTAAAATAGAATAGGAATAACTAAAACCCCTAAAACGCTGTCAGAAAAAAAAACAGAGAGATGTCTGGGACACTTTTTCAATATTAGCACAACCTTCTTCGATATGTTCATATGTACCATACTCTTTATTATCCGATCTCTCTGATATAAATACTAACAAAAGTTGAACTTTTTATCTATTTTGCAGTTCATGCAACCTCTGGAACTCTGTTACAGATCACTATGTGATTGTGGTGATAGAGCTATAGCAGATGGGAGTCTTCTTGATTTCTTGAGGCAAATCACCACCTTTGGATTGTCAATCGTGAGGCTTGATATCAGACAAGAATCTGATCGTCACAACGATGTTATGGACGCCATTACAAAACACCTCGATGTCGGATCCTACCATGAATGGTGCGAAGAAAAGAGACAAGAATGGCTTCTCTCAGAATTGAGTAGCAAGCGTCCATTGTTCGGACCAGATCTTCCTCAAACCGAAGAAGTTAAGGATGTTCTCGACACATTCCATGTCCTCGCAGAGCTACCTCCCGGAAGCTTCGGCGCTTACATCATATCGATGGCCACTGCGCCGTCCGACGTCCTCTCGGTGGAGCTTCTTCAGAAAGAATGCCATGTGAAGTATCCATTAAGAGTTGTCCCGTTGTTTGAAAGGCTTGCAGATTTACAAGCTGCTCCAGCTTCTCTATCTCGCTTGTTCTCGTTAGACTGGTACAGAAACAGAATCAACGGGAAGCAAGAAGTCATGATCGGATACTCAGATTCCGGCAAAGATGCAGGAAGGTTCACGGCGGCGTGGCAGCTATACAAGGCTCAAGAAGAACTTATAAAGGTGGCGAAACAATATGGTATCAAGCTGACTATGTTCCATGGCCGTGGCGGCACCGTCGGAAGAGGTGGAGGGCCGACTCATCTGGCTATATTGTCTCAGCCGCCGGACACGATTCATGGGTCGCTTCGAGTGACGGTGCAGGGAGAAGTAATAGAGCAATCGTTCGGAGAGCAGCATTTGTGCTTCAGAACGCTTCAGCGTTACACAGCTGCTACTTTAGAACATGGGATGCGTCCTCCGATTTCCCCTAAACCAGAATGGCGAGCTCTCATGAATGAAATGGCCGCCATTGCTACTGACGAATACCGTTCTATTGTCTTCAAGGAACCACGTTTTGTTGAGTATTTTCGCCTGGTAAGCCCACCGTATGTCAAACCTCTCTTCTTTATATGTATAAGAGCAATATAGGACAATTTATGAAGCCCTATAGTAGTCTATCCCATCCTTTTGAGTCAAGATTTATTAATTTTTCATAAATTTTCACTTTAGGTTGTTTTAATCTTTTTTAACTCTTTTAAGACTCAAAAAATATATGTCTTGAAAAATTCCTTACTATTTTTCATCATTTATGAAAATCTTTTGAAATTTGGGGCATATTTTTTAAAATTACCTTTTTTTTTAGTATGAAACTTCTCAAAATTATGTTTTCAACCCAACGCAGGTCTAACATCAAAACTTATCTAATTTGGATTTTTAGTATTTCATTTGGCCCATAACTAACTCGAATTCTCATGTTTGACCGGTACTCTAGAAGCCGGACATGACACCTTACAAATTGTTTTAGGACATAGTTAGTTACTGTTATAAACTAATATTTTGGAATGAGTTATGCATTTAGATTTATATTCATAACATTGATACTTTTATTGAGAAACCAATATTTATGGAGAGAGCTATCTACCGATAATTTTGCCCGCCGCACTTGATAGACTAACTTGGGATGATTTGTCTCTTTAAATTTGTGCTCGTAATAATTATATTCTTTTTTTATTATTATTTGATAAAATTGCAGGCTACACCAGAGTTGGAGTATGGAAGAATGAACATAGGAAGCAGGCCTGCAAAGAGAAAGCCAAGTGGGGGGATAGAATCACTGAGGGCAATTCCATGGATCTTTGCATGGACGCAGACAAGGTTTCATCTACCAGTGTGGTTGGGCTTTGGGGAAGCTTTCAAGCAGGTGATTGGAAAAGACATAAGGAATCTGAAGATGCTGCAAGACATGTATAATCAATGGCCTTTCTTCAGAGTCACCATTGATTTGGTTGAAATGGTGTTCGCCAAAGGAGACCCTGGCATTGCTGCTCTCTATGATAAGCTCCTTGTCTCTCCTGAGCTCTGGCCTTTTGGTGACCAGTTGAGGGCCAAGTATGAAGAAACCAGGAAACTCCTCCTTCAGGTATTATTCTAATTCAACCATTAATTGAGTCATATTATGCATTAATATAATTTTATTCCTCCTCTTAAGAGAGCTAGATGATTAATTTATAGATATTAAAAAAAGAGATTTTTTTTTAAATCTCCATTGAAATATTTATCGTCTAAAGTTCCTTAAAATTTGTCTAAAAATTAGACCATGCAACTACTCTTCTTTAATCTTTAGCTATATGTGTAACATATCTTCAACTTTTGTATAAATAGTTTCTATTTTGAAGACTTTTGCATATAGTATAGTTGAAGATATAAATTATATCTAACTAAAAATGAGTTACATATGTCCTATTTTAGAGATAAAATAAAAGACGCACTTAAGGACTTATATATCTTTAGATAATAAATTTTCTAAATGACAGTTTTCAGCAATTTTTCTTTAAGAAAAATTAGTTTAGTTAGTTATTTATATAAAAAAAAGTGTGCTGATTTTCTTAGAATATCAATTTTAATCACTAGTATTGGAACTACCCTAGGATAAAAATACTTTAATATATACAATTAATATGGGTAGTTTGAGACAAAATTATAAATATGATAAACAAAATATATTAATGTTTTATATTTAGAATAAAAATAAACCCTATAACTTGCTCTTATATGTAACAGTAGAGGAAGTATTATTAATTTACTCATATGTTCCTAAATATAGGATATAATTAGTAAGTTGATCTTAATCCTAAATATAAGAGATATTTATCAAATTTACTAACTCTTTATTAAATTACACCTATTGATATTCATTCAATAATAATCAAATAAAAGAAGAAATGAGAGTTAACGAAGATGATTAAATATACTTTAAAAAAATATGTTATAATAATTAATTTAATTATTTTTTTAATATAATTAAATTAATTAAACATGTCACTGAAAAGTATTATACAAGAAAAAAGTTTCAAGTATTATACTAGAGACGGTGATGATGATATTGTGGTGTGGTGTTATATATATATATATATGTAGGTGGCTGGACACAAGGAAATTCTAGAAGGGGATCCATACTTGAAGCAGAGACTGAGATTGAGAGATTCATACATAACAGCACTAAATGTGTGCCAAGCATACACATTGAAGAGTGTGAGGGATCCAAACTCCACCAAGAAGGAGCGTCCTAAGATCTCTAAAGACTCTGCAGATGATGATCAGGCGAATAAAGCTGCAGATGAGCTGGTCGCACTTAATCCCACAAGTGAATATGCTCCTGGTTTGGAAGATACCCTCATTCTCACCATGAAGGGTATTGCTGCTGGCATGCAAAACACTGGTTAACCTAACTTCTTCAGTTTAATTACTTTCCCTCATCTTCTTCTTCAGAAATGGCAACTTTTTGTTTTTTGTTTTGTTTTTTCTCTCTCTTTCTGATCTTTTTGACGCTGTTGAACTCAGAAGCCAAGTTCCTTTTGGAGCATTGTGGCCCGAAAATGGGCTGTGCAGCTTATACTTGAATATGTTTCTACATAGAAATTAAGTTACTACACACCTTTGGTTTGTGAAAGGAAAAAGGAAATGAAAATAAAAACAAATGATGACTTTTTAAATGGGAAATGTCATGTATGTTTTTAGATGAAAACAGCAAAAAAGAGACGTAGGATTATTTTACAAAGTGAGGTTAGTTCCATGTACCACATAAAATTATTGTACTCTATCAATAAATAAATTTTTAAATATATATTATTAATTAAAAAATTATATTTAATAATTTTATTAAATATTTTTTTAAGTTTTTATTTCTTTTAAAATTAATACTATTTGATCTATCTTATTTTTATTGGTGTTTCCAACCATTTTTTTTAATATATATTTGAATTATTTTAGATAAGGTTTTATTATTTTCTCTTTAGTAAACATTACAGGCCAACTCTTTTTTAAATATGTTCTTGGATGAAAAATTAATAATAAATAAAAATCTTTGTTGTTAAATGATGATATATACATACATATAGAGAGAGAGAGAGAGTTCAATGACCATGACAACAGATACTAGATAGTTCAGCATGATGCTTTGCGGAAATTTTCTTCTAAATAAATTCTGAATAATTTAATGGTTTTGTTTCTGAAACTACTCTTTTCTTAGGAAATTTGAACTAAATAGGTGGGATCTCATTAACTTGAGGAATGAGTTGGAGTATGGAATTGCGATTAATCTAAGAATTACTCTATTTTCTAATGTTTTAAATTTACTATTAGCTTCCAATTAAAAAAAAAGGAAAAATCCAACTGAAAAAAAAGAAAATGAGAATACGGAAGCGGGGCAAAAAACACAAGTTCTGAAATTGCTTTGGAAGGAAGGAAAGAAAAAGAAAACTGCCGAGCAAAGTTCAAATGGAAGAAAATGGTTTCCGCTTATAAGCACCAATAGTAGTAACTGACTGAATCAGCGACAACGCTAAAGAAGAAGAAAGACTTCTGAATTCGGATATCGGTGGAAAGCGCGATGTCTCTTGCTCCGAGGCAGAGACGCCCTCAACCTTCTGATCCGTTGGCGTCGACATCTTCATCTTCGTACACGAAGCTTGATAAACCTAAGAAATCGGAAGGCGGCGAAGAGATTGACAAAGGGTTGGGATGGTTCTTACCCTTTTTTGCTCTGGGAATGCTGAGGTACATGAGTGCCTCCTCCAACATTATCCACGACTGCGATGAGGTCTTCAATTACTGGGAACCCCTTCATTATCTGCTTTACAAATCTGGGTTTCAGACCTGGGAATACAGGCACACTCTCTCTCTCTCTCTCTATATATATATATATATATATATGCTGTCTATAGCGAAGTAAATGGTCAGTTCTCTAGTTGTATTAGAAATTGGAAAGCCAATGTATCATTCTTGAGAATACAAGGGATTGAATAGGCTGGAATTTACATTTTAGTGACATTTTCATGCATGTAGCTAGTTGTTGGAAACAAAAAAAAAAAACTTAAAGGAAAAAAAGGTTACTTATTGAGCCCCAATTTGTAGATTTGACAGGGTCTGTAATTTGCCAATAAAATAGGAAAAAAAATATAAAGTAAAAGAGAATTGGATCAAAATAATGTGTGCTGGTTAATAACTTAGTATAGAATCTTGTTAGCTTCAGTCTTATTTTTACAATCCTATTGATCATTTCTTTATACCTCTTACAGTTCACAGTTTGCTCTTCGGTCGTATTTGTACCTTTTACTTCATGAAATAGTGGGTCGACCAGCTTCCTGGATATTCAGTGAGGAAAAGGTAAGATTCAGGCTGAGCATAATGATTTGCTACAGATTTTGTTCTGCCCATGATTTAAAGAAAGTAATTTGTGCTCCTCCATTTTATATGCCTGTTAACAATGTCTTTATGTATATTATAGGTGAAAGTATTCTATGCTGTAAGACTCTTTCTAGGTCTTCTCTCTGTTACAACGGAAACCGTACTTGTAGTAGCTCTTTCAAGAAAATATGGAAAACGACTTGCTTCATATACACTTGCAATGCTCTGCTTAACCAGTGGCTGTTTCTTTGCTAGCACAAGTGAGGTTTTGGTTACATTATATAAAACTTCAGTGTCTTGTATGCCTTTGTTCTTTCATCATCATGAGAAGCTTTTCTTTGATAATAGCCCCACCTTCAGATATGCATTTTTTTCAGGAACAAAAGATCTGGAAAATGGACAAATCTTGATCTGATTTTTGTATCGAAGAATGATATAAGGTTCCAAAGTCATAATGTTGGCTAGATTTATCTAACATCCATCTTATGTCATTTGTTTGCCATTTTCAGGTTTCTTGCCAAGCTCATTCTCTATGTACACTATCTCCCTTGCATCAGGCTTATTTCTTCTTGATAAACCTGCTGCAGCAGTTGCTGTTTCTGCTACTGGTGTAATACTTGGTTGGCCATTCTCAATCTTGGCTTTCCTTCCGGTGACAATTTCCTCTTTGTTAAGAAAATTCAAGCAAGCATTTATTGCTGGGGCAGTGACCTCAATTATTCTTCTTGTAAGTTGACTTAGTAATTTGGTTGCCATCTAATGATGTAGATATTTTATCTTCATCATATTGTGTTGTTAAGATATGTATGGTTAACATAATGTAATTTTTTCCAGGCATCATCAATACTTATAGACTTCTACTATTATGGGAAATGGACTTCTTCTGTTTTGAATCTGTTGGAATACAATGTTGCTGGAGGTGGTGAAAGTCATTTATATGGGACCGAGGGACCTTCATATTATCTAAGGAATGGATTTAACAATTTCAACTTTGGTTTTGTTCTTGCTATGCTGTTCTTGGGATTTTTGCCAATTGCCAAGAAGAAATATGCACCGGATCTGCTGATAATAGTATCTCCTATATATATTTGGCTGGGGTTTATGTCGTTGCAGCCACATAAAGAAGAAAGGTTTGGCAAGATTTGACATGATCTTGACTGTCTTTACAAATTTATTCACTCAAGGTTATTTGAGACATAAAATTCAAATACGCTAGCATGCACCTGGTACACTGTATAATGAGATTGAAATGGATGTTAATTTTTCTGTTTCACTATTTTTGGCTAATATCACTGAGTCTGTCTTCTAGTTTTGTAATCTTCAATATTACCCTATTCTAGTATAGGATTTGGATGGTTTGATTGTTTCCAAGAACTTGATCTAAGAAGTTCATAAGCATCTCCGAGTCACTGAAAACATTATCTTCTGGATCATTAATACCAGGCTTTTTATTTTATTTGAAATTGACAGAAGTCTGATTCTTTTTCCCAGTATATACCATTAATATGTCTGCACAAGATGGTCATTAAGGAAAGATTAATTTGCCCCTAGATGTCAACTCCTATGAGTATGAGTGCTGCTTAGGGCACCAATCCCTCCCAATTTAATTAACCTTGGTTTTGGAATAGTCATTATTGTTTGGACCTTTCAGATAAAAAATGCTGGATATGATTTTCTCATTTGGTTCTGTTCCTCTAGCTTATGCAATCAGTGGGATATAAAGGCAAATGTAGAATTTATACTTGTGCTGGCAATGATAGTAGATGTTTTTATGTGCAGGTTTCTTTATCCAATATATACGCTTATTTGTGTTGCTGCTTCAGCTGTCATTGAGAGCTTTCCTGATCTCTTCCGTGACAAATATAATCCAGACAGTAATTTTATTTTAGTGAAGGTGGATTGTCATATCCTGATCTTTTCCTCTGAGTTTATCTGACAGCAAAAGCACTCTTGCTAAATCTTCTCGCTTAACATGCAGATAGCCAAAATTCTGAGGCCAGTCATTCTTAGCCTCATATTATGTTTCTCCCATGCCCGTACATTTTCTCTGATTCATGGTTATTCTGCTCCGATGGAGGTTTACAAGATTTTAGAGCATCATGATGATGCAGGAACAGGTGAGGATCAATCTTTTGGTAGATTTGTTTCCTTTGTTTATGCACGCCGGTGTGTGCAGAAGTAAATTTTCTTAGTAGAGTTATGATTAAATTAATTTTCTTTTGTGTCGGATATAAATTTCAAAAGTTTTCTTTATGCGTTTAGAAGAATTTACTTAGAAGAGAACATCTAAACACTCTCAACGACTCTCTGGTCGTCTGATTTAACATGTCTGGAAACTGAATGAGAATGACTTACAAGTTGTGTTCATGATATGAAGTACTATCACCAGCTTTAGTTTTAAAGAATATCTTCAGTTTGCAGAATAATATATACATTTCATGAGCCCATTTCTGGTGCTTGTGGTTGCAAACATGCTTGTTTTGCTCAAATCATATATTTCCTTTGTCACTTTGTTTTTTTTTTTCACTTCTAACTTTGCAAAACTTTGCCATTACCGTCTGGACAAAACTAGATGGTCACTATAAATCAAGAGCTTGTTCGTCGAAATGTTTGTTGAAGGATGGAACTCTGATTTTGGACTCCTTTGGCAACATGCCACACTACTCAAAAGAAATAGATGGAAACCGCTTTCAATGAGCAAATATATCACGTATTATTGAGACCCAAACTTCTGAATCATACATGATTTGTCTCATTATATGCAGGTTCTGTACTCTGTGTTGGAAGTGAATGGCATCGCTTTCCTTCGTCATTTTTTGTCCCTGACTTTGTAGAACAAGTTCAGTGGATTGATGATGGGTTCAGAGGTCTCCTTCCCTTCGCATTTAATTCTACCCTAGGTGGGACTGCAGCAGCACCACCATATTTTAACAATAAGAACATCGCATCCGATGAACAATACGTATGTACACTTTAACTGCATATATGGCATTTGTGCCTTTGTCTTCATTTATGAGAAGGAACCTGACTTCAATTTATATGGCAGCTTCACAACATCAATGTCTGTACCTTTCTCGTTGAGCTGCAGCTAAAGAGACCATACCTGACTCTCGGAAGCGACTTGTCAACATGGGAGGTAAAAGCCATTATTAAAGTTTTTCATATCTTTTAGGAAAAAGTGCATCTCTAATGCATTAACTTCCCACAAGATTTTGTTTTAGCCCCGTAATTTTATAAAGGGTCTTTTTAGCCCTCTGAAATCTTGAGATCAACAAAAAATGCTAACATTAAAATTTTAAATGTTGATAAAACATTCTCAAATACTGACGTATGGAGTTTAATTTTTAGAAATAATAGTGATTGATGCAAAAAATCATTATTTAAGACTAATGGTATTAGGGTTAGAGGACTGGAATGAGACCTTATGCAGAGTTAAAGGACTAGCGATGCAATTTTGCCTGTGTCAAAGCTTCTTTTTTTTTTTTTTCAATTTTGATTGTGTGAGTGTCATATCTGTCTGTGTTTCAGCCTATTGCTGCATTGCCATATCTGGACCGGGAGCTTTCACCAGCCAAGTATAGATCCTTCTTCATCCCTTACATGTGGCAAGACAGGAATGTTTTTGGCATGTATAAGCTACTCAGAAGAATACCCAAATGATTTGGGGACTGAATATACCTTGAAATTTGGTGGATTACAGTTTTGAATTGGTTCTTTTGTAGAATTATTAGCTGTAACTATTCAAATATAAGTAGATGAAAATGGATAGCACTGTACTAGAAAAAAACTAACTTTTGTTTGAGACGGCTAGCTTTTTGGACTTGCCTGATCTGTTAACGAACACTTTAGTTGCATTCTTTGCCTAAATTTCTAACATCCATTTGCTAGTTTAGAGGGCTTAGTATTAAGTAATAATGATAAAATTAATGTCATGTATGATTAGCTCTTATAATAAAAATAAAAAATGTGATTTATTTTAAATTTTATAGTCACATACAAGACACATTGTAGTGATCTTAATTCTTAAGCACAATTTACATGCTTTTGGGTTCTCTTTCAACAAATAATGATAATAAGTTTGTTTGGATAAATTTTTAAAAAAGGGTTTATAAAAAAATGATTTTTAGACAACTTAAAAAAAAATTTATGAAAAAATAATAATTTTAAATAAATGAAGGTTAAGATAATTATTATTAAAATGATTTTTATGATAAATAAATTATTAAAAAAATATTGCATAAAAGTGTGTTCACTTGTCAGATTTCATACATCTCAGATTCCTTTTCCTTGCACTGTTTGTCAACCTGCATTTCTTTCCCTCTTTTTTGCTTATGAAAAAAAAATTATATGTCCCATCTCTGGTTTTTTCTTATCTTTCTTTTTTTTTTGCACTGGTCATCATCCCTCTTCTTGGCTCGTTAATTTTAGACCCGACGATGACGAACACACCAGGTTGACAACAGCAACAACCAAAGCTTTTACGACGATGACTAAGTCACAAACGATGACTACAACGATATCCATGACAACAACGACGAAGGCAAAGAAAAAAGAAAAAGTTGACGGAGTGGCGAAGAGACAAGGAGAGAGTGTATTTTTAGAATTTTGGTTTGGGATTCCCAAACAAGCACAATGACAGTGTATTTTTAAACTCTTATTTGATACTTTTTTAATTTTTCTTTTGCTCTTTTTGTAAGAGTCTGGGATTGTTATGGTTTTTGAACAAAACATCAATCTATATTTAATTTGAGTTCCCCTGGGAATTTGAATTCAATTGAAGAGTAATCCCTTTTTGTTTAAGACGTAGTTTTAGTGGCAGACTCGCTTGTTTCAAATTATTTTTCCTTACTAAGAAAAGTAATGAAGATAAAATACAAGCTTGTTTATGATGCACCTTAACATATAAAGTCCAAGTCTAAGAATTTTCTTTTTCTTTTTTCTATTTAAAGAAGTATGCACACGGTATGATGGGAAATATAATTAAATCTATGATGTATATTACTAAGCGACAAAGCTATTTATAAGAAAATTTTCCATTTCCCCAAAATAGGAAAGAAACAAACTGTCATTATGAGAGGAAAAATTGGTTAAATTTCATCATAAATTATGTCTATTCAAATAATTGAGTTGAATCATGTCTAACCAACAAGTTATGATTGAATTGAATAGAAAGGATATGATTCATGTAAAATAAAACCAAGTGATGAGCCCTATGTAGATAAAATTTCATGATAGAGAATTACTCTTAATTAGATTTAATAATATTTAAATTTGATTAAATAATATACTAGGTAATAAGTATTACAAATTAATATTAATTAGATCTTATTATAGATAATTATATTTAAAATATTATTAAATACTAGTAAATACTCTTCGTGGTCAAGATTAAAATTTTAATTTAACATGTTGTAAGGAAATAGCGGTGTGGTTGGTATAAAATGTGGGTATTTTTCTTAGTGAGAAATTGAACCTTATTAGCCATGTTATGATAAATTAGTTTCTTTTGTTAGATTCAACCTCTTTGGTATTACCAAATTATTTTATTTTCTTTATTGAAAAATATATGTTTTTAAAAGAATTTATGGAGAAGGAAAATATTGATAGTTTATTTAATATTTTTGGCTAAACACACACATATTTTTTGGATATATTGATTTGAATATAGATGGATATTGATGCATATAGATATATGAATTATATATAGAAAAATCTTCTCTTGCACATAAATCAAAATATTTAAATTTGAAAAATATACTCATTACAATGGAATAGAGAAAATTAAAAAAGATAAAAAAAACTTAGATAAATTATAAATTTAATTACAATTGTTTTCGAAATACATGTATTTTATTTTTGTTTTAAATTTTTTAATTTAATTCAATGCTCTTGCAGCTTCCCTTACCCAACTGCTCTGGCACGGTTTTCTCCTCCGTATAAATTCTAAAATGGTGCCTCCCCTCTCTCTGTCCCTTACCCGAGCGATATGACGGTATGTCTCCATCTCCTTATGGGCATGTTAGACTTTCATTATTATCGTTCATTTCTGCTTTTGAATTGAATTTTTGGTTGCTAATGTATCTTCCCGCTCAATATTTTTCTATTGCGTGAAATTTTCTGTTGTTATCAAGGTTTCTCCTTTGCTGCTAAGTTATTTAGCCTTTTTTCCTTTCTCTTATATGCCTATATTTGCTCATGCGAATTAGCTAAACCAAAATAACAAGGAGAAAATGTGTTTTATTCCTCGGATTAAATCATGTCGTGTTCTCTGGAAAAAAATTTTGAAAACGGAACTCGAAGGTTTTTGTACCATTTTCTAGGAACAGAAGGTGTTTTATTGAATTTTACATTTAAATTTTGTGTATTAACGTTTTAACTAAGCCTTAGAAAGGGATTAAAAATTACCAGGAAAAAAGATTCCCCGCCTGTGTAAAGAACAACTGAAGTGGTTTAATCAGTGTGGGGATCTAAATAATTTTTTTTTTTTTTTGCTATTGTTATCTGACAAGTTTAGTAACTGTTAAACTAGAGGAATCTACCTTCCTATTTCTGGTTTCTGATTTTTATTAGCTTCACTTGGTATCGGTCCTTTCACAGGTTAAATTTTTTAATATATAAATGAAACTTGTTTGTACTTCCTTGCTTTTAGTTATAACTAATCTGACAAGTTATAGTTTCTTGAAGCATGTGGTGGATCCCGGTGCTCCTAACCTTGATGAGCATCTCTCCACAGTGCTGCAAGTTCTACAACGAAGTGTCAGAAGAGAAGCTTCAGAATATCATTTAAGTTTGGAACAAAGTAATACCATTAGTTGATGGTGCACCACCGTATTAGATGAATCAAGTATCATGGACGTTAACCTTTCAAAACTTTGGCAACCTTTTGAAGACATGCATTGCAGAGAGACAGCTTTCCTTCGGCAAGTCTCTCCATGCCCAATACATCAAGTCCCTCGTTCCATCTTCAACATATATTTCCAACCACTTCATTCTCCTTTACTCCAAATGTGGTAAACTCTGCTCTGCTCGCCATGTTTTCGATTGCACCCATCACCCTAATGTTTTCTCTTTCAATGCTATTGTCTCAGCATATGCCAAAGAATCCCATGTTCATGTTGCCCACCACTTGTTTGATCAAATTCCCCAGCCTGATCTTGTATCTTATAACACTCTCATTTCTGCTTATGCCAATCGCGGCGACACAGAACCTGCATTTCGCTTATTTGAGGGTATGCGACACATGGGACTTGACTTGGATGGATTCACCCTCTCTGCTGTCATCACAGCTTCTAGCAATGATATTCGTTTGATTAAGCAGTTGCATTCTTTTGCAATATTGAGCGGCCTTCATTCTTATGCTTCTGTCAACAACGTGCTTGTCACGTATTATAGTAAGAATGGTTGTTTAGATGATGCAAAGCGGTTGTTTTATGGAATGGGTGAAATTAGAGATGAGGTTTCTTGGAATTCAATGATTGTGGCATTTGGGCAGCACCGGGAAGGATACAAAGCCCTGGGTCTGTTTCAGGATATGATTCACCTAGGATTCAACATTGACATGTTCACTTTGGCAAGTGTTTTGACTTCCTTTACATGTTTGGGGGATTCATTAGGAGGGCAACAATTTCATGCCAAGTTAGTTAAGAGTGGGTTTCATCAGAATGCTCATGTTGGGAGTGGATTAATTGATTTCTACTCCAAATGTGGGGGAGGCATGTCAGATTGCAGGAAAGTTTTTGAAGAAATTCTTGCTCCAGATTTAGTTCTCTGGAACACAATGATTTCTGGATTTTCCCTGAATGAGAACTTGTCCGAAGATGCTCTTGCTTGCTTCCGGCACATGCAGCGTATTGGTTTTCGCCCAGATGACTGCAGTTTTGTCTGTGCAATAAGTGCAAGCTCTAATTTATCATGGCCCTCTAACGGAAAACAAATTCATGCATTGTCAATAAAATCTGACATCCCTTCTAATCGTATTTCAGTGAATAATGCTCTTGTAGCAATGTACTCTAAATGTGGCAATCTTCAAGACGCAAGAAGGTTATTTGATCGGATGCCAGAACATAATGCAGTATCACTAAATTCAATGATAGCAGGTTATGCACAGCACGGTGTCGAGGTAGAATCACTGCATCTTTTTCAACTGATGCTGCAAAAGAATATTGCCCCTACTGGCATAACCTTCATATCCATTCTTTCTGCGTGTGCACACACTGGAAAAGTTGAGGAAGGTAAAAAATATTTTAATATGATGAAAGAGAAGTTTGGGATTGAACCAGAAGCAGATCATTTTTCCTGCATGATAGATCTTCTAGGCCGAGCTGGAAAACTAAGTGAAGCTGAGATAATTATGGAGACAATGCCATTTAATCCTGGTTCTGTGGAATGGGGTGCTTTACTAGGTGCCTGTAGAAAGCATGGAAACATGGAATTAGCTGTAAAAGCGGCCAATCAATTCCTCCAGCTGGACCCTTGTAATGCTACTCCATATGTCATGCTTTCAAATATGTATGCTAGTGCGAGCAGATGGGAAGAGGCTGCATGTATTAAAAGGTTGATGCGGGATAGAGGTGTGAAAAAGAAACCAGGTTGTAGTTGGATTGAGCTGGATAAGAGGGTGCACGTGTTTGTGGCTGAAGACACCTCACATCCAAAGATAAAGGAGATTCATGAGTATTTGGCTGAGATGTTAAAGAAGATAAAAAGAGCAGGATATGTGCCAGAGGTGAGATGGGCATTGGTGAAAGATGAAGAGAACGGGGTAGAAGAGAAAGAAAGAAGGTTAATGCATCATAGTGAAAAGCTGGCAGTCGCATTTGGGCTAATTGCAACCAGAGAAGGGACTCCAATACTTGTTGTGAAGAATTTGAGAATTTGTGGTGATTGCCACAACGCCATCAAATTTATTTCTGCTGTTACCCATAGAGAAATCACTGTTAGAGATGCTTACAGGTTTCATTGCTTCACAGAAGGACATTGTTCTTGTGGGGATTATTGGTGATAACTGAAAATGCTTTTATTTTCCTTTTTGCCACTAGAACAAAGAATGCTGCCTGAGAGTGAACAGAAGCCCCAGCAGGACATAGGCATGAATGAAAAATCTACCTTATATCAGAACTGCTCTTAAAATATGTGTTTGATGCTAAACGGAATTCAAGTGGATGCACAGCCTCCCACTAAATCTGTTATCTGTCTTGTTAAAATGGAAGATGCATCCCGACCATGACTGCAAATCCTTGGAAACTGGGGTTAAGAATCGCATGACTTTAGAAAAAGTGCAAGAGATGTAACCAAGCATGATTGACTTGTTTTTAATGTTAATATGGTATCAATCTATCCTTGAGAGAACACAATAAATTAGCCTCCTGTGCACAAATTCACATTTCATCACTCATTATTATCAAAATGGCATTGTTCATCCTTGTTCCTTAATCGAATATTTCATTAACATAGATAAAACCGCAATAAACTTTTTCAACTAATCTGTTCATAAAAGATACTGATTTCCAAACTTTAGGGCACGAAAACTCAAAACAGTTTTACAGCTAATGCTGGAAAAGGAAAAATGAAATGGTTTAATCACTGTGGGTTTTACCGTAAAGGTTTATGGGATTGAATTAAATAAGCTTTTGCTTGTCTTCTTGATTGAAAACTGTTAGATGCTGAAGTGACCTAGGTAAGTTGGTGTGTGCAGAAATGGTGGATATCATGAAAAAGGTGACCAAGCTGGACATTGAGTTGATTGTGGAAGAGAGAAATTTATTCTCTGTTGGGTACAAAAATGCAGTTGGTGCCAGGAGGACATCATGGAGGATATTGCAATCGATAGTGCAGAATGAGGAATCAAAAGGGAATGAGGTGGGTACAAGGCTTATCAGGGATTACATGAAAAAAGTGGAGTCAGAGATTTCCAACATTTGCAGCGACATTATGACAACACTAGATGAGCATCTTATCCCATCCACTAATGTTGCAGAGTCATCTGTGTTCTACAATAAGATGTAGGCTTTGTTTTCTCATGCTATTGCCTGAGTTTTTAATTAAATACATTGTGTCACTGATTTTGACATTTGAATTTGGTGTAGGAAAGGAGATTATCATCGTTATTTGGCAGAGTTCAGAGCTGGTGATGAGAAGAAAGATGCAGCAGATCAATCACTCAAAGCATATCAGGTACTCGGCCTTTAAATTTTTTGCATTATTTTTATATATCTTTTTCAATATAACAAGGATCACATCTATGTAACTATGTTATAAATGGCTCTTCCTCGTTGGCACTACCGTGCTCAGTATGAATTACTTTTGTTAGCACAGAGTTTAGATGATGTTTATTAATTGAGGCTGATAAAAGGTCACCCTTGACTCTACAGTACTCAGTGAAGGATGGTTTTATTGTAACCCATACAATGTTGCCACATAAGCATCTTTTTAGTGAGCATCTTCATGCTGTATATTTTAGTAGGATCTGTTTATCAACAATCTCATGAAATTTATTTGTGCTGGCATTTCCAGATATAATGGCCCTGGAGTTTTGCATCAATTTTTAATACTTGTGTCCTTATACGTCAACACTGATTTTTGTTTTTTTTTTTTGGCATAAAGTCATCAACACTTGTTTTTAAGTTCTTACTAATGGTGAAAAATTCATGTTGAGGTCAGTTCTTTATAGTTGCCTTATGTTCAAAATTCAAAGTATATCGTCTCTGTGATTGATATTTCTTTTCCTGTCAGAATTTTCTAAATTCACAGTCACTTTTGCAAGTAGCTTTTTTATGCTGCTACACCATGGCCTTACAAGTTATTGTTATTGTTGGATAATATTTCTCACAAATTCAAGCTCTAGGCACTACAACTTTGGATTTTTAATGTTTTTGCGGTGACCTCTAGCTCAGCTGAGGCGGAGTTATCTGCTACAAATCCCATTCGGTTGGGTCTGGCTCTAAATTTCTCAGTGTTTTATTATGAGATAATGAATTCACCTGAAAGGTATGGAGAAATACTTGTTTGAATTTATAAGTATAAAGGATTAATAGCGAAAATCCTTTTCTTCATGCCTACTTGGTTTTCAGTGCTTGTGGTCTTGCGAGGCAAGCTTTCGATGATGCTTGTGCAGAACTGGATGACCATGATGAGGAATTGTACAAGGATAGTAGAATGATTTTGCAGCTATTGAGAGAGAACTGTGATTTGTGGAATTCTGATATGCAAGAAGGTGGTGGTACAATCTCCATTCTTTTGTCATGCAATCTGCATTTTTATGAAGCATAATTTTTATGATTCACATTATTTTTCTTATACAAAGAGAATCTAAATTGATGCGGAAGAGAAAACAACACAAAAACAGAGCACACGTTGTTCTCTTAAATACATGAACTTGAGAGTAAAGAATCAAGTTGAAGAGCTTTCCAAATTTCAAGGCAAAATGTAAAAACTTCAAGATAGTCAATATTTCTCAGTCCAATGATCTTTACCAAAACCAAAGCCAAGTTCCATTGAAGTACATTCTGAAAAAAAAAAATTTGCCTACTAATATGGGTTAGTGGTTACATACATACTTATATATATGTTTTTGTGTGTGTGTGTTAGTGGTTATCGTTATGGCTGATTGTGACACAGGTAAGACGGAAAATTAGTGGTGGTGCAGGGCAAGATTAGGTGGGTCAGTTTTCTTTCATGACTGTATGATAATGATAGGTTAACTAACAAATGACTTTTTCTTACACTAACATTTTTCTTTAATGCAGTGAAGAAACCTCTATATGGATGGTGCACCTTGTCCCCTTGGGTTTATTTTTTAGTCTTAAGATCATGGGATTGGAATCCTCTTCATTTGATTTTTTTTCCCCTTTCCCATCATTTTCTTTTCTTTTCTTTCTTTCTTTTTTGTTTTCAACTATTGTTGGCTACTTTTTTTAATTGTTTCTCAAAAGCAGTAACAATGGAATGCTATCTATGATTCTGTTTTTTACTTACAGATTTGGTTTAACTTCTCTCTTTTATATTTTCAGTGTACTTTGGAAGTTTGTCTGAACCTATGAACACATATGTTTTGCCTAACTCAATTTGTAGGGACTTGATGTTTTAAGTATACCACTTTAGCTTAAACTAATGAAAAAGAAGGAAGTTATATGTGAGCCTAGGAAGCTAAGCTAATCATTTATCCAATGCACCTAAAAGGGAGAGGAAAACGAAAGAGTAATTTGATGTGTAAGAAATGATTCTTATGTTTTTATTTTTAATAAGTAATAAAATGAAAGATATTGAATAATTCAAATTACAATTCATCTTTCATCATATTTATTCAAAATTTAATGAGCAATATTAAATATGTTTGACCCAAAAAACAAAATTAGAAGAAAACCCCATGAATAAGTAGTAAATTTTTTTTCAATTAGAAAATAAAGTAGTAAACTTGATGAGAAATCAAATCTATTTTATTCAATTATGACTGATAAATAACATTGTGCCTAAATTTGTTATGAATTTTATATTTTATATCATTCTTGTAATGGCCATTATTTAACACTTTCTTTTCAAGTGGAGAAGAAGACAAATTAAGTTTATGTTCTAAAGAGGAAGATATTAATACTCCCGAATACGTTTCAAAGGATCTATAGAACATTTCTAAGATAGGCATTCTTGAATTTCCCTCTGAAGAAATCATTGCAACGACTTGGGAAAAATCGAAGTCAATGTGGGAATTTAAAGTGGAGATGACATTAAGCTAACCAAAATTCAAAACAGCATATCATGTTCAAAAGTTGAATAAGTTGGTACTAACCAGCATTAAGTAGTTTGTTCCTAAAAATATTTAGAACACCACCTTTATTAGTATTTGAATTATTTATAGCCTTTGGTATTACTTGAGTTATACTCTTTATAATCTTTATGGAATCAGGTTTCTTGCAGATCTTAAAAGATGAGAAGAGTACCTATCTCATGATAGAAGCCTTGAAATTTTAATCTAACAGATATACAATGTTAAATCCTATAAAAGATGCATTTTTTATTATGTTAAAAAATTGAAAAAATTAATATGTTGGTCCTTAAACTATTAACTCACTTATAACTCAATCCCTACATTTTAATTCGATATAATTTAGTCCCTGAATTTTTTATTCCCCTATAACTTAATTCTTAAACTTACTTTGAGTCTTCCTATATGACAAAAAATATTAATAATACAGTTAAAAATTGCTTATATGGCTTCCAACACAGATAAATATTGCTTTCAACTAGTTAGTTAATTATAAGAAAAATGTAAATGTCCCATCCATGACATGAATTTCTTACTAATAATCCTTTATATATAACACAACACATTAAGATCATCTAAAGTTTCTTTGGTGTAAGTTGAAAGGAAACAGATGCGTAAAAGGAAATTTGACTACTTCCTTTTGTACAAGTCTAACCGAAAAAATAATATAGAATTTGTTTGATTTAATTTGTAGTTGTATTTTTCCATTTATATAGTTAGCAGAATTTAATTAGAAAAAAAATACCTCCAAATTAAGGTAATCATTCTCATTTGAGGAAGATTAGTTGTAAATCAAACAAAATGTGTGAAGGACAACTCATCAAATACAATCACTCTTTATCTCCTCCAAAACATTTAAACCTATATTTACCATATGGAAAAAAAAAACTGAAGAATCAAAACTCTTTGTTTTCTTGGCTTCTATTTAAGGCTGAGAAGGATCCAAATGAATTAGCTGCAAAGGGCAGAAACATTTCAAGCTAATAAAGAACAAAAATGGGAAAGCCATCTTCTTTTTTAGCCATTCTCATTGTTTCTGCCCTTTACTTCTCAGCTCTTCTAGGGTTTGCTCATGGGAATACTCACAATATTCAAGGAAGGATTTATTGTGACCCTTTTCGTTTCCAACAAGAAACTAGATCTAGCATTCCTTTGAAAGGTAATGTTTTTAAGGAAAATTTTCAATGCACATCATTATAAACAATATGATTCATTCCTTAGGGTCTGTTTGGAATGAGAAATTTGGCACGTGTTCAAGTGATTTTGCTATGCAAAACATCAGAATTAGGCAGTGTGACATACACCAAGACAGGATTAACAGATCAAAATGGCATTTACATTATTCCTTTGGATGCCAATCGTGAGAGTGATTATTGTGAGATATGAACTGATCAGACTACTCATGAAAGTTGCACTGAGACATTGGCTGCTAAGGGCGATAGAGTCAGGGTGATAACGAAGGGACAAATGTCTCATCCTTTTCAACTCATTCATTTTGCCAGACCCTGGGGATTCATGTCGAAAGAATATGATCCTCGATGCGCTGTCATGGTTAAAGAATACGATATATTCAACATGAAGGTTGATGATTGAGTCCTGAGAGGTTATTAACAAATTGGGATAATTTGTTTTGCCAATGTATTTGTCATTTGCCAATGATTGAGCCACTTGTGCTTACAATATAGCTGGATTGTTGGGTCTATGAATAAGAAAAAATGATTATTTAGTTTTGAAAACTAAATTATTTGTATTTTACTAAATAACAAAAATAATGAGGGACTTTTTTTTATATTTTTTTTAAAAAACAAGATAATGATGTAGATGACTATGAATAGCAGGATTCAAAAGAAGAAGATTGATAAGACTAGAAAATGTTGATAATGCACAACCTCTTTTAGTGGACATCATCAATAATTTTAACTATATCAATTCACTTTAAAATTGGTCCACAATTTCTGTTTTTTTTTATATTCATTTACTTTATAATTTATAATTGATTCCCTCTTATCCACATCCTTTTTTTCAAGGGCATGTTTGGTATAATGAAAATAGAAGTGAGCAAGTGAAAGTAGAAGTGGAATCTACCTGTACAAAAAAAAAAAAAAAGAAGTGGAATCTACCACTTCTCTTGTTTGGTATAATAGAAGCTATTTTTACTCCTACTTCTAATATTTTGGGTAATTTTACTTCCATTAAAAAAGTAGAGAAATGAAATGATGGAAATAGAAGTTAAATATTTTAGACCATTTTATCCTAAGTTATAAAATTTTTGGACAACTTTAGCCCTTCTCAAGTTATAAAATATATTTTAGACTATTTTATCCTAAGTTATAAAAAATATACACATCAATTTTATATTTATTTCTATCCTACCAAATAAATTTTTAAAACTCATTTCAATTCTAATTTTATTTTTACTTCTATTTTCATAAAAAAATCCTTCCATTCTACTAAACATACTACTATTGATTCTTTATGTGAATTGGAAATTGTACAATTTATTCTAAACATAAAAAATTCTTCCATTCTACTAAACATACCAAATGTAGTGCTTATTACTTGATCGAGGATAGTAGATTGATTCATAATAGCCATAGCTCAGTATATAAAAGCATTTGGAAGTGGCAAGGTCTAATGTTTGGAAAAGCAAGTGGTCTTCTAGTTCTATTATTTGCCAAAGTTGTAACTTGGTAAGTGAGGATACTTTATATATCTTGAAAGATTGTAGTTATGCAAGGCGTATTTAGCTTAAATTGTTATTGCCACATGAACAATGAACTTTTTTTTGCTGCTTATCTTATTGATTGGTTTGCTTTAAATTTCAAGAGACAATTGGGCAATATGGGGACCAATTGTAAGTTAATATGGGGAGTGGCTATAAGGAAGCTTTGGCTTTGGAGAAATATAACTGTTTTTAATTCAAATGACATGAGATCTGAGCAACCAGAGTTGGTTATATCACAAGTTTAGAAGAAGTTTGTGCATATCAATAATGATGTTACTTTACAGTATTTGCCCTTGACTAACAATATGACCTGGCAAACGCCATCTATGGGATGGATTAAGCTAAATGTAGATGGTACAATGACTTTGTCTAGTAATACAATTGGGTGTGGTGAAGTGCTTAGAGACCATAATAGAAAGTGGTTAATTGGGTTCTCTTATTTTATTGGAAGTTATAATGTAGCTGAATATGAGAAATGAGCAATATTCAAGGGATTACAAACGGCTTGGGATAATGGTTATAGGCATGTTATTCTTGAATCTAATGCAAATGTTCTCATTGATATATTAGTTAACACTAATATAAGGCAAAGTAGTAGTTTGTTATTCATGCAACTTAAGGATTTTATGTGTAGATGCAATTCATTTCAAGACAAGCTAACACAGTTATAGATGCGATTGCAAAGGAAGGTTTTTCTATATCTGAATATTTGACACATGCCATTTTATAATGCAGCACTTAATAGCTCCAAAGTGTCTAAGATTCAATTTCTCATTAGTCTAATTTTTTTTACTTTTGAGTTGCAGTCCTCTCATATAACAAAAAAAATCATATGTTTACTCTTTTTTTAATATAATTTTCTCAATTTTAAATAGTAATTAATATGAGATAATTTGATTACATATTCAATGGATCTATGCAAATTAATTGTGATATCATCAACTTTTGATACCACAGGAACGGGAGTAAATCAAAATGATTTAAAAGCGTTACTTTTCAAAGAGAAAACTGAAGGTGTCCAAATTATTATTATTTTTTATTTTAAAGTCTTTATAATTATTGATTCTCTCAGTTTTTTAATTCATTTCTTACAGCATAATATAATTTATATTTATTATAATTTCAGTTCCATTTGGTCATAATTATTTATAACAAGAATAAAAATAACACTAAAAAGACACAGGACTTATTAAAGTTATTTGAATATCTCCAAAATTAAAGTTCTTGTGAAAATATGAAATTTCCTCATTGTACTTTTCACAATTATAACTATGCTTATCAATATTTTTACTCATAATCATTTTTATAAATTTTGGAAAATAAATAATAAGTTACTAAAAAAATAAATATAGTAATAGTCCCTCCATGTCAAATAAATTATCACATTGAAATTTTAGTTTTAAAAATGACTATGTATTTAGAATTTTAATAAAATATTAACTATTTTATACTACATTTACCCCTCATTAATAAGTTAATGAAAAAAAAGTTCAAATATAAAATACAAAATCAAAGGTATTTTACTTATTATCGTTAGATTTTAACATGATTTGAGCTTTTTAACAACTTTATGTAAATTCAAACTTACAAGCATGCAAAATAAAGGAATTGTAATTTTTTAGAATTTTTCAACGATAATTTTAATTATTTTTAATTTCTTAAATACCTCAATTAAATTAATCTTTATATCACTAATACAATAATATTTAATATAATATCTATTTAATTAATTTAAATAAATTAAAAAATTAATTAAATTAATTATTTATAAATGATTATGTATTAATTTTCTTAAAATATTACTTTAATCATTTATATTTTGAATTATCTTTGATAGAAACTCCCTTAATATGTGTAATCATATAGAAAAAATTATAATTTTAAGAGATAAAGTGACATGAAATCATAACAAGAAAAGGGATAATCTAAATATCCTATTTTAATGAGACAATGCAAAATATAAAATTTAATTAGATAATTAAGTTTTAATTAGCTATAGTTCTATCACAAAATAAATCATAGTCTTATAATTAGAATCAAATCAAATCTCAATGACTCATCTAACTTTTATAATGATACGAGGGAGTATAATATTTACAACTAACAACCTATTCATAAGTTATGAAATGAATAACATATCTTACATCACATTTCATAGAAAAACATTTATTAATTTATTATTATAAAAGACTGCTTCTATTTTAAAATACCTGTCATTTAGTCATACCTACAAATTAAGAAAAATATCAAATAGTTTAAGTTATAACAATTTTGCAACATATTTACTAACCCTTGTGACATCTGTTATTTCTGTTAATGGATTATAAAAATATTTAAAATAATATTAATTAAATTAAATTATAAAATAACAATTATTTCAAACTAAAAGAAAAAAAAAACTCTAAAGAATAAATAAACCAATAGAATTTCAAAATTATAAATTAGTTTGTCTTTTGTACTTTATAAACTATTTACTATTTTTATAAAATAAATAATAACATATTTTTATAGTAATTGATAATTTATGATTTTAAATTTTAATTGGCATTTTTTTATTTTTTCCAAACTCTAAAGTAATAAACATTTTAAAATAAATTAAATACAAAATTTATATAATTATTAAAAAATAGTGATTTACCAATAATATCTCTTTCATTCTCATACCAATTAAGGCAAAATTTCAAAAGAAAAAAAAAATCTCAGACCGGTCTTCAATGTCATCTTTCATTTTAGTTTATAAAAATAATAATTTCTTTAGATATTATTTTATGGTATAAAACAGGTTGCTCTTGGAAAAACAATTAACGAGTTTCTTTTATCAATTGAACCCTCGATCCTTTTTCCCTTGTCTTAGTGAGAGGGGCCTCTCAAAACCCTATTGCCTGATTTGCAATCGACCTTGATCATGGCCAACAGTAATCTCCCTCGAAGAATCATCAAGGTTCGTATTGATTTTCTTGTTAAGATCCATTTTCATTTCTCTGATCGGTTTGTTTATTGATGGGTAAAGCAAAGGAATTGAAAAGTAATTCGGAACCTTGTTGTGGTTCCGGGTTCCGTGGATTTGTGAATTTCATAAGGCTGAATAATCTGATTGAAAGAAGAACTGCATAGTTTATTTATGGTGAATTTCAGCAGAGTTTAGTTTTATGTCAATATATGGCTTCAATTTACTCGATAGTGAGAGAAAGAGAAGGTTATATGCTTAATCGGGTATTCTGTTCCCTCTTTTGGTTTTGATCTCCTTCGCTGGGTGAGTTTTTCTTTTGAGTTTGTTCTTTTGTACTTCTTTGGTCATTCTTTTTTGTTGATTTCAACAGGAAACTCAGCGTCTTCTCAGTGAGCCAGGTAATTGCCTATTCTTGGTTCCTATTCATCACAACCGGCGAAATATGAATATCTCCTACTGAAGTGCTGTAGAATTTCGCCCTATTTTTTAGGGCCATTTTGTGGAATTTATTTTGTGATATGAATGAATTTCACCTAGGCTAATATTTGTAAAATCAAAACTCATCTTGGTGGTTTTGCACAATATATGTTGCAAGGGCTGCCCACCCTTCTTTCTTTTATTCCTCTTGCCAAGTTTGTGTGTTGGATATGGTTTCAATTTTTTATTATGTGGCTTCCTTGTGCAGCTCCAGGAATTAGTGCTTCACCTTCAGAAGACAATATGCGATATTTCAACGTGATGATCCTTGGACCAAAACAGTCACCTTATGAAGGTAGTAATATATTCCTAAATTCATGTACTACTCTACAAGGCAATACTTTTGTATGTACTATAAATATGAAATGCATTTCTATATAATTTGGGTCTTTTAGGTGTTACATTGATATCCACAAGCAGTTATGTTATACAATCAAATCTCAATAAGGAATGATACTGGCAGAACCCCTATTTGCTTTCTCTTTTTGCTGTGAAATTTCCATTTTATTACTCCGTTTATGGTTTAGTTTGCAGTTGTTGCTGTTGGTGTTGAGCATGTGATTGAGTGGTGAGGTGGGATATTGGAATATCAAATTGCATTTGATAGCCACCATATAATGTCTTCTCGTAAGAGCTGCCTTATCTTATCAATGTTTATCCGAGAGGACCAGTTCTTAGACATGTTTTGTTTTTGTATGTTGATCAACTTTAGTATCTTGTTGCACCATTGTTGCGTTTGTTTGTCTGAAATCTGGTTTGCTTTATTTAACTCACTTCTTAATTATTAAATAATCAACCTTTATTAGGTGGCATTCACGTGCTTTATAATAGTTATATATGGTTTATCACAAGATGCATAATAGGCTTAATATTGTGCACTGTATATTTAAATTATACCCCTTAAATATCTTTAAGATTGATATATAGGTTTTTATAATGAAACATTTTCTGAAGATGAAATTAAGTTTAAAGTCATTCATGCGTCTAAGTAGTCCTGTTTTTTTTTTAGCAAGCTATTTTACTTCGTCTGAATTTTTGATGGGCTGCTATCATTAAGTTTTAACTTCTTTAACTGCATTATTTTTGTGCCACAAGTTGCTATCTTTGGAGTTTGAAGATTACAATACCTTTTTTGGCCGCAAAACATTACTATATCAATAATTGAGTTATAAGTAAGGAGGGGAAGTATGAAGTTAAGAAATCAGTTTGAATCAATGGTTGGCTTTACTACTCTCTAGTTGGCAGCATGAAATATGTGATCTGATATTTTACTCTTTATTCTTTGTTCTTTCTAGTTTTCCTAACCACTTGGTATGGTACTGTGATCATGCATGGAAAGTATGTTGAGATTTTCTTAAAACAAAATCTGTCCTGTCCTAGGAATGGCGATATGATCATGCAGTTAATATGATCAAAATAGGAATTGCAATTGGGATTCTGATCATGCATGAGATTGTGACCTTTTAGCTGTTAATATGATAAAAAAAAACTATGGAAAAGGAATTGCAATATGTTGTAGGAATAACTAGCTGTATAAGTTTCTTGTGATCTTCTTTCCTTTTTAGGGATCTTTATATGCCTTGCATTTTGAATTTTCTTCTTAAAAGTTAAGACTCAAGTGGAGGGAACCAGGAACTTTACTTATCTTCATTATTTGATTTCTATCTGTGAGTTACTTGTTGCAAGCTTTAGAACATTTGATTCAATGGGGATGATGACTGTTATTCTACCTGCTCATTGGCTGCATCGTTATGCTTGATTATTCTTATAAGACTTTGAAGTTCTGGGGTGCTGTTGAGAAAAGGGGAAAGTCTGAAAATAAGGGTTTATCTGTTGAGAGAGGATAGTTTTCTTGGAATGGCTGGATGCTGAATCTGTGTTGTTGGTTCTTTTTCTAATGAATCATCCATCTGGCTGTTGTCAGTTGAGTCTGGTGGAGGACTTACAAGTTACCAGACTATGTGTGAGCAAAGAAGCATTTATTAAGGATTGATAGACATGGCATGTATGTGATGGATTGAGGATTGATAGACAATTTTTTGTTTGACTAATATTTTTGGTTTTTGGTTTGGATTGCTAGGAGGTGTTTTCAAGTTAGAACTGTTTTTGCCAGAGGAATATCCAATGGCTGCTCCTAAGGTATTTCATTTAATAATTTTGTAATTATTTCTTTTCTCTATTATATTGTTTGTAGTGTATCTTGTCTGATTCTTCCTCTTATAGAAGTGATACTATCAAATTGTTTTGACTATGTGTGTTTAGTTAATCAATGACTTGGATTTGATGTTTTATTTTTTTTTTACCTGCTAGGTTTTTCCTGAGTGTCACACTATTCAATACCGAAGAAGTGAAATTTAAATCACTTAAAATAAGCTATACTAAACACACACTGAGAAGTGAGAACAATTATGTGAACAAGCATGGTAAGGCCATTGCTAATTTGAGAGATTTAAAAATGGTGCTCCTCCAGCATTTCTTTTCATCTGATTGTGGTTTGAAATGTTCTTTGTGGTTCTCTTGGGTCTTTTCTCTCCCCTTGTTGTGAAGGGGTGTTATAATTATTATATTTGTTTTGCCACAATCACATGGGTCTCCGCAGTTTCTTCCAGGGGCCTTTTGCTAATGAATTTGTGGATTTAAATGGTATACGTGTGGCAATGGCCCAAATATTATGGTACACACGTGACATCATGTTTTCCATTGTTTCTTGATCAAAGTGTGCATTACTTCTTACAGGTTAGGTTTCTGACAAAAATATATCATCCTAATATTGATAAGGTGTGCTATATTTTTTCTACTTTCACATTCTTCTTCTGCGGTAATCCATTTCTTACAAATTCAAGTTTAATGCCAGCTTGGGAGGATATGCCTTGATATTCTGAAAGATAAGTGGAGTCCTGCTCTTCAGATTCGCACTGTTCTTTTGAGGTATCGTGAATTTCAATCTCAACCTACTTTATTTCCTGGAAAATATGGGGTAGATAATCATATAGGTAGAATTATGTCATTTTCCTATTTCAAGTGGGTATGTGTGACTGAGAAATAAGAGTGAAAGAAAATTTTATGTGCAAGCTGATAGAAAATATTGTAGTAACAGGCTCTTCAACAAAGAAAAATTATGAACTGATACTGAGAACTCTTTTGGTGTTATTCTTTTAGCATCCAAGCACTTCTGAGTGCACCAAACCCAGACGATCCACTTTCTGAGAACATTGCCAAGCATTGGAAAACAAATGAAGCCGAGGCTGTTGAAACAGGTATATTTTCTGTTTATACTTGTTCAGAAATCACTTGTAACGATGTCATAACATTTTAAATATGTCTTGTTGACAATGTTGCTTTGCAATATGCAGCAAAAGAGTGGACCCGATTATATGCTAGTGGTGCCTAATGCTTACGGAAACTTTTGGCCTCAAAATAACCATGGTGCAAAAATGTATGCTATTAGTATTAATTGTCAATTTGAAATGGAAATCTGGAGGAATTGGAGTCTGAACATTTGGAGTTATTGTTCCTCATATATTGCAGTTTCCTGTTGTTTCCTTTCCTTCTCCTGGAAGCAGTTATCTCGGATCTTGTATGAATGGACATCTGGTAGCCATTTATCTGTCTGTCTCATTCAGTACATGACCATCTTCAACTGCTGCTAAGTAATTACTGATTCTGAATTCTGGAAGTCAAAGTGATAATTGTGAAAAATAAAAAGAGAAAAGGTTTCAGTCATTCTTTTTCCCATGAGTTCTTGCTGTGATGTGTATGGTTTGGGTTGAAATTATCCTATGATCTTAATTCTCGCTCACAGAGACACATCTATAGCATGTTAGGTCTTAGAGCGAGTGTATAGGGTATTTATCTTTGCATGATTTCTAGTCTAAATTGACGGTTTAAATCCATCCTTAAAGTTAGGGGGCCAAAATTAAAGAAAGTAATATAAAGCTGTTGTAGAATGAACGGGGAGACAAGAATACAAGATAAGGTTCTGTTCTTTTTTTCCTCTTTATTTTCTGTTCTTTTCCTTGTCTTTTGGGTAAAGCATGAAGGTTCTATTGGTGTATGATTGATTGCTGGTAATCCTAGAATTACAGTTTTTGCGGATTGTCATTCTCTTTTTAAGCTGAAAATTATACATAGCTACAGTAAAATGTAAGGGGGGAAATGGGGAAGGCATAGTTTAAGCTCTAAATTTTTCCCTATTATTATAATAAAATTTTCAATTAAAACAAGTTTAACTCATTTGTAGAATGGAAGTTTTCATGTCCCACTAATGATTTAAAATAACGAGTCGGACGGAGCTTATGACTTCTTACCTATAGCAGAGCTTTCATGTTAAAAGAAACAGTTCTTCTGAAAGTAACAAAAAATGGCACTGAAATTTTATGTGGGGACGAGAGAGAAATTTGAGTGGCAGTACGGGCGTGATGGACCTCTCCATGGTTAACGTATTATGAGCAAGCTTCCTCACAAGAACGGCACGCCGTTTTTGTTGGCCAACTTCAAAACTATAGATAAGCTCTAACATCCATTCAATGGCATCACATAGTCTTTGGATGTCTCCTGCCAATCCCAACAGCATCATATAACTAATTGGTAGACTTCTACAATCTATGTAATGACTTATTTTTTTATAGAGCACAATAATATATTACACCTCATAAAAAGGAAACTCAAGATTCTCCGGGGAGGCAATCCTTTTCTGTTACTTTGTCTTCCACGATTATATTAGCCAAGAACAATTACAAATAACATTTACAATAGATATATATAGTCACTCAAATTACTAGTAATGTTTTTCAACAATTTTATAAAACCTACAGAATTAGAATTAGAAAGTAAATAATAAAAATGAAATATGTGATAAGACATAATTAAATATTTAAAATTATTTTATTAGGATTATTTGAATAAAGATATTGAGAATTCCTTAGACTAATTAGAATTTAATAGAATTTTTTTATGTGACCTGATCTTTATAACATCAAATTATATATTAATTTATAAATTAGATAAATTAATTTAAAAAATTATAAATATTATATATAAATTAATTTAAAAATATTATATATAAAATATATTAAAATTTTATATTTAAGACCAAAACTCAGTACCTAAAACTCTAACTAAATTCTACATTTAAGACTAAACTTCTAAACCTATAAATAAAGTATACTATATTTTTCAACCCCTCCTTCCTCTCTCTCCTCCCTCCTTCCTCTTTCTCTCTCTTCCCCTTCCCTCTCCTCTGTTCACCTAAAAATTATACATGACATTCATCTAATAACAATTAATTGAATCTACTTGTGTATAAAATGAATGAGATGCACCTAAAAATTGATCCAAATTACTCAACATTAAAGGCAAGTCAAAGAGAGTGGCAGGTGCAGCACCGACTAATGAAAACTTTGTGGGTAAGAGTGTGTCCCCATTTCAAAGGAGTGAGTGGGCGACATCTTAAATGTCCACATGTGATCACAACGCGCCCCCCCCCCTTTCTAACAATTACCTGTATTTTTGCAAACATCATCTCTCTCTCAAACAAGCCTCCATAAAATAAAATTATATGAATCATCAAGTACTGGTCCAACTCCTCTCTCTATATACATGTGCGTGTGAAGGATACAGACAGACACAGTGCTAAAAGATGAAAGAGTTATGGTTTCTATCATATCAACCACCCAGTCCATTCATCATCCCCACCCTCAATAATAACTAAACCTTTTTTTGAAAACACATGTACCTTGCCTTTGCTGTCAAACACTGCACAGCAACACAGCTCATCTTAAATGCCATTTCCACCTACTCAATCCCAAACCCATGTCAGCTTTTTCCTAAGTAAACTTCACAGTTTATGAATGATGAATGAATGAATCCAAGTTCCATCCCCTGTAGTACTAGTAATTGCACATGATGCAGTTTGAGAGAGGGGGACTATACATAATTACTTCAATGAAAAGTGAATGTTGAGAATTCATATTAGGAAAATCGCTGTAAAGTCCCAAAAAAAAGAAATGTAATTACCAAAAAGTCTTGTAAATAAATGAACAGCATGAACCTGCTATCATTTTCTGTATTGAAACTTGTCATTACATGCTACTCATTTGTTATAGGACTTTTTAGTGATTGCATTCCTTCCTTAGGACATGATAGTGATCCGCTTGTCCCTTTTAATCCTACTGTACCTACAGCTGTGCTGCAGATGTTTTTAGGACGGTAAAGCACATAATTAACATGGTGTAACAAGATAATGATAAATTTTCAAGGCAGTCATCACTAATGATTAATTCAGCAGTCACAAACATAGACACAGCAGCAAGAAAAAATGGGAAATTTTATTGATTACGTGGCTAAAGATAGAAAAATGATAATAACAACAACATATTCATCCTCATTTCAGAAGGTGCCCACCCATCACTCATTCAATCTCCTTCAAAGCCTTCCTATATTTGGTTGGCATGTATCATTACACATATATACATGTACAGATCCCCCTCTACCAACAGAACACCCTCCTCTTTCTCTTTATATTTGATTATCTACCTATCTAACTTAATGATAATTAAACTGCCAATTAAATCAAATGTACATACATACATGTAAAATCCTCCCCCCTTTCTTTTGATTTTTTGTTTTTTAATCATAATGAAAGATGGGGATACAATACTAGCTGACCTAGATGAACTGGAAAGGATATAAAGAAAACTGACAAAGGGAGATGGGAGAAGAAGGGAACCAGAAAACAATGAGGAATGAATGAATGAATAAAAACTATAAAAGGAACTAGACCATCTCTGGGTTCCACTGGCATTGCTTACCAATGAGATTTATTATCTGTGGTTCTGTTCTGGCTAGGTCACAGGAATCAGCTGATCATTTTATGGTGGGAATGGGATCATGAAACTGGAATGACTCGAGAAATAGAATAGCTTGAGAGTTTCAGTTCAACTAGAGGTTTGAACAGCAAGAGAAATTGCAGAAGATACAGCAGAGAAGCAGAACAAGTCAACAGTTCTAAAAGCTATAATGCCTCACAGAGTGTTCCAACATGTCGCGACTAGGACACACAATTTCCTTCACACAATAGCCATTCTTGTAGATCTTGAACGTCGGTACAATTCTAATGCTCTCAGCCGTCGCAACTGTTGGGCATTCTTGAATATCCACCTTAAACCAAACACAATTGCAAGCAATATTAAGAAAACACCAATATACTCTCCTTTAATTTTATTTCAATATTTGGGGATCAAGATGAGAAAAGTTAATCTATGAAGTACCTTGAGGAAGTTAATAGAAGGATAGCGGCCGCATAACATACCCACAAATGGTGAGATTTGCTTGCATTGTGGGTTAGATGCAATTTCAAAATGGACCACAGAAACACCTATAAAGCCTAGGGTCAATCTCATTTCGCAGAAAATAAGGAGCAGACTAACCACTGAAGATACCCTTCAAACATTTTAGTTACCTGGTAATGCTATTGCTGCTCTAAATTGCTCAAGACCTGATACTTCTTCCACCTCACCACCAAATTTCAAATCATGCACTTCCTCGCCACGAGATTTCTTTAATGCCACTACTGCATGAAACAGAGCTTCAGCTACTTCACTGTCATCCGGAAGATCCCTCCGCAGGATCTCATAATCTTTGACCGCTTCCGCCCACCTTTCTAACTGCAATATACAGCAAGGGGTGACATGAGCTATCTATAAGTTTGCAACAAAATGTATGACAAGTATTAAAGAAAAATGGTCAAAATACCTTGCTATTAGATGCAGCCCTACGAAGAAGAGCTTTCGTGTAATTAGGTTGGAAATGTAAAGCTTGATTGCAATCCTCAATTGAATGTTCCCAGTGCCCAAGCTTAAACCAGCAAGCTGCTCTATTGCAGTAGAGAACAGAGTTTGAAGGATCCAGCCTCAAACCTTCCCCATATGCTGAGCAAGCTTCAGTGAACCTTTCAGTTTTGAAAAGATCATTGCCATGCGCTCGAGCTCTTGCCACCATCCTTACATTTTTTAGCAAAACAGTAACTTCAATGTTTCGGGGATCAATCTGACCAGCTTTCTCAGCAGCTGTAACTGCGTTCTCAAACCTGAAACAAATCCAGCATCAATACACACGCTCCAACAGACCCTCTGCCATCTTAAATTTCTGATGAAGCTAAAAGTTTTTGAACTCACCTTCCCAGAGCCATCTCAATCTGAGCTCTCACAAAGAAGAAATAAGCTTCAGAAAGGATCCCAAAAAATCTTGCCTGTGAAGAGGAGTTAGTAGGTGGTTCTAATTTGGGATTGTTTAATAGAGTTGATTCAGCATCATCAACTTGGTGGAGTTTCAAAAGGGCCTCTGCTCCACACATAAAGAGCTGTAAATTCAATTATCAACCACAGTTTAGACATTTTTCCTCAATTTCAACGTCCATAATATATTCTATGTCAGATATGACAATGGAATTATTTTACCTCAGGACAAGAGTCTACTCCAGAAGAAATGGCAGCATTAATTTCCCTGAGCACACTTTTCCAATCACCTGTCTTCCGGGAATCTGTACATTTCCCAATATGCTTCTCTACTAATTGCAATTTCTGCAACTCAAAAGGCTCAGGTGACAGCCCAGGGCAGAAGAGATGTTTCCTGGCATTCTCAAGCTGCCCTAACCTGTGACCACAAACAAGGGTTCATTGAACTTCCTTACCCACAACTCTGCCAACACATAAGCAGACATAGGCACTGGATACAGCACTGAATCCAAAATACTGAGCTAAAGTGTAGTTGCATCATGTTACAGTTGGTAGAAAACAATCAAGCGATGGAATCCTAATATACACTAATGATAACAATTCTTAACAATGCCATCAATGCAGAAAGCTTCCGAACACAGAACTAACAAACAAACTTGGATTTTAAATTGAAACCATTGCAAAAGAGTGTAAAACAGAAGATTAAATCAAAACCCCTAACACAAACAGAAAAAACGAAGATTAAATATTCATGAAACCCAAACACTCAATGACTTCTTGAGATCAGAAATAACTCCCATTGCAGCTTCAACCAAAATCAGTTGTACAAGCAACAACAAGAACAAGCCAACCGAATTCACTATTTTTCAAAAAAAAGAAGCCACGATAAGCACAAAATAAATAATAAACCTGATCCGGGGTCAGAGGACAGGATTCATTCCACAAATTTAACTATCTAATATTCTTGAAAGCAAGCATTATACTGAAAGACAAGAAGAAAACAGGACGAAGATGATGAAGTTCAAGCGCACCGTAGAAAAAGAGAAGCCAAACGCTGATGTGCCCTCCCATAATTGGGATCTAACCTCACAGCCTCCTCACACTCCCTCACAGCCTCAGCCAACCGTCCCAAACCCGTCAATGCGGCTGCACGGTTGCTCCGATAGGCTGCGTTAGCAGGGGATAATGAAATTGCTCGATCGTATAGACTCAGAGCCTCTGCGAAATGACCCCTCTTGTACTGCTCGTTCCCTGTTCTCTTCAACTCTTCTGGATCCACACTCATCACCGCTCGCTTCACTGAGTCTGTAATGGCACCACCACTGCTCGACCTCGCATTGGCCGCACAACCGCCCCGCATTATGCTTCCATGGCCGTAATTTCCTATCCCATAACCCAAAACGTCCGTCCTGGAGCTCCGGCTGACCGCGGCGGCCGTCTTCAGAACCTTGCCAGATGGACAGATATTGCCTGTGGGGAGAAAATTCGGCGGCGGTGAATTCACGGAGGAGCTTTGACCGGAGTAAATTAACGGTTGGGTGGTCTTGGAATCTGATCTAGCCTGAGGAGATTTGAAGTTCCTGGCATTCCCTGCAACGGTCGGACTGTTCTCACCGGAGCCGGAGAGCTCGCCGGAGTGGTAATTCGGATCGTAATCGGATCGTTTCGGTACCGGTTTGTACCCGTTTCGTCCAGAGACCGATCCAGATGAACTCGAACTACTACTGGTAGTAGTGAGTCCACTGGCACTGGTAGTAGGTACACTGTGACGAGTCAGCAATGGCGAAACGGGCGAGCCCAAGTCGAGTTCTCGAAAATCCGGCTTATTAGCTTCACAGCTCAAGGTGTCATGAAATCGGTCGTTGAGAGCATCGACTCCTAGCTCGGAAATGGGCTTCCCAGGATGCGACATTTTCCAGTGAATCTAACACAAATGGAGCTCTCAAATCCTCTCTCTCTCCCTCTCTCTTCTCAAGTTTCACAAAAGCTAGATAATGAAACTACAAGGAATCCTACAAGAAGCACGAACAGAAAAACATAAAACTACAACTACAAGCTTCGAAGAAGACATGAAAAGAAGGAAAAAGAAAGTGAGAAAGGGATGGGGATCTCGTGATAGATAAAACGAGGAAGCAAAGAATGAATATGGGTGTTGAAATTCCAATCGAGAAAGAGAAACCCAAAAAAAAAACAGTTTTGTTTAGAGAGAGAGTGGAATTTGCACAGAGAAAGAGAGAGGAGAGGAGAAGAGGAAAAGAGCTTTTATTTTCTTTTCCTCCTATCCTTTACCTGCCGCTTCACGAGACAAGTTTCCCTTCTCTCTCTTTTTCTGGAGATAAATTTTATTGCTGGGTTATTGAATTATATCGTATTTACTATTTTAATATTATTTTTTAAAATATGTTAAGTATTATAATTTTATTTATAGTATAATTTTTTAAATTTTATATAATTTTATTTATAATTTTTTAATTTAATAAAATTTTATATATAATTTTATTTCTCAAATACTAAGAATTGATTTAAATTAAAAAGATTATAAAAAAATTATATAAATTAAAAAAATTATGAGTAAATTTATACTATAAATAAGATTAAAATATTAGTCAAATATAAAAAATAAGATTAAAATATTAGGGATTATAAAAAATTTTATTATTTTTTCTCTTATCATATAATTGTTTTCTCTGTTTTAATTGATTTGGTTGTGCTTAACTTTGGCTTTTCTTCATGAATAGGACTCCTCTTCTGTAATCTTCTTCTTCTTCTTTTGCTTTATGATTATGGTAATAATCATTCTATTTAGTTGTATTTTTCTTAATCAATCTTCATCATCCTGTCCCGTTTCAGACTTCATGTCAGAATCTCCCTATCAATAATTCTTGAAGCCAAAGTAAAGTTGAAGGATTAAATTGAAGTTTGACAAAATAAAATGACATATAAAGTGTGGCATTACACAAGCATAGGTTTACTAAATTCAAGGGTTCATATATAGAGAGAAGAATAATCCTACAATTAGGCTCATATGCTTAAACAGCTAATATAAATTTAAATATTAGAAAGTATATTCATTAAAAATATTTTTATTTTAATTATCCTAACCTGATAAAGATTATGCTCAAATCTTAAGTGACTTAAAAGATATTATAGATTTACACTAAAAAAATGATTTTGAATATTTTTTCCTAAATTCTTTAGCCAATTGAAATCATGTTGGAAAAGTCACATGCTATGGGAAAAGAAGTCAAATATAAATTTTAGTCAATAATACTTAATATTTTGCCAGTTTTTCTATTTAAATAAAATGACACTATTTTATTATAAGGTAGACTTTTAATTATTAATTTTAATGTTTAATATTGGCCGTTATTTAAGATAACCTGAATAAAAGGAACTCGGATTACTTAATATTAAAATTAACAGTTGAGATTACATCTCGTAACAAAATGGTGTTGTTTTATTGAAATGAACAATTGAATTGAAGGAGCCGCAGTTGAGAGATTCCATTCCATGGTGGGGTCAGGAAGTAGCTAGTCATGTGTTGGAAGAGAAGAGAGTGGCGCGCCAGCTGGTCCATTCCCGTGCAGGAGTGACAGTGTTGTCTAAGCACATAACGGTCTCGTTGACGCCGTTATTGTGATTCCCCGTCACTCCCAATGTGGCTCTGTTACGATGATGTTGACGTGAACGTGACCGCAATCATGCCAGGAGAAGCCGGAATGAGTCATGACCAGGCGATTCCTTCCCTCCCCACCACCACCAACCACCGTCCCTCTCCCCTCCTCACGGCAATCATTCGCTGTTCTCCACTCCATCATAATACTTTTGCCGCCACTTGACACGTTTCACCTCCTAGCCCTCAATCATTCCTAATTTTATTTTAGTATGAATTAAACCAGTATTAATATTTGCATGAGGTTTAAAACAAGTCATACTTTTAGTACAAGCCTTATAATTTAATAATATAAAAATAGTTTTTTAAATGATTGGGTGCACTTCCATCCTAATTATAACATAAAAACCATTTTAAAAAAATAAATTATATTTTTTTGGCTAAAATTTCTTGTTATGATCAAAATTAAACTAACAGTTGTTATTAGTTATGATAAAATTAGCAAATAAATAATTAATTATATAGTTAAATATTTTATTTTTAGTAATTTCCATCTAAACACCTTCCATTGACATCAAATTAAACCGCTTATTTAATAGAAATCATGATTTAAAGAGAATCTATTAATATCAGGTTATGGATTAAGTCATTCGAGGTAGTAATTGTTGTTATACATTCTACATATACCGAATTATCCTACAGTAAAAGTGACGTTTGTAGCTTACGTAAATATCACATCATCTTATATCCGTTTTAATAATTTACACATAAAAAAAAAAAGTAAAAAAAGTGATCCTCACGACAATTATCCAAATATTAATTATTAATTTTATAATAAAATTGGTTTTACTTAAAATCATACCTTTTTAATCAATTTTATTCAATTAAAGTCGAATAATCTATTTGCGTGAAATTTAAGATAAGTGATAATTTTGGTATTTAAAATCCAACTACAAGCAAATTTAGGTGATGTTCTCAAAAAAAAAAAAGGAAAATCAAAAGAAAAACAAGAAGAATTAGAGTGTATGGCTAATTTAGCAATTATTTGATTGAAGTTGTTGCTGCACCCTAATTTGTCCATAGTCTTGAATTAATCCCGTTGTTCTTAACCTCATATACACGTGTTTACGTCTGGTTGCTTCAGCTTTGCACTTGGTATATTATATATATATATATATATATCAACTTGTATGATTTAGCGCATTAATTGATTATTATTGGTATTATCATTATATAAGTAGTTAGTGTTATTCTATCACCACACAAATTAATGATTCTTAATTAACTTCTTAGCCCTAATTGTGACAGCTGGTGGGCGAAATAATGTTTTATATTTGATACAAAAATAAACCCCTAATCATATATGTTATATTTAAAAATGGAATATTCAAATTTAATAAAAGAGATTAATCTCTCTTAGTATAATGAAATAAAATTAAAATTATTATTAAGAGAAATATTAATATTTAATATTTAATAATATATCGAATATGATTGTCTTAAATAAAATGATACATGTGTTTAAAAGGGAAAAAAAGATTGGAGGGTTTAATTTTTATTTCAAACATTAAAATTAAATAAAAATGATTTTAATATATATAACTCTGCTTTCCGCATAAATAACGTATTTTAACTCATATGAAAAAGAAACTAATTAAGTTATTAATTGGAATATTATGTGTATATATAAATTAAACAACAAATTGAATATCATGTGTAATTTTCAAATTGAGGAAGGACCATATAGTTTATTTAATTCTCTTTTGGTTTGGTCCGTGACATATACTATATCAAGATCATAAGCAGGCCCCACCACTACTCAAATGCGTTTAGATTATTCTAATGTATACTAATGTTGATGTTGTATAGTTAATTAAGAAAGTAAGGTATTTTATCTTTAAGTGTCCTTAATAATATAATAAGAATAATATATAGTTAGGTTATGAAGGTCAAAAAACGATAATAAAAGCTAAAAGGGTAATGAAGCAGAATCTTTCTTTAGCACTAAGACAAATTTAAGGAAGGTTCATTGCACTAAGCCCAAATTAAATATGGCATCCAAATTGAGTATTTGTATCATATTATACAACAATATCACCTTCTCTTGCTAATGTGAATTAGTATAAAGAACGAGTTTATGTCTTATAAAAATATAAGTTTAATTTTTTTTATTATTATAAGAGTTTATTTAGTAGGCAATCTCATAAATCTTTTATAACTGTAAGTATTTTTTGAACCTTAAAATACGAGTTTATATCCTATAAAGATATAAATTTAATTTTTTTATCATTGTAAGAGTTTGTTTATTAGATAATCTCATAAATTTTTTATAACTGTAAATATTTTTTAACCTTAAAGCCATATTCTGATTTTAGTAGAGAAAATTAGTATGAAACGTGCTTAAATTTTTTTTTATAAAAGAAAAAATCCCTTTCTGTTGCTTTAAATAAATAACTCCAACCATTTGTTTGCTTCATTATATTGTAAAAGTTCCACGATTCCCTCAAATTTTTGTGTGTGAAAGTAAATGTATATTATAACTAAATTGTTAGTGTTGCGGGTTTTGAATTTAAAATGAAACCCTTTTATTCATAATTTATGAATAGTAAGATTCCTATAATTTGATATTATATATATAAATATAAAACAATTATAATAATTAATGTGATAGTCAAACCTCCTTCCTAATTAACCCCTTCTCTCTTTTTATTTGATAAGGTGTAAGGACCAAGGAGTATGTATACAATACAACAGAAATTAATCTATTTTGGATTTAAAAAGAAGATTCTTTTTCAACTAGGTTATTTATTACATACATAAAATTTGAGGTTTGAAGTCTAACTATTTCTGAAATGATGAGAGTTCCAATTCCTCATGCCAATTTGACTAGGTTCGTAGCCCTTCTTTCTATATATATACTTTATATATATATAAATATAGATGGTCATTGCATTTAAAAAAAAATGAATAGACCATGAAATTGCTTGAAAAAATAAATATGCCAAAACTCATTGAAACAGACATGAAATTTTGTTAGGCTACATCCCACTACAAGAAAATAAATCTAGTATACGACTTTTTTTTTTTAATTACCCATTAGATCAACTGGTATTTGGCATTTTTTTCTAAATTATATTATTATGTATTCAAACAATTGATTAATGTAAATTAAGGTTTTATGATCATGATGACTATTCTAAATAGTATTTTTAATAAAGTGGGATTCAAACCTTATTTTTCTCAAAAATATCTAGTATACAACTTGAGTTTAATTACTAAATTTCTTGTTTTTACAATGTCAAATGTGTTGAGGCAAAATTTATGTGTGATGGAGATGATAAGGCACTCCAAAGCCAATTAAGAACAGGAAATATAATATTCTTTATAAAATGAAATTTTATTTTTTTTTAGAAATTTTACTTTATAACTAAAATTATAAAAAAAAAACACAATGTGAGATTTGAACAAAGTCTAATAAATAATAACATGTATTACCCCATAACTTTTTAAAAATGAATTTTTTAAAGGAAAATGGGACGGCTATGTGAGAACACGTAATTTCCTTAATCTGAAATTTATTATATATAATAAGCAGCAAAAGCACTAACATTATAAGCTTATAATGTCTCCTATAAAAGATAAAATAAATTAAAAATCCTTAAAATTAACAAACCTTTAAAACCTAGGATATTGCTTGCCAAGTGATTCTCCCCAACCACCCTCCATATATAAAAATGATAAAGCATAGCCTTTATTTGATTGGTCCCTGTTTTAGGGTTTCTTTTACTCTTTACTATATATATATATATATATATATTCATATTCTATATATATAGCTCATGAAGTTAGGTGGAAGAGCATTTTCATGATTAAGAGTCCTCACAAAATTCTGTCTCACTAAAACACAACATTTGTTATCATACCTTTCCCTCTTCATTAATCATTTATACAGTGAAGAGGAGAATATAATTATAAAATATATATTAATTAATATTATTATATGGTAATTAAAAACAAAAATTACACCTGATCTTAATCAAAAAGTCCGCAAAAGATATACTAAATAAGTTAGGCTTTGATAAATAATTAAATATTTATTTAGTTGGAAAGAATCTAACGTAATTTGAAATCTCATAAAAATAGAAATTTAGATTTTATTATTGATATAAAAAAATTATTTATAATTATTATACTCTTTTTATTATTTATTATAAGACACTTTTAACTACCTCATTAAAATCAATGAGAGAGGGTTAAAGTATTAATCATTACCTTTGACTAAAAATAAAGTAAACTTCTAAATTTACCTATATTTAATATTATAAATTGTATTTAAAAACTTATAGAAGTTATAATTAATAAGATTTAAAATAGAAATAATTTTATAAAAATATAATTAATATTTTATTTAGTGATTTATAATAAGAATTATTTATTTATTTTGAAAGGTGATTGGAGGGAGCCGTCAACTTATGAATTATTGAACTCAGTATTCTCTATTGAATCAAGTGTTTATCATTATTTATGTCGACTTCTTATTTGTCCATGCATGAACCTTTTCAAATTCGTTATTTGTTTTTTTCTTATTCTTTTAAGTTAATACTTAATACATAATTAATTAAGCAATATTCCTGGGAAATTTATCTTACTTTATGAGACCAAGTTACTGCTTCTATATAATTGATGTCAAATGGTAAAAGTTAATTTCACATAATGGACCTAAATAAACCCTATACATTATTCATTTTATGAATAAAAAATATGATTAGTTTATAAGATGTCAACAATATTTGAAAATATTAATTCTTTTTGGTGAGATTGACAATACTGATTAATTTTAAGAAAAAATATATTTAAGATATATATAAAAAATTTAATTATAAAAAATTTCATAAATTCATCGAATGACTATTAAATTTTATGAGAAACTGTGATTAAATTTTTTAAATTATAAAATGATAAAACTATCTTTAAAAAAATATCTCAATTATTTTTTTTATTTGAGAGTTATTATTCATATTACTTGAATTATTTTTTCTTTTTATTTGAGTTATTATTTTTTTCTTATAGAGTTATTATTCTTATTGTTTGAGTTATTTTTTTAGAGATAATTCTATCATTTTATAATTTAAAAAAATTAATTTTATAAGATTTTACAATCATTTTCATAAATTTATGGGACTTTTTTATAATTAAATTTTATAAGATTTAAATATAATTTTTCCTTAATTTTAATACCTCCATAACACGCACTTACTCTCGAAAGTTGTGGGTCCACCGCCTTTGTGTGCTAGAGTGTGTGTGAAATAATTAAATAAAGAAGTAAAATAAAAATGAGGGAAAGCAACAAATTACAAGGCCCAAATAATTGAGATGTGAAATAAACTGAACGACAAGTCGTATCAATAATGATGTTTGGTACCAGGGTCATCTCTAAACTTGATCAGATTTCGTGTAAACTACTCAAATGTTTTTTGAGCGTACAAGGTGTCCTAAATCTACATGTTCATTTTTATCTACTATCATTTAAGCGCCTGCCTTAACCACTAAGACTTGTTATATATATATATATATATAGTGATTAGGTCACCCTTGCCTAATCCAAAAAAGAATTAGTTTTTTTTACACTTGTTTGGTGTCCGATTAAAGATATAAAAAAAATTAATATATCACATTTAAGCTAATTAATTAGTCCAAGCTAGCTTCTTATTATTTTGTTTTATTTTTCTTCATGTTAGTATTACATATATGATTAATTCTCACTTCTCTTTCTTAAATAAATATCATTCTACCGAACTTTCCACATAAATGGGTGTGATGTTAATTATAATAAAAAATAAATAAAAGAGCCACTTCATCAAGGAAACTATAAGGACCAAGCAAAAAAATCACAAAAATTTAATTAAAATTAAGATAAAATTATAAAAATTTGTACATTAATTTTCTCAAACTAATAATATTAGTCAATAATATTAAATAATAAAAACCTTACTTGTCTGTATTTTTCTCCATCATACAGCTGTCTCTACCTTGTGATCATTGGAATGATATGGAATTGGACATAGTGGGTGAAGTACAATAATCACTGTAATTGAAAATGATAACCCACAATAATTCACCAGTTTTCTTCTCAAAGAGAATTTCTATCATAGAGAGAGAGAGAGAGAGAGAGAGAAGGGAGCCATCATCATTTTGCCTCTGGAAAATCTTTGATTTCCCTTCACCATCCATCTCTTTCACTTGGATAGGATATAAAAGTATTTTTCATTCTAATTTATCTAATCTTCATTATGCGTTTTGATTATTATTTAATAATATAATATCTATATTTTTAATTACTTCCATGCAAAAACATTAGATTTTTTATCACAAAAATATTTATTTTTAAATTTTTTATTTCATGTACTTAAGACTTAATCACTCATAACATCTTTATACAAAATTACCACTTTTATTTTAGATGAACTTTATTAAGAAAAAAAGAGTCATTGCGTTTTTAAGCATGTAACACCATGAACTGATATTTATTAATTTTTTATTTTATAATTTTTTATTCTCAAACTTGTTTAATTATTATTACACGTAAGCTATATTATGGGGTAATCTACCGCACTTTATTATATTATAATCCATGGCAATTAGTAAAAGTCATTCTCTCTTACATATACCTACAAATTAAAGAGTCATCATCACTATTTTTTTTTTCAAATCATGATGTTTGAAATTGTTATACATTTCTTCATGCTTTTTTTATTAAGTTCAATGAACCAAATTTTTAGAGATTAGATCGATATGTGTTTGAGTAGAAATTAAAGGAGAAAATTAAAAAGGGAAGAAGATAAAATTATCCTAAAAAAATAAAGAATATTGGTGAGTTTGTGAAGGAGATGAGATGAGTATATGAATAATTAAATATAATTGGGTATAGTGGGTGAAGTACATTGGTCAGTAGTCACTGTAATTGATAACTGATATTTCAGAAGTTCTTTCTGAGACATATTTCATATCATACAAGAAAAATATGGACATCATCATTTTACCTCTCAATGATAGTTTTTTTGTGTGTATATATATATATATATATATATTCATTCATCACCTTAAATATTTATGGAAAAAGTGCAAATAAATAATTTAATTAAAAAAATTGCAGTAAATCATTAAACGATTGGAAAATCTTAAGATTAATCTTTTAAAATTATAAAATGACAAAATTATCTTTTAAAAAAATTAACTAATAGAAATGACAACTTAATAGAGAAAAATAATAACTTAAGTTCTCATATGAATGAATAGCAACTGAGGATAAAAAAATAATAATTCATACATTTTTTTAAGATAATTTTATCATTTTATAATTTAAATAAAATTAATTTTAAGTTCCTTAAAATTTTATAATCGTTTAATGACTTGTCAGGACTTTTCTATAATTAAATTATTTAGGTGATATTTAAATACAATTTTTTTAATATTTATCATCTTCACACACACATATAAATTCTAACAAACTACACTTTTCATAAAAACATATTGCAATTATTCACTTATATAATAACAATAAAGCCTTAGAATAAGGTTAACTAGCAAAGTGATTGTGATATATCGATCATTTTTATTGATTTTTTGATAAAGCTTGTTGTGTTTGTGCATGTATCTATCTATCTATCTATCTATATTGTTTGCCACTTCTTCTTCTGATCTCTATCCTTATCCCTCTCTACACAACACAACACAACATGTTTGTCCCTCTGATATATTCTTCTTTCCTTCCTTCATATTATTGCATACCAAGTCACCACATTCTCAATCATTATCTCATTTCTTATCCTCTCCACCTCTCCAATAAATAATTTATTATATTTAATAGTTGTGAAGTATACAATATATATATATATATATATACTCCTCCGATCATTAATATAATATATATTTAACTAATTTGATTAGATTAAATAAATTAGTTAATATAATTTATTTTTTTTAAAATATTCCAATCATCTTTCTTAACTCTTCCCCCTCTCTTATTTTATTATTATTAGGAAAGTATCACTAAGAGTAATTTATAAAAATATATATAAAATATATCTTGTATTTAATATCAAAATTAACTCTAAAATTGTGTTAAATACTAAAGACTAGAGAATTATTTAATAGATACACAAAAATTTAGGTATTTTAGTTCCCAAGAATTCACTAGTATCAAGTATTGTGTAGATGCGTGCGTATATATGTATCAAAGAATACATAATTGTTCCACTGTAATTCTATACGGATGTAATGGGGTGAAATTAATAAAGGAGAGGGGATGATCAAAGCATCACTTTTGGAGAGAGTGTGAAACAAATTTGTACTTCAATACTAAATATAAAAATTAGTTAATTAATTTAAAAATACTAAAAAAATAATTATTTAAAATAAAAAAATATGTTAGTTTTTTAAAATATTCTTTATAATCATCAGAATGGAAAACTACTTCCTTAATAAAAAATACTTTTAATATATGCAATTAATAATAAAAATTTTAAAAAAATATAAATTTGAGAGACAAAGTAGATTAGAATATTATATTTATAATTAAAATAAACTATTCTATTAACTTTTAGGATCACATAGAATAATAAAATTTTGAGTTTTACACTTTTAAATTCCTATCTTTATTTGACTTCTTTCATATTTTTATATGACTATTTGATATTGGCTACTATCAAGTTAGATTTAAATATTAACAAATATAATTGGAAGTAGTTTATCTAACATTATGTTTTTTTTTCCATACACTGTATTTTTAACCTAAACATTTTTTTTTACAAAAATTCAGTTATTTCTACTTGATCAAACTATTATGAGTAATTTAATCATTTTTAGTGTGTTTGAATATATATATTTATTTCTTAAAAAAAAAATCAGTCAAAAGCAGCATTATTTAGACCTGGCCTATGCTTGAATGGAATGAAAAAGGACAAAGATGATGCCTCTTATTTAGGAGCATTTTTTTTGGAATGGAAATAAGATGCAAAGGATGACAAGTAACATTCACAAATGTCTTGTTTCAAATGTTTGTCAATTTATCTTAGCATTTTCACTATCCATTCATATAATTTCAAAAAATTTAAAATAATTTCAAATTGACAACATATATTCATAATTTGCTCTAGTTTTTGGCATGTGGAAAACAAGGATGGAAAAAAGAATCTATTATTGTGCAAAGTAATGGCCCCTGATGTTTACCTCTGTCATTTGTGAAAACATCTATAGTTATATGCAAGACAATTGCAATTATTGTGTATAGAAACAAAATCATGTCATAAAAATTTTCTCAAAACACAATTTAGTTTGAATTTAGACTAGTTAATGATATTAAATATTATATTATTGGTTACTAAAAAAGAAAATTGCGGCCTGTTTGAATTAGCTTAAGATAGCGCATGTTTTTTCTTTTATTTTACAATCAAGTGTATTAATAGATAATACATATGGATATAATTATTTTGGAAAGGAGGCGAGACTGGATGATTCGTCTGGTTGCATTGCAACCGAACTTGCTGCTGGCAGTTCAATTTTCCTTTTTTTTTTTTTGTAGAAAATAGTTGAACTCACATACGAACTAAAAGTAGGGCAAATTCTATCTTTTTTATAGACGATACTAATGTCAGATAGGGTAAACCGTTAATTATCCTCATACATAAATCTAGACATTTAAACGTTAATATGTCTCCTTAAACGCTATGCTAAAATCACAATAAAATAATATTTTTTAAAAATTTAATATAATCTAAATAGTTGTATGTCTCACCTTTTTGTCAGTTAAATTTAAAGACAATAGGTAGTTCAATTTGCTTTATGATCTAGCTAATTTTTTTTTTATATAAGAATGATCAAGTTAAGTTAACCCAGAGTTAAGCCACCATGGAGATAAAACCCAGTATTAGACTAGAACCCAAGATGACTTTTAGAGAAAACAGGTTGTGTTTTGGATCCAATTAAAAAAGACTAAAAAATTATTAAAAAATCAACCCTTTCGGACGATGTTAACATGTTAACACCTATATTTATTTCTTATTTAAATATTATTATGTATACATACAATTATTTTATTTTTAAATTTGTATTTAATTATTACATCATTGTTTCAACTTTTTGTCTAATTGGTTAAACCATGAAAACTGTAACTTGCCTTTTCAGCTTAAGGTCTAGTTGGAGATACACTTTCTTTTCCCTTCTAATTGGTGGTATTTTAGCTAGTTGGAGATGTGATTCAAGGTTTGGCTGATCTTTATAGTATTGATAGTCTTTTGGGAGTATTAGTTGCAACTTCTTATTCCCTTTGCTTATGATGTTATTTGTTCTTTGTTTAATTTTCTATTAGCATACTGAGTTTTAGCATACTGAGTTTTTGCATTTAGCCTTTGTGCCCCCCAATGTGGCCATGATTAGGATATAGTTGGTACTTTTTTATGTATCGTTTTATCTTTTATTGAATAAATTGTCCATTATCAAAAATAAAAAAAGAGATACACTTTTTTCCCGTAATGGTATATATATATATATATATTTTTGGGGAGTGACTATCTTATCTAGATTTGGATTGAGCAAAGTGACGACAATGGGGTTAATGGGCCCCTCTATAACCTGATTACTTGAAAGGCTTCTAGAACTTAGAGAATGGACCAAAATGATTGAGGAAATAATGGGTCCATTATTGACAGTGGCTCATGGCTTTTAAGTATTCAATCACCAATCATTAACTATATGGTACCCGATAAGAGTTAGTATATATATTAAATAAGGAATTTATATCCCATAATAATATAAATTTAATTTCTTATAATATTATGAGAACTCTTTTAATGGATAATTTTATAAGTTCTTTATAAGTACCCTCTAAACTCTAAAATTATATACCTTAACCTTAATAGAAGACTGATGCTAAACTCACCTAAAAAATTGTATACCACAAAAAAAAATTAACTATATAATAAACTTGTACCCCAAAAAAATATATAGTAAACTATAAATTTATAATAAATTATATTCCCTCGCAAATGGTCTAGAGAGAGCACTATTTATAAGTTAATAATAACATGATTTAACATGGTAAAAAAATTTCGCATAATAATACATGGGCTGAAACGGGACCACATTTAGTTTCTTAGACATCATTGTCTGACTTCGGCCTTTGCAGAATGCCTCACCTAAACGACACCCATTTTTAATTAACAAAAAAAAAGAAAAGAAAAGAAAAGAAAAAAGAATAGTACTCATTGGTGGGTCCTTTATCCATTCATGAAAGTGGAGAAATTTAGCAGCCAACAAACCCTCAAATTCAATCCCTTGCTTGGAACTAAAGGCCAATATTACTTCATCTCTGTGAAAGAATGTCACAAATCAAATACAGAAACAAAAAATGACATTCAAATGGAAACAAATGGACGATCAAGTTATCTGTCACTCTTATCCATTTTCTATTCTCAACAAAAAGAAATCTTCCCTTTAGAACTCCTATCCACCGTATCAACAATTTCCCCTCCAAAAATAAGGAGAAAAAAAGAATATGGGAGAAACAGGAAAATTTGAAATAGAATACATCAACTATCTTCCTTCTCCAGCAGGAAGAAAAATGAATTTTACAACAAAAAAAAGAGATCCATGGAAGGAAAATGATGATCATGGTAGTAGACCTGGGCTATTATCTTCCAAGTAAACAGATACTACTCATCATCAGATACCCAGGTTGGACTCTTTGAGCAGCTCTCCTTCTGATGGAGTTCCAACATTCTCTGTTCTGGATCACACAGCCCTACAGGAGAACAGACAAACAGTACCTAGATAATGAGAATTTTCTTTTCCTTCGGTTTTCACTACAGATCTCAACAAACACAATCACTAAATACAGCAGGTAAAATACCCTCATATTAATCTACATTTAAAATCACATCAGCCAGGAAAAAACCAAATGCATATGGTCAAAACATATTTGAAGTCTCAAAGTCATGCCAGATCATGATAAAAACACAAGGACCATTGTCATTAGCAGATTAAGACATGCTCGCTCTTGTATTAGGCATAACATAAAGTTTTACCACGTCTAATTTTGTCATATTTTTGTGTCCATATCTGTTTCTTGTGACATGTCAAGAAATTTTAAGCTAACACTTCAAATTTTGTTATATTATGGTGTCCATGTCTGACTCATGTCTTTGTCTGATTCTATCAACCATGCTTTCTAGCTCACCGGAAACTCTTAAGAAAGATATGGTTTTCATGGCAAAGAAAGATGCAATGAGACAATTGAAAAAGTTGGGAGTCTTCATCTGTCAGAAGTCAGAAACAATAGCCAAGAAGTCCATCTGTTAAGCGGACTCAGTTTCGGTGCTAAGAAGAATGATGAGTAACAAGAGCTCATCATGCTGCGCCCCATTTCATTTTAAAAAAGACAAAAACCCTCAGTTAAGCTGGGGTAGAAGCGTATTAATTTCATTTGTTTTTCAGCTTCTCCTGGTGAACTCTATAGTACAAACTCCTTCAACCAGATTCTATAACATTTTTGTGGGAGGCGACAAACCAACCTGAACACTTTGGAATATCTAACACGGAAATGAATGTGGGAGTACAGTCTGAAGCACACAGCTCCTTATTATTTTCATGCTTCACGTTCATTGCAAGCATCCATGCTCCAATAGTAACATCCCCATTGCTGAACATCCGAAAACTGTGATTTACATTAGAAAAAGGGAGACTGATTAACCTCAAGATAATATCAATAAAAGGGAAGGTACTGCATAATGTCTACACCAACCCCGTCCCTTGGTATTAAGAAGAAAATAAAAGATTGAGAGACCACATAAAACTATCCTTCAGAGTATCAAAATTGAATATCATGAAAAACAGAAAGCAATAAATTTTCTTATCAATGGTAGATCGATAACATTGATGTGAGGAGAAAAATAAATAAGCAATTGTATAACTTAACCCTCTTTACAAATTCAAACTATAATTGTAATTAAGGACCAAGAGCCAACAAGGTTATCTCTTCCAACCGATACGTTATGGATATTAAATTGAGAGTACTTGTTAGCAAATATGCAGTACACAATAGAACAGAAATGATTAAGGACATGCAACCAGAGATTGTAAACATGATGATTCAGAATAAAAATTTCAGAAGTTCGCAAGCCCAAACATCGTGAGAGTATCAACTGTCACTTCCTACAGTACATTAGCTAAACAAGTATACTATAATTGATAACTCATTTTGTACTAATTATAATACTATTGAAGTAGGTAAAGTGGCTAAAATATTAAGTTCCGAAGAGGGTTAAACTCACCTGTCATTCTTTAGAGCAACTAAGCTAGCAACAACATCAGCAGAAAGAGCATATATAGGTCCATAGGAATGAAGAAAGTACTCAGATCCAAGCAAATAAGATAGAGGCTCATACCTGCATGATTTTATCAGTAAAACAACTCTTTTAGCCTAGGATAAACAAATGTGCTGGTTATAATTGAAACCTCTAATGTCACTGCAGTGAAGGGGCTATACGGCACAATTGATAAACTACAATGCCTTAAAAGTTTATAAAGTTCTTCGTAAGAGGTTATAACCAGGATAACACGGTTGATAAATGATGCATATAGAAGTAAATTTATGACCAGACGTTTTAAATCTCTTGGACAGTAATTATTAGTATTAGTAATCCATGCTTCTTTCCCAGCAATGAGCATCATCAAGCTACGATGGAAGTATCCCATGTCATGATAGGCACAATGCATGCAAAAAAGGGCGAATTAGAAACATTTTCAGAACATGAAGCCATAGTAAGAACAACCTAAAGAACTAACCACTTGAGCTTTGGATCATAGATAACAGGACCCTTTTTCATGCATCCGATGTAAGTCTGAGGATGATTTCGCTCTTTTGCGATTAGTAATGAAAGACGATCTGACATTGAATTGAAAATGAACAAAAATCTCGATTAGGGAAAAAAGACAAACCTCAGAAAGTTCTTAGATGTATTGAAGATAAGCATTGTAAAATCTAATCACCTGGCCTTAAATATATATCATCATCAGCTTTGACATAAAAATCAGCTTCAAAAAGTGCATAGGCAGCTTTGAAGAAAGCTAAACTGTAAAAACATAGAATATGCAATTTAGCAACATCGTATAGGTATAAAAGACATTCATCAAATTATATAATAACACTAACGTTTTGTATGGAAGCTTACTGTACTCCTCTTCAAAGTCCAATTGAATGAAATCGTCATATTCTGCTACTTCCCTCTGTAGTTCTGACATCTTCGTTTTGTCATTTGTTCTACCAATGATAAACCTGAAAGCTAAGCCAGTAGCTTCCTCCAAACTGCAAGCAATCGCCTATTAGTAAATCTGCATCAACTAAGTGATTAAACTTTCTATTTCAAAGAAAAAGGTGAATAACGCCCTGTTGTCAGCCCAAGGTTGCTGGAAACTTTCTAAGTTGAAAAGTCCAGATAAGCATGCTACTACTGAGGACTAATTGACAGATTTTCAAGCCCAGATTCCATCAAAACATCCAAACAAACAACTAGCCTATATAAGCAAAAAGCAAAATCCGCACATGCAGGCGAGAAAATTCCATGAATTACACTATATCATATCAAATTCAACCCCTCCTTCCCCAAAAGAAAAGAAAGGGGAAAATTGTAAAGCAGTTATGCTTATTAGTGGTTTAGTAATAAGATTCACAGACGGATTTAGAATAAACTAGGACATTTACTTTTGTCAGCCAAAGCTACTGGAGACTTTCGAAGCTGAAAGTTTACCTAGGCAAAGAACTGAGAACATGTACAAAATTTACACCATTTTCGAATCCAGATTCTCTCATTATATCCAATTCTTCAACATAACAAACAAATGCAAGTTACATGCCATACTGAATAGACTCTATATTAGGACATATAATAAAAAAAGAACATTGAACGAGTTAAATTTTCATATAATATGCAGCCAAGAGAATTTTCCAAAGCCTTAAAAAAAATAAAATGAAAAAAAAGTTGTTTTGGTAAGATTCACAAATCATCCATTTTTTTCTTAAAAGCCCACGGTTAAGTGGAGTCTATTGTGGTAAGATCCGAATGCAACAGGAAAAATGAAATTTCAACGCAATAAAAGATCTATAGCATACCGTTGGAGCCCTTGCCGATCCGGAGGCATCCAAGTCTTCCTCAATGCTCGACGCCTACCAGCAGATCCAAACCCAGTCTGAATACCCACAAACCCCATAACTTTATGCCTACTTCCAGGCACACCAATCACATTGCTGACACAACAGGCGACGTCACCACCTCCACCGCCGTGTTCCCAAGTTATTCTAATCGATCGGGGCTGGCCATTCAAACATTTATACCCCTGAATCTGCCTTAAAAAGGCGGTAATTCCAAAAACAAAACCTGAGATGGCAATCAAGAGGGAGGAGATGAGAAGAAGTGCGGATATACTAGACGACAATGGAAGTGTACGACCGTGGAAGGACTTGGTAAAGGGAGGCATGACTCATAGAAACCCCAGAACAAGAAGAAGACCAGGGTCTATGAGGGCATGAGGATGAGTGAGAGGTATGAGTTGGAGATTTGATCCATGGCACATGTGAAGTGACGCTCCTGTACTGAAAGAGACGATGAGGAAAGAGTCTTCGTCAAGGCACTTTTTTTTTTTTTTTTGTTACAATCTTCGTCAAGGAATTTTTTTTAGTTACAGGAAACCTTACCCCAACTATATCTGACTTTAATCAGCTTCATGTACCATATGACTATAGTAAGACAGTTTTTTAACAAATTTTTTTTATATATATCAAGATTCAAATTTAAAATCTTATTTAAACAGTATCAAACTACTTATTACTCGAACTAATTTCTATTAATTTCATTCAGGAATTGATTAACTAGAAAGTTCCAATGACTGTTATTGACAGTTAGTTAAAATGGGCCTATGGTGGGCCAACTGATCCATTAAATTAGAATTTGGTATCTGATGGGCCTGAATGCTCTTTATGAAAGATCTTACCTAGAAAAGTAGTGGGTTTGAACCTCACAAAAACAGTTTTTTTTCCTTAAGGAAATGAACACTTGATGACATTACTTCAAAATGTATTTACAAGGCCTTTACAAAAAGCTCAACTTCCCTAGTCAGCCTCCAACTCCTGCCTAAGAGGTGGCGGTTGATCAAAGATACAAAAAATTCTATCCATTTTGATATATAAATAGCTTCAACCAAATAGAGTATATAAATAGCTTGTTTGGATTAATGTATAATTTATGCTTAGATATATGCTTTTATTTTAAAAAAACTTATAAACTTATTTAAATGGTATATCAAAAATTCATTTTCAAAATGTTTAAATCTAAGAAAAATCAAAAGTTAAAAATACAAAGTTGCTTCACTTTTAAAGTCAATTGGGACCCTAAAGTGGGTTACTGAAAATGCTATGCATAAATGAATGAAAGTCAATTTACATGCCTCTACCTTGATGTCGAACAAGCCCGAAAACGATGCGCGGCCCTTGCATTAATGATTTAAGTTTGAGGCATAAAATAAGGTCTAAAACTTTAAAATTGTAAGATATTAAACTTCATGAATCTCGAGAGGCGTGGCTTGTGAAAATCTCCCTCCATTTCAAAATAGCATTTTATTTACAATTATATCTCGATGCATATCTTTTTTTGTTCCCCAGAATTTTATTCCCACTATATTTAGATTCGACTCGCATCATGCATTTAACTATAATGAGTGAATCTTTCAACAGAGATTTTCTACATACGACAATACTCGAACTCGAGACTTCATTTAACTGATACCGTCACTCCACCAACCCCCATTAGTATCTCAATGCATATCTAGCAAATATAACATTCTAACACAACCCAATAGACTCTACATAAAAGATTATAGGTAGCGACCAAAATTCAATCTATCTTCATATAAACAGAATTGAACCGTCCATATCATTTTCCGTTGAGAACGACTAAGCCACAAAATTAAGCAAATTCAAAATTTAAAACACCCACCTTAATACTTAACTTCCCTATGCAAAATAGGCCCATTATAGATTATACAATCTTTCCTCTCAAGTAGAATAATCACAGAAGACCCCTTAATGGATTTTGCCTTTCATATTCCTAGCAGCTTGGATCTGATCAGCGAGCGAAACTTCTTTCCGCATTTTTTCCTGCTTGATAAGCTCCATATCTAATTTGGAGTTTGGAAAAATGGAATTCAAAGGTTTTCCTTTCCTTTCCTCTTGATCACTAGTGTTCTCCCTTATGCAAAACTAAAGACAAGACAAACACAGTATCATTAGAATCTATAAGTAATGAGGCACATTACAAACATCTAGAGATAGTACTTAGGTTAAATTCTTTCGATGTGGTTGTTAAGGCCAAAAGGGGGAAAAAAAAATCCAACGAACCATCACATCAGTTCCTTCAAAACTCAAGAACTTTCTGTGCCATTATTCTACTGGAAAATCTCATACCTAGCACATCTTCCCATGCATATTCCCGAGATAAATACCCATTTAGTCAGCATCTCCTCCACTCTTGTTCATAGCAAACTATCACAGAATAACAGCTCTGTATTTTGTATATGTTAATTGAGGACATAAGAGTTCCTAAATGACATAGGAATCAAGTTACTGGACTTCCCTTTTATTAAACTATACAAACATACAGAAATTTTCTCGTATCCTTCAAAAATCCCCGTTTCTTTTTGTACCGGGAAGAAGTCTAAATATATAAACAGCACAATCCAGGAAGTTTATTTTCCATGTATATGAGCATGTTATTCTAATTTAGAATTGCCTTTACAAAGTTTTGTGTGTGTGTGTGTGTGTACATGGCTCATGAATTGAGGAAATTTGAAGCCCTACCTTTAGTTTTGAGTTAAGTTTAAAACCTGGCGGAACCTCTAAGTCACCTTTGACTTCCTTTTCTCTTCCATATGGTTGAGTCTTTATATCCCCGGAAGCTTTAGCCCTCTCTTCGTGGTCCCTTTTCTTTTGCATGAGCATCATCTTTTTTATTGCTTTTATCTGTGCTGCTCTCTCAGCTCTTATCCTTGCCATTTCTTTTGCCTTTGCCTTTTCAGCAGATTGCTGAAGCTGATGGTGTACATTGATTTCTTGTTCTATCTTTTCATAGCTATCCCAGTCTAATTCTTGCTCACCTTTCCCTCCACTCTTAGCTGCTTTAGCTATGCTTGTAGCCCATGACTCCACGAATTTCTTTGCTATGGCAGCAGCAATCTGCTTTCCTTGTCCCTTTTGCTTAGCCCATAGTAGCTGATGCTGCTCCAATTGTTGTTTTATCTTATCATAGCTATCCCAATCTAGCTCTTCCTCGTCACTTCCTCCTTTCCTAGCTCCGTTTGCTATGCTTTGTTCCCAAGACAGGTAAAACTGCTCCTTCAATCTCTTTGATTTTAGGCGCTTTTGCCAAACTCGTCTCAGTGAAGAACTTATTTTTGCCTTGATTTGATCACTGCAGGGAGATTGATAGAGATTGAGAAACATGCTAGTGTTAACTGCGGTAAATTACATATCATGCTAAAGGTAAATTACATATCATGCTAAAGGTCAACCTAAGATCTATGTCAAATACTAAGCCAATAAGTGCAGAATTCCATTAGCTAAGTTGAGACTTAAGACATTATGCCAGTAGCTTTCAGGTGCACTGAGAACATTTAAAAGATCAGTATCAAGCTCAAACATTCATATTAGACTAAATTTAATTTGGGACGTTTACCTATGAGTGCGAGGATGTTCAGACATCTTGTTTCTAACCTGAAAAAATTTATCAAGATAGGGAAAAAAATAATATCAGTTACTAGTTGAATCAAAACCAAGGAATTAGATGGTAACAGAAAAATAACTCCATTTTCTTTTCTTTTCTTCTGTTTTGTTTGGGGTGAAAAATGTTACTTTAAGTCATGTGACACTTTAAAATGATAATCCCTTATAAGGCTTGTCATGTTATGAACTATAAGAGAGGGCATATCCAAAAAACTGCAACAATTCTTACATGACATCACCTTAGGGTCTCTCAATGCCTCCAGTGTTCTTTGCTTGATTCGCTCCCGGGTCTCTGCATTATGTGTAATACCAGTGGTTCAAATTAACCAACCACAACAAGCATCAATGTTCATTCATTTGTAATTTCTAACTACCTGCAGAGTGTTTCCTTCCTTTGTTCCAAGGCACTTTACCCTTGTTGGCTAGTCCTATTTTTGTCCGTCGAATTCTCTCCCTAAGCATTTTGCTGTCCAGAGTTTCTACAGAGTCGCTGCAACCAAAAACTTGGTTCCCATTGTTCAATATTGTCTTTTCAGATGAATCAACACTGACTTTTGACTGATTGTACTCACCAGCATCAGATGCCTCTCCATTATCAGCAGCAATAAGCAGTTCCCCAATAGCGCAAACCCTTTGAGATGAACAAATAAAATCTAATTTGGGAGTTACAGTCTTCACCATAGATATTTGATGATGCACTTTCTGTAGGCTTGGAGGATTATGAGTGAAATCCAACATATTGCTCAAAAGTGGCCTTGAATCAATGTTTGATATATGATTCAAGGAAGAAAGTAAAGCAGACATTCCCCTGACAGGACCATAGGCAAAATTCTTTATTAGATAAATTGTGAAACACACAATAGACAACAAGCTGATGCATCTATCTCTATGCATTTGGACGTATAATCAACTACTAATGCCCTAGAAAAAAAAATTCACACAAGTTCAAGTCCTCCACAGTTTGTGACTTTGTGATGTCAAGGCGATGTCATAGTAGAGAGTAATCAAGCCAAGGGTCATAGGATAGAACTCTAATCTCATTTAAACAAATGCCTGAACATTAAAAGGCACAAAAAACAAAAAACACGAGTGTTGTTTTTCCTCCTTCTTCTACAAAGCAGGTTAATAATGAGCTATCAGCAAACCACAAGAAGCCCAACAGATTGTTTCACAAAGATGAAAAATTAAACAGCCAAATTTCAAGGTATTTTACCACCCAAACATTGTAAAGTTCTTTGCATCTTTCACTTGCGATTCTACAAAACTATGCCATACTGAGAAATAAAGGACAAATTGACCATTCAAACCAATAATCTACCGTTGAATCGACCCAAACATCACACATTTGAAACTGAGAGAACTTTTGAAGATGAAACAACGTTAAGGAACATACTATCACTAAATTCCCCAAACCAAAACGCAATTATTAGTGCAATATTCAAATTCAAACATGAGAAGCACACCAGAAGAGACGAATTGAATTAACTCGAGCACAGACAAACACAGAGCGCGCCAAGACCACAGAAAGAGAATGAGCTTACAATGAATTGAAGGAAAGCATTGGAAAAGTGGGAGACCGCGAAAACTGTAGAAGAAGGAAGCAATTAGCAAAATGAAGTTGAAGTACAGGCCCAAAAGAAAAATGAAGATGCAGCTGAACCCAGATATATGCTTCTCAAACGGCACCTAAACCTAATCTACAACAATTCTACATTTTGCTAATGAATGGGGAAGTAGTCCTTCATCCCCTCTCTCTGTCTTCCGCGTTTTGGTTTTTCTTAGCCTGAGAATACAAAGTGATAATTTCAGTTTAAAAGCAAAAGAACAAATAAAAATAAAATGACCCAAATAACCTCATCTTCCTCGATATCTCCTGGGAGTCTGCGACATTTTTACAGTGTTGTTCACTGAAGATCTGAGTTGAGAGTGAAAATTTTAAGATAGTTTATCGTCATTGAGTTTATCTAATAAACATGTTCCGTCAAATAAATTTCATATTCTTCAGCTTCAATCGATCTCACATATATCTTGGCCTCTCTCTTTGTCTCGTGAAAATCTAAGTCACTGTTTGGGTATCATATTTATAAAATTAATTTTAAACAAAATTTTAATTTAAAAAAATTTCACATAAATATCTATTTTTATTTAAAATTAATTTTAGTTAAAATTATAATTTTAAATAATATGTTAAAAATAATTTTTAAAACAGTAAAAAAATTTAAGGGCTATCTAATTATTATTTTACTCCTATTTTTTCTTATATTCTCTCTCCTATCTTCTCTCTCATCTTCTCTATCATCTCTCATCCCTTTTATTTATCATATCTCCGCTTTCCTCTCTCTTCTCTACACTCTCTTCTCTCTCATATTTTTTATCTATCCTCTATCTTCTCTCATACTTTAATCAAATCATATCTTTTTTGATAATTTATCAATATAAAAAATAATTCTACTACTAATCATTCAAACATCTCTATTCCTAAAATCTATTCTGCTCAAAATCTATTCTCCCCAAAATCTATTCTTTAAAATTTATTTTTTCTAAAATCTATTCTCCTAAAACTAATTTAATCATGCTCTAAATCCTCCATCTAATAATATTTCCTTTCCGGATAAGCAAAAGCAGTCTCCCTCTTCCTTCCACTGCTCTGTCTTTTTCAATCGCACTTACAGTTTGCTATATTTCTTCCAAAAATTTAAAAACTAAATTATAATATAAAATTAAAATTTTAAATAAATTAATAAAAATAATTTATAAAATAATAAAAAATCTTTTAAACTAATCAATTATTATATTCTTTTACACTGTATTTCTTCTCTTTTTCTTTTCTATACCCTCTCTTCTCTCTCCTTTCTTTTCTATATCATATCTTATCTCTAATCTTTTTTCTATATTATCTCTCATTTTTCTTATATATCCCCTCTCATCTCTCCTATATTTAATAATCATACTATTTTTTATAATTTATCAATAATAATATTTCTAAAAATAACTATATAAACATTCATTTATTTAAAACTATTTTTTTCATAAACTCTTTTTTAAAAACACTTTTTTAAAAATTATCTAATTTTTTTTATAAATTATTTTCTAAAATATTATCTAAACCAGCCTTACATCTTTTATTCTCACTAGATCAAATAACTTAGTCTTTATAATTTTTTACTTGCAATGATTTAATGTTTATAATTTTTAATTCCATAAATTATAATTTCTTATAAATTAAATTTAAATTTTAATATTTTCAAGATTAAATTAATCTCAAAACTTATAAATATAAAATATAATTTATTTTACATAATTATTCTATCAATATAAAGATAACAGATTAATAAAAAAAAGAAATTAAACCTGGAATCAGTTTCCTATTATAAAATAAGGTCATGTTTAAATTAAGTATAAAATAATAATTTATTTTATCAAAATGAAAATAAAAATGCAGGTCAGCCCATCACTAATTAGACAAAACCAAGACAGATTGAAAAAACCCAAGTCTTGTACCCAAAAACAAACCACGTCAAATCAAGTTACTATTTTGACAACTAACCCTAACTTTTTTTTTTATGGATTGTGTTCATAAGCCCCACTTATACCGACGCTAAGGTATCATATCTTATCATAACTTTACAATTACGCACATATGTGAATTCAATTAATGAAAAAGTAAAATATATAATTATTTAAAATATATTTAATTTTAATATAATATTATTTTATTATAATTCTAGTTATAATATTTTAAAAGATATTAATTTATTTTTAAAAAAAATTGTATAAAAAAATTAAAATTAAATATATTTAGATAAGATAAGATTATTATTAGGATTACTGAGCTCTTAAGAAATCCTTGTATTACACCCTTTAAAAAAAATTTAATAAATTATTAGTTGAGATAATAAATATTCTTATCTAATAAAGAAGAGAGTATAAATTTAAATTTTAAAGAAATGAAGAGATAAATATTTTTTATATTATAAATTTTGAAAGAAATTAATCTAAAATTTAAAATAATTTAGAGACAGCCTAACAATAATATCTCAAATGGAATCTAATAGCAAGATACATAAGTTTGGCGCAAAAAACAAAACTACATGATCCCGGTGATGATGATTATGACAATTTAATTTGTTTAATAATGAGAGCCTTAGTCACCAAGAAACTATTCTAGGTATGCTAAACTTGATCAGCGCCAATTTATTTCATTATATGCATTAATATATGGCTCAAAATTTTTTTTCAGTTATAAACCTCCTGACTGAACTCATTTATTTGGCGAAATACAATTAATCCAGAATGTCAAATCAAAAGATTCTTACAAGCAAAGATAAGATTACAATCCAACCAAAAGAAAAATTATACGTGTAGGATCAGTGTTCAACTATGTTTTCGTATTTGACTTGTTGAGGCAATCAACCCTATCTCAAATATATAAAGAAGCAACTTTCTAGGATAACACCATCAATCAGAAAAGGCCACATAATTGATCATTGATCTGATCATCATGGAATCCAAGAACAAGACAGGGTACAACCTTGTTCCATCCGAGGAACCCACCATACACGTGGAGGAGCCTTTAAAGGAATCACCAAATATATAACGATGAAGATGGAGAGAAAGAGATGAAGGAGAATAAGAAAGAGAAGAAAGGTAAGAAGCTATTATCGTCACAGAAAAAGGGCATTCTGGGTTTGTTTCTCTAATGTTCGGACTGGGTCGAGGTGGTTGTCTGAAGATGAAAGCAAGAAGAAAAAGAAGGAGCTTGACGATGATGAAGAGTTCGAAGTCAAAGAAAAAGGGTTCTTGTTTCCCAATGTTGAGATTCAGCCTGAAGAAAGGGAAAAGGTCCAGAAGCTTGTGGAGAAAATGAGGAAAAAGACTTGCTTCCTCGTCTGTTTCTCCAACATTCAGGTTGCCCTATGAGAGGAACAATCATTTTAATGTGTTCATGGCGTACGTTAACTTCGTTTGAGTATTTCTTTTGTTAATTAGGTTCTCTTTTATTTCATCTGTTTGTTCGTTGTGGTTAAAGTGCAGGTTAATTCACTAGGTTTTGTTTGTAAACCTTGTAATAAATCGTTTGTAAGCACCATTTTCTTCTTGTGTTTGGTGGTAGAGGTTGATGTGTGTGTTGGGATTTGTTGTATATGAAAGTTGTCTCCTCTTGTAGGCTAGTAGTATATATCCATGCCATGCTTGTATATATTTAAGATTCTTTTGATTTACGATTTTTTTTTCTTGATATGACTTCTATTCTTCATATATAGAGACGATTCCAACTTACAATCTCACATTTAAAAATATTCCAAAAGAAGTGTCTAGTGTCAGTGGAGTTATAAAACCCCCAACAATATTCTAACTTGGCGGTCATGCAATGTCGCTATTGCCTAATTTGGGTATAGTTGATGATGGCTTCCCTGAGAGTCTTGTCTCCCCAGCTTGCTAAAACTAGGGCTAAGCGTGATGGCAAACACAATACTATATATATATATATATATATATATATATATATATATATATATGCCGAGTCTTTTGCAATATCCAATTTATATATTAAGGGAAAACTATTTTATATATATCTATATTTTTCTCAATTTTTAATTTAGTGTATATATATGTGTTTTTTTCTCTTAACTGAATCTTTAACTTTATCATGTTAGCACCTTTAGCCTTTATACTTATACAGAGGCTAACCGTGGTAAGAGAGTGAAGTTACATGGACTAATGGTGTTACTAAAACAAAATTAAAATGATTTAATTAAAAGAAAAAATATATAAATACCAAATTAAAAATTGAGAGAAAATATATGTATCTATAAAATATTTTTCCTTCTTAATATTATCATGAGGGCACATGCTTAATATTTTTAATAGCTAAAAAAACACCTCTTGAATCTTTTTTTAAAAAGCTATTGGATGATGTTGAATTAGACACATGTCATATATACATAATACAAAACTTAAGATAAACCATATTAGTTGTCTTATAAATAGGAAGAGTTATTATAAATTTTAATTTCATATTGATATCGTTATAAAAGTTGTACACTTATATTTATTAAAATAATGTTTTATGAATTTTTTAATCACGATACAAATAACATGCATCTAAATAAATTAAAACTTATTTTCTTAAATATAATTTGGGAATTTTATTTAAAAAAATTATTAGCCTTATCACGTCCTTAACTAAAAGAATCGAATATAAATAATTTATAAGTAAAAAGCAAGATATATATATCTCTCAACTCTTGGTGAGTTATTTCTTATATTTTTATTTGAGAGTCTATTTTATATTGGGGAAATTACAGTCAAATTTTAAAGAAGATAAATTATTACTACTAAGTCCCATAAAATTATCAAATCAACATGAAATTTCAAGAGATTTGTGGAAGATCTATTGTAATTGTAAAAAAAATAAATTTATCCCAACTTGTCAGTGACATATTGATTTATTATTTGTGACACTAGCTATAATTTTTTATATGATATATTGACTTGTTAATGAAGATGACATAACTTATTATTAGTGATATTATAATTTGTCTTACTCTAATTTATTATTAAAGATATATTGACTTATCAATTGAGATATTTTAACTTATCATTAATGACATATGACTTATTATAAGTAATACATTGACTTGTCAATTAACAAGAGTAAATTTGTCTTTTATAATTTTAATAAACCAATATTTATAGGTCTCTAGAACTTTATATCAATTTAATAATTTCATATGACCCGGTAGTGCTAGAATTAGATAAGTTATTATATATATATATATATATATATATATATATATTAAAAAAATTAGCTTCTGCATGATCTCACGGAAGCAATTTTTCTGGATATATAATCAAGTCCTTAATCGCCAAGAAACTGCCGTCTATATACTGAACCTGATCATTCAAATGTCAGTTCTTATATTATTATATGCATATATGGTTCAAAATTTTCAATTTTAAATATAGAGAATGTCTTAGTCAATGAAAGATCCAGAATGCCAAATAATACAAGCTAAGATTACTAATTAATTTTATTATATACACCAATAAAAACGTGTTGACTTCTTGAAGATTCAGCCCCATAACATACAAATAAATAAAGAAGCTGCTTTTTCCTGGGCTGCGTTTATCATAATCAAACAAGCCGAAAAAACAATATCCTCGTTCATCGATCTCATTATGGAATCCAAGAAGAAGATAGGTTACAGCCTACTTTCCTCCGAGAAGCCCTTCGAGTACCTGAAAGAGCCTATCTTAAAGAATATGAATGAAGATGAAGAGAAAGAGAACAAGAAGACAGATAAGAAGCTTCGTTTCAGACAGACACTTGGGATTTGCTTCTCCACTGTTAAGATTGCCTCGAGAGTATTGTTAGCTATGTAACACAGATACCTCAGAAACATATACTATATATATATATATATATATATATGGTGTGTGTGTTAAGGTTTGCTGTATATGATGTTCTGTTTTGTATTTTACCCGTTATGTATATACTTGTATGATCTCTGCATTATCATAGGTTGTGTGATGCTGATAAGAACAAGGAGGAGAAAAAAGGGTATGATGATGAAGGTCAGAGATATGGGTTCTTATTGTTTTCAGATTGAGCTTGAGGGAATCAAGGCATGTTGAGTGTTGACTTTAGATTGCTGGCTCAGTTTTATTTGATCGGTTTATTAAGGTCTTGGAGTTTGTAATAAAGGATTTGTATGCACAACCACGTGTTCTTGTGTCCGAGAGAATTGAGGTTGTTGTTGCTTTGGCCTTGTTGGTATATATGAATAGCAGGCATACATGTTCAATACTTGTATCTAGTTATTTTGCAACCTACTAGTGTTGATCTTAGTGGAGGGGAATTTTGTTGTTTAAATATGGGATTTTAAATTTGAGTTGGTATGAAGGTAAAAAATACGTATCGAAATATTGTGCATGTGTGGTTAATAATAAAACTTAAGTTTTAAAATAGCTTCTAACTTAAACTTTAGTTTGGAGAAATTTTAAAATAAAAAGTCATATTTGTCTAAAAGAGTTTTTGGACCAAATTATGGTTTTGAATAAACTTCTAGGAATAGTTTATGTAACAGTAAATGAATTTATGGACTATTTAATTACTATTTTATCCCTATTTTTTATGACACTCTCTCCCATCTCCTATCTCTTCTCTTCCCTCTCTCCCTCTCTCAGTGTCAACGTCTCCTCTCCACTGCCATTTTTGTCCGATGAGAAGAAAGAAGAACGAGGCGAGATGACAAGTCGTCATCACTAAAGGATGAAGCAGATGTCGCTAGATCGTATAACTATTGGTGCTTTTATTTTCCGTCATCTGGTGCTTCCATTTTCCATTATCGGTCGTCTGTCGATGCTTCCATCATCCTTCATCTGTTGCTCTAGAAGAATTTTGACATATGAGTAAGAAGTTGAAGAAGATAAACAATGCTTCTAAAATAGGACCATAATGGTTCGAATGTTCACTGCTTCTTATACCGTGAAGAGAGAAAAGGACAATAAGGGAAAAAAATAAAAGAAATGAATAGTGCTTGGGGTGCTAACATTGTTCGCTGCTTATCTTTTTTATCTCATACTTTTATAATAATTTATTAATCACAAAAGTCCTTTTAGTAATAACTATCCAAACACTCATTTATTCACAACCATTTTTTCTCTATAAACTCTTCTCCATAAACCATTTTCCAAAAGCCATTCAAAACCCTTTTTTTTCTCCTAGAAAACATTTTCTAAAAGTCTATCCAAATGAATATATTATCTCAAATTGAATAATACTTGAATTTGACCCATGGTAATTCCTCCTATTAAAAACTAATGTTGTTTAATTCAATATTTCTTAACTACTTGTACAACATTTGATTAGCTATACAACTTTTTCTAATTAATAAATTTTATTGAGAATTATTTTGAATTTTTAAAGGGATTAATTAATTTTAATTGAATTTCTTAATTTATATAAAATTATTAATAGTTCCTTATAATAAGGTTAAAGAGAAATGATTTTATCGATAACAACAAATAGTTATAATTGTAACCATGATTTTGTTCATTATTTATATTATTAATGTAGGGATGCATGTTTCATCTATATAATGAAAGGAAGAATGAAAAAGAAGAGGTGATCATAAATAAAAAATTTCTTATATACATAAATAAAAATTGAAGACTTTTAGTTAAATAATAATTATAGAGATATAATAAATATTGCATAAAATTATAAAAAAAATCCATAAAAAATATCTATTTAAAAATTTGATTAGCTCAAGGACGAGGAAGATGAGCATGATCAAGTCATTGAGCGCCTACAGTGATTACATGGGATGAGTGGCTCTACGAGAGGACTTTTTTAGCCCCTGTTAACTTGAATTAATAGCATCCACAAGGTTCATTAACAAGAGGACTAATCTTATTAACTGAGTAAACAATAAGAATTAGATAAAAAGAAAAAAAAATTATAAAGACTTATTTAAAATTTGATATAACTATAAGGACTAATATATTAGTTCTCCCTTGTTTAAATATATAAGAAAAACACTATATTATACCATAAACTTGTATAGTGGTTAACTGTGACTGTAGTTTGCTGTTTGGCACTAAGGTTTTAAAAAAATTTTAAATAAAATTTTAGTTTAAATTTTTTTTAACAAATAGTTATATTTATCCAGAAGTGATTTTGGCTAAAATCATAATTTTGAATAAGCTATTGAAAATAGCTTTTAAAATAGTAAAATAACTTATGAACTATCTAATTACTATCTTATCCCTAATTTTTCTCATATTCTCTTTCCTTTCTCCTCTCTTATATCTCTTCTTTACCCTCTCTCTTATCTTATCTTTTATCTTTCATTTTCACCCTATCTCCTATCTCCTCTTTTCTCTTTTTTCTCTACTATCTCTCATCTCTCTTACTTTTAATCAAATTATATATTTTTTAGTAATTTATCAATATGAAAAGTGATTATACTACTAATCATCCAAACATCTCTATTTTTAAAATTTATTTTTTTCAAAATCTATTATTCAAAATCTATTCTTTTTATAATCTATTCTCCAAAAATTAATTCAAATAGACCCTATACTAGTAAGAATTCCACACCTAGGCTTGAATCCTTCCAGCCACACCTATTATTTTCTTTTTTACTAAAAAAAGTGACAAATAACAGTTATCATATATAATAAAAAATAGATATATAATCTATAAAGATATGAATTCAATTCTCATTATTATTGTGAGATATTTTTTAATATATTATATCATAAGTTCTTTATAAATATGTTTTAAATTTTAGAGTTATATCATAGTTTTAGTGGAGAATCATTATCAAACTCACTTAATTTTTTTTGTATAAAAAAAAGACTTATATAAAAGATTTTTTTGTTTGACCTGAAACTTAAAAAATATAGATGATAAATAAAGTCATATATTTAATGTTACAAATTGAAAACTTGTTATATAGTAAATCTATCTTTATATAATATCTAATATAATATAGTAACATATAAAAAAAAATAATATGCGTACTATACAAGTCATAAACTCAAAATATCCATCTATCAGGTTCGGCTATCAGAATTTTTTTGTTATTAAATTTTATGTCAAAACCCACCACAAAGAGACCTTGAACGTTACGGAAACCTTTCATTCTGGCCCAAAAATATCCATCGCCTAAATAAACATAAATATCTCTCTATATAAAATAGCGATAGCCTTTAACCTCTAGATTCTCTTTCTGCTTCTCTTGGCTCGCTTAACAATTCTCACTGTTACCCTCCCCGTGTTAGGGTTAGGGTTTTGGCTATACGTCTTCTACTTTCTCGTCCGTCACCATGGATCCTACCAAGAAGCGAAAGCTTGATGATAATGGCGTCGTCCCATCCGATTCCGACTTAAACCTCACTCCTTCCGACGCTCGCAAAATCGTTGAGCGTTTCAGCCCCGAGCAGCTCATCGATGTTCTCCAAGAAGCCGTCGTCCGCCACGCTGACGTCCTCGACGCCGTGCGGTCTATTGCTGACCCTGATGTCACACAGCGTAAGCTTTTTATTCGCGGTCTTGGATGGGAGACAACCACTGACGGCCTCCGCTCCCTGTTTTCCACCTATGGTGAGCTTGAAGAAGCCATTGTGATTCTTGATAAGGCCACCGGCAAGTCTAAGGGTTATGGGTTTGTTACCTTTAAGCACGTCGATGGCGCTCTGCTTGCTCTGAAAGAACCCAGCAAGAGGATAGATGGTCGCGTTACTGTGACTCAGCTTGCAGCAGCTGGGAATACGGGATCCAATACTAATGCTGCGGATATTGCTATGCGGAAGATATATGTTGCGAATGTGCCGTCTGATCTACCGGCTGATAAATTGTTGGCTCACTTCTCACTTTATGGAGAGATTGAGGAGGGGCCATTAGGGTTTGATAAGCAGACTGGTAAGTCGAAGGGGTTTGCACTTTTTGTCTACAAGACGCCAGATGGCGCACAAGCGGCACTTGTGGATCCGGTGAAGATGGTCGAGGGAAGGCAGCTGAATTGCAAGTTAGCCATAACCGATGGTAAGCAAGGGAAGCGAGGTGGTACGGGGCCAATGGGACCTGATGGAATTCAAGGTCCAGGGAATGCTCATGGTGATGCCATGGGTTTGGCTCCACCATCTTCCATGCCAGGGTCGCTTTCTGGTCAGTACGGTGGCCCTGTCGGCATGGGATCATATGGGGGTTTTGGGAGTGGGCTTCCTGGTCAGCCTCCCGTGGGGAATCATCCTCTGAACCCATCTGTGGGTGTCACGGGTTTGTCTTCGGCAGGTAATCCGCCGCCCTCTTCTCTGGGAGGTACTGGCGGGTATAGTTCTGGGCTAGGCGGTCCTTATGGTGGCTACGGTGGGCCTGGTTCTACTGGTTATGGTGCATTGGGGGGCGGCGGCAATGCGAGTCTGGGTGGAGGTAGTGGTGGGTTGGGTGCTGGTGGACTTGGTGGTTCTGGTGGTGGATTGGGGGTTTCTGGTTCTTTGTATAGATTGCCAACTTCAGTAGGAATGCCAACCGGTGGCTACCAAGATAGTGGACCTTATGGTTTATCGTCCGGGTATCCAAATCAACATCATCAACCTACCGGAGCCTCCCCTGTACCTAGAGTTCCACCTGGTGCTATGTATCCGAATGTGCCTCCTTACTACTGAGGTAATCTTTTCTTGGTAGGATTTGCTATTGCTATCTGCGTTTGGTGAATATATGTGTGTTCTATTTACAGATTTGCCAAGTTTAAATCACTAATGCTATCTTGTGAAAATAATTGTTATAGGCATTCCATTGGGTGATTTCTTAGTTTTCATACCGTGATGAGTGCGGCTTCCTTTCTGTACTTACGGCATGATGGATTGTTTTGCTTTACATTCTCCTCATTAAATTGATTATTGAATTCTTCCTTACATGACTTGACATGCTATTTCAGTTTGGCTTTTTTATTGTTATTGGTTTGGTTTTATGAATAATCAATGTTGGTGTGATGAAAGCTGATTTGTTGTGTTTTGATTTTTGGTGTCCCTGAAGTGCTGCGTGGTTCAATGTTTGCCTTTTTAACCTTGTGGTTGTTATATATAATTTTTTTCCTTTGTCATTGTATTCCTCAATTAAAGAAGTGGCAATTAAGCCCCATTTGTGATGGTGATGGATGTATTGATTTCTTTCCATTGAGACTGATGAATTTTGATCCTTCTCATACTGCTGTGTCTAGGAAACACCTAAAGTGAATTTGGTTGGAGTATTTTTTGTGTGGAAATGTTTATGCAATTCTGGTTTTTGATGTGCTTGAGCCTACGATGGTCAGAGTTCTTCCTTTTCCCTTTTTAGGGGTTTTTGTAAGCTACAATATACAGGCCAAATAGAACTAAGGAAGTTAGAATACATGATGCTTAGTAGTCACTTCATGGTCATGGATAAGGCTTTAGACCTTAATATATATATATATATATATATATATATAAGAACTTGTCATGTCTCTTATAAAGATATGAATGTTCTACATTTTTTTAATGAAAAGGTTTTAGATTTTTCATCACAGAAATGTTAAAATTCTACAATGCATTGATTCAATGGTTCCATAAACAGGCATGCTGTTATTCAATTATGAATTTAATAATTTTGGTGCTACGATATTATGATTCTATTTCATGACATATTCTCCATTTCTATTATGTTCATGGGTGAATTATGTTATATGCATCTTTTTCATTAATGCCCAACCTCTGTTGATTGTTTCATATTAGCTGTGACATTGATATGTTGATGGTGAGATTTTGTAACTTGACATGATATTTTGTGCTGTCCTGCTCAAGGGTTTGGCAATTATCTGTTTGTTTCCTTTGTGCTATTGCTTTTTTAAATTAATTTGCTTTGATTGATGGTTGTGGAATGATGGATTGTGTTGCATGGGTATTTGATTCAGGTGTCCCATCACTTATTGGCGCAGATGCTTTATGTGGTTCTGGTGATTACGTGATTGCAGACTATGTGCTTCTGGTGTAATGAATGTATTAGCCTGTCCATTTACAGCCACTTGTCTTAATCTGCGCCTTTTTTAGGCTATGGTTAATGAGCTTAGTTAGTCAATGCTACTGAGTTAGATTAGTCTTGTAATTTTAAGTTTTGAATGGGGAATTTCGTGTTTTTGACATGCTTTCATTAATGTTCATGATTTTCTATTTTAATTACAGCTGCCTTTTGATGTCAGGAATATAAGTTTTTCAACATCAGTGTTGTTTCAGCTTTCTAGGTCATGTTTATTTTCTATCATGGAGTTATGTATTGGTGACTTAAGGATGTCCTCGTGTAAGGATTTCCGTTGCCCATATCTGAGCCATTATGTAACCATAATAATGTTAAGGATTGATTATAATAATTCCAGTTTGCCCGACACGTTGTTTTATCCAATGGAATTAAGGATACAATGAAACTTTGTAAGCTGTTAAAAGGATATTTGTTTTTCTTAAATATATTCGGCTCTCCTAGTAAGTAAACTATAATATTTTCTTATAGTTTATATCACCATCTATAGTGATGTGTTAGTTCGGCCTCCGCAGCTCTACTTTGGTTGTTTACTTGAAACTGGATGCAAGCTCAATGGGATGAATATAGTTTCCCTAATGTGATGGTATTAGGTTTGTGTTGTATGGATGCATTTCAACTCCTTGTTGGTTGGCAAGTTGTGCTACCTTATTACTGAGTATTGACTGGTGCTGTTAATTTTCACCCATGAACTATCCCTACATTAGTTTGCTCACTGAGCATCATGAAGTGTGGCTCATTAAGTAGCATAAGTTATCTAGAAATTCGAGAGCCTATTTTGTGTCTGAATTGACGAATTCTACATCATGCTTTCTACTCTTTGTTTCTCTTTTCATAGTTTGTTGAGAGAAAATTGCTGCATTTAGTTCAACCTGTGGAGTGATCTTAATTGTGGGTGGTTCTATCTAGGAGGATACTGTCCTTTATTGTGTTTTCTCTATAACTATATACAACTTGGTTACCTGGCTTTCTGATCTTCTGCCTGCTTCCAACAATCTATTTGCCTGACATTCTCTTTAACATAAGGTCATACTGAAGTTTAAATGAGGCTTGTCAGAAGCTTGTTGTCTGACAAACAAATTTATATACAGAAGGAAGCTGCTTCTATGTTTTCTATTCTATACAGTTAAGGTGTTACAGTTTATCTGAGCTGCTAATTTTGTGGGTTTTTTGTTATCTGAACGGTATCTTATTGAGGAAAAAATCTCTTTTGCAATCCCTGAATATTAGAGCAACAATGCGATGTTCAAAACAAGGAAGGGTTTTGCTGTCTGCATTTGTCTTTGCACTGGCCCTTGGTTGTGGCTTTTTCCATGTGGTGAAATTTGCATGTGACGGGTGAACTATGATGCTTGTTTTGCGTTCTTATGATCTTATCCATCACCCAAACTGAGCAAATAAATATGCTTGTCTGTTGAGCTTTCAGTGGACCTTATATGGTTTTTATGGGATGGTTGAAGGATAGCCTAGGATGTGATATTCTTCACATAGCTGAATGGTTACTTGTCTTGTTGGATTCTAATATATGTTGGATTTTAAGTGGGTGCCCTTTTGTCACATCGAGAATAATATCTTAACCCTCATGTTTGTTTTTCCATTTGGTTAAATTCTCCTTTCGTCCCTTCCTATGGACTGAAAACTTCGGGGGAGCCTGATTGAAGCTGAGATTGAGATTTCCACCACATTGAAGAAATCTCATTTGAGTCTGAACCACAGAATACTGCAGCCTACTAAAGTAGTTTCATCGAGATTCCCTCTCTGCCCCCTTTCGTTGCTCACAGATTCAATGGACAAACTAAAATGTTCTTGGATAGATTGTAAAATGGGACGAATGTTCCCCTTAGCTTCTCTTTTCTTTCCCCCATGGTTTTCGTCATCTTCATGAAGCTTGTACGATTGAATTAACTGTAACAATTAATCTAAGCTCTTGCTCTTAATTTACTTGCTTTGATGTTACAATTATACGACATTTCTTAAGAATGCCCCGCAGATTTACTCGTGCAAATTGCCATTGGTGTCTGTGTTATAACTATTGAAGACGTAAAAACTATAATTAGTTTTTCTTAGAAATTTAATTTACCGCGGATAATATTCGGCACAAAAAATGAAGAAGCATATCTTGCCATCCTCTTGCATTTCTGTTTTTACTGCCATTCTTCCCATTCAAGTATTATACCATGGCTTTGTTAAGGATTCGTCGTTCATGGGGGCTAGATTTTCTGGGTGGCTCAAGCACTAATTCAACTTATAAGTGCCATGGCATATTGAAAGTTCACCTTTAAAACAACATTGATAGCAAATAAGAGTTGTATAGATGATAAGAAATGAGTTTATATTTTATAAAGATTAAATTTAATTTTTTTTTGGTTGTGAGAGGTTTTTTGATGGTTGATTTTGCAAGTTATTTGTCAATTTGTTGAGTCTTAGTATTGTATCTTGATTTTGATGAGGGATTGATCTTAAATGGATTTAATTTTTTTTGTAACAAAAACAAAATTGACTCTAGTTATTACTATCACGGTGGGCAACCTATAATCTTTTGTAGGACTGTGTATCAAGCCTGTGGCTTGGTATGCTTATCAAGCCCACAATAAAAATATATTGCCCAGTTCTATAAATACAGGGTAGGGTTGGGCATCAAATTACAAAATATAATCTATGCATTTTTCGAGTTGAGTACCGGGCATAGTGGTTGCCCTATCCATGGGCACCATTTCTTTTCTTTTTTTATTTTTTTCTCTATATATTAGTATGCTACACTTGGAAGGGAGAATATGATAGTTACTGGTGACTAGAAAGTCATTTTAGAAATATGAGTAGTTAAGTAGGTAAGTTGTATATTTTAATATTTATAACTATACTAATTTTTGTTTTTTGTTAACTTTGTTAAGTATCATATCATTATATTACAAATTATAATTATTATTTTTTTAGATGCTTCATCTTTGTCAATATTAGGGAGATTGATGCAAAGTTACAATTACAAACTACTCAGACTTCAAGATTTATTTTTTATATGCAATAGATCTCAAAACTTTAATTATTATATTTATTGCCTTATTCTTAGTGGATTATGGATATTATTTAACTTTTGAAGACACATGAATATTGTATTATTTTAGAAGTTAATAATTGTATATTTTTTTCACAACATGAGTATGTCATCACGACTTGGGCATGCCCAGCCCACCCATGCCTAGCCCAAAATTATTAGGGCTTTTAACGGGTAAGGCCGAGTATCGGGCTGCATTACTTTTCTTGGGCAGGGCACCGGGCAGCCTGCTTAACCCTTCCCATGCACACCCATAATTTTTTGACATGTATTTATGAAATTGTGCTTAATTATCATTAGTATAAGAAAATATTTATATATTCTAAAAGTGTAATGTCATTTAAATTCTATGGAATTAAAAAACAACACATTTTAATTTTAATTAGCTGATGAATTATATAAAACAATTAACAATTTATTTTATTTTTAAGAAAAAATAAAACTCTAAATTTGGTTCAAATGAGTTTTTTTTAAATTAAAATATTTACTTTTCTTAATTATAAAATATATTTTGATTTTTTTAGATAAGTCATTAATTAAATTATTATATTTTAATTAGAAATAATTTAGATGAGTTATTAGCATGAGGTTGCAAGAATTTATAAATTATAATTAAGAAAAATGATAAATTATAAAATTTAATACTCAATGTAGTTTTTAATATAAGATTTTGACTAATTTTAGTATGTTAAAGAAATAAAATTAATTAATTAATAAAAATAAATATGATATAATTTTTTTAAAATATTTATGTATAATATTAGATTATATATTTGTTTATAAACTAAATTAATTTAAAAAATAATAATAAATACTAGATGATGATATCACTGAAGACTATGAAGATGATGGCACGATGACGATGATGGGAGCAAAGGACAATGAAGATGATGGCTGAGATGGCGATGATGATAATGATGACGGCAACGATGATGATAACGGTAGTGACGTGACGACCACGACTTGAGACACTGTTGGTTTCTCGGAAGAAAGTTAGCATGTGAAGAAAGAGCAAAATGGTATGAAGTTCAGCATTGATCAATTGAATTTGGCACTGTCTGATCTGGTTGGAGAAAAGGAATACTCGTATGGGAATATAGGGGTAGAACTAGAACAAGTCACAAGTTCAATTGTTGAAGAAAATGATAAAGCCCCTCAAGTGTTTGCTGATTTGTCTCCTAGTGATATAGAACAACTAGATGCCTCCACAATCGATGAGACATTTCATAGTTGTGATTCTGACCCATGAGGCATTGTGTCTGATATTTCAGACGAAATTCCCATTATGGATATGAACTCTCAGTCATCCTCAGCAGAAAGAAAGATATCAATGATAATTTAATAGTCAAGATTCAATGGATTTCTAGTTCTGCAGAATCTTCATATAGTGAGTTTATAGTAAAGAGAGTACCATTAGGTTCTATAAGCTCCTTAGTCTGTGAAAATCAATTTAGCTGGTGTTGCTGGGTGTGGTGATGATAGTTCTATTGTATCCCAACAAGGACTTGCTTCAAGTGGTGGTAGACAATCAATGGAATCAAATGGTTGGTATTTTCTACTTCTATAGTGATTCTAATATGTAGTTGATATTTCATTTCTTACAATGTTTGGTTTAATATAAAGTTTTATATTTGGTTCATTTGAATGACTTTTCTAAAATCAAACATGGAGAGACGGATTCTGCTTGGAAAAATGAAAGAAATGTCTATTTATATTATCATTTCATGCTACATCAAGTGAGTTCCCTAATCAACCACAGTCCCTAATCTTATTTAGCTTTTGCTTGCTCAGATGCATATATGAACACTTCAATGGAAGATATTCATTTGACAAATGATGAGTTTGAACAAACTTGAGAGATTATAGATGATAAAGAAGTCCATTCTATCCCTCACCAACTACAAGGAGGATCAGCCAAGGTGCTTATTCATTCTCTTTATTTATGTGTATCCCATGTTTAACTTTTGCGGTGCTTTATAAATGGAAAAAACTTAGTTAAATTTGCTTATATCTATTAGTTCTAGTTCCTAGGTGAACTTAGGAGTATATATACGTATTTTAACAACTAACAATAATAAAATAATAAGTATTCATATAACATTAGCAAAATTACAAGTGTTCATATAAAAATTTATATTATAAAAACTAATAAAAAATTTATAAGTGTATTTATAGGTAAATTTATAAGTGTATATCCTCATTTTAACAACTAATAATAGTAAAATAATAAATATGATTGGAAAATTTGACTTAATAGATGTAAACAACTTAACTTAAATTTTGTTTATCTTGTATTAAGATCATCTTATTGTTTGTGATGAATCTAACTTGTAGTTATTGGAAAACATGTTTCTTGCATGTATTGAGCTAAAGGGGATGATTTAACAAATGCAATTCATAATTCTTTTCCCATGCGTATTATTATTCTGTTTAGTTTACTATAAGTTTATAAATCCTTTAGGAAGCCAATTGACATAATTTGGCTTGTGAACAGTCCTTTTATAGGACCGAGTGATTTAAGTGCTGTTTGTTTTAAATTATTAAAATGATTGTGTGATTTAATTTTGAATTATATAAAGTTAAACTTAAATTGTAAAGTAAAAAGTTCATTAATTACACTATTGTAAGATGATTCAAAATCAAGTATGTGTTTTAGGAAGATCAAGAACTGCTGTATACGTATCACTCCCTGTTGAATAACTAGTTTCCTTCCATAGAAAAGAATCCTAAATCCTTTTGGTACAACGAAGATTAGCAACATTGTTCAAAGATTCTGACAAGGAGGACCATCAAGCAGCATCAGAAACTTAGTTCTAGAGATGGTTATGTTTCTTTTCTTTTTTATTTTATTTTTGCTAAACATAGATATTCTCCAATTGAAGACAATCTTATTTAAGATATTATTATACATTAAATATAATAGGCATTTGAATTTTAGTTTCTCATATTGTGAATGACTGACTGTTTCTCTATATTAAGCTCTTATTAATTTTGATGATTATGTTTCTATTCCTGAGTTGAATAGAACTCTTTTTAAATTATTATGATTTTCTTGAATTTTTTTCAACTTATTTTTAATGTTGTCTTAAATTCTTATTTACATAAGTTATCTTCAAACCTTCTATAGATTCCAATATCAATTGGATATAATTATTGATGTAAGAATATTGTTAATAATTTGTAAGTATTTCTATATACTTTTTAAGTCATGAGATATGTTATGATCCAGATCTAACTCACCTTAACATCTTTAGAAAAAAGATAGAATAAAACTCCAAAATTTTTCTATTGATTGAAACAATGAGTTGGATGAATCAAAGTGAGTGCCTCATACTTAGGTAAAGTTCTGAAATGTCTTCAAGAGATATGCATATAGGATTTGATTCCACGTATCAGGGACACCAGGAAGGCACCAATGAATGCAATCAGCAAAAGATTTAGGATCAGCTCGCTGTTCTTTTGTGAGGAGCTTGCCTTTTCTTTCTCCATAAATAGTTGTGTGAGCATCTTTTCTGTATTCTGATAGCTGAGTGATGTTCAACAATGTCACATCTATGTCTAGTTCTGTTATTGCCTGCTTTAGCATCTTCATGATCTCTAGGTTTGATCCAGTGCCCCAATATGAAGGGTCTTGTATTGGGTATGACTCGTTGAAGCAATTTTCATCAGTTCCTGGCTTCCATTCCCAGCTCCTGAACATCAAAAATCATGTTCTCTCTTGATCATTAAACCTAAATTAAAATAGAAAGCATTTTTTTTTCTATAGTTACACAGATACTCCATTCGGTTCTACACATGAGCAACGTTTTCTCTTATAAGAATGACCTTAAATATAAATAACAATTTGTGCTTATATAAAAATTTCAGGTACTTTTTTTTTCATTTTCACCCCTAATTAATTACACTTCTCTATAATTTCTTTTTCTCACTCATTCTCTCTTTCGCTCGTCATTTTCAAATGTATACTTGAAAAAAATAATCATATTTTTAATAGTTTATTATTTTTAACAAATACTTTAATATGTGTTATTTGGATAGTTGCTTAAGGATTAAGTCTTTAAGTAGATACAATTTTTCTTCAATCATATGTAATATATCTTTAACTATATGCCCTTGTCTTCTGTTTTACACATAGATAAAGATATGTAGCATATAGTGAAGATAGGTAGTAGATAATAAATCTTGCAATTGCAATGGGATATTTTTCAAGCAATTTTCTCTAGCATCCCTTCAATTTGTTCAAAATTAACAGACTAAAATTGGATCATTTGGTAAAAACACAACTCATAACCTATATATATATATATATATATATATATGAGTATGAGTTTAAAAGGTGACGTGGGAACTCTCACCAGAGATGAGTAGGAGACATGGTCATAAAGAAGAGCTTCTGTGTGAGGGGATTAATGTTTGACTCAAGCCATTCTGCCCAAGTCTTCAACGCCAATCTATATGCTGTGGTCACATTGTATTCTTTCACATGCTCCGTCGACCCATACCTGATGATCCAACTAAACACATTCTTCAAACTTCTTCACCAATCAAAACGACACAACAGAATAAGAATAAGAAGAGAATGATTACTAACGTGGCATTGATCAGAGGCTTGTGCATCCACCAGATGTAACTCTCAAACACCAGAATATCAACACCTTGCCAATGCTTGCCATGTTTGGCTATGGTGTCTAGCCTCACCATACGCTTATGAACAGTGTGATTTGTTGCATGATCTGAAATTGACTCCACTATGAATGGAGCCCAGTAGTATTCTATTGATGCATTGTACTCCTGCCAGGGCCAACAAGCCAGGTGTTATATACAAACTTTTCTGGGAATATTAATCTTTTTATTCTTATAATTTTGACTCGCTTATAACTCAATTTTTTAATTTCAATTTGGTATAACTCAATTCATATAGTTTTAACTCGATTGTAATTTAGTCCATAAACTTTGACACAATGTAATTTAGTCTCAATAGTTTAACTATTTAAAATATTAGTCCCTATATACAACTCAATCTGTATAATTTAACTATTCATGAAGTTTATAGACTAAAGTTTTAAATAGTTAAAACTCTAGGGATTAGATTGAAATGAGTTAAAGTTCAGAACTAAATTTTAACTAATTCAACACTATAGAAACCTAATTGTAGTGAGTTAAAGTTCAGGGACTGAATTTCAATTGAGTTAAAACTAAAACTATATGGACTAAGTTGCATTGAGTTAAATTTTAAAAATTGAGTTAAATTGAGTCAAAACTATAAGGACTGAGTTATATTAAGTCAAATTTTAAGAACTGAGTTATAATTGAGTCAAAATTAGAATGACTAAAAAAATTAATTTTCCTAACTTTTTATCACATGTCTTGGCCCCCTCATGATTGAAGATTGGTACATACTAGAAGGACTAAAAAAAACTAGAAGTCAAAACTAGTGTGGCGTAGGCACATTGGTACATACCTCAAGTTTGAAGATCTTCATGGGTGGAATTCTGTGGAGGGATTTCTTGCCTTCAGGAATTACAGATTGTACCAGACATACCATTGATTCAAACTGTCCTCTTTGTAATGAGTCTCCTATGAACATCATTCTCTTTCCCCTCAACATGTCCAACAGCTTCAACGGATCAAATCTGAAGTTAAAATCAAAAACCAAAAAAGAAAAAAAAAACAGTTTACACTCTAATTCTGCATGTTCTGTTTCAAAGTAGTCAAAGATATTCAACAATGAACCACACTTTTTTGCTTCATAAAAGTTTTATCATCATCACTATGGTTTTGATTCAACAGCTTCATGTTTGTATAATGCTACAGTTGTACTTTTTCTGCTGCACATAAATTTTCTTTCCCATGTGTCCAGAAAGATAGATGTAAAGTACTAATACTTTGTGTGTAACTACATTTATGGCGTGGGCTGTATCAAAAGAAAGTCTTACATTGGAAAAATCATTACGTTTAACATGTGGGTATGTTCTGGTAAAAGTCTCACATATAAAAAAGGCAGCGCCTGGTGCTAATCTAAGCACACCAAACTCGAGTTTTTGAACTATCCTTGATTCCCCTGCTTTTTATGAGAAATGTTCGTTTAATCTTGGAGAGTAGCTATATTTTATTTTGTGGCATGTGAGGACAGTATTCTCAGGCACTACTCGAGCCAAGTTCACTTTTAATTTTACGGGTGTTTTTCTTACACATACAACAGTATCCGAGCATAACTTGAACACAATGATATACTAACAGAAACCAATTATGAGAACGTCTAACACATGATAAGTAATTCTGTTAAGATACTTGAAACTACACACAAACACATAAAATTCTGATATGCCACATTGTCATGTTTAATATTTAGATCTTGTGTTCATGTTTTGGGGTTAGTTTAATATTACCTTGGGAGATTGCATCCATGGGGTTGCCACCTCCAATTCTGATAGAAAGAATCAGGCCTGCCATTCTTGAGGCAAGTGGTCTGCTTCACCAAGTAAGGACAACTCTGTTCTTGATAAAGAGGATATGACTCATTGTCCCACACCCATTTCCCTTCAAACACATTACATCCTTCCTCGAGCCGATCCTCCGGCGAAACGACGACGTGGCGTACTCCATTGTTGTTCTCCCCCTTAAGCTTCCCATAGATCCTCAAGATATTGCTCTGGTTGCTCTGGAAGCTGTCCAAGATTAATCTCACACTTCCTAGAAGTATAATGGAAGACAGGACTATTGGGAAGAGGGTCTGGATCTTTCTATCAGAGAGAGACTTGAATGAATGCATTTGAATTGAAGGAGAAGTGCAGAGAGATCATAGGTTTGTAATTTGTTGAAGAAATGTTTTGTTTTGTTTCTGGTGCTGCTTGAAGTGGAAGATTGCTTGGGTTTGAAGCATAGTTTTAAGGATTTCAACAAACAGTTGGTGGGATCTGGTTTAGATAATTTGGAGAAGAAGAAATTATTGTTTAAGTAACGTTGGGTCTAATATATTCAGAAGCAAAAAATCTGATTGTAGCAAATACTCTAGTTTCTTTGTCACTCTTCTTCCAACTTACAGCTTATGATCCTTACCCAAAAAAAAATAGCTTTCCTAAAATACTGTCATATGGGGTCATTTTTTGGGGAAAATTAAGGTGTTTAAGAGTTTGTGGCTATTGATTAGAAAAATGATAAAAATTTATTCAAAAAATAATTGAATATCAACTATAATTAAGTTTAAGAACTAATATTCAAATTATCAAGATATTTATATTTAATATTTAAGAATATTCTAATTGAAATTATTTTTAGTATAAAAGATACCTATAAATATAAAAACATCAAATGCATAATTTGACGTAAAAGGATTCATAGTTATGTGGGAGGATATAGTTTTTATTTATGTTGAATGTATTTACAAATTAGTAAACCATTTTTATAGAGTAAAATATTATTTTAGTCTTTTCAAAGTAGCACATCTATCGATCCTGATTTTCATATTGTTCAGAGATTTTACGAAAAACAAAAAATATTTAGAAAATGTAATTATTAATTTTAGAATATATTTCAATTTATTAAAACATTGAAAATTTATAATTCTAATAAAGATAAAAATAAGTAAAAAAAAATTATAGGAACATTGTTTTACTATGAATATAAAATTATATATATGCCATCCTTTATAATTGATTAATGAATCTTACTATTCACCATATGTTTTAATTTAAGATTTAAAAAATCGAATTTTTAATTGACGATTCATTTCTCGATTTAATAATTTTGGTATGAAAATTGAATGCCACGTGGAACATGATAAGTTATTTATAAGCCAACAAAACTATTAGTCCTTTGAATTTTGGTACTTAGAGAAGCTTTGTGCTTCAATTACATAAAAGCCAAAATTTGCCATTAAATGGCAGTAATTTAATAACACAAAACATAGCCATTAAATAATTTGTTGGACTGCATGGGAAGGCGCAAGAGGATTTGTTGCTTAAAAATAGGAATATAATAAATAACATTTGAATTATCTAGCAAACAAGACTTGCAACATGTACGTTACACAGGTAGTATAGTTAGTGTATTTAAAATATTTATATTTAAATATTATGATAATTGGATAGTAATAAATATTACTAATAATTTTATTAATTCTTTAAACGTAAAAATACTTGTTTAACTAAATAATTGAATTTTTTAGACAAAAATTAAAAATAAATAAATTTATATAATCTTCAAAAACTAAATACCTCCTCCTGAAAATTTCATCCCCACCCATCCCCAATAAGTCTGAACATAGCTTTAGAAAAAAATGATATGAAACAAAGAAATACCTATTAATATATGAATTAATACTTTATTTATAACTAACATTAAAATTTAAAATTCTCCTGTCAAATTTTTTTATCCAGATTTTTTTTCATACAAAAAATATTTGCATTTATTAATAACACATTGACATATATTATCATTCTTTATCCTCCATCCCTAAAATATTAATAAGAGAAGATTATAAAATTGCCTAATTAATTTATTAAGAATTTTAGTCTACAGTAAATACCTCAATAAATAGTATAAAATTAATAAATACAAATTTTATAATTAGTAAGTAGATTTAAATTTAAATTTAAAAATTAAAAATAAGCAATAAAAATATAATATGAAAATGAGAGAATAAAGCCCTGACAAGAAAATATTAGGTTAAGTAGAATAATTAAGTGGGAAGAGAATATTACAAATGGCCTATTACAAGTCTAAAGATATATTATGATTGATACTAACATGTAATTAATAATTAAAATTTATTGATTTGTTGCTCAAAAATAGGAATACAAGAAGACTTTGCTAGACTCGGTTGTTATTATTATTATTCTTGTCGTCGTCGTCGTCGTCGTCGTCGTTGTTGTTGTTTTGCCATAGACTTGTTTATTATTGTTATTAGTTATTTACCACTATTTCGTTATTGTTAAACCCTCTCATTTCACTCCTGTCCGGCGGTCGTATTTTCTCGTTTATTTCTTCGGAAAGTTCCGATAGAAAATGGTGAACCCGTCGGTGCTTCGATCCTTACGCTCAACCGTGGCTCGTGGCTCCGTTCATCTCAGAAACCGTGGGTATTCAACCGATGTAGTCCCTGAACGGAAGGTGGCCGTTCTCGGAGCCGCCGGCGGGATTGGTCAGCCCCTGTCGTTGTTGATGAAGCTCAACCCCCTTGTCTCAAGTCTCTCACTTTACGATATTGCCGGAACCCCTGGTGTCGCGGCTGATGTCAGCCACATTAACACTAGATCTGAGGTACACTTCCTTGTGTTTGTTCATCGATTTGTGGAATTTGCAAGAGTACGAGATGTACTGAACTTTGATGTTGTAGTATAATTTAATAAGCTGTTTATGCATTGGAATTGAAGGTGGCCGGATACCAAGGTGAAGATGAGCTTGGGAAGGCTTTGGAAGGATCAGATATTGTTATTATTCCCGCTGGTGTCCCCAGAAAGCCTGGAATGACACGTGATGATCTTTTTAATATTAATGCGGGCATCGTCAAATCACTCTGCACTGCTATTGCCAAGTACTGTCCTAATGTGGGTATCTTTTCTCTGAGTTGTTTTAGCATTCATTTTATGGCGGTGGTCGCAAACTACTGTCAATGTTAATTTTCTTTGAATACATTGTAGAAAATCCATATGCTAGAGTAAATTCCTTGGTAGAATGGGAATTAGTTGTGATGTTGATGAATGATTGACTTTTTTAAAGCCTTTGGCCGCTTTATTCTACATGGTCTTGGCGTTTTGCTCTTGCCTTTCTGGGGATTTGATTGCCTAAATGACATGACTGATTCATTTGAATTATTTTAGATTTTGACTGACGCTGTGATTGGATGTTTTACTAGATATAGTTCAATTCATACATTTCATCAATGTTAAACTGTATAAATCATATAATTTGGCTACATTGTGCGCTGCAAGTCTGCTTTATGTTTTTTTTCTAGTTGCAATGGCATTAAACATGTTTGATGTTCAAAGATATGTTGTTTATATTATTGAAATCAAAGATCGTTAGATTGGAATTTTTGTTGTGTTATGAAGTCCAATGGTAATAATGGAGTGGTTTACTATTTTTCTAGGAAGCAGTGCTGTTCATACTCATTGTACTTGGATCTGCTTAATCCAAAACCATGGGTGGAAAGATCTATCGGGGTGCATTTGCCATACTAGTATATAATTTACTAGGATGAAAACTAGGAAATCACTAAATAAAAGAAATCAGGAAATGCAAATGATCTATATATCATGAGCTTTTATTAGTGTATGTGTATATGTTTGAAAATGATTATGTTTATTTTCATATGAACTCAGGCACTTGTTAACATGATAAGTAATCCCGTGAACTCCACTGTTCCAATTGCTGCTGAGGTTTTCAAGAAGGCAGGGACTTACGATGAAAAGAAGTTGTTTGGGGTTACTACTCTTGATGTAGTGAGGGCAAAAACTTTCTATGCTGGGAAGGCAAAAGTTCCAGTTGCTGGTATGTGAAATTTTTAGAATTTGTGGTTACTTTTTATATCTTCTCTGGTTGTGGCAATATATTCATTTGGCTACCCAAAGATGACATGAATTGCATCTAGGATCAAATTTCAGTTATTAGGTTTTTTGAAGAGGGGCCAACAATCCATCTTAAGAAGAAAATTCAAACATTTAGTGTTTTTTTTTTTGGGTGTAGGTGGGCTTTAGGGGTTGAGGCTTTTGATTGCTGAATACCATGATTTGATGGCTGAATAGAAATTTAAATTTCTTTTACTGCCTCTCATTATGTGTCACTGATTACTTGATTTGTGCATATTTCGGCAGAGGTTAATGTGCCTGTCGTAGGCGGCCATGCAGGCATTACTATTCTCCCACTATTTTCTCAAGTATGTTCTTGCTCTTCAGCCCAACATTGTATTCTATCATGTCTTGTTTGACTTCGTTCCTCATGAACTTGCCTAACTTCTCTAACATTTTCTCTGTTATAGGCGTCACCAAAAGCTAATCTAGGAGATGATGATACTATGGCTCTGACAAAACGAACACAAGATGGAGGAACAGAGGTTGTGGAAGCAAAGGCTGGAAAGGGTTCTGCAACACTGTCAATGGCGTAAGTGTAATCATTCTCTTAAAATGCTTTATTGAAGAGAATTGTAGACAATTTAGGTTATCTTGTAAGGTACAAAGATACATAAGGAAAGTGAAGTTAGATGATTTGTTGAAAATAATTCAATTTAAAATGTATGGTTTAAAATGAATTTTCGAAATAATGGTTGTCAATCTCAAGCATAAACAAGTTGATCATTATCTGGACTTGTGGTTTTGTGCTTCCCCTGGAACATTTCCTATTCTTAGAGATTGTTGTTAACTATGCTTTTATGGTCTAAAGATGAACATTGGATCCATGAGGTTCTTGGCTTTTGCAGCTATGCTGGAGCACTTTTCGCTGATGCTTGCCTCAAAGGACTTAATGGGGTCCCAGATGTAGTTGAGTGCTCATTTGTGCAATCCAATGTCACTGAGCTGCCTTACTTTGCTTCTAAGGTGATTGAACTGTGACACTTATTCTGTATCATATCTTCAGATCTTTTTTCTCTCTCTTTTTAATTTGATGTCGCATCAGCGCTTACATTTCGCATTCTCATTTATTCAAGCATGTGGACTTGTTTGTTCTAACTGATGATCTGAAATATTTGCAGGTGAGGCTTGGGAAGAATGGTGTGGATGAAGTTCTGGGCTTAGGTCCTCTTTCAGATTATGAACAACAAGGTCTGGAGAGCCTTAAGTCTGAACTTAAAGCATCTGTTGAGAAGGGAATCAACTTTGCCAACAAGAATTAGTTGAACTTCAAAAAAAACCATGTCTGACTAGTTTTGTGAATAATGTAGACAGAACTAATCCAAGATTTGCAATATAATTAAGGACCATCGTTGTAATGGCATGGTTGGTGTCGTTTCGTCGTTTTGTTTAGAGTAGGTGTACACCGGGATTTAATAATGTGAATATGTGAGAGCAGTTTAGTTGCTGAGGGTATTACCTGAAATCCTGTTTGCAAAGGGCCATTCAAGATTAGAGAATATTGGCTCTTTACTATATGTACGATTGAACAGTTTAGTTTATTGCATTTGCAGGGTGTCAATCCCTTTCCTAATATCTTTTTTTCCTTACCCTTTCTTGTGCTGAGATGCTTAAGGCTAGCAAATTGAGAGCTCTACAACTATGAAAACTTTTGAATTAGAAGGGGAAAGCATTAATAGCATTGTGATCTCCTACTTACAGAGGGGTTTTTATGCTACCAGATTATAAAGTCATTGGCACAACAATGAAAACTTTGTTGTTTCTTCTTGTTCCTAGCTCTGAGCTTCATTCACCCGCCAATCAGCATAAGAGATGGCTTCTCTAGGCCCCTATAATCAATACTAGCTATCCAATACTACAATCGCTAATGTCTTGTCTCTGACAGTATTAACACAAGAATACTAGTTGTTGCAATCCCATTTTATCATACCAAGGGCTTCCATTGAAAAAAAAATACGTTGTCAACAACAACAATAATAGGGTCAATGTCAATTATAAGAATCGTATAATGGCATAATATTTTATCAACAATTAAATTTTTGAAAAGATTATCAACTAAAAGGATCGAAATCAATGGTCCCAGGCTCAAAAGTATAACCGTTGATGTTCAATATTAAAATAATTTCAGAGGTTTTAAGTATTATAGCTGATCCAGTCTTGCAAAATTTCATAGAAGTAGGTTTTAGTTTTTCTAATTACATTTATAAATAAAAAAAACTTCGGGATCAAGGCCACAGCAGCTGTGAAAATTTACGATATTCTTATTAATAATTTATACTTGACAAGGAGAAATAAACCAAACAAAGCTTCATACTATTGCCTAACAATATGGAATATACAAAAAAAAAATTCTTTCGTTTGAGTGTACTTGTGTGATTATGTGTGCATTGAGGAGGACCCTTGGTGAATGTAACAAGTGAAATGTCCTAGACAATCCAATTTCTACCAAAAAAAAATAGTGTAAAATAATTAAAATGATAAGGAAGTTAAATAAAAGATAAGGGTTAGATCAAGCGAAATATATTAATATTTCCAACGTGACGAATCAATATCTAAATCTCTATTAAGAAATATGCCCATATTTAATGTCCGATAATGTCTCGAATATAATTATCTCCTTTAGGAAATATACATATGTTTATTTAAACAAAATTTAAAGAATATCAATCATACATTTATTTTATAATTGATTTAATTTGTATTTGATTAGTAGAATTTTTGGCTTTGGACACCCTTGGCAAAAGTGAAGACAGAAAAATAGGAAGGACAATGGAGTATGAGAAAAGTAAGATGCATTATATTGAAGTCTCAATCTACCACTACGATGACCTCATTCCTTGTCAGGAATGTAGTAAAGATAAAACTGCATGTGAAAAACATAAAACTTTCTACTGATTTATTCTGCTTAATTCATACATACAAGATAAGTTATGATGAATCTTGCAGTGAAGCAAGTAGCAAAACCATGCTACAAGAAAAGAGACAGACAAATGAGATAAGTTAATTTTTTATGAAAGTGGGACCCACCCATTGAAAACAAATTCAATATGGTCAAAACCACGTTTATGTACGGGAAAGCAATGATCCAAAAACGTGGTTTTGGCCATGTTTCAACATAGTGTTTTCAAACACCCTTGTTGTGAATGAGATAGAATTAACATTATTCATTTTGTCTTCCTCTTCTCAAAATTGACATTGTAAACTTCTTGAGGAGAAACGCTCATCATCAATGGTGATGAGGATCGGGTCCAGCCGGCGACATTCTCTCCAATCTTCCTTCGAGCATTGATCTCTTTGCATGATGAAAACTGGTTTTGGGCACAATGTTGATCAGTTGACGCAACAGAAGTTTTGAATCGATCTTTCTCTTGCTGATTTTGGAGGAGAAGGCAGCTGGGAAGAGTCTTGATTCTGAGCTTTCTACAAACAGTGATAGAACAAGTACAATAATGAGAACAAAGATCGTGATGAGTGACTTTAAAGGAGAAGAAGCCATAGTCACACAGATTAATATGGCAAGCAACAGAAGAAAATCAAAGACTTTTGTTATGATTAGTAAGCAGTGTGCTTGTGATGTAGCCGAAGAAGGTATTTATACAAGCGGAGGTGAGAGGGGACACTGATGGGCCACTCTAATTTTGTTCAATATTCTATTTACTTCACAAGTTTGCTTAAACATTGAAGAGCAATTACTCTTATGATGAAGATCTAATTTTATGCTGAAAGTTTTTAAGTAAAAATTGTAGGTATCTGAAAATTTTTGTTGAATTAATTTCGTTCGGCAAGTATTAAAAAATTAAACCTTAACAGTTAAAAATATTCACCAACATTATTTTTTTAATAATAAATATGACTTTATTACTTTTTTTTAATATTTTTAGGGTAAAATTGATTCCATAAAAACTTCTAGACATCTATGATTTCTTGAAAATTTTGGAACAAAAATGGAGCTTAATCCTTCCTATAATTATAAATAGATGATAAGATATCCCTTTAATACAGTGCTTGTTGACCAATTAATTATATTCCAACTTTTTTCTTATTTTGAATTGAAGACGCTGGGCTGTTAATATAAGTGAGAATTACTCCCTCTAACCTCTAATCTTAAATATGGGACTTTGTTCAGGGCTTTGGTTTGGGAGAAATACTTGTATACTACACGAATATCACATTATATGAATTCTGTCCAATTAAAAATAAAATAATTTAGCTAATGATTTATCTAAAAAATTTTATGATTTATTTTATTCTAAAAAAATAAATATTTTAATTTTAAAAAAATAAAACTTATCTTAACTAAATTAAAAGTTTTATGTTTTCTTAAAAATAAAAATATAAATTATTTCATATGAGTCATTGATTAACTATAATTAAAATATATTAAATTATTATATTTTAATTGAACATATTTCAGATAATGATGTGATACTTCTAGAGTATATCAGGATTTCTCTTAATTCTTAACATAATATCTATTTTTGTCAATCACATTAATTTTTTTTTCCTTAAACGTATCTGTTCATTTTTTTTTTCAAATTTAAATAGTCAATGGTCCAATAAATGAGAAGGGTATTTCAGAAAAACTATCGTAAATTGCTGGCACGATAATTACAAAAAAAAGAAGAAGCTAATTTAACTTCTTTTATTAATATTTATAAATTAAATATTATATTTAAAACTAAATAAATATTTCTTAACAAGAGACTTATAGTTATTTCCTCATTTAAGATTTTGCCCACTTTGTTAATTAACTCTAGATAAGGATGGTTCTTTGCTATAATAACGACACTAAAGTTCCTATAGAGTCATTGACATAGCATCAAATTTATAATATTTTTAATTATTAGAAGCAATAACGGGTGAATATTATTTTTATCTTTAAATTTTTTCTTTATTTCATTATATTTTACCATATTTACCAAAATGATCTGATCAATACTTTTCATCAAAACTTCTCAGTTTGAGAGTTGTTATCAACAACAAGAAGAAGAGTGTGTGTATATATATATATATATGAAAGACTGCGTTCACGATGGAAATTACATATTTAAAATTCTTTAAAACTATGTTATTTTTATGTTTACAGGATAAAGGTACTTCATTTCTTTGCTTTTTTTTTTCACCTAATAAAAATTATGTGGGATTAATTATTAAGAGATTCGATAGAATTTTATATTAATTATAAAAAATTTAATATAATTTTTTTATTTATTCAAGTTTAAAATTGGCTATTAGAGATAGTAATATAGGCCAATTCGTCGGATATGGGTTGGTCTGTCACAGATTGGCTTGGAAACGGGCTAGTTTTAAGAAGCTCGCTTCCAAGCGAGTTGATATTATACCAACCCAAGTTCACTATGCCCACCAACCAGCCCATTTTTATTTTTTTAAAAATTATTTATATATTTTTAAAAAAAAATATTTTCATATATATATTTTTTTAAAAAAAATAATTTATATATATCAATATTAATTGGATTTAAAGCATGATATGAAGTTGTTAAAATGTTTATTTCTTCAATTTTATCACTATTCGTAGATAAATCTGTCATAAGTAAAATAATAATAAAATAAAATATATATATATATATATATATAAATGACTCAATAAGATAAAATTAGTATAAGTAAAGTGTAATGTAAACGTTAATTTAGTTTAGAATCTAAAATTAATAAAGTGTAATATAAATAGTAAAAAATAATAAAGTAAAAAACAAACGGGTGGGTGCGGGGCAAAAAGTCCCTCCCCAAAATGAGTTACAAAGGGTTAAACCCGCAGATCTAACTCAAATTACGAACTCTACTAATTATTAGTTATAGAAAAAAATTTAAACATAAAAGATAATAATATCCTATTTTGTCACACATCTCGCCATCTTGGTGACATTTAATGCTTAATAAGTACCCTAAAAACCTATTTATAAAACAATTAACCATCCTCTATTGTTTAGAAGAGTGCCAAGAAGCCATTACTTAATTAATTTCAAATTTTCATAATTAATCCCTTCTTAATACATCAACTAATTCTCTAGCTAGGGCAACATTGATAACAAGTTGCTATAAATCATAAAATGTTCCACTTTCTATCATCGTACGTTGTTATTCTTCTGATTATGGCCTTCATATTAGTGTTAATATATTAAAAAAGTACTAAAGTAAATTAGCCGACCAAACCCATTCAGCTTATATTGTCCTATCAACTCCAAAACCTTATATATTATGAACAAATCTTACATTAGATTAAGTAAATAATTAGATTAAAGGACAGAAGAAAGATAAGCCATATGAGAGTGCCGTTATGGCTTCTCCACAATCAAACACATGGCCACGTCACACATCGTTCCCCAACCATTAATGTCGTCTATGCATATATCAGTGGAACGCATATGTCGTTTGGCCCATTCATTAACATTTATTTAAGCCACACAAACATACATTAATTTAATTAATATACTAAATGTGGTTAACTGTCTTTTAACTAAATCTGACCAATGAATCGGGCAAACATTAATCTTTCATCGTGCACCTTTTTTCTTATCAGCTAAAGCAACAGCCGCTACTCTCATATTATTTTTTAACTATATTTATTATTATAATCTTATTTATATTATATCTAATCTTATTATAGTGCATTTAACACTTTAAATCATAAATAAAATAAGGATAATGAATATAACTAAAAAATAACATAAAACATGCTGGATATATTATTAAAATATTAGGGTAGTATATGCTATTATAAACTAATATTAAAATATTTTATGTTAGTTTATTTTATTTTTAAAAAAAATAAAGGGCCAATACTTTCGATTTCGTACCAGCTTGAGCCCATGCGCATGTATATTTCAACAAGTGGGTGATATATATAATTATTTAGAGTATATTTATTAATAAATATTATTTTATTATAATTCTAGTTGTGGTATTTAAGAATATATTATAACTCTTAAGTGGATAAATTTATATTTTAGGGTAATAGACGATTTGTCTACCTGATATTAATATCGTTTAAAAAGAAAGGAGATTTCGTCATATTTTTAGATTGTGGGTTTTTCTAAAATTTTTTATACAAAAAAAAAGAGTGCAATATTAACAGCATGAAGTTGAAGGTATTATGAGTCACTGGATGGCATATTAATTAATTTTTTTCAACATCATCTCTATTTAAAATCATTAGCTATGAGGCAAAATATATTAACAATCTAAAAAATTTTCATTTAAGTATAATATAGATAAAATTTGATTAAATTATTTTTAATATATTTTACACAAGTTAAGGAAACATTAAATTTTATTAAATCTGTTTTAAAATTTAATAATTTTTTAATTCTATGTTGATGAGAATAAAATTAACATAATAATAAATAAAAAATAATATTATATATTTATGTAAAAAGTTTAATTAATAATATGACTTAATTATATATAGGATAAAAAATTATTTTTTTATATTTTATATATAAAATTAGAGAAATAATATTATATTAGGAAAAACATTGAAGGACGGCGCAATGAATATGATCGTGAGGTCAAATTCAATGGATGGATATTCCCTCCATTAATTAATATGTGGATATACCTTTGACCTAGTAATTCCACTTCAACAAATATGGAAAAGTGAACCACTTTAATTAAAATAAAATACCATTTAGATGCAGCACTGAATAATCATATACAAATGAATAGTTTCTGTTAGGTAGTTAATTAGGTTATCCGATAATATTAATGTTCTTTTAAAGTATAGGCACATGGGACGGGACAGCAACAAAGTCGGCGCAAAATAGAAAACAAAAAAGTTTGATTCAGAGCTTACAAAAAAAAAATAAGGGCATTTGATTGAATCTTAATTAATTACATTATTTTTTTGGGTTTAAAATTTAGAGTTACTGATGTATCTATTACTATGAAGTACTTTCTCATATATATTTGACATACTAAAATATTTTATAATAATACCTTAAAATATTTTATATGCATTGATACTGAATGCATTAAAAAATATTTTAGAATATCGAAGGCATATAAAAAAATATTTTAAAATATTAAATATATTAAAAAATATTTTAAGTCATTAAATGAAATTGAAAAAATATTTTAAATTCTATATACACTATAAAATATTTTATAATATTGTATGCACTTAAAAAAATTATCAAGGTATTAAATACATTTTAATGCTAAAATTTATAGTAAAAATTCTTTTTGTGAACTCGAGCATTACCAAATATATATTTATTTAGGAAAAAGAAGTAGTAGCTGTAGCAATGAAAATAAATTAGAAAATATTTAACGTAAAAATAAATTGAAAGAGGAAAGTGCTCTTCATGTGGTAATGTTTAGAATATAACCGACCCACAATTGTTCCACTCATCCTTAAGGTTTACAAAAATATTCTGAACACTCTTAGTTAATTATTAAATAAAAATTTTAATTATACTATTATTCTACCTTTGCATTATAATTATATATATTATTATTATGGCTTTTTTTTGTGTTTAATTAAGCAATATTAGCCTTTTGTTGTCTGATTCCTGTCTTTGTCAAATTACTTTTTCAAAGATCAAGGTATTATTTGAAGAGGATAATTAAAGATTGAAAAGGAATAAAAAACAGAGATGTGGTCGTGATATTAATTATTATATATAAATTCAATTAACCGAAAGAAATTAAAAAGTGAAGAGATTAGTTAATCTTCTATACATCATCATGTGATGATGACTAATGAATGACTAGGCCACGAGGTTTTATAGATGCCTTCTAAGTTATGTAAGCATTCATAAACGACAACTTAATCACAAATCAATTTATACACATTAGTCTACTTAAATAGATTTTAGATTACATTTAATTTTTAACATCAATTATAATTTATCTTAGTGTATTATTTGTTTTTTTATTACACTTTTATTTATTTTTTTTAATATATAACTATTTTACTATTAAAAATGATCATCTTTAAAGTATTATTGAGCATTTCTCTTAATAAAAATTTAAATATCTATTAATTGTATTTGTTTTTTTGTTGTTGTAATGTCTAAGAATATACTCACAATTAAAAAAAAACAGAGATATGGAAAGGTGAATATTATTATGTATGATGGTACATTAAACCTTGAGGGGTGATTTGATACGAGGGATTTTATGGGAAGGAGAGAGAAAATGAGTGATTTTGCTCCTCTCTATTTATTTGGGTAAAAAGAATTTTTAGGAGTGGAGGAAATTTTTTTTTTAAATTTCTCTTCCCCTTCTAAATTTTACCTCCCCTCTAAAATTGGAGGAATTTGGAAGGGATATATAATATTTTTATTTTATAATATTAATATACCTATAATTTTTTTAATATCTTAATATTATTTATATATTATATTTTATTAAAATATTCTCTAAAATAATATAAGAATAAATTTGTCTATATAAAAATATTTTTCCCCCCTCCTTTCTTGAACCAAACAGTTAACATGAAAATCCCTCACATCTCCTCCCTTAATATTAATCTAAATAAGATAATAATAAAATCTCTCATATTTTTTTCTTTTTTCCTCTATTAAAATCTCTCCCTTTATTTTTCCTCAATTGAGCCAAACATACTCTTAAAGGCATGTTCTTTAAGAGTTAGGATTTAAAATTTGAAATTTAGGGTTTAAAATTTCTGACTTATTTTTTTTTTGATACAAAAATTAGGATACATAATTTAAGCTTTAAACTTTTCAAGTTAAAATTTAGGGATTGAATTTTAGAGCTAAAATTGAAAGGTTTATTAACGTAGGTTCTAAGATTTACTATGAAACTTAAGAGATCAATGGCTAGAGTTTGGGTTTAACTCTAGGATTGATTCCGGGACTTTTGGAATTTTATTTTAGTTTTTAGTAATTAGATTTTTAACGTTTAGAAATTAGAGTTGAGAGTTAGAATTTAGAGTTAGAGTTTATGGATTAACTGCTTAATTAGATTAACATTGGCAAAAGTGATTTTTATTCTTATGTTTATATAGACTTTTATAAAAAAATTAATTTAATATAAACTTATTTTAGATAATATATTAAAAAATTAATTTTTTATAATGTTCAAATATAAAGAAAAGTTAAAAGTAAAAAATTTAAAAAAGGTTACTCCAATTTTAAAATAGTCTTCGAGCAAAAAATCATTTACCTTTAAAACTATGGTAAACAGCTAAAATGACTTTCATAATATAATAACAAATTTGACATCACATAACATAATCCCAAACAAACAATACGATTTAAGATATACAATTTAAAACCTAAATCATAAAGTATTTAGAGTATAGGGATCTATCCCTCAAAGTTTGAAGTTTAGGTTAGACTTTGGGGTTGAAGTTTACAAGGAGATGATTGATTATTTAGAGTATTGTATTTTAGCATTTAGGACCAAATGGTTTAAGGTGAAGAATTCATCTTGTAGATGAGTATGAATTGAAAGGGCTGAAGTGCAACATAGAAAAGAGTCTCCAATTTCTCTATGGATCATGAACTGCTTCATTACTAGATTGAAAGACTAGACACAAGTTACAAAACTTATACAATAGTAAATTTGGGGACTTTGAATTTGTAAAAATTGATTTTTTTTTTTATAAAAAGTAAAGATGTATCAGGAAAAATTCAGTAGGGACCTACTTACTTGCTTTGATAAAACTTATCTATTGATCCAAATCGCTCATCCCTCAATCATTTTATAATTTATGGCGGCCGTAAAAACACAGCGGTCAGTTTATGCTTCTCCGACCCCACAACCGCACGCCCATGAATCTACAAATATCAAATACTGAAGTGATAGCGCACAGTTATCGAAGGAAATCATTTTTCGTGCATTCTCAGATTTTTTTAATAAAGCTATACGAAGGCATTAGTGGATTGCAGCTAAGGCGGAAAAGGGTATCGATGTCCTCACATCACTGAATCCTTGGCTTTTGAATCCTTATTCATGGCAGGTGGGCTTTATCTGAATTCCAATTCTAGCAGCATGCACATGTATTTCTGTTAAAGTAGTTACTCAGTTTTTTTTAATCTCCAGTTTTGGAATATGCTCTCGTGTGTATAAGAATCTGACACCTTCCTCTGCCATGAGAACCAGATATAAGTGGACACAAGCCTCATTTTGTCGGAATTGGCTTTAGGAGTTAAATACGATTGAAACTGTCCTGGACCTCTCAGTATTTTGCTCAAGTGCAGCACCACTCCATGAGATTCCACATTGAGGTTAGTTAAAACTTATATTAATGAAAGCTGCTAAACCATATGCAGAATCCGTTCCTGTTATACCGGATTAATAATTTCAGGCAGAGGAAACTAAACATCTTACTTGCCATTACATAAAAGAAAGTTACAATAACTCCCTTTGGCGTCTATCAACTGATTGAGAAAATGCTTCTGTGAAACCAAAGGCCTTAGGATCAAAATAGGTTCAGTATCCTCAGACAAGATAGTGAATTAGGCAAGATCCTTGTATAAGAAATAGCAAGACAATCTTCTAAAGTTTCATAGTAAATGTAAATGTTAATTACTCGTACAAAAATGATACAAGGAAGAATGCCGGAGAGATTAAAAAAACCTCTACCTGAACAAAGAAAGAAACTGCACTGCTAAACCTGTGGATCATTACTCTGTATCTGAGTTTTTCTTACGCAATTCTTTTAGCATGAGGATAATAAAAAGGCCCACAAAATCTCATTGTGGTGTCATCGATGTCTGTACCATTTATATCTGAGATGAACTATATAGCATTGCCGAAGCACTACTCTGTTTCTGGAGTTTGTTTCTGGAGTTTCCTATTACTTTAATATGAAGATTAAGAAACGGCCCACAGATATGTAATGCTACAAACATCAATAGCACAACATAAAGATTGTGTGGGCCTTTTTCTTATCCTCATGCTAAAATAATTGAATATCTGCCATCTCAATAAGAAGAAAGACCCCTGAGCCTTAGCTTGTTTCTTTCTTTTCTTCTTTTTCAAATAATTTGGGAGGGAGATTAGTGATGCCGCGGATCAGGTCCTCCGGGGCTGAGTCGCGTAGGCATGTCTTGTATTTCAAGCAACTGATGTCTTCGTGTGATCTCCTTCAACAATAGTTTGGCATTTTCTATAATAGCATGGTGTGCTTTGTGTCCATGACTGTTGGAGAATAAGGAAGGAAGAGGGCGAGCTTGGGAGATTGGCATTGATGTAAAAAGAAGGACAAGGCACAACAAAGTAGACATGAGTCTCCGATTAGGTATATTGAAGGATAAGGCACATGAGAGAGTGAGTGAGAAGGAGAAGGCACAGGAGAAAGAGAGCGAGTTGGTCATTGCTTGAGACTTGAGTAAGTAAATGGTGTGAAGACTGTGAAGACTCTGGTCAGAATGGTAGGATATATATAGAGCGAGGGCTGGTTTTTTTTATTCCGTACTTTGGCATATGTGTGGAACATTGCTTTCTACGTCAGGAGGTGCTTTTCATAAAAATTCCCTAGTCAACAACTAAGTTTCTTTAAAAAACTCATTTTAAAAAATTGAAGTCTTCACCGAAAACTGCCGCATCCATCTGCCATCAACCTCCATATGTCCCATTTCAACCGCCATTACTAGTTTTTTAATGAGTAAAAATTCACCGCCCTCTCTATCTTCTTCAACTAGCTTCCCATTATGATCCACCTAAAGCAAGGGGGTTCCGACTCCATGGGTGAGATGGATCCTCTGAAATGTAGGAAGGATGAAGTGTGTAAAGTTGTATTTTTTTTATTTTCTTAAATAAAAAGAATAAAACTCTCTCGTGTAATCGTGAAACGTAAACTTTACCACATGAGATATCTATATCCACACCTAAAGGGTTGGCTAAAAAATATATTGGCAAATCTCCTAATCCCCACATGAATGGTTCGCTTTTGACCTGAGCTAAAAGATAGATTAATTGCGGACCATACACCGTTTGATCGTATAATACCAAGGTGAAAAAACTAGACTTATAGTAAAGTTCTGTAATTAATTCCTATCAATTTTTTTAATAAACACAAGACATCCAAACAAAATTATTGAAAGAGAATTTCTGATGCTGACATTTGAGGAACAAAATTCTCATATTTTTACTGAAGAACAAACATTTAAAATCTATATTCCCAAGGTTCATTCGAAAAGAAAAGGGTGTCCCTTGAATATGATGAAAATTGAAAATTACATTCACTGTATCCCATTCCTATCAATAGCCCAGAAGGATTGGGTCAGGTTCTTTGGACAAGGGTTGGCGTATAGTCAAGGCCTTTGTTACCTTTTGAAGTACTTTTATGTTGGAAATGGCGTGTCAGTGTCAAATACTTAGATTAATCTTCCGTTTGGAAGTCCTAGCTGGTTTGGAAAGGGATGGATCACCATTCACCTTTCCCCCTTTGAAAAGAGGAATAGATAGAGTCCCAAAAATCTACAAGTGATATGTCTGTCGGAACTTCCCTTACCCCTTTTATGTAATCCTCAATCCTACACGAATTTTGCACCTGAAATCCTCTGTTTCAGCTAAATGTTGTAGAAGCAAACCTCTGCATAGATCAGTTTTCTCTGTCTCTCTAGTTTCTCTCTCGGTGATTGAAGGTGCAAATTCTTATTCTTATGACCTTATCAACAAGGATTTTGGAGGTGCTAATATTAGCAAAAGGAAGAGCATGATTTGCATGCCTTGTTTCTAAATATGAGTAAACTACAAAGTAGCTGCGTTCAATTATTTCTTCCATCTTGTTTTTTTGCTTTATAAAAAGTAAATTTGTCAAATTGGGTTCATATGTAGTAGTTCTGCTTTCAGGTTCGGTCGTATATAACAGATAAGACTGCAATCACAGTGATCTGAGTCTGCAATATTGCTGATATCACTTGCAGTCTTATCCAAGTAAGTCTGCTTTTTCTGCATCATTATCCTACTCCTTTTGGGTTTTGGTTGGGAACATGGTGAGGACATGGATTCGTGATCCAAAAAATTTAGTCATGAATCCTGATGACACATTTGATATAAAGTTGTAAGAACTTGTAAGTTCTATATAACAATATGAATAAATATAATTTGTTAAAACGTCACTCACCCAATTACTTTATTTGATTCATGATAGATGATTAGATATTTAGAGAATGATTCGATATAAATTTACGGTGAAAAGAGTTTGATAGTTGGTAGTAAATTTTGATGGCGAGTTTACTGAGTGTTTCTCAAGTAATTAACATTTTCATATTAAGTTTTAGAGTAACTACATGCATGCTTTATTAATGCAGTCCTTAAAATTAGTATCCAACGTATGATTCCAGCCAATCCAACGTATGATTCCAGCCATTTTTTATTTTAAGAATTCATAAATGTGAACCTTTCATATTCTAGGCTGAAATATGTTTTATTTTTCTATCTAATCCAATGACTGTTGTATGATAAGAAATGAGTAGGCACCTACTGGTAAAGTGACTGCATCACATTCACATTTCTTTAAGTGCGTCCATGGTGACGCCAGAAACATACATAGAAGGCAAAGACAAAAGATAGTCATAAATAAAGGAAGAAGCCTGAGCGTGATAAGTTTGCACCACTTTATATTTTAGAACCTAATAAAACACATGTCCTGGTCGAAGATTACAAAAAGCTGCCAAACCTAAACATTTACCGGACTAAAGCTAAAATAATTTAAACAGCATGTGTAGAACATAAACTAGGGAATTATCTTAAGAAATTGGATCCATTTTCTATCTCTCTCTTTGTATTGCTTCCATTGCAAATTGCATCATCTTCTTGAAATTCACTTTAGATTGGAGACATCACCACCAAAATATATTATGCTGCAATTAGCAACTTGCAATTTAATTTGCATCTTGGAGATTACATGAGCGTCATGAAATCTTTCTGCAGAATGAGACAATGACAAAGATGTTCAAATGATCTTTCTTTTTTGTTGGTTACGAGTAATAACATCACAAAGATACTTTATTAGTGGACAAGGAAGAAAAGAATGAGGTAATATATGAGTGATTTGATCAGATAAGACACCTACTGGTCCCTAGCTGGGTTGTTTAAGTGTAGAACCTTAGGGTTTTAGGCTAAAATACTTTTGGACGCTAAAGTGACTGATGAATGGCGACTATTTTTACTCTAGTTGCATTTTTTTTTACTTTTCTTTCTGGAGATTTTAAAGCATACTCTAAGAATGTGGATCAAGTTTATCGTCTGATACGTCTATCCCACTATGTTATGTGGACTTATCTTTTGTAGTGAGTGGCAAAAAGTTAAATCAGGTTTACAAAACAAGAATTTTTGTTTTTTATTCCTTTTTTTTTGGTTAATCATCTGTCATTCATGAACAAATATATTTTAAAATAGCATGGAAGGGTTTCCTGGCAAGAAAAAAAAAATCTTTTTTATTGAGTTTCTTTTTATACCATTTTTCAGTGCGCTAACTTACTGCATTGAAGAGAGCTAATTTGTCAATGATTATTCATTCCCAATGCAATATGCTGGAGCAAAAACATTCAGGGGACATATTGGGGTCAATGAAACATATATAGATATGAGCCCATTGGAAGAAAATGCCCATAAAAGAAATTTATGCTTATAATCGACCGAGTGATTTGTCCACTACTTTGATATGGGCCCCCCTTTAGAGTGTACCTTCACAACTAAATTCACTTGCACTAACCATTATATTATATGAGTTCAGTTGATAAAAAAATAAGAGATACAATTATTTAGAGTATATTCGATCTTTAAAAAATATTATTTTATTATAATTTTAATCATGACACTTAGGGAGATATTCTAACTCCTAAATATTTAGACTTAATGGTTAAGGGTAATTGACAATTCACCCCACTAGATATTGGTATCGTTTAGGAAGAAATGAAATTTTATCCTGTTTTTGAATTGGGGTGAGCCCAACCCTTTTTCAAAATTTTTTTACTAAAAAAATAACAATACACACTCCCAACTGGGGATAAAACCAGCAATCTCCCCTTTTAGGGAGGTGCTTGGATCACTAGCTTCACATAGTGATCATTGACATTTTAGATGAGGAAGGCTTCCCTGAAGTCATGGTGTGTTCTGAAAATAAAATTGAAAACAACACCGGTGAGCTCAGAAAACACCACTTTTTTTTTTTTGTTACAAGAAAACTCCACATTTATTAAGTGTTTTGTTGCAGATTATTTTCAGAGTTACTTTTTAGTTCAAATAGATATTTGATTGTTTACCAGGAGTTTGTTCTTTGTCTTCTCCTACCTTAGTAGGTCTATATGGCAAAGAATTTGTCGGACATAAATAAACATAATAACTATATAAACAGTCGTAACTTCCGAGTTACATGACTTCTGTTGCATATCAATGAAAAGCTTTTTCTAAACACATTGGCCTACTGTAAACCCCAAGTTTATTAGGTTGAGGGCAGTTTCATGTTCAGAATCTACCATTTGATGCATTTGTTAAGGTTGTTTAAGTAATTTCAATTATTGTAGCACTTTATTTTTGTTTAGTAAGAACCACTGTAGATCTATAAATAAGTGTTATGTTCGTCGATTTATTTGGAAGCCAGTGCTGAATAATATTATAAACTTCCTTGTCTATCTGAGTTTGAATTTGCGTATTAGTTTAGGAACTGAACTTGAACTTGTTTATTTCTTGAATGTTCTGTATGTAGGGCTGAACTTTACTCAATTAATATAAAAGTTTGAAAAATGGAGAACAACTTCTGCAAAAGCTATGCCATCTAAAAAAAAATAACAGAAATAAAATTGAGATAGAAACAAGCTGAAACACAAAGAACACATTGAAGCAAATATAAAAGAGAAGATAGGTTACCAAAACAAAATTAAAAAAAAAAACTGCCGCCGAAGACACTCAAAGCAAAAGATGCTTCACATGGCATCCTCGTCCACAAAAGAAAAGAGAAGAAAGTGAAGGGGTGACTCGTCATTTGGGATTGGTGACTTGTCATTTCATAATGTTCTCACCACATGCACCACACCACGCTTATCTTTTTAAGGTTTTGACATCACCTACAACGTTATCTTCCCCTTTCTTAGTGACCCTCACACTATATTAATATAATATTTGACCTCCTTTTCTTCTTTAATTCCTTTGACTCTATACCCTGCTTATATAAATGTGTGTGCAATTTATAAGTTTAAAGGACTCTCTTATTCAATAGGCTCTTTTTTTTTATATATATATAGACTTTCATTTTAAACTTATAATATTGATACTTTTATTGAGAGACCGATTATAAAGAGGGTTATCCATAAAGATTTTGATTGACAAAAGAATGAGTGAAGTCGCATAGGGTGGAGCAGTGGAGGATATTGACTCTTAAATGGGAATGCATTATTATAAGTTTAACATTAAGGATATTAATTTATAAAATTTAAGAGGCTCTCTTACCTAATAAATTAATCTTTTAAGATTTTTAGACTTGTGCTCATTTTCTAAATTTAAGGGACTCTGTGTCATCAGTTTTATCACAAGGAACCTAATTGTCATTTTCCCAAAACTTCTTGGATGGCTAGCTCCATATTCCATACTAATGTCTTACCAAACCCTTTTGCTGGCTTTGTCCTCGTCTCGGTTCCTAATTTAAAAAAAAAAAAGAAAAAGAAAAAGAAAAAAGCTTTATAGTTGCTTTAAAGCTAAATTTAAATTAATTTGACTTCGATGGTTTTATAAAATGAAAATAAAATAATTGGATAATTAGTTTTAAGTTTTGGTCAATTTATTTTCGTTTTTTTATTTTTCCTTGAATTTTGTTTTTTTAAATATATAGTATAATTCGTACCCAAAATTCCAAGCAGCCGCAGTTCATTTGGGGATAAGTGACCTTTGAAACGTCCATAAGGAATACTCAAAAGTCAAAAGCATTAGTGATCTCAAGGTACAACACTCAAGATGCTTACATTAATCAATATGTTAATGCTTATATCTAATTATTATAATAATCCATGCTTAACATAAACAAAATCCGTTTCCATAATGAGTTATTACCTTCATTGAACTTTATATAATATATATATATATATATATATATATATATATATATATAACTTCAATATTAAATCGTTCTAATGATCATGATTCCTTGAATAGAAGAAATAGTTAACAATATTCATAATTTTGTTTTAAAAAAAGGCATCCACATTATGACTCATATTTGAATTAAGATGTAATATTTTAAGTTACTCTCATTATAATAACACTAGATCTAAGTTGACAGAAGATTATCAAAGTTTAATTAGTTGCATAAGACTTCTCGTTCAGAATCTTGGGGGGGGTGTTAGAGGATTTAAAAAAAGTACAAATTTACAAGTAGATGATCAAATTCCATAAGAGCAACTTAGGTTTATATATATATATATATATATATATATATATATGTAAAGCATGATAAATTTTTTAAAAGGCGTCCTTTCTTTTTTTTAAAAAAAAAATAGTGGTTTAAGCATGCTAATTAGCTGGATTTCAATAGCTAATTAGTACATTAAGTAGTTCATGGCTCCGTTTTATATTCTCCAAAATAGTACAATTAACCCAGTACCAACAAAATATAGTACAATTAACCATGAATCCATTATCCACCCACTATTTATTAATTAGTATCCAAATTAATCTTAATTTAATTTAAAGTATATGTTGACATTTAATGTCATGCATTACCATGCGCATTTATAAACTTTATAATTTTAAAAAATGTATATAACGCTGAACTTTTATCTATTATATAAACATCATATATTAATAGGTTTTTTTAATGAACATATGGATCTTAGTACAATTTAAATCAGAATAATATCAAGTGCAATTTTTGAATGGAGAAAAACATTGCAAACTACTCGTTCAATTCTCCACTTACAACTTTGAATAAATAATTATAAGATTTTCGTCACAAATTGCAAATAAGTTTCCAATTACACCAATAAATAATCTTATATTTAGTAGTAATGTCCAAGCCATATGCTCACAACTATTCAATACTTCAATTACAACTATGATTAGATTTTTTTTATTAAATATAAATATCATTCTATTAGAGATAATTTTATTTAAAATGCTATTAAATACTAAATGTGAACATTTCTCCTAATAAAAATTTGAATATTGATTCACCACTTTATAAAGAATTAATTGTTTCTACTACAACTAACCATCCTTGGTTAATTTAGTAGTTTTGATAGTGTTATTACTTTATATTATATTTTTTATTAAAAATCTCTTTCATTTTATTTTTTGTTACAAAAAAATTTAAGTAAGTTTGACACGAATTTTCTATCAAAGTCAAGACACAACTTCAAAGTTTAGAGAGCGTTTATAATAAACTTATGAAATCGCCTTCTGCCTTAGCTTTGATTTAATCTCTTCACAAGAAACTTAAAATCATAAGCTTTAATTTCTTTTTTGACCAACTAAAATTATAGTCTTTTCAATCCTTAAGACAAGAAGGAACGAAACTATTCCTATAAATACAAGTTATAGTAACATGCTAATTATAGGGATGCTCTTGTTTTCAAAAACATATTCACGTCATGGTCCTATTAGTGACAAAACTAAAGGATATGAGAGAACTAAAGTTGAGTAATCTTTGAATATTTAATGGAAAGGACCAAGGTCCTTCAGAATGATTTCACAAATTCTGGTCCTTATGAATAACTAATATCAGAAATTAATCCTTGAGAATAATTTTCCCAATTTATTTTCGCTCAATTTGATTACGCGTTCCACTTTTCAATTCCTTAAAAGAATCTTCTTAACATGCCGAACATAAAAGTTTCCAAGCAAAACTATACAGCTTCAAGGATCCAAAGGGGTAGAAATGTTAAAGTGTTCTAATCATAAGCCCAATCAAGACAAGACGAGCTGAAACTATAGTATACAAAATTAGGCTGAAGTAGTTGCGATTATTTAAAATATATTTAACTTATAAAAAATATTATTTTATTATAATTTAAATTATAATATTTAAAAATATAAAGTGCCTAAATTAACGCTTAAAGGGAATAGACAACTCACCCTGTCTAATATAGTATTGTCTAAAAAGAAGACTTTGATTTACTTTTAGATTAAAAGTAAACTCAATCCTTTTTTAAAAAAATTTATATAACAAAAAATATAACAAACTAAGAAATGACATGAAGGACCCATAACTTGTATTATTGATTGCTAAGAACGTTAAAATTTTAAAATTTCGTTCAAGGATCACAGAAATAGCTTACCCTAGATTTACAACCTAGTCTTCCACATGTTACAAGCGTGTATAGAAAAATTTAAAATGGTAATTTTAAAGAACATGAGTGATAATTTTAAAATGCATCAAATCAAAGATAACTTCTTTCCACAATTCTTAAAAGGGAAATTTGGTGAAAAGTGTTTACTTGAAAATTGTATTAGAAAATAATCAAGTATCAGTAGTTTCTATGTATAAATTATTCAAAATACTAATACTTTCTACATATAATGCCATATTAGGTGTTTTTAGCCAATAGAATTTCTAAATAAATTTTTTTTACCGATTTTATCTTCTTAAAAAGAGATTTTGATTTTTAAAATTCCTATTTATCAATATTATAAATTATGGGTTCTTCAATGTCATTTCCCATACAAGAAGGAAATTTATATGCACGCGCGCCGACACAATTAAGGAGCCTATTGACTACTCAGGCAGGAGGGGTAACCTGTCCACGCTGTAAGGGGAGCCAATGATACTGCCATTGGGCGAGGCAAAATCTTCAAGTCCTTCTTCATCTTCATGATCAGAAGCTTCACTATCTAATCTTTCTTCATCAATCCTATAATGGTTTGGAAGGATGCGAATATGTACACCTGAATCTCCAGTGATTTTCGTTGCTTCTAGTTGGTATTTTTGTACAAGTTCTAGCTGAAGTGATAATATGGCAGATGACCTTGGGAGTAGATCAACAGGTTCTCCTTTTGGAATAACAGTATGTTCTATGGCCATTCTTGCCTCCTGAAAAAGTACCTTGTTAATTAATAGCATGCATTTTTTTTTCTTTTTCCCCCTTTTAATTTGACGAGCAATCAATTTCAATTTAACTCGCTATGTTCCTCACACTTTTCTGGAGGGGGTTTTGATTTTCTACTTTTAGGTGTCACAATATGTTTGAATCGTTCAATTAATTTACAAACATGTCCAGGCATTTACAGATACAATCAAACTAAAATGGTAGGGACGACCAGAATCGTCGAAGTCATATGTTCAGTAACATCCTCCGACAAGTGTTGTCTAATTACAATGGAAAGGATCAGACTTTTCCAAACTTCATCACGTGCATTGATCAGATATATGAGCCAACATCATTGAAGGATAAGGAGTTCCATTTTTAATGCCCTAAAGAACTTAATAAATATTATATCTAGAGAAGGTAAGTCGGGCCAACCCCTTTAATCCTGTAAAACTTTAGGGTTAGGCCAGCCCTAATAGGCCCAAAAAAGAGGCCAGGGAAGGGTGTTAATCTTCAAGGAAATAACCTACAGAAGGAATCCTTAAAGACAATCCAAGACACCATGGTTTAAGCAATAATAAGCCTATGGCTTTAGTCTTTAGGTATTAACACTCTTGTTTTTCCCTCTACTTCATCATGTCTAAAACTCAAATTTAGGGTTTCAGCAACACATCTCTCACAGCCTAACAATTTTGACCATGAATTACCTCCTCAATGAAACATAAAACCACATTTGGGCCCCATAGAAAAAGGCAAAAAGAAAATGAAACATGCAGTCAAGAAAATGAGAGGGAATAGCTGAAAGAAAACTACAATATAAATATTACCTCCAAGGCATCAACCTTCTCTGACAATTTTATGCTCTCTATGGATCCAACCTCCTTTAAACCATCTTCATAGTCCCTTACTAGTGCTTGTATAGCTTTTTCTACTTGCACCAATGAACTTGTCTAGAAAGTAAACATTACCTGTGGCATAAATTTACGACAAAGAATAATTGTTTAACTGAAAATTTAATTTCAGAAATATTTTACCTTAGTTACATAAATGGGTATATCATGAGATTTGGCAGCAGCTTGGATCCGAGGATTCTTCTTAAGCTTGGATTGCAAGGCAAGTAACGCGTTTGCCTCACTTATATTGTCAGTCAATTGAAGGGCAATATCATACATTCTCAGCTGTTTAATTGCTTGCATAATCGTTGCCTCCAGTATCTAGAATTACTGCTAACTCATTAAGTTAAATAGCCAATACAAAATACAAAAGAATACACTAATTATGCTATGATTCATGACAAGATGTGAACAGAATATTGGAGAGCACTCCAGAAGAAATGAGCTACAGTAAATAGATTTTATCTAATTGCAGTTAATATTTAATAATTAATTGCAAGAATAACCAATAAAGAGAAGGATCTGTCTGAGAGTTCTTATAAGGCCCACCCACAGTATAGTTTATTATAGTGTTAATATCTAAAGGATTATGGTTTCTGTAATGCTTTCTGGAGGTAGGGGGTTTAATAGGAGAAGTGAAAACAAGAAGATACGTTGCTGGTGCTAAAATGAAAGCATTTCAGTACATTTTCCTGAGGTAAAACTAATTTTATAAATTTTATAGTCTTTGCAACTCAAATTTGTAAATACCCTTGTCATCTGACCCCAGAGGCAAGTCTCTCTATGGTGTAAGTAAAGCTTCAACAGCTTTATATCATCATTATAACTCAACTATGTAAACAAAGGACAAAACAGAGCCAAAGGAAATGAGAGACAATAAAAAAACGTCTATCTTTGGGATCTTACAAATGTTTTATTTGTCAAAGATGGTATCAGCATCTTACCCCATAACAAAAAAGGCGAAGTGGCAATCTATGTTTCCATGAATTCTCAACCATGTCAACAGGCAACCGTGAAAGTGTTTCAAATTGCCAGGTTTGATCGCCAGTCATTTCTGGACCATCTTCAAGCATAAGTTCGTCATCACTTTCAGAACTGTTAGTAACAGGTCCTTGTATGGTTTCTTCCTGTCCCTCAGAATCCAACTTGCGGACGTCCACACGTGGAAAGCGACCTTCACAAAGAAGGCAAATAATTCAATAATAAGCACTATATTAGAACAACTGAATCTGCCGTGGACGGGGGGTGTTACCTGAAAGAATAGCATCTACAGTTGCTTCAAGGCTACGGTGAATCCGCAACTCTTTCTTTGAAATTATCTCAACTGCACAACTGAATGTTGATGGACCTTTTCTCTCCAGGACAGTCTTCTGAACACCCCTGCGGCTGGCCTCTTCATCCCCCAGCGTCACACTCTAGAAAACAATAATAGCTCTATGAGACCAAGGAAAAAAATATACAAAAACTGCTTGTCATAAAAAAGAGTCCCAAAGACGATAACAAAATGATAGGACATCAGTAAAATGGGTTGGATAAAACTGTCTATAACGCTAGCATTATAATCAACAATTTATAATTTTCTCAATACAAAAATCTCTTCAGTCATGGACTGAGTTTTATAATCTAAATAATTAACATGCATTTATCCAATGGCCTTTGGCTCCAATGGAACCAGTGAAGAAAAGAAATCTGAACTATGGCATAGTAGATCTATTTACCCACAAAGTATAGTCTTAGTTACTATTAAACTTGACTAGTGTGTTGATGATTATTCATCTATTTCCTCCAGTTTCAACCTAGCATCAAGTAATAAGCTTCCTAACATGGTTTTCCTTATCAGCCTACTGATAGTGATGTGCCTCTAGAAATCATCAAACACAGTAATTTAATTTGGCATCTCACTTTAAACAAAGGAAGTTCACCTGTATTCCTCCAACAAGCATCTCTAATGAGGGATTCATTATCAAGTTCTCAATTGTGACTCCGTGAGCTGTGGCAACAAGTTGGATCCCTCGTTGTGCTATCGTGCTTGCAGCCATTGCTTCAAGTTTGGTGCCAATCTCATCAATTACAATTACTTGTGGCATGTGGTTTTCTACAGCTTCTATCAATACCTAAGCAATGAAATACGACAAAAAATGTTATAAGAAAATGAAATTAAGGAGAAAAAACCACAAACATAAGAATATTTGGATAAAATCACCTATATTATTTTTATTTTTTAAGAATGTATGCTGAAAAACTATGCTCCATCCATTCGTTAAATTATAATGCAAATCAAGATGTGTCAATTATTCTCAAGCCATGTAGATAATACAGACAGATCTTCCACATTAATAAGCAAGATACCAAGGCTCAAGAACCTTAGATTGCAGTTAATACCTTATGTTGCATTTCAGAGTCAGGAACTTGCATCCGACGAGCCCTACCTATTCCTGCATGAGGTATATCACCATCACCACCAATCTCATTGGAGGTGTCAACAATCATCACACGCTTCCTGTAATCATTCGCTAACATCCGGGCAATTTCCCTACAGAGATATTGATTAAAATACACATTGAGTTCAATTGAAAGAATAAAGCTCCTAACAGGGGAAAAATCAATAACTGCTACTTCGAGAAATAATCAATTCCTTGGATATGGTATGGAATAAAAAAGGGATTAATCACCTAATAATCGTAGTTTTTCCCACACCTGGAGGCCCAATAAGCAACAAAGAGGCACCATCTTGAACCAAGTCTCTCAGCAACTTAGCAATACCTGATATTGCCCTGCCAACTCGACAAGTAAGACCAATAATTGCGCCTTTCCGATTTCTGATGGCACTAATTCGATGTAATGTCCTACTGATTCCTGCTCGGTTATCAACAGCAAAGTCCCCAACCTGCAAAAGATGGTCCCAGTGAGTCCGCAGTTAATATAGCTATAACTTATTTTGAACAACGTTAAGTTATAGTACAAGACATTTCCCAAGAGAGAGGGGCCAAAATAAATGACACTACCTCTTTCAATTAACATTACAAAATTAAATTGTTACCTGGATTTTGAAACGTATCAAAAGACTTTCAATCTAAAATAAAATTATTAGATTATGTCAAAATTAATTGTAAGGGACTATTTCTCAACAATTTTCACGAATGGTAACTTGGTTGATATAAAAGCAAAAATATGAATAGTTACATGAGGATTATGTGCCTTCATGCAGTTCATTTTAACTGAAGAATGAAGTATTCAGTTTCATCGTAAGTTAAAACTCATCGAGGTATTATATTATAATATATTTTGAAATTAATATACTTATCTTATAATTTGATTTTAGTAAATGCCAGTTCGCCTTCATAGGGCATAACATTATTTTTTTTGTCAGACAATTCATCAAACAGGTAGCGGGCACTGTTTCAGGTACCTGGGATGTTGCTTGCTCAATATCCTGAACCGTTATAGGATGATTCGAGATCACAAAATCTCCGGAGGGAAATCTAGCAAGAGGCTTCCTTCCCAAATCCATGACTACTTCAATCAATTGATGTAGCTCAGGGTGCTCACTGACCCTTCGCCGCATTTCTTCCGGCAACAGCGCCAATAGACGGTCCAATTCAACATCGAAGTCGTCATCGGGAGAAGAGAAAACCGATATATTCGTAGCCAGTAAACGTCTCGGGAACCCAGAAACGTTTAGAGGCAGAACTTGAGGCAAAGAAGTGAAATGTAAGCATCGATTGTGAAAACAGAAAGCTTTGGGTGTGAGCTTCGGGAACAGAGTTGGTGGTGAGAATAAGGAAGGTTGGCGATGAAGTAACGGTAACCCAAGCATCCGTTCTGGCGGGAAGAGTGACTTGCTTGCTTCTGTTAATCGAAGGAAGATGTTCTCTCCCAGTGAGACGAATCGAAGCAAAAGCTGGAGCGAACGGAATTGAAATCCGAGAATCTCTGGACTCTCTTATTAGCGTGTTCTAGTGTCCAATAATTTCCATCCAGCCTTGGAATATCCCTCGATTCTCATTTGGGGCTTAATTTTCCAACTTCTCACTTCGAAAACAATTTCTCAAGCCACCTCCAAGAATATATGATTGAAAATGAGACTGAATAGAGATAAGTTCAAAACTTCATCAGTAATATGAGCTGGTTTGTGTGTGTATAATCCTCCTCAATATAAAATCTAAATTTTTTAAACATAAACTAGAAGAAGAAGGGACATCCCCTAAATATAAAATCTAATTTTTTTTTTTAGACATAAACTAGAAGAAGAAGAAGAAGGGACATTGAAGAATTGAAGGGGGCGGGGGGATCCTGGCAAAACTTAAATATAAAATTTTAGTTTAAATCTAATTATATAAAAAAAATAGTGATTGAAGTTTTTTTTTATAAAAAAAGTTAAGTATGTCTAACACCAAATAATAATTGAAGTTGTGTAGTGCATGGATTTGCATATCACTCAACAGCTTTCTTATTTTACTATTTACATTGCAACTTGTAGTTTTTAGATATATATATATAATAACAAGTTAAGAAATCTAAATACATTAAAAATAGGGAAACAAAATCATAATCAAGTACAAGAATAAAAAAGAAAAAGAAAGCAAGGGCTTTCATGAAAAAAAATTAAGAGTTATGTTGACTAATGATTATTTTAAAAAATATTAAAATTAAATGTTCTTAAATAAAAGTGATCAAGTTTATCATAATTCTAAACTTATTCTTCTCAATATTAAAAATATATTTACATTTATGACTTGACTTAAAAAACTCAAAATAAAAAACAAAATGTGAGAATGAAATTATGTATAACTAAGAGCATTGGGCCGGAAGACTCGCGTGTGAAATTATGAGAATGAAATGGGCCTCCGGCCCATATATATAACTATAAACTATAAATCCAACTGAATCGATCCCTTAAACCCATAAAAAGAATTGTAGATAAGTTTGAATTGTTCATTTGTTTTTTCTTTTATTCTTTTTGAAGTTTTGCACAATGTATTTTATGGCTTAATGACACTTTTTTTTTTTAATCACGTTTTCTTTTTCTTTTTTCTTTTGTCACTTTCAAACACATTTTCCTTTTCTTCTGTTGTCTTTTTCAAACACGTTTCTTAAGATAACAAACATCAAGGTATAAACCCCCTTTATCTAACAAAAACACTAAATGACTAAAAAAAATATGTCTGATTTTTTTCCTGGCCAAAAAATGTTCTCTCATTGTTCTTATTTCCAGGTATTCGTCTGTTATTTACTATTGTGTTCATCATAAACTGCCGTTTGGACCAAGCTCCCCTTGATTTGTCCTCATATTCCTGTCACGTTCATTCTAATTCTTTTGACAGAATCAATTATCAAGTCATTGATTAAACTTGTTTAGGAGATTCCGTTAGTATAACTTCTAAAACAATAGTTTTGGCACAGATCAAGGTTTAAAACCAGATCAGTCAAATGTACATCCAGCGCTTAAAAGTGATTTAAAGTCCAAAACATTGGTTAATATAATCCTGAGAGAATAGCTTTAAATCTCAGACTATGATTTTCTCCAAAATCCATTTTTTATAATCTAATCCAAACAAGCCCTTGATCATGCATTATTTCAATAAAGATAATCATTAATTTAAAAAAATATCACAGTAATGACCAGGTAAAGATAATTAACAAGATCGTAAGACAGAATTTCTACTAATCCCCTAATGAAGAGCATCACAAGGAAGCCAATAAATGTGTTCACAGGCTTGAAAGGTCTACTCAAGATTTAGATGGGATATGAATTTCACAAATAGGAGTTGAATCTAGTAGTAAAAAGAACTAGTCTCTCACAATATGACTAATCAAACAAAGACTTATCTCATTTTATACATTTCACTAACCTTCCTTTACACTATATGAGATTAGTGAATCTGGATAAACAAATACCTTTCTCCTTTTGTATGAGTTTTTTGCGCACAACCTTTTGTGTATGTATACATATACATATGAATTAATTAAACTGAGATTCTTTTACTATTTTGTGGGAGGGCAAACGTCAAAAATTAAATATGGTAAGTTGGAACATTTTTAGCTATAGTATGACTTCATTATATATTGTCCCCATTAACATCTTTTTCATGCTTTAATAGTAACCACTAATTCAGCGACAACATTAATTTCTTGGTGGATAGTGACACTAATAATAATTCACGTTAATAATCTATATACTAGCTTGTAGATATGCATAGGGGTGTATAACTTTATCCCGTTCCGGGTGTCCTGACCTAGTCCTAATAATTTTAGGACGGATTCGTCCCGTCCTGAGAAAGACAAGGAGGGAATAGAGGGAAGAGTTGGGATGGGATGAGTCTTAACCTTACCCTTGGGACTCTCGTCCTGTCTCGACCCCAATTTTATTTTTTAATAAAAAATATATTATATTATCTTATCTTTCTCACTCTGTCTACTCGTCTTACGCTCTCCGTCTCTCTTCTCATATGATTTGCTTGCTCATGGTCACAAGTATCGCCAGTCGACACTCTTATACATATATTTTTACTTACAAATATTCTTATATAGATATTTTTATTCTTCTTTATTGTTATTTTTTCCTCTTATCTGGGTAAGTTATCATTTTATATTATGGAAGAATGTTGATATTTAGAGAAAGTTACCATAGTATTTTATATAGAATGATTTACTGATATAATTTTATTATAATATTTTTTTTAAAAAAATAGGACCTAAAATTCCCTTCCCCATCCTGGTCCTGACGAGACCAGGACAAAGAATGGTTTGATGTAGGCACTGGAGAGAGAGATAGAGATAGAGAGATGTGATTTTGCAATTGAACAAAAAATATCTAAATTATTTCAAACATCAAAGTGTGAATGGAAAATTACTTCTTCTTTTTTTCAATTTTGTGGGGGAAAGGGAACTTAGAAAAAGTAATTGATTTTAAATATCTGACCAAATTACAAAGTTCCAGCGAAATTTTCAGCTAACAGTGCTGACTTCAAAGAAATGTTGAAATATGGCGCTCCTATCATTTTCGCGTTTTAATGGTAGCCACTAACACTAATTAATTCAGCAAAGACATTTCTCGTGTCTATATTAGGAATTCTCTTTACATATGGATGACTATCATCAAATCAAATAGTCAAAAATATATTATTTCTAATATTTAATATAAGATATATCTAACTAATTTGAGTATATTAAAGAAATTAATTAAGTTAATTATTTGTAATGATCATGGATTAGTTTCTCTAAAATACTATGTGCATTTAAATTACATTTAATATAAACTCTCTTAATATGTGTAATCATATAATGATATTTTTTGAAGGCGATTATAATTTTAGAAGATAAAGTAGATTGTGATCTTATATTTAGGATCAAAGTAGATTCTCTATCAAGATCTCATATTTAGACCGATAATATTTATAGTTTGGACCATCTTAATTGTTAAATAATGAATATATATATATATATAATTCAATAGATGATTTGTTTCCACCATCTCAGAACAAGATCTTATCTAATGTTTGGATTAACGTTGGAATGATCCAAAAATGTTAGAGTGGTAAAAGCTGGTTAATTAGAATAATATCTTCCAATGTTTTTATTACATTTTTTACACTCAACCATGTTATAAATACTATATAACCTAGGTTGGATCAAAAGCAAGATATATAGATCCCAAACTTCAATTTGTAAACTCTAATTTGTGATTGCTCAAGTATAACTATCTTTTTATTAAAAGTTAACAATCATATTTGAGACACAATCGAAAACTAATTTTATATTTAGATAGAAAGGAAATTAAATAGTATAGATTATTATGAGTAAAAATTTTCAGCAAAAATAATTTTTTTATCATTTAAAAAAATTCTAATATTCTCTCCCCCTATTTTCCCCTCACTTTTCTCTCCCTCCCAACATAGTATAAATGTGAGTACTTTTGTTGATGAAAATTAGAATATTGATTACTAGATGTTATGAGAGACTGACTACTTTAACTTGGAGGAGAGTCCCTATTGACTAGAGACTTCAGTTTTACAAACACTAATTCAAACACACACAAGATACCACCCAGAAAATGACACAAACAAGAACAATCTGGATTTTGTGTGCCATTGCATTAAGTTTTACGTGTAAAACGAGCACTCACCATATTATGTGACCTAGGAACCAAAAAACAAAAAGTTGCATTATATATAGGACACATCAACCTGATTTTGTCCCCTCCTAACCACGCACTATTTCATGGTTTGTATCTTCAAGTCTCAACCATCGTAAACGGTTTCCTTCAATTTCAGGCACATCAAACCGAAATTAAAGTTGAAATGGACACTTTTGATACACCTCTAATTTTTTCTTCTACACAACATGCATGTTTATTATTTAATTATAGGATAAAGTAGCATCTAACTCATTAATGTTATTTTTCTATTATATCCATCACCCTAATATATGTTGCATTTAGTACCCTTATATCATTTTTCTTATGTTCTTAGCGCTTTAATCTTATTCATAGTATATATAGCATCCTAAACTATAAATAAGATTACGGTATTAAATGTAACTATAAAATAACATCATGAGGTGCTTGATGCCTTAGGAAAATACTATTAGAGTATTGAATGTACTATAAATAATATTAAGGTTCTGGATATATCATAAATAATATTAAGATATTGAATGTTACTTAGAAATAACATCAAAGTATTGGATACTACTTTAATTTATCCTAAAAAATTAATAATATCAATTGGATCTTATTATTAAGTATCATAGTTTCTTAAATTTATGGTTGAGTATGATATATATCTCTTATAAAAATCAAACTCAAAACTTAGAGAGGGATGCAGATTCTCTCACCGACTTCTCCCTCCTCATCCCTCATAATCACACCTTTCTTCACATTTGCCTTGTCTTTTGCTCTATTCTCTCATGTGGCCAAACTTAAAAGAAATAAAAAAAAAAGTCTTGTTAATTTTTTTTTTTCAATTTGGGTAGCAGAGAGAAGAAGACTTTTAAAAAACACTGTTTTAAAAAATGTTTTTAAGCAAATTTAAAAAAAATCTTTTTTTTTTAAGTTTGTGCAGTAGAGAGAAAAGAGAATGAAATAAGAAATGTGTGATTTTAAAGGATGATGAGGGAAAAGCTGATGAGAGAATCTGTTTCTTCTAGAGAGATTTAGTGAGACCTTACACCATTAAACTAAATTTATATTGGTAATTTATCCTAAATTTTATTAGGCTTAAGCTTTTTATTAATTTGTGTGTGTGTGTGTGTGTAACTAGCTAGGTATCTTCAATTTCTTCGATCCATATATAATATTTTTTCTGGTCAACCCTCGTGGTAGTTAAACTTGTTAAACTGCAATTATATATGGAGAAAGGTGGAAACTTGTCGACAAAGAGATATTGCGTTTGTATGATCCATCAACATCATGTTTTACAAGTGGATGATATATCGTTTGGCGAGTATAAAACCTGCGGCCAACTGACTTCGGGGGAAAATATCTAGAATCGAAAACTTAATTTAAGGGCTGCTTAATTTTTTATTTTTTTTTTAAGTTTAAGAGAGAGAGAAAATAATTTGGTTAAGTTAAACATGAAGCAGTTATAGCTCGTAAAAGCTTATTTTGATAAGTAACTTAGCTTAAGATAAGCACTTTGTTAAAAAGCTAGCTTATAATCAAAATAAGATGAAACCATATTTTTGAAACTAATCTAAGTTACGATTGTTTCATATTTAGCTTATCATGATAACAAATACTCTTCTATTCTTAAATATAATATATAATTAATAAATTGATATTAGTTTTAAATATAAAAATAATTTTTTAAATTTATCAGCTATTTATCAAATTATCACTATTGATAATCTCTCAACAATAATCAAATAAAATATTCAGGAAGAGAGTTAAATAAGATTATTATAATATTTTAAAAAATATATAATATAATAACTAATTTAATTATTTTTTTAAATTAAGTAAATATTTTTTATATTTAAAAATGGATGCTAGATCAAAATCTTTTTTCAGAGCATAAACAAACATGCCATTAATTTAAAATCTTATATCTATAGAGAATTTTTTTTGACAATTATTGCCAAGAGACTTCTAGTTTGCTAGGTCACTATCATTCTACAATAAATTTGCATAACAATGTTGTCATTTGTACAGTTCAATTAACAATGACAATGATATGATTCAAATCTTATAAAGACTAATTGAATTTCATTGTATTAATGTAAAATTAATGGACAAATTATAAGTATGTTTTTAGTGTTAATATGTGTGTGTGTAAGTTAAAGAATAAAAAAAACTAAGCGATGTGGTTGTTGGGTGTTGATACCTAGTTTATCTTCTTGGATCAGGAGCTGGCAGGGAGGGTGAAGAAGAAAGGACGACGCGCAGAATTACCTTTGGCTTTGCATGCTACTACGCCGTTTCACAGTTTCACTTTCTTCATCAGATCTGCTCCCATTTATTGCTTTTTCTAAAGCTGCTCTCTGTCAGACAACAAACGAGAGAGAGAGAGGAGAGAGCTTTTTTTATATACATCAAAATTTTAGATAAATTTCTCATACACAATCCTAATATTTAAAAAATATTTATAAAAAATTATTTATCAAAAGAATTTTTACAGCGACAGAAAAAATCAACTTTACTTTTTTATAAAATATAAATATATTTTTTATTATTTTTATGACTCTAGTCAGGAGAGGGAGAGAGCTCTTTTGATCTTCAAGCAGACCTTATTTTTCCATTCATGGATTGAGTTGGGGATAGGATTCACGATCAACTCATTTAAGTATGTGTTTAATTGGATTTGCCTTTTTTAAACCTTAGTATACTTTTTTTTAAGTGTCATTTTACAATTTATGAAATAAGTATATAAAAAATATTTTGTCTTAAATTACATGAATCGCTTGTCCAAAATGAATTCAAACAAACATTAAAACATACACCAACATAAAAAGCCTTTGATCATTTAAATTTAAGACGGATCAACGTGTGAACTTAACTTCATTCTGTTCTTGTTTGTACGGTTTTCATTAATGCATCAAAAGTGCATATGAACAAGCGATTCAACCATTTATTTGTACGATTCTTTAATGAAAAGAAATACAAAAACAAAAACAAAAAAACTGGCATGTTGCTGTCACACTAACGGATAGTGGTGAAATAAGTAAATATCCTTTTTAATTGGCAAGAAAATGAGATTTTTGCCCCAAAACAAATATCAAGCTCATGGTAAGTATATGCATCACGATTAGTTGAATTTATATACATTATGAACTGTCTTTTTTTTGTGTTTAAAACCATAATGATTCGCGACTAATGATGAAATATTAATATATTTTTTATATAACGACGATCGTTTTTGAAACGATGATGAGATGGTGATAGAATCACCAGCAGGCAGGTCCACTACTTCCCCATACTGATCACTCGTCATTTATTCAAACAGCAGCAGCTTGCTATATGCTCTACGCTGCTGAATCATTTCATGAAATTTAATATCAGAATTAGCCAATTAGGGTTTCCACAGAAATGCACTGATCTTCTGTTCACAAATTTAATCAACACGAAGGCCATTTCATGTCAGTCTCAGTGTCAGAGATATATGAGCTGGCAGCAGCATGAACAGTAATTACACTGTGGTTAATTAATCACCTTGAATATCGTGCGTGGTTAATTACTTTTCTCAACGCATGCAAAGTGCAATAATTTAAAATAGGATATGTTAATTAATATATTAGTGAAGACGGTATAATATATACTACTATTCTCTTATAAATATAAAATATATTTAATTAATTTAATAAAATTAATATAATATATTTTTTAAAATATTTTAATTATCTCATTTTATTATTTTCCTCTCACATCTCTTTATTTAATTATTATTTAAAGAATATTAATAAGAATAATTTAAAATAAATAAATAAATATGATAAAGATATAATTTATATTTATAACTAAATTAACTTCCCAATTAGGTCATAGATTAATGACTAAGGAGTAGTAGATATGAATAATTAGTTACACATATAAATATTCATCTGATTCTATTTTTAAGTAATTTTTAACATATTTCATACATATTAAGAAAAATATAAAACTTTATTAACTTTATCTTAAAATAAAATTTAATAATTTTTTAATTTTATTTCTATTTAATAAACATTATATTCTATAACAACAAAGTAAATAAATGAAGGATAAAATTATACATTCATATAAAAAATTTAATAATGTGATTTATAAAGATGACTAAATTTTTTCTTTCTTTTTACCTTATATATAAGATTAGAGGAGTAAACAAAATTAAACAAGCAAGATTAGTAATAAGTGCACAAAGGACAGGAAGCAATGTAATAATAATGAATAAAAAAGAGAGAAGTTTTTTTCCCACCCAGTTTATTGAAATTTTACCCCTATTACATTTGAATTTGACCCGCGTCATGTATTTTATTATAATAAGTGAGTATCTCAACAAATAAAAAAATATTAAGTCACTTACCATTTAAACTAATCCCTATTAATAGAAAGAGAGTAGTTAATAGATGCCTTGTACAGTGCATGCAGAGGCCCTACTTTCATTAATTTTGTTTCTGTTTCAGAGATTTCATTATTCCTATGGCTCGTCTCTCACAATGAATCTTAGGTTTCATTCATATCTATACAGCGTCCTTTCTATTCGTGTCTTCCTGTTCTGTCTATTCCTTTCTTTTGGATAAAATCACATACGGAGCTTTCAAACTCATAATTAATACTCGCATCATTCCTTAATATTACTAATTTATTGGATAGACTTAAAAAATCTGATAAATTGATTAAATATAATTAATAATATAGATTCTTTTTAAAAATTAGATTTGTCATAATGAGTTAATTTATTTAATTTTTTACTCTAATTAAATTAATTAATTTTTATATTAACTATTTATAAGTAGAGAAAATATTATTTTAATTATATTAATAAGTCATAAATTTTTTATATGAATGTAGTCTTCGATCTAGTTCTATTAATAAGTCATGGAGTGAGAAGAATGTTTTCGTCCTATTTATTGCAAAAGGATTTCCTTAATTAATCCTTCTTATTAATTAGTTAGAGATTTAGCTGGCATGACAATTGGAGTTAATTATGTATGCATATGGCACTACCCACACACAACCCTAGCAGTACAAGGTAGTTCGGCAATAATAGATCACATAAATAAGTTTATGGGGGCCACTTTATAAAGATTAACAAAAGTTTATATGTTTAATTATTTACTTTATTCATGTACATTTTCTTCCAATTTTTAATATATAATTTAATTGAAAATTAATATTAATTTTAAATATAATATATATTACTTATATTTATCAAGATTGATGGGCTTACCAATTTTGATCATTAAAAAGGACGATACTACCATTTCGAGCCAGTTATTAGAGAATAAAATCAATATATTGCTTATGTAGCTTATGTTTACTTCCACTGAAAGTAATGTATTTGGGTTCAAGTCCCTGCGTGCTTTATATAGAGGATTTGCTAATCACTCCTTATTCTTAAACTTTTCAAGGTTCGTCTCACATCATCTAAGTTGGGAGGGATAAATTAAATAAGTATGGTCGTACTCTATTGGAATATACTATTAAATTAAAATTAGGGTTATCCGCTTGGAGTAGTTTATTAATGTCTTTGTGATTGACTCAATTTGACCAAAGATTATGAGGATGTGAATTTCCAACCATCTATGCGTTGGAGATACCATTTCTTAGTTTATATCAAGTGTCGATATTAATCTTAAATATAAGATATATTTTTTATATTTATTAACTATTTTTTAAAATTATTCTTATTATTACTCCTTAAATAATAAGTAAATAAGAAATGTAAGAATTAATTTAAGTAAGATAATTATAATATTTTAATAAAAATATATCATATTAATTAATTTATTTAATTAAATTAAATTATTTAAATATATTATATATTAAATATATTTAATATGTGTATATATAACAAGCATGATATATTGAATAATGGACTTATTTTTTCTGAAATTATATTTCATGAGCATGACGTTTATATGCATTCACAGAAAGTTGAGTGCGTCAAATCATTTTCAAAGCTCTCACTTAGTCTATTTGTATTATTTCGATGTGTGATTTTTTCCCTCATTCGTACTGAACGGACAAAATATTGGACCAATGAAAAAGTGATTGGATCCTCATAAGTTGTAGAAGTCCACGTCAAAAAAATTTATCTTTATTCAATATATATGAAGGCAATTAATTAAATAATTATTAATTTATTAGGAGAGGATAAAGATGAAATCCCAACTGTACACCAATGATTTCTAGTGGACCTGGTTCTCACATGGCCTCTAAAAGTTAGGGCAACTTTGAGGACCCATTTTCATGTCCCACTCAAATCAATGCTCCCTTGTGTCCTAACCCTACATGCATGGCCCATAGCCAACTAGCATTTCATGGGCATTATATAAAATCAAGAAAAATATGTTCTTTCATAAAGTTTAAAAGATAAAATTAATAAAAAATCTCTCTTTACAAATTTTATTAATTAAAAAAAATTGATATATTTTATACACATAAAATTAAATATTAATATTTTAAAAATTTTATATATAAAGAGTATCTATATTTAAATTCAAATTTTTTTAATTAATAACATTTTTAAATAGAGACTCTTTTATTGTTTTTTCTTCTCACCGATTTTCCCATAAGATACTTCAAATTGTATCCCTATATTAATCATCATTTAGATCATTTTTTGTTTTCTCTAAGCATAGAAATTTTATATTTCTAGGGCTATATATACTTTATTATAAAACTTGTATGCTTCTATTCATATAAATATATGCTGCTTAGTATTAGTTGGCATTGCGTCATTTTAATGATGGTAGAATATTCTTATGGAAGATTAATTAATTGGGATTAAGGATTTGGTGACAAAAATATTTGGAAAAAGCAACCTAAAATTCTCCGGTAAAAAGGTGGAAGAAAAGGAGAAGAATAGGAAAGCTAAAAATATAGGACATGAAAGATAAAATACAGATTTATGACCTGGTCCCTTTTTAACCACACAAAATATCTACATTTTATCTTTTATATTCAGCATTTTTTTCGTATTTTTGCCTGTAGAAATGTAGGTATTTTTTTTCAAATTAAATTTCTAAATACAATTTCTCCATATTTATATGCCCATAATAATACTAGATATAAAAGGACTTAATATTTTAATAAGTCATATAATTAATTATAAATATAAATATTTGAAAACTGGCCTACACATATCTTCAATTTTTCTTTTTAACTATAGAATGGCATTCTAATCTTTTAACAGCATTTAGAGATTCCTAATAAGGCCTTTAATTTGTTAAAAACGTAGGTTTAACTTTGGATTTTAATATTTTAGGTGGATTTAATTGGGATTTTCTCAAAATAAAAACATGAAAATTTCAACAATTCTTTAAAATTATATAACATATTCTATTTTATTGGAAAATGTAAAAAAGAATAAGAAGAAATTTAAATTTCAAGGAAATAAATTTTGCCTAATTTTTTATTTAATCAAATGTATAATCTCTCTCAAAACTTATAACTAACAAAATTTTCAACTTTTTAATAAATATATTTCATAAGATTTAAATTTCTGTTCCTCTCATATTTACCGAATCAACAAACAGGTGTTGCTATCCGGTCATTTTGCCTAATTTATCTCTCTCTCTCAAATGTGTTGAGGTTATTTATTTGAGATATTTAGATTCATGTGAAGAGTGCCAGTGGGTGAATGGTAAGAAAATGATAGATGGGAATGGCGAATTAATGAAGAGGTAGACAACTCATGGAACATACACAGTCACACTGCAGCTTCTCTATATATATATGTGTGTGTGTGTGTATATATGTATGTATGTATATATGTATGTATATTATCTCTTTTTAAATATCTTTTTTTTTATTTTCATATAATTAATGTCAGTATATGTGTGTGTATATTGTAGCTATAAATATTATTGAAAAATGGGACATATATATGGTCACTTGTGAGAGGCCTCTCTACACACCTTTATGTCTAAACTAATATATATATATATATATATATATATATATATATATATATATATGCTTAGTGTATAAGGACCCTTTTGATATTTTGTTGCCTTAAACTACAAAGAAATAGAGACAACATAACTTCCTGTGTAATTAATAATTCAAATAAACTATCCATGATTCATGATTTAATTAATGAAGAGATAAGATATGTGATTATTTATAACGTATTCAATCTTTATAGAATATTTAAGTTTACGCATGAAAATAATAGACGATTCAATCTACTTAATATTAGTATTATCTAGGAGAATAAGAGATTATCTGCTCTTAGATCGTGGAAGAATCAACCATTTTCAAAAACTTATATAAAAAAATATAATTCAAACCAACTTCTTTTGCACCGTGCGTGCTTTTGGGCTAGCGAGATATTGAACACCTAAAGAGAATATATTTATTTACTTCACTATAGTGTCAATATGAGTTCGTACGAACGGCTAAATTAAATATTTAAATTAAATTAAAGGACCACAGTAAGAATTTTCATCTCACTCTACTGTTTAAGAACGGGTTTATTTTCATGTTAGAAATTATCAAAATTATATATGTTTTTAGCAGTCATCTGATTCTACTTAAAAAAAAAATATGATTTTGATAATTTTTAACTTAAAATTAAAAACGCGTATTTTTCAAATTTTCTGGAAAATGTATAACATCTCATTGATGAGCTTATAAAAATTGCTCTGAGGTGATTTTGGTACTCATCAAGAATTATAAAACTGAAATATAATGTTGATTGTTAAAAAAATAATATTAATTATTAATTGTTAGAGATAACATTATATATTTTTAATACTTTTAAAATAATGTTGAATAAAAAAACCTTTAAGACCATACTATTATTACGTGGCAGCTTCTAAAATCAAATTAGATCTTGACCCATAAAAAATTATTAATAAAATGGGCGCCTAAATCTTCCGTATATATATGCCTTTATGTCCCGTAGAGCTAATAATTAGGATTTCAATGCTTATGTCACGTCGTCTAATATTATTTTGTTGACAGAGCTTAGCTTGAGGAATATAAATTTCTATTTTTAATTTTAATTATAAAAATTAATTGAATGTTTAGATAAATTAAATAAATTAATTATAATTAATAAAATAATTAATTAAATAATTTAGATAGATTGAATAATATACAATATAAATTTATATTGAGAGTTTCGATTTAGTTATAATTAAATTATTTATTTTTTATTAATCTCTCTAAAAAAAATTAACTAGCTCACTCTCTTCAATATTTAATGTAAGAGTTATTTATTTTTTTAGATATATTAATAAAGATAAATAAATAAGTTAATTATGACTAACTATAAATCTCAAAATGAATCCATATTAAATATTTTTAATCTACCTAAATTATTTATCTAATTTTTATATTAATTATAATTTATTTATTTATTTAATTTAAATTTTATGTTAAGGAGTGAAAGTATTATCAAGTATGGTAGAGAGGATATTCTTGACATCAGAAGAAAATGTTGTAGGGATCGATAATTCTAACTTGGAAAATAAAATGAACAAGAAAGCATTCCCTACACAATCAAATATGCACATATAAAATAAAAAATCAAGTTTACTTTCTTAGTTCTCCAATTATTATTTTTATTAAAATAATTAATTAGTCGACCGTTCTGTGTGTAATGATTTGCACAGCAAAACAAATTCTATATATATATATAGTTGGTACAGATTATTGAAGGGAACTTTATCTTGTGGTTCTATAATCGGCCAACGAGAAATTTCATTTTAGTTTGAAATGATGTTGGAATAATCTTGGCGAACATAATCAAGAGAATGAGATGTAGCTTTCATACTGAATAACTTTATAATTTTTTTAATATAGATATTTAATATTTGGTAATATTGGTTAATTCTTATTCAAATATTGTAAATGTAAAAGCATATGTCGGATCCTATTTAATTTTATATAATCTTTCATTTTGGTCTACCCTTGCCAAATTGAAATAATTTTATATAATGTTAAATCACGGTAAATCTATTTACTTGATTTTTCCTAATCTATAATATGTAATTAAGACTTAGCTTTGTTTAAAAAGTACTGAATTCCTTTCACTTTTAATTAATCGAGGTGAGACTTTTAATTAGCATCAGAAAAAGCGATTGTATTTTATTTATTCATAAATATAAATATTATGGCAAATGCAAGAGAATAAGGAAAAGTAACATGAGAAAAAATATATAAAATTTAATCTAATTAATCTATTCAAAACTCTTAAAAATATGTATTAAGAGAATGATTTACTAATTCATTAATCTAGTAAATTATAATTAGTTAGATTTCAATATCATGGTAAATACTGAATAGTATGGCAGAAGTCAAGTGGCGAGCAAGGAAAAGAAGGAACTTGTGAAAGTACAATTAAGGACATTAATTAGTATTATTTATTTTCAGTTCAATTTTGAAAATTGAATGGCAAATAGCATAACGATTTTGGAGACATGTCAATTTTCTTCGGATGGAGTACAACGACTTTTTATAACCAACATAATGATACGAACAAGGTGTTGTCCCAATCATGATGGGGCCTTGAATTAATAATAATAATAATAATGATCCCTTCTTTTTCCAAATAAATAATTAATTATTTTAAATAATTGATTTAAAAAAAAACAAAATTTATCTCATGTTTACTGATTGAGAACAAGAGTATTCTAGTAAATTAGCTGCACTAATAATGAACTAACGTAATAGACAATCATATAGCAAATTAATATATAATTTCATATTTCAAATCCAAACAAAATGAAAAACAATTTTAGTGTTGTTGTGACTTGTTAGTGCCAATTGCCAACTATTTAATTCTAATAATTATAATAAATCAATGGGAAAAAAAGTTCAAATAAGCATTTTAATAAAAAAAAATTGTCACAGCTTATTTATATGCTTTATGCAGAGAAAAAAAATTAATAAGAGTAGTCTTTTCCTCTTATAAATATAGACAAGAAGATTTCAAGATAAATATTATTTTTTATCAACAAACAATTTAGTCAAATTAGATCACCAAAATTAATTGAGGACAGGAATTTGAAATAAACTACTACACGAGCGCTCGCGCATATTGTAGCAATGTACAGTAAAAACTATAGTTTAAAAAAAAACAATCTAAACACCCTATATTTTTTATAATTAATTTTGTATGAAAGTCAATAAATTGTTTAAATATTATTTTTTAAATCAATTTTTGTTAAAACTAATGAACTGTATAAACACTAATTTTTATCCATAATTTATTTATTTTTTACCAAAGTTATAGTCTTGGCATAAGTTAAGGGAATAACTTATAACTTATGTATATGGATTAATTTTGGAATGATATATTTTTTTTAAAAATAATAGATTTTGAGTAAAATCTAGTTTTTATTTGTATGTTTGGATTAACTATTGTATAATAAATTTTACAAAAGAAATTGATTGTTAAAAGTGCTTTTCGTTATAGTTTTGGTTAAAAAATTGACTGTAAGAAAAAAAATTAATGTTATAAAAAATTGATGGCATAAAATGTAAGGTTTGGATTAAAAAATATTTTTTTTATAAAAATATATTATATCTATAATCTATTTTTTATAATCTATTATTAAGAATATATTCTTTATAGATTATTATACCTCAAATTTATTCTCTATAATTTATTCTTTCTAATTTAATCTAAACACATTCCAAAATAAAAAAAAATAATAATATATAATTGCTTATTAATTACTGTGCTGAGAGGCTCAAACGATCTGACATTATTCAGAGGTCTAAGATTTAGTCTCTTTACTTAAATCAAACCGAATCCGAATTAACTTCATAACGACCAATCAAATTTAAAATTTCTGCTGACTAGAGGGAATGTAAAAGACATGCCTATGAAGGAGGACCTAAAGGGAAAAAAAATCCAACATGTACATTAAATAGTAAATGTCATACAAATATAGTTTAAAATATCAATATTTTTTAATATATCTATGATTTGGATGTGTTTAACGGTTGGTTATTATAGTATTAATTATATTTATTTATACGGCAATATTGAGAGGAGGGGGGGGGGGGGGGAAGCACGCGCACAACACAATATCCCACTAAAGTACAAAGAAACACAAAATATTGAGGGAAATCTTTTGTTCTTGGGTGGCGATTCTTCTTTAATTTGTCCTAAAGAATAGCTCCCAATGATTCTTTGAAGTGAACTGTATTCCAAACTCCGAATATTCATCTGGATTAGAGCATATTTCAATATTTAAAGGATGGTTACAAAAATACTTAACTAATTATTTTAAAATTCCCTTACATGGGAAATGAAAAGCTAATTAATTACTACTTATTACATATATATAGGAAATGCTACTGTTGCTGCTGCTAATCATTTTATTATCACGAATAACCTGTTGAAGTCTCCTATTCTGTGTATCTATTGATTTCAAATTAGATATGCTTTCTTTTCTTTTAATTAATATGTCTTATTTATTATTTTTAAATAACAATAAATTTTATATTTTGATATATTTGTACATAGTGTGTGTGTGTGACAAATATTTTACCAGGACAAAGTTTGTTTTGTTTTCCTACTTTTATTAGTTCAAGATAAACGTACATGCGTACTTGTAATTAATTGTTTGATTGAAATTAAGGTATAATTTTCACAATTTTCCGTAACTCAAGTTTACCAAGAGATTATTGCATATATAATAATACAATTATTATATAATAGTTGGGATATATTTTTTTTAAACATAGGCATACTCTTAATAAAAAAAATAATTTTATTCAAAATACTGTCAGGTATTAAATATGACCCCCTCTTTCAATAAAGATTCGAATATTAATTCGTTATGTTATAAGGGACTAACTCCTTGTACTATATCTAATCTCCGATTGGTAAGATATGTATATTTGTATATGTGAATTAATTCTTGATTACCCATCATGCTTAATTAACAATTTGGAAGGTTTTCTTTTTCTAGGTTGTTGAATACTCCCTCAGGCATTTTCTATATAAGCCTATTAAATATTAACTATATATTTTCATAAGATTAAGAGAATTAGTTAAAATTGGTCAAGTTTTTAAATTTTTTACAACTTTCCAAAATTGCCCTTGAATTTTTATGTTTCATTGGGGGTTAGTGATGGATGAGGATGGGAAAAAAACATTGTTTAAGAGGACATTTTTGAAAATGAATTACAAATGTTCCATTAAATTTTAGAAAGGTTATTGTATTATAAAGATTATCAAAGGATATGGTTTTATGAATAAGAACAAATGAAGTGTATTTTTAGGCATTAGGGTTTGGCATCTAGACATTAAGAAAGTGAGATATCTATCAATAGGCAAAAAGCACAAAGCTTATCAACATCAATACATTAATCCCTTTTTATAAATTCAATATAATACTCCACCATTTCAAATATAAAGCATCAATACACACACACAGAAATGTCATATAGACCAACAAAATTAATTAAAATTATAGAAAAACATAATTATTTTTCAGATTTGCTCTTAATTAAAGGTTGATATTTTCCTTGCAATACCAAATTTCTTTCCTTTAATTAAACATATATTTCTGAAAATATCAAACTTAATAAATAGAGAAAGTAAAATATAATATTTTTATATAATATAAAATACTCTCTTCAGTCCAAAACATAAAGACCAGTTAAATATTTTATATTAATCATAAATATAATATATCAATATATAATATCTTATAAATTTATAATTTCATCCCTAAACTATATCTATGCTTACAGAATGTGTTCGATTCAGGGATAATTTCAATTTAAATAATTATAAAAAAGTATTTTGAAAAAATTAATATATACTTCTTATAAATAATAGCTATAATTTAATTAATTTATTTAATTTTTATATATTAGTTATGTAGTTCTTGTATATTATATACGATTAGAATATATAAGAAATGATACCATTTATAAATTATATAATAAACGATAGAGCTCAATTCAAACTGAGTATATAAAGCATGAGAAAAGTATCTAGTTAGACACATATTTCTACAAACACCAAACTTAATAAAAAGGAGAGTTTGAAAAATGAAACCTCGTATGGGTTACTCGTTTAAGAAAAGAAAACATGATTTCGTGTTCCCCCTATATATCTTCATATTCCTCCTAAAAGGTTGAGCCTTCTGTGCCTTGAGCACCAAAATTCTTCTGTGCCCCCAAATTGTTATATATATATATATATATATATATATATATATATATAATTTCAACTTAAACACATTGCTAATTTCCTAGCTAATTGCTTTCAACAATACCCCAATAAAAGATTTCTGTGTTTATTAGTATAAAGTTGCGGATTGTGATCAACCTTAGCACCAAGTTGCTCTCTCTCTCTCTCTATATATATATAATCAAACTCCTATTTAATTAACCTTGAACACCGATTTATATCAGTTTTCACGTGATTATGCATAATTAATTAATCTTCATAAACGGTCATTATCAATATGTAGCTAGTGGACTTTCAGGTTCATATATATATATATATATAACATGCTAGCTTAGGTTTCTATATATTATTATTGATAGAGGGGTTACTATTCAGAGATATTTTTATTCTTTCCCACTATATACTAATTAAAGTTACGCAGGTTTAGTTTAATTTGATTAAGCTTTTCAAAGGTGGGGTTTTCTTTTATATATATAGTTAAAGTTACGTAGGATCTGTGATTTGTTTTTACTGTTTTGGATTCGGAACTTGAAAGCAAGCATTAACCTTAACAGTACCAGAATAGTACCAAACAGTACCAAACGTAGGCGGTAGGAGACAACCTATGATATTCATCAGCATTTATATCTTAATTAATTATCAAATAAAAAAAATATATTATATTATATATGGTTCTCATGAAAGTTGCATCGAGCTTACCAACTTCCTTTTAACTTAAAATTAACTTTCATATGATCAACCTCGTGTTGCCTTAATTGACTGGAATGCAACGTAGATCCAGGAATCCATATAGCTTTGTTTATCTAATTATATAGTAAGTTATTTGATATTGGCTAAATTACATAAAATTTCCTTAAATTTATAACAATGTCAAATAACCTCATTAACTTATTTTATGCCCCTTAAATTTTATTTTTATATGTGTATATCCCCCTCAAATTTTGAGTTATATAAAGATAAATCCCTTACATTTTAAATTATTTATAGATTAAACAAACTATATGATGGTTATTTGTATAAATGTAGAAGTTTGGGGGAGATAAATTGTAAAGTTTCAATTTTAATATTTAATTATTTAAGCTAGAATATTAGTTAGTTAAATGAGAAAACATGTAAAAAAAGATGATAGTATTTTTGTAATTAAATAGTTGAAAATTTATTTTTAAATGAAGTTTTACTGAAAATTGTCTTAAAAAGTTCCTTTAATGACACTTATTTAAAAAAGTGTCATCAAAAGTAAATTTTTTTATGATATTTTTTTGTAAAATTACTGTTCAAAGTTTTTTTTTTTTTAATTTTATAACTATATGAGGGTGGACATAGGGCTGGTAGTGAGTATTAACGTACAAACCTTAGAAGAAAGAGTTTGGAGAGTTTTAATAATATAAACTTATAGATATTTAACAGTTCTATTGGATCTTCAACTTCTTCTCTAAATATAGTCTGATACTTTTGACAATAGTAATTGTGGTAGTTGAAGATAGGTAGTTGATCTAATGACTTTTTATAGCTATTAATAGTATAATCATTATCAAAATTTATTTTCTATTGTTACAAAATTGCCATTAAATTTTTTAACTTATAATAGTGATAGTATTAACGCTGCATGTAAAACTGCTATTAAATGACACTCTTAACTACCTTAAAAAATATTTTTTCCAGAAGTGTGAACTCTATATATATAAACCACATTAACTATAAACTTTTAAACATGAAGAGAAATTTTGAAGTTTGACACAGCTATATATATTTCCAGCTCTCAAAGAAGTGAAACAAATTATTACATATCTTTCCAGCTCCATATAAGGAAGGATAAAATAACTTACTTGAGATCACTCTGAGCTTTTCAACCTTATAACTTGTCAGATTCCAAACGAAGTAAAGCCTGAAAACTGCTTCTTAGCGGAAAGATCGTCGTCATCATCGAGAGACACAAAAGCTCACAACTCCTGTTCTTCTTCTTCTTCTTCCTTGGGAGAATGTTATTTCTCTACTCAGAAACCCTAGCTCTTCACAACTTTCTCTCTTTCAGCCACACCAGGTTTGCTTTATGCTTTCATAGCTCATTCTCTTCTTATACACACTGCTTTTTTGTTTTTTTTTCTTATTCTTTGTGAGTATATATGTATAACTATATATACATGCATTAAATTTGTGCATTATTTCATACCAAATAATTAAACAAGCTAGTAGTGGTCCTTTTCCTATAGTGAAAAAAAAATTGTGCAAGCAAAATATCTCACACACAGATCACAACAGTACTCTAAAGTAGTTGGGTATACTACTGGAACGATTCAATATCTCCAAGTTCTCTCAAAGTATATATATTTCATGATTATATAGTTTTTTTATAATATTAATGGAATCTTATTATGAGGTATCATAGTTTTAGGACTCCTCCTAGTATAAATATTTTTTTAAAAAAATTGAACTTGAGATATATAGAGATCCAACAAAACCTTTTACGGTGACTCTATATTAGTTCACAATTATATAGTTAATATATATATATATATAGTGGTCCATATAAGTGGATGAAGAAAAGCTAGAAGAATGAAAATTGATTCTCAAGTTTTCTCAAGTCGCCACCACCAAAATGGTGATGTAGAAATGATGAGGCAAAGATAGATAGATAGATGGTCCTCACAAACTCTTATTGAATAGAGCAGATCTCAAAGTCACTTGGCCAATTATTCTTCTATATATATTATAATTACTTATAATAAGAGTTCCCTTTAAAAGAAACACACACACACACACACACACACACACATATGAAACATAGACAAGCATCATCCATTGCTTTTGTAATATATATATCACTATCTTTCATTTTGGAGATATGCTGTTCCTCGATCAGTCTTCATCATGAATAGAATGCAATTTTTTTATTGGGTCGAAACTGAATATGTGCATTCATTGAAGTCTATATCTCAATGACGATCCTAAGTTTTATATATAATATATATTTATATATAGGAGAATTTGATATATATATATGTTTGTGTGTGTGTGTCAAAAGATGTCTTTTTAAGAAAAGAAAAAGGAAGTAAAGGAAAAGATATACTATCATTTAGCATAAAAATCAGAACATTGCCTTAAAAGATCTTTTCTTCATAATATGAAAGTTCAGTCCTAACGATTTTATTTATCCTCAATATATGAATATATAGTGTATAAAATTTATTACCAGTTACATTATCATTCATAAAAATTTCATACAAAAATAAAAAAAAAGTAGTGTACATTCAATTCCAAAATATTTTCCTAAGGATCTTATGTGGGTGACGGTTTTTGTATATTTTGTATATAAATATTGTGTATTTGTGTTTAAAGTATAATTCAAAACTTAATAAATAAATAAATCTCACTTATTTTTTAAATGCAATATTTGGTATGCCTTTGTAGAATGATTAAGTTGGGATATTCACATTGAATTCAGATTTTTTTAAAAATTAACAGCTAAAATATTTTTAAAATAAATTAGTTATTTCAGTAATATAAACTATTTAATTTTATTTTTCTTAAAAACCTAAAATTATTTTGAAAATTACACTTTCTTCTAAATTAATCAAATGAGTACATTTTTGTTTAGATAAATAATAACTATTTCCATTTAATACAGATATCTGTGTTTTTATCCAATTACGTTTTAAAATTGTCAATAGTATATGTTGGCCAAAAACAAACAAAAAAAATAGATTGTAAATAGTGCACTGCAAGTTTAACAAGAAATAAGATTGGGAACCCTGTGTGTTGCATTGTTTAAAATATATATATACATAAACATTATGAGAATCAGACAATAATAAACATTATTAATAATTCTATAAATTTTTTAAATGTACAAATATTTGTTTTACTAAAGAATTGAATTTTATATAATTTTTTAAAAAATAAATACTCCTCATTTCAAGAAAATTTTATCCCACCCCGATATTATTAAGAAACCAAGACACATCTTTAGAAAAAAAATGATATAAAGAAATACCTATTAATGTAAAGTAAAACTTTATTTCTAACTAATATCAACATTAAAAATTTTCCAATCAAAATATTTTCTATAGATATTTCTTTTCATACAAAAAAAATATTTTTCATGTATTAAAAACACATTGATATGTATATATTTATTATCATTCCCCTATACCAAAATATTAATAAGGGAAGATTACAAAATAGCATACCAATTTATTAGGAATTTTAGCCCATGGTCAATACCTCGATAAATAGTATAAAAAATTCAATAAACACAAATTTTATAATTGGCAAGTGAATTCAAATTCAAATTTAAAAATTAAGAATAAGTAATCAAAGCAAAATATGAAGATGAAGTAATTAAGTGGAAAGAAAAGATGATCAATGGGCAGATCATTAATTAGATAGTACATTTCTAAATATATATTGATGATTGATGATAACAGTAATGCAGTCCAACACAATGATCATATTTTACACATTTATTCTGGAATGGAATATCGTGATAAATAATCGATATATTAAATATGAAATGTTAGGACTTTTTCATTATAAAAAAGGTTTATGAACATGAAATTAAATTTATAGATATTAAACTTCGTTCTTGCGACACATGATGATATTCTTTTGTGTGTGAAGACAGAGGTGTCTAGGAACGCCTCTTCATTATTTCCTCTGTGTGTGATGGAATAATAAATTAGGTATTTTTATTTTAAATATTATTTATATAAATATTTAAGAACTTGTAATTTTTATATAATGCACTAAAAAGAGGAGCAGAAGTTGGTTAGGATTCTTTATGTTTGGATTATTGTTTTTTCGGGCAACCATGTTCAAAATTATAATCTAGGCTAATCTAAACGCACACTAAATTACTTTAATTTTTCTCTTTTTTTTAATAAAAAAAAATAAATTGGGCCAGCTTAGCAACACCCAAATATACTAGGCAAGACTAAAGTTTAGTACGCTAATGAGTGAGTGTGTCCCCTTATAGTGTTGAAAATTGGATTGACCGTTGAATCGATAGAGATAGTAGGTAATTTTGTAAATTTTTTATAAATATATATATTTTTTTAAAATTTTAAAACTACTTTTTAATTTTAGTAAGGGATTGTGTCAAATTTACCTAAAAATTTTTGTATATAAAGAAAGATAGAGATAGTAGGGACTCAAAAGTTAATGGTTTAATTATAATTAAATTTAAGTTAATCTAATTATAATTAAAATATTATAGTTTAATTAATATATATAAAAATATTCATATATATAACTCTAAAAAATAATATTTAAATAAAAATATTATTGATCTATAAATAAATAGAATATTCAAATATAAATAATCTATAACCCAACAAAACAAGAGACATTTTTAAAGTACAAATATGATATATTATTATTTTAAAACTTAAAATAATATCTTTTAAGTTCAATATAAAGAAAACAATATATAAAATTCAACATAATTGATCTTGCTAAGGCTGCCACTAGTCCACTAGTTATTTAGTATGCACATCTTGATTAAATTTGAACTTTAACACTATAGTCTCATGTATAGTCATTAGGCCCAAATTTTAGAGGATAAATAATATTTTTCTAGTTCTAAATGTATAATATAATTAATAAATTTATTTTAGTTATAAATATAATATTTATTTTTTAAATTTATTAATTTTTTAAATTATTTTTATTGATTCTTTCTCGACAATAATCAACTAAAAGAATGAGAAAGTGGGTTAATGAAGATAATTCTAACGCTTTAAAAAATATATTATAATAATTAATTTCTTTAATCTACTCAGAAAAAGTAAAGTAGCTCTTATAATTATGATAGGAAGGAGTAATAATACTCCTCTAATATCAAATATGATATAATCAGTGAGTTGATCTTAATCATAAATATAATATTTATTTTTTAAATTTATTAAATATTTCTTAAATTACTCTTATTAATATTTTTTTAACAATAATTAAATAAGATAATGAGAAAAAGAATTAAAAATGATGATTATGATATTTTAAGAAAAATAGTTTATAATAACTAATTTATTTATTTTTTTAATTTAATTAAATTATAATAATAAGAGGGGGGCAGGGGCAAAAGAGTAAAAAGGGTGAGGAAAAATGAATGAAGGTCACATTGTTTTTTCCTTTTTTTGTTACAAAAAAGAGGTCACAATGTTGTTGCAAAAGAGGAAAGGGGAAGATGATGGCATCTACAGCAATAATCAAGAGCCACATAAAGTAAGCTTCTTGTTCCTTTTTCCTCGATCAACCAAAATTGTTAAAACTGAAAAAAGCAATAAAGCATCTATCCGTTTTATCTCTATTTACTTACAGCAGCGCAACATAATTTCAGAAACTCGTTCCTCCTTAAAAATAAATTTCATCCACTTATCTTTACAAATTATTTAAATAAAACAATTCCTTAAAATTAAAAAAATAAGTATTCCTCCTATTCTAAACAAAGAGTTAGTGAAATAATTCATATTAATTTTAAATATAAAATATCGATTAATTTTATTTTTTGTGTTTATGATTTATTTTTTAAATTAATTTATCTAATTTAAAAAATAATAAATAATTTAATAATATTACAGAAAAATATTTTAAAAATATTATACCATATCTATTATAATTAATGAATGAATCTAATTTTATTAATTTATTTAAATTAATTAAATAATTTATAAATAGAAGTATACTATATTTAATTAAAATATAATTATTTTTAAGAGAAAAACCATAATTCTCGAGATATGTAGAGTTTCTTTTAATTTTTAACTTAATGTCTCTCTGTTTTTCTCTACAAATTAAATATTTTAATTTTATTTTACTAGTCCCATTTGCTCATGTGATTTTACTTTTAATATTTTCATTTAATTTAAATATATATAAAGAAATAGTACAAAGTTATATGATTAAAAAATTTAATAAAATGAATGCAACGAAAATGTAAGCATGATAATTTGTTTTATTAGAATTGTTAAGCTATGTACAGAAGATAATTATTTATACAGAGTAAAAATAAATAATTTAATAAAAAATAAAAATACGCACATAACAAATTTAAAAATTGAAGTAAAGGAAATTACAAGTAGTTATCCCTTATTTTTAATTCTTTATGACTGAAGCTAGGCATTCTTTAGCCTTCAATCCTGACTAAGCACTGCCACATCATCATCGTCGTCATCATCACCACCACCCAGAAGGAGCCCCCTCTTAATTTACTGTTACATCACCCTCATCCCGTTACTTCACCATCTGGAAAATTTTTTCTGAAATCAGAGATAGTTTCAGGGAGTTAATAATAATAACCAATGACTATTAACCGTCCCCAACTCATAACTACAATGTTATCTGGATTTTTTTCCCGGTTGGTTGAGTGAATCATCGCAGCACATAAAGGACAAGCACGATTACCAAAAGCCATAAAGTGGTATAGATAGAAAGAGAGACGCAGGGAGAGAGAAGGAAGAGAGAAATGGGTTAGGGCGAGAAGAGAGAGAGAGGGTTTGGTTGGTTTCTTGAACGACGGGGCCTGGCGTGGTTCGGTTTGGCTTTGGTTTTCTGAGTGAAGCTTTTGCTTTTTTCCTTCTGTGTTTCTATGTTAATGGAACAACCGGTAATATTGAATGAATGGCAGGTACTTTTGGTTGCCTCACCACAAGAAATCTCAGGTTTCACACTCTTGACGGTTCCAAGACGCACGAGAATACCACCACACTTGCTTCTTCCTCTTCTTCTGCAACTGTAAAAAGCAGTCGTCATCGTCGTCATCTTCACCAGAATCATAACCCACCAAAAATTTCTTCAAAAGCTGGAACACCAAAAGCAACACAAGGTTCTGAGTCTGGATCCTCAAAGCAGCCACCGTCATCACTTTTACCACCACCTCCACCATTTCCCTCGTCAAAACCCGCTTCTAAATTCCAGGCAAGTAGAGCAAGAACACGACGACCACGACCACGACTCTTCGGTTTCTCCGTCTCCAAAAGACCCAACTCTTCCTTTCCATCTTCAATATCTGCAACAAAACCACTCTTATGCAGGTTTAGACACAGAGCATAATAGCTCTTTTCATAATCCCAAGAAGCGGTCGTATCTCCTTCCTCCTCCTCCTCCTCCTTCTCCTCCCGTTACTGCTACCGTCGAATATGCAACAAAGATGGGGGAGGGTGAGAATCATCACCAGCGACCGGCAAAGACGTCGTCGAGATTGGAGGCGATGAGGGGTGGAGTGGGGGAGATCGTGGAGGTTCAAGGAGGCCACATTGTTCGCTCCACCGGACGGAAAGATCGTCACAGTAAGGTGTGTACCGCTAAAGGACCTAGAGATCGGCGAGTTCGTCTCTCCGCTCATACCGCCATTCAATTCTACGACGTTCAAGACCGCCTCGGCTATGACCGCCCCAGCAAAGCCGTCGATTGGCTCATTAAGAATGCCAAAGCTGCCATAGATGAGCTTGCTAAGCTTCCGGCATGGAACCCCAATACGGTAAATCAAAATGCCCAGCAAGAACAGGAGCGAGAGCAGTATCAGCTGAGGAACGAGAATGTAAACGAGGACGAGAGTCCGATTGGAGTTCACCGTGCGGCGGCGGCGGCGGATACGATGGCTTCTGGTAGCCGGGAAACAAGTACTCCAGCGGGAACCGGCGGTCCGATTTTGGAGCAATTAGGTGAAAACCCTAACCGTGGTGGGTCGGGTTTCCTACCGCAGACGTTGGGCACTGACATCGCTGACTCCATCAAGTCTTTCTTCCCGATCGGTGTGACGGCGGCACCAGAGACGAATTCTTCATCGATTCAGTTTCAGAATTACCCACCAGATTTGCTTTCGCGAACTAGTAGCGCCTGCCAGAACCAAGATCTACGGCTGTCGCTTCAGTCCTTCCAGGACCCGATTCTGCTTCACCAAGCTCATACTCAGACTCAGCTCCACCATCAATATCAACAGAACGAGCAATTGTTCTCTGCAACGACGCCACTAGGGTTCGATGGGGCCTCTTTCCCAGAGGAACATGGTCGATTGCATAGAATGGTAGCTTGGAATGGTGATGCTGCTGATGCTGGTAATAGTGGCCACGGCGGAGGAGGAGGTTTTATCTTCAACTCACCGTCGCCGATGCCGACTCTGCTGCCGCCGCTGTTCGGCCAGAGCCAATATCTTACTCAGAGGGGACCCCTTCAGTCCAGTAACAATCATTCGATTCGTGCTTGGATAGACTCATCCACCACCAATAACCATCCCTATCTTACACCGACAATCCATCATCAGTCTTCCATCGCAGGCGGCATCGGATTTGACTCCGGTGGCTTCTCTGGTTTCAGCATCCCAGCACGTATCCAGGGTGAAGAGGAGCTTGATGGCGTTTCTGACAAGCCGTCCTCTGCTTCCTCTGATTCTCGCCATTGAACGCATCAGAATTCCTATATTCCCTCTCCTTTCAGGTGCCACCTTCAAATTTCATTATGGTACCTCTCTGTTTCACTCTCACCACATTCACAACGTAATTTTCGCTCTGTTTTTCTCCTACAGGATTTCATGGTCAAACTCGCAGTTTCATCAAGAACCAAGAACGAAATTTTCAGCTGCAATGAGAATCAAGATTGAAGGAGCATACTAAAAGCTCAAGGAGTTGGACTCAGATTTCACTTACTCTGATTCAATGGCGTGTGTTATGCCGTGGGAAAGAAGAAAATCTGGCCGAATTTTCCAGGTTTCCCCATCCCCGGCTTGTTGTGAGCTTTATTTTTTCCAGTTAATATTTGTTTGGCCTATGTTTGACCAGAGACCATTCGTGTCTTCCTTTTCATCATTGTTGAATCACTATGTCATCATCTAAAATACACTGTTTTAACCATTCCCAAGTGATGTTTCAAAGTTGCTGAATCTTGCTGGCTATATATTGTGTTTGATCATTGTTGTTGAATTTTTATTTAAGATTAGAAAATGGTTTGGTTAGAGAAATGGTGTGATGTTTTCGCTTTCTTGTTTGAGATTGAGAGGAGGGAAAGAGATGAGGTATTTTCTGGAGTCTCAGGAATCAAGCCACGAGTCCATGTTCTGGGTTATGTTCCTTTTCACTTCTTTGTAGGCTGTTTTTTTAAGGGGAAGAGCGGAAATTTATCAAGTGTCTACTCAGGAGGCAGGAGCAATGGCCATTTGAATTTTTTCCCTAAATCATATCTATAACTAAAAAAAATAAAAAAAATACGTCACTCTAAACTCTGTTTTTGTTGGAGAATTATTCTTAATAAACTATACTTTTTGACAAATTTTCAAAAAAATAATATATAATAATTTTATATATTATATTTGTACCATATCCTCATTATTACTTCAAAAAACACCATCATTCATGCCTTTAAAAAAATTGCGTGAATCCTTTTACATTTGTTATGTTCTATATTTCCCCCTCTATTTTATGCTAAAAAAATATACTAAAATAAAATATAATATATGATAGTGATAATTTGTTAATCCCGTAATTTAGATGAATATATTTTTAAAATTTTTTATTTATAAATTTAAATTAAAAAAATAAAATAAATAAATAGCACGTAGATTAATTATCTCAATATATTTAATTAATTTAATAATTAAACTAAATTTAAATAATAATCAAACAATATTAAACTAAAAAAAATGTTTGAGTATCTAGTGTTGCTGAATAGAAATTTTCGAAAAAAATTTATACATTAATTCAGAATAAATAATGATGTAGATAGTATATGATATAATATATTAATATATTGATTAATTTACTGTCTTCGAATTGAAAACTTTTAAAATAATATTATTTAAATAAAAAAAAAACTTTCAAATAATCTCCGGCCCTTGACTGAAAACTTGCGGATCAAATTTACACCACAACCCCTTTTTTTAATAACTGTCTCATGTTTCCATTTTGGTCTCAATTTTGAATGAGAGTTCATTGTCCATGAACAGGAGAAACTCAAACACGAAAACTAATGTATCATTATTGTCGCAGCGTTCTTAATGAGTAAAGATTATACACACACACACACACACACATATTTTAAATAATATTATAAATATTATGGGAAGTATTGCTCTTCAACTTATGAATTTTACAGTGCAAAATACCTAATATTCTTCTTGGTGTATATATATATATATGTATATACTCTTACTATATTTAATATATGAATTAATTAGAGAATTAATCTTAATTATAAATATAAAATATATTTATTATATTTATTAATTTTTGTATTAAATTATTTTTATTAATATTCTCTCAATAATAATTCAATAAGAGAGGAAAAAAAATAATAAACTAATGAGAATGATTAGAATAATATAAAATAAAATTATTATATTAATTAACTTTTGTTAATCTAACTAAATTAATTAAATATATATTATATTAAGAATTAGAAGAATATATTATTTATAGGAAGATATGGATATGCTTCCTTTTTGTTTTTTTTTGGGTTACATAGCATACAGGCACTTCCTAGTGTTGGAATTCATGCTTTGATTTTCTAAGCAATTAGATGAGTCGCCTTTGTAGAATGTATAGTGTTTGGTGGGCGAATTTCGTTAGTATATTGTTGTATAGAAGTTAGATTTATAGTGATGGTAAACTGAGTGTGATGTTGAGAATAATGCATGGAGATGATACGATAGCAGACATTATTGTGTAAAAAATGCCACTTTACCTAAAATATCCGTTTTTTTTAAACGAGTATGTTAAATGTGGAAGAGAAAGAGAGTGAGAAAAATAATGAAATTAAAGAGGGTAATATAGAAAAAAAAAAACATTGGATGAGGAATATATAGAAGATTAAAGTTTTATATTATAGATTAAAATAAATATATTAACTAAATTTTATATTTAATTATAAGAGAAATAATCCTTAATTAAATTATTAAATTGTGTTTTTTTATTTGATTAATGGTACGATCATTTTCTTCTTAATAAGTACAATTGTAAATATTTAAACTTCTATTTTTATCCTTATAAAAGTGATACTATTTATCATATTAACTAATAATTTATTAGTATAGTTAAGGAATTTATGTTGAAACTAAATATAACATTTCAATATTTTTTTCTCTAAATTTATAACTTATTAAGATATTTATATTAGTTGCATATATTAAACGGACTTTTAACATTTTATTAAAAGAATATTTTAAAGATATCAATATAATTTTTATAACAAATAATTAATTTAATTAATTTTTTAATATTTATAAATTAATTATTTAATTTTTATATTTAATTGAGTATATGATATAATATCCACTAAATTGTGAGCCTTAAACCTAAATTATGTGATCCCTATTAATATGAGTGGCGTCTTATAGTTATGTAGTCATGCGTGAGTTGACTAATTAATAATTTAGCTCATTAAGGTTATACGGGAAAAAAGTTTTCTTGAGAATTTTTTTTTGATATAAAATTTTTAGAAAGAAGTTAGATTTATGCTAGAACATAACAAAATCTCACTTTCTCTTAAATAATATCAATATTAGACAAGACGAATTATCTATTATTTTTAGGTGTAAACCTAGTCATCTAAAAACTAAGCTGTCTTCCTAAATATTACGAATAAAATTATAATAAAATAATATTTTTTTAATAATTAAATATATTTTAAATAATCATATATTTTATCTTCTCAACAGTAAAATTCACCTATGGGTTTCTTGAGAATTGGTCATTATATTGGGAATAACTTCTTGGGTTTTATCCCACACAATTCGTTAATTTTTATTATAGCCCAATAGGTTTCTATGACGATGATTTAGCCCAATAATTTTATTATTTAATACTAAACCCATTAACTCCTACTGAGCATCTAGTCATAAAATTTAAGATAATCTCTTAATTCTTTAGTATATAAATTTATATTTAAAAATAATTAATAGTTTATTTTACTTAAATGGAGACTTTATTCTATATTTAAATCGTAGGTAAATCAAATATTTTTTAAAAATTCTTGTATCAACAGGGGAAAAAAACTTCTACTTGTAATTTGTTTTTTGCTAATAACCTCCAAAGTTTTTGTTAATTACATTTTAATCCCAGTAGTTTCTAAAATTAAGTCTGTGCGACTGTGCCTTTTATATACTCAATCAAGTGTACATACATTTTGTTTAGACCGCAAGAGAAGTTTTCTAATAACTGGATATCAAAAAAGTGATGAATCTTATTTTATGATTGCATTGCATCCCTGGTGTTTTTTGAATTCTTTTTTTGACCCCAACATTTTTTAGAAATTGTTTGACTCCAACATTTTGCATGGATTTTTGTTTACTTACCACTAATAACTTTCATAATCTCATCATCGTCCTGGGCGTTTGTTAAAGTAGTTTTTATTTTATTTTATTTTACCCATCCACATTTTCGAACCAAATAAATTAATGATACTTATCTAATCCTTAATATATAATTTAATTATAGAATTAATCTTAATTATAAATATAAAATTTATTTTTTATATTTATTATTTTTTTCTCAAAATACTTTATTAATACTCCTTCAAGAATAATTAAACAAGAGAGTGATTGAGAGAATTAAAAAAATAAAATATTTAAAAAATATATCATATTAATTAACTAATTTTTTAATATAATTAAACTAATTGACTATATCTTTTATTAAAAATTAAACGAATATATAATTAGTTTAAATTTTATTGTAGGTGACTTTCCACATCAGTAACACTATAATAGTGTCAATGTAGCCTTAATTCCTTGGACCTCTGATTTTTAGATAGAAAATAGTTCATATTTTAGCTTAGATTTGTTATAAATAATATTCTCTCTCATAAAATATAATATTATATATAAATAATAATTTATTTTTATCTAAAAATTTAATACATTTTTTTCATATTAAAAATAACTTTAAAAAAACTTTAAATTTAAAATATATTAAATAATTTAACTAATATTTATAAAAGCCCGAGTAGTTCATACTTAAAAAAAAAAAAAAGGGCATGAAAGCATTCCCTACATAATCAAGTATGCACACACACACACATATATGAAATAAATTTTCAAAGTTTACTTTATTAATTCTCCAATTATATCTTTTATCAAAATAATTAGCCGACAGTTCTGTACGTAATGATTTGCACAACAAAACGAATTATACATATTGCTAGTTGGTAGAATTATCGTATTTTTTAAGCTTAAACAAACATGCCCTATACTGTCATAACTCACAATTCTGTTTTTTCTTTGAAAAAAATAAAAGTTATCTAAATGCAATCTAAATTTAAGACAATTATTTGCATATAATCTAAAACGTAATTCAACAACTTAGCACTAAAACGTTTATAAAGGACTTTTTTATAGTTATTATTCGCATAAACTTTTAAAATTTAGGGGGTTTATTACCAAAATTTAAAGATTAAGGAGATTATTTGCATATAGTTGTAACTTCAAGAAATATATATATATATATATATATATATATATATATATATATATATATATATATATATATATATATATATAACTTGTTTTAGGGTCATTGTCAAGTTTAAAAGTTAGGTAGAGAGTTCTTTATTGTCGGAGGTGAAGGAAATCTTATGCAATTTAGCAATAATATCTTTAATTCATGTGTGTGGACTTTGGCACCACTAAACAAAAGATTAATTTCCCTATTGACTAAATCATATTAATTAATTAATTAATGTTTTGAAAAGACGAATTTGATTTGGTCGTATTTATGAATAATAAATGATGATTGATAAAATGGGCGCCTAAATCTTCCGTATATGCTTATTTGTCTATTAGGACAACAATAAATTAATAATTGTGATTTCCTTGGTCATGGCTCTTCTTATCGCATTATTTATTAGAACAAAAAATTATCACATAAACCAAATTCCTGCATAATATTATTCTTTGGACTAAGCTTATTTAACCCATATAAATTAATTAATAGCTGACAGTATAGCCATATATATATATATATATATATATATATATATATATAACACTTTACATTATTAATGTACGAATAGAGGATATTCTTAACGTACCAGAAGAAAATGCAGGGTTCGATAATTGTAACTTTAACAAGTAAGCGTTCCCCCACATAATTAAATATGCATCTATGAAATCAGTTTTTAAGTTTGATTTATTTTAATTGAAAAAATCGGTAAAAAATTATTATTTATAAATTGTATTTATCAAAATTAAGAAAGGAAAAAGATCAAAAAATACCCTTTGAATTATAAGATTCTAAAAAAGGTATCTAAATTATAAAAATAACATATTAGTCATAAGTATTAATATGTACTTTCAAAATTTAAGAAAAAATATAAAATTGCCCCTGATCTTCTTACTCTTGTTATCCCTGCAACAGTCTATAGGATCGAGTGTTGAAAATAAATTAATAGAGTCGGGGAATGAACATGGTGTGTAGAGGTTGGAGAGAACTAGTGTCGTCACTATTTTGCTACTGCCATCGTCATCTCATGCTGTTGTGTTGGGCCTAGCGATGGGATAGTGATGGCATATGGAAACATGAAGGTGGAGTCAGCTCTAGAGGGAATGGAGTTAGTGGATGATGATGGAGGATGGGTGGTCAACGGTGAAGTGTGGTGATGATGAGTGGAGATGATGGAGGTGGCAGGTGAATGATGATGAAGGCTCTGCGTGGTGGGTACAGAGTCGACTGTGAGAGGATGAGTGGTTGTCGGTAGGTGATGATGATGAATGGCATGAAAAGGAGGAGGAAGATGTTGGCTATGGAGGGAGATAGATTGAGGCTGAAAATGATGTGGATGGAGGCATGAAGTAGAGAAAGTGTTTTAATTTAGTTATAAATAATTATTTAGGTTAATTATTACTCATGTAATAAGATTAACAATTTTTGTAATAATTTTAACTCCTATAGTGAAGATATTTACCACTCTTAGTTATAAGTAATTACTTAGATCAATTACTACTTATGTAATAGGATTAATAACTTTTGTAATAATTTTAACCATCATAGTGAAGATATTTACTACTCTCTTTAACAAGTTAGTTACAATTAATTACTTGGGTCAATTACTACTCTTGTAATATGATTGACAACTTTTATAATGACTTTGACTACTTTCATTAAGACATTTTCTATTCTCTTTAATAACTTAGTTATAAATAATTATTTGGGTTAATTATTACTCTATAATGAGATTGATAATTTTTGTAATAATTTTGATCACCGTAGTGAAAATATTTATTACTTTTTTAATAATTTAGTTATAATTAATTATTTGAGTAAATTACTACTTGTATAGTGAGATTGATAACTTTTGCAGAACGTTTTATTTAACTTAGGGGCAATTTTATCTTTTTTTAAAAAAAATTAAAAGAATGGATTGATACTTGTGATCAATATGTCTTTTTAATATTCAGATGCTCTTTTTAAAATTTTATAATTTAAAAGATATTTTCCAACCTTTTTTCCAAATAAAAATATATGTTTTTATAGATAAAAAGTAAAAATTATACAGAAATAGTATAATATTCAAACTTAATTTCTTCTAATAAAGAAAATTTTTAAACAGACACTTTTCTAATTATATTTTATCAAACCAATTGGTCGACCGTTCAGTATGTATTGATTGGCATGAGAAAACAAACTATACATTGTTGGTACAATTATTGGGGGAAACTTTGTTTTATTTTGAAATAATTTTGGAATAGTCTTGACAAAGAGATGAAAAAGAAAATGAAAGGCAGCTTTCAATGAATAACTTTCTAAGTGTTTTGTTTTAAGATCATAATTAATTCTTATTTAAATATTGGAAAGCTCCAAATTAGTGATAACTTGATTTTTTTTCTAACGTAAATTATTTAAACTTAATTAAGCCCTGTTAAGGAAAAATTACCCATATGTCCTATATAAGAAATCATTTACAAGTTAAATTTATAAATATTAACTTTTTTTTTAAAATTCATTAATATTAAATGAAAGTTGAGGTCTATCTATTCAAACCCAGTGAGTAAGAAGATGTTCATTTTTATTCTCTTTAAGCAGAAGGAATTAATAATATGTGTGAAAGTACAATTATAGCCTTACAGGACATAAATTAATACTATTTAGTTTAATTTCAATTCTGAAAATTGAGTCACAACTGTCATAAGGATGTCAACTTTGTTCGGATGAACTACAACGACTTGTTATAACATAATGATAAGGATAGGGTGTCGTCCCAGTTATGGCGGGCCTTTAATTAATAATCAATGTTAATCTTTTCAAAGAAATAATTAATTGTTTAAAATTGTTGGCCAAAAAGTTAATTGTTTAAAATAATACTGATAAAATATATATAATATGGTTTAATTTATTGAAGATAAGCATTTTATGGTAAATTATCAAGGCTTTAATGTGACAGGATATTAGTACACATATATTGGACTAACTTTATAGCCAGTCATACAATAAATTAATGTTTCTCTGTACTGAAAAACTACTCTCGAGTTACATGTAATTTTTTCCATTTTTAATTTAATATTTGTGATTTTTTCTTTTTTATTAAATTATTTAATTTTATTATGTTAGTAGAATTTAATGGATATATATAGAACAATAGCAGAATTTACAGTAATTAATTTTGACCATTTAAATTTGATTTGTATAGTTTACATTTTACATATTTTTATTTTTAAAAAATTATTTCAATGTTTCTTGTGTTACCTTTCTTATAATGTAAAAATATTAAATTATGGACATCTATAAATTTATATAAAACCTAAAGTAACTGAATTAAAATTTCAATGATTAAGCTAACAAAATATTAATTCAGTTGTTAATTGGGTTGACTCATAATAATAAGATTATGAATTCAAATATTACTACTGATGTAAAGATTTTATTAAGGCACGATTTATAAATATTTCTATAAACGCTTTAGAAACATAGATATATGTCTTAACTTTAGTGAGCTATTAAGACCTAATTAAACAAAGCTTTCAATAAAAAAATTGAGCAATTGATCCGTTGTTGACTTGTGGTAAAACAGATTACTCCTCCTATTCTAAATATAATATTTAATTAGAGAGTTAATATTGATCATAAATATAATATTATTTTTTAAAAATTACTCATATTAATATTTTATAAATAATAATCAAGTAAAAGAATGAGAGAAAAAATTAATAAATATAATTATAGTATTTTATGAAAAATATACTATAATAATTAACTTAATTAATTTTCTTAAGTTAATCAAATTAATTTTATATATCTCATATATATATATAGAGAGAGAGAGAGGACCGGAGGAGTATGATATGATTGCTTATTCCTGTATATTTATTATCAGTAATTAATTATGTTTTTGACCATGGAGGTTGAGTGATCTGAGATACATGAAGATACAGAGATCTAAGATAAGGTCTCTGTACTTAAATCAAACCGAATCCAAATTGACTACATAACGGCCAATGAAATTTTAGTGGACAACATAAAAGACATGGCTCTTAAACAAGGACAAAATATAATCCCAACATGAAAATTAAGAATATAATCTTACGATTATATAATAATATCAAAAGGAACACACGTACTATCTTAACAAAAGAAATATACGAAATATTATAGAGAGGCTTTTATTGGTGGAGGCAGAGTCTTCGATCCACTCTTACGTGGAACCTTGTCTTTAGTCGTTGTTGGAACTAATGAATGTATAGTCATTCATGATGAGACTTGTTTTAATTCTAAAATCTTATAAGAAAAAATAGTTGTAATAAATTCATGTCCGAAAGGGCCTTCCTCATCAGTTCAATTTATTCCATTTTCAAAATAGGTAACATCAATAAGCTAATTAATTATAAAATTATTTAATCAAAGGACAGGATGAGAACTTTGAATGTGTTCGTCATTCAAGAATGAATTGAGGAAGGAAAACTTAAACACGGTCAATATCCCTTTCTGATGAAAATTCAATAATAATTTGCTCTAATATATATATATATATATTCTTTTAGTCGGAGTAGTTAAACTTCTTTTTCTCTAATAGTAATCGTGATTGCTCCTTTGTTTTTTCTTATGATAGGATAATGAAATAGGAATACACTTATTAGCCTCGCATTATCCAATTAAGAATTGTGCGCGCTATTAAATCATTGCTTATTTTTTTTATACTAAAAAATTTAAGTGAGCATTACATGAATCTCTCACTAAGAGCTTATTTAGATAAAATTTTGAAAATATATTTATTTAAAAAAAAAGATTTTTAGACAGCTTATAGAAAAGAATTTTCAGAAAATAATTTATTAAAAAATAGTGGTTTTGAATAAATGATTGTTTGTATAGTTATTTTTAGAAGTACTTTTATTATTGGTAAATTATGAAAAATTATATGAGTATTAAATGAGGAGAAATAAGAGATGAGAGGAGAGATGGTGTAAGAAAAGATAGGAGAGATAGTGTAAAAAAAAGTAGGAGAGATGAGAGATTGTGTAAGAAAAAGTATGAGAGAGGAAATATAGTGTAACAAAAAGTAGGAGTAATATAATAATTAATTAGTTTATAAACTCTTTTATTGGTCTATAAACTACTGTGATAAGTTTATATGAAACCTTAGTTTTAAACTATGATTTGGTCTAAAAACTCGTTTGAACAAATATGACTATTTATTTTAAAATTTTTCTAAATCTAAATTTTACCCAAAAAATACTTATAAAATCACAATTTGAATAGCTTCCATACAGGTCTAAATCTAAGATATAATCTTAGAATTTAAAGAGAATATTTATAAATAAAATAGTATGGTCTAACCAATTGATGTTTTCACTTATATCTTCAATGCATCGTTAGATCTTAACCCCCAAATCCTTAATTCATTCTTAATGTCCCATGGCCCTTTTTTTTCTGGTAAAAAAAAGTTTATATAAATTTGCCACTGTTCCCTATTAAGGTCCCTTGGCCCTTTTAATTCGCCATCCACCCACCTTTCCTCGCCAATCTGTCCGGATCTCCTCTCTTTGCCATGATCGTCTGAGTTCATGTCTCCTCCCATTCTGTATCTTTGCCGTCTTTCTCGTCTAGGGGGTGTTCTCCATGGTTGTGGCTGGAATTACAAAAAAATCAACACAATAAATTTAATAAGTCTCCGACATTAAAAAATATTATCGATATTTTGTTCAGGATTTTTGGTTCCAAAATACCGTTTTTCTATTATAAATAAAATATTTTTATTAGTTCTCAATATATTTTTCATACTATTAACATATGATCTAATTGAAGAGTTAATCTTGATCTAAATATAAGATATTTTTATATATTTATCAATTATTTTTTAAATTACTTTTATTGATATTATCTTTATAATAATCTAGTAAAAAAGGAGAGAGAGTTAAATAAAATAGTTAGGGTAGTTTAAAAAAAAATATCATATTAATTAAATTATTTTTTAATCTAATTAATAGTTAAATATATTTTATATTAAGAATCATATGGGTAACTTTCTCTCTTCTAAAACTATAGATTAATTGTAGGAGAAAAAGATTTCATTATAAATTTATTTGGAGGCATGAATAGTGACAAAAATCTTCGCAAACACCATTAATATTTATTAGTACCATTGGAAAAAAAGATTTTTAACAGGGGTTAAATGTAGCATTTTAAATAGTTTTATAAACAGTGTGAATTTTATCGCCGTTGTATATTAACATTTTAACAGCATTTTATAACCACTGTTAATAGTTAGCTTTCTTTGGTTGACACCTATCATCAATTACTTCGGTTATATTTATCAAAAGTATCATATCAAATCTTGAGAAAATAAGTAAAAGATCTAGTCAAGAAACTTATTCCATTAAAGCTTTTCAAGCTCATTCCAACAAGTTCTATATACCACTATGGTTAGTCTCACTAAAAATATTAGACTGGATCTAGAGAAAAAATTTTAGATCTAACAATATTTTGCTATTGAAAATTTTTAAACTTCTTCTGACAAGTTAGCGATGGATTCAAACGAGTGTAAGGTTGAAGGAGTGAAGAGGAAGATAATAAATAAAAAATAAAACTTATAAGTCTTTAGTACAAGATGATAGCCCATATAATATAATACAGTTTATAAATAGCAAATAACTATAAAAGTAAGAAAAATGAGCAAATGATGAAATTAAACGAAAATAATAAAGAATGACATTAACAACAAAGATATATGTCAAAAATAGGAGGAAAACACTTAACTACGTGTAAGTCTATAGTGGTAGGCCAGAAGAGAGTGACTATAAATGCCTATAAAAAAGTAAAAATAAAACTAATCAAAGGTTTTTAAATTTTTGAGAGATTTTTAACGATTTTTTTTAAAATACTATTGTTAAAAGTCCTCACAATTACTTTTAAGGGCGATTTTTTAAAAAAATCACAATTAAAAGTACTTATTACATAATAAGTAGTATTTTTAGTCTAACCTAATTTAATATTACTCATTTTGACTACTTTTAATGATAGTTTTATGAAAAATCACCTTAAAAATGTTTTTCAAGGTAGATTTTAGATAAAAAAATATTTTTAAAGAATTATTTACGAAATATAGTCGTATTTTTTTATGGAATTTTTTATATAGTGTGTTTGGATATGATTTTGAAAACGGACTTATGAAAAAAAAGAGTTTATGGACAGTTTATAGAAAATGGTTTTTGAAGAAAAGCTTATAAAAAAAGTGATTTTAAATAAATGAGTGTTTGGATATTTATTTTTAAAAGTACTTTTGTTATTGGTAAATTACGAAAAAGGGTATGAGTATTAAATGAGGAGAGATAAGAGGAGAGAGGAGATAGGGTATAAGAAAAAGTAGTAAAGAATGTGTAAGAAAAAATAGGGGTAATATAATAATTGGTTAGTTCATAAGCTCTTTTACTGTTTCATAAACTGCTCTGATCAGCTTATCTGAAATGTTGGTTTTAAACCATCACTTAGTCCAAATATCCATTTGAATAAATATGACTATTTATTTTAAAATTTTCTTAAATTGAGGTTTGGGCTTAAAAATTTTTGGAAATTATTTTTGGAGTGTTTTTCAAACTGGCTCGGGTGAAAAGTAGTTTTTATAGTAACGTGGGCCCCTCTCTTACCTTTTCATCCCTATAACTTTTAGCAAATTCCGAACTAGTTTCGCAGAAATATCAGAGAACAAACTCCACAACTTGCATTGTTCTTCGTTACGAATAATATATCTTGCACGCCTCAACTCAGAAACGCTAGCTGCCTGCTTCACCGCCTTTAATCTGCTTTATGCATGCCTTCCTCATTTGCTTTCCAATATATTCCTCCCTGCTATTAATATATACTTGTGTGTGTGTGTCTATGTGTTATTCTTAGTTTGTGACTTTATTATAAGGACAATTAGTGTAACAAAAAAAAAGAATTATTGAGTAGTCCCACAGAAACAATTTAATTACTAAAAAAATATCATGATAAATCAGAGTATCATGTAACTTATATTATCATTTCCTACACTAATCTTATCATTATATATTATCCACATGTTATAAAACTTTATAATGATAAATTACTTATATAGAATTGTATATTAGTTCTTTCTGTATTATATGTTCAAGTTTTTCTTTTTCGGAGGGAAAATATTGTTATATCTATGGTGTAGGTCGTGTCAAAAGAAAGTCCCACTTAAAAAAAACCAAAGTACTGCCTTTAACGTAGAGGTGTGTCTCAGTAAAAGTCTCACATTCCTTATTCTCGAGAGTTCAAGCGATCACCGCCAATATAAGGCAGTGTTTGGTGTAAAATCTATTGTCCTACTAAATAATTCTTGTTTGGATATTAAAACAAAATGCATCAAAGTTTATGTATTAGCTCTATTTTCTATCTCAATATCACAGTTGTCGCTCTAAATCCTAGAAATGAAAAATGGGATGTTATACCTGTTGCCAATCTAAAAACACAAAACTCTTTTGAGCCCTTATCACCCCCTCATATACTCTTCTACTCAGTTCTATATTTATATTTTTATTGTTTTGTTTCTCTGCTTTTCACAGGAATGATTCACCTTATCCTACAGAGTTGCCACATTTTTTCTTAGGTGGCATAATAACTCTTAAGAACATTATTCTAAGGCACGACTTGAACAGGTGTTTTTCCAACAAATATCACTGTGTGCAATAGGAATCCAAAGGAGCTAGGGCACAGTAGGAAATTAATCGTCAAAATAAAGCAAGCTAGCTCAAAATTTTTCTTTGTTATTTCTAATCTCTCTTCAGAAAAAGATGTTCCAATTAAGTTCCACCTACAACTAGTTGTTGATTGATTGATTGATTGGTATGTGCGTGCGTGTGTGTTGTGGTCCATATGCATGAACAACAAAGAGAAAGGGAAACTTGACGATTCTCAAGTTTTAATTTTCAAGCACCACTACAATGGTGTGATGCAGAAATGACAAAACCAAAGATGGTCCTCACTTGGTGTGAAAGTAACTCAACCAATTATTCTTGTTTTATATTATTATTATTTTTGGTTTCCTCTAAGAGAACATGAAACTTAGAGAAGCATCATTCCTTTGTGTGATAATATTTAATTTTAATATTATTATAATGTTACGTATCACTTTCATTAATTTCCTAAAAAAAAAAGATTTGGACAAGTGTTCGTTGGGTCTTCATCATGGATAAGATTTTTTTTTTAATCATAGGTTGAAATGAATGTTCATTTATAGATTTCAATCTGAATGATCCAACGTTTCATAATAATGTATATGAAGCTGCATGGAACAAATAATTGATTATTCATAACAAAGCATTGTGTGTGTGTAAAAACAAAAAAGGGAAATTGTTAAAAGCAAAATCAGAACCATGCTTTTGAGATTTTATATCAATGATCAAAGTAACTAACGCGCAGGGGAATACAAAATTAGATTGTGGACTCGTGCTTTAGACTAGAGTCGTAATTTTGGATCAAACACAACGGGTCAGTTTTGAAAAATGTTAGGACCATGCTTGTAAAAATCATCCCTTCTCTTCTTATCGAATTTTTCCAATTAACCTGAATAGGCTTGAAAAAATTCGGGTTGGCCCGACTACCTTTTTTTATGGTGGTGTTGAGAGGTTAATTGAAATTATAAAGTTGGTAAAATAGGTTAGCTCGCAATTTGTTGCTGGCTTGCCCTAGGCTGAGGTTGGAAGTAGTGTGGGTTTGAGGAACCCACAACTTAATTTTGACAACATGAGCCTGCATATCCCGCGAGTTATCGTTTCTAGAACCAGAGAAGTTGTGAGATGAAAAGGACAATGAAAAAAAGAGTATAAGAAAGTATGTCAAGTTAATATTTTTTCCGCTTTTAATTATAAAAATTAAATAAGAATTATATTTATTCATAAAGCTAATATTCCGATTAACTTTGTCTATATTCTCACAAGATTGCACACTTAAGGGATATCTATTAAATGTATTTTAAATATATATAATTAAAAAAGTATTTTAAAAAAATATACATAATTATTACAATTAACTAATTTATATAATTTTTTAATATATTTAAATTAGTTAAATAAATATTATAATTATGAGCAGAGATAGTACCTAATATACATGATAAAATAATGAGAAATGATTTTCACAAAAAACAATTTATCCTTAACCATTTTGGATGACATTAGGAAAGGAATTCATTTTATCACTAATTATCCGGGGTATTTCTCCTCTTTTCCAGGCTTCTGCATTTTTGTAAATATTTATGTCGATTTTGAAAATAGAAAGGTCATCAAACTCAAAAGACATCTATATAATCTAAATTTCATTATGGAAAAATTTAAATAGATCTCTTTTTTTGGGAAGGGAAGGTAATTTTAGCAAGGTTGATGAAATTCTTTTGTAAATTAGTAAAAGTAAAATAATAAAATAAAAATAAATAATGAAATTGAGGGGCAAAAGAGTAAAAAAGAGGGGGTGGGAAGGAAAAAGGACATGAATTGGGGAGCAGACAGCGGAGGAGCACGATGTTGGGCAAAAGAGGAAAAGAGAGAAGGAGTGAAGATACCATCTTCAGTAATCATCCCAAAAGGTTTGTTTGGGACATCACAATCCCCACACACATGTTTGCTGTTCCTTTTCTTTCTTTCATTTAATCCCTCCAAACACACACAGACACAGACAGAATGATAGTGAGGGAAAAATAAATCCAAACAGGAAAAAAAAAAAAGCTGAGAGAAAGTCCCTTTCTTTTTACAAGAAGTTTGGGACATGATTTGCATTATTGTTTATAAACGTGTTGTCATCTCAAAACTATATTTTGATTAAAAAAATAATTAGGTTATTGCTTCTGCTATAAAATTATGGTATTAAAATTCAATTCAAATTGACAACTAATCAGTAAACTGGTCAATTAATTCTTTGACCAGTATGATTAAGAGTTTTAAATTTAAATTTTATATTTTTTTCTCTTCTTATTTAAGTTTAAAATGATATTGTTTTGAATTAAAATAAATTTATTCACTAAATCTATATTTTAATAATTCTGTTTTGTTAGATTGTGTGTAATTATATATGGTTATTCTTTTTCTTTTTGTATTAATATCTTTTTTTTATTTAATATAGGTTATATATGAATACTTTTGAATATTTTAATTATGATCGATTTGATCTCGGTTTGACAATAATTAATATAATGACCAATCCAGTTTTTAGTTTATTGCCTAAAATATTACATTTTGTAGAAATTGTCTTGTGTATTGATATATTTTTGTGCCATAATTCTTCTAACTAAACCAACAAATACTTAAATAAATAATATACAGGTTTTTGGTTTATTTATTAGAATGTATTATGTATTTATTTTTCCAATATACAATTTAATTTCTACCATTAGATACCAAATAAAAACAAATATTTTTGTGTGTGTGTATTATATAGAATTTGAAGAGTGATGAATATTTTGTTGCAGGCTTGTGAATATTGTAGTTTGTTGTGAATTATATATATGTATTGTGAAATAGTATTTTATTATCTACAGTGATTATTCAAACCTAATCAAAAAATAATTAAATAACATACAATTTAATCATTGAGTAGTTGGATTTTGTATATCAATAAATTATGTACTTATTTTTTTTTTAAACAAATGTATACCTAATAATACGCATGTAAAAAAGGTATGGGTGGAAAAATGGATTCTTCATTTCTCTGTTTGAAAAACGAAATGAGCCTGAGAATTAGGATTGAACTAAAAATAATATGAAAATATTATACAAATTACAATGACAAGTAATTGTTCATCAAAATAAATAATTTTTGTTAGCTGACAAATTAGAGGTGGGAATAACAAGCCCAACCCGTCAACCCGTTATTTTATAATGGGTTGAGTTGCTAAATTGACAATTTAAATTAGCCCCTTTTTTAATTTTTATTTTTTTATTATTTATATTACACTTTATTAATTTTAGAGTTTTAGTCAAGTTAAAGTTTACATTACACTTCATTTATACTAATTTTATCTTATTGAGTTATTTCTTTATATATATACATTTTATTTTATTATTATTTTACTTATGATAGATTTATTTATGGATAGTGATAAAACTAAAGAAATAAATATTTTGACAATTTCAGATCATGCTTTGAATCCAATTAATATTGATACATATAAATTATTTTTAAAATATATATATAAATATTTTTTTTAAAAAAAGATATATATAAATAATTTTTTTTAAAAAAATTGACGAGATCGGTTTGGTATAATACCAATTCGCCTGGAAGCGGGCCTTTTAAGCTCGGCCCGCTTTGAGGCTAACCCGCGGTGAGCTAACCTGTATCTAGTGAATTGGCCCGTATTCCTAGCTCCATGACAAATTATAATATTTGCATATTATTTTTTGTTTTTCAGGAGAGCCAATTATTGAAGGGTGTGCGAAAACTATCTTAAAATTTAAATATTTATATTAAAATTTAAAATTTAAAATCTTTAATATTTAAAATATAAAATTCAGAACTCTAAAAGTTCAGACACAATGTCTATGGCCTAGTTCACACATCCAAGGTTACAGAAAAATTGTTCAGCCTAACCCAAAAAATATTGCCTAAAATTTATTTGGGCAGGATCAGGGCTGGTTAAGTGTCGAGCAGGGCAAGGTACTAGATAAGGTATGCTACCTTACCCATTTAGTCTAGCCCTATATATATATATATATTATTTTTTTATTTTTTAGAGTCTTATTTTTTCTTAAGTTATTCTATTTATAATTTTACACATTACACTTTATCTGACAATTTTCCTTACTCGTTTTTAAAGTATTAAACATAACTCTACGTAGATACCAAAATTGCTTATATGCTTTACTTGCCAAGCATTTAAGTATTGGTGTTGCAATAACGTTACAAATATCCGATCCCTACATATTTCAATTTTTTTATATGCAATAGATTTCAAAACTTTACTTATTATCTTTTTATTACCTTATTATTAGTGAATTATATATATTATTTAACTTTTGAATATATAAATATTATATTATTTTATAAGTTCATGATTGCAAATTTTTTCTCACAATATGAGCAGGACATTACAATTTGATATATCCAATCTGCCCATATCCAACCTAAAATAGTTAGAGCTTTTATTAGATAAGATCGAGTATAGGGCTGTAAAATATATCTCATATTTTTTTTGGACATGACACCAGATAGAGGGAATACTCTATCTAACCTTATCCATGTACATCTCTACCTACTATATATATATATATATATATATATATATAATCTCTCTTTAAAGCTACGTTTTCCTTTACAATAAAACAAGACGGAGCAATCAACACTAGTATATTAGTACTGTTTTATTCATTATGTCTATATTTACAAGTAATTTCAAAACACGTTTCACATTTAGTAATACAAATTTTAAATTCTATTAATTCTATTTTAGAATTTAAAAAAAATTAATTTTATCTTTATTTAATATGTATTATGTATGTCATGTAAAAATAAAAGATCAATAAAATAATAAATAAATATTAAAATTGTACATTTATTAATAATATGATTTATAAATATGATTAAATTTTTTTTATCATATAAATAGGACTAGAAGAATACTCATTAAAGACCTTAAGTTTAATTCACGATATAATAAATTTAAAGTTTAAATTGTTGTTAGAATAAGTGTTAATATTTAGTGTGCAATAATGATTTAAAAATAATTAATTACCTTTAATAATAAGATATTATTTATCTATAAAATAATTCAAGTATCCTTTTATTAAAAATAAATTATTAAATATTAAATATAATCATATCCTCTCACAAGAAGGATTAATTGTTTAGTTTATAATTATACAAGAATTGCTTTAAAATTAAAACCACCTTATTCATGCTGCAACCTACACTATCAACTGACCAAAAGTCAGATGATAATTTATTATTTATTTTATTTTATTAATTGTACCAAACAAAACCTTCCTTGTTGTATAGTATGTACTCTTCTGTATAACTGCAATTACGATAACGGTAACGCGACATGAGTCCATCACTTTTACCCCTCTCCCACTCTCTCCGAGTACTGTCATCATCGTTACCGCCACCGCCACCAGAATGAAACAGCCTCCTCTTAATTATATATTATTTATAATTTTTTATTATAAATATAAGAGTTAAATAATAATTTTTTTAATTATAAATATTACCCTTGATATATTCTATCTCTTAAAATTATAATTTATCTCCCAAATATCTTTAATTGTGTAAATTATGAGGATTTCTATCAACAGTAGCTCAAATATATATGATTATGGAGATATTTTAAAGAAGCTAATATATGATCATTATAAATAATTAAATTAATTAATTTTTTAAATTTATCTAAATTAATTAATTAGATTTTATATTAGGTGTTATAGTATTTATTAATTATAAATATTTTCAATTTTTAACATAAAAATTATTTTTAGATAGATTAACAAAATTAAATAAATTAATTAATTATTATTAAATATAATTTCTTAAAACGAATTCATATTTTATATATAAATTAATTAATTAATTCTTATATTAATTATAATCAATTAATTTATATAATTTTATTAATTTATTTAAAAATATTAATAAACAGAGATAGTATTAACTAGTTATTATATTAATTATTTTAAGTAGTATTAATTATTATTAAATTTGTTCTTTGATATAAAAGTTTATTAATTTTTATATAAATTAAATAAATTAATTAATTATGATTAAATATAATTTTTAAAATAAATTCATATTATATATATATTTTTAATATATTTAAATTAATTAATTAATTTTTATATTATTTAGTATTATAATTGTTAACTATTATCTCTTAACTGCCCCAACTGTATTTTTCTTAGGTTTTTTTTTTTTTTTTTGGTTTTGCCAGTTGAGTGAGTGAACCGCAGCTGCAGTACAAAAAGCAGAAGCACAATTACCTAAAGGCGTAGAGAGAGAGAGAAGTGAAGGGGATGATGGGTTAGGGCGAGAAGAGAGTTTGGTTTCTGGTTTCTTTAACGATGTCTTCTCTCGAGTGTGGTTTGGGTTTTTTCTTGTTTCTCTGATAATATTGAATGAATGGCAGGCTCTTTTGGCACAAGATTTCTTGGCACCATACTTTCTTCTTCTGTAACACTAAACAAAAATCGTCACCGTCTTCTTCTTCAACAAGAATAACAAAATCAAAACTTGAAAGAGGAATATTACAAGACTCTGAGACTGGATCCTCTAAGCGACCATCGTCGTCACAACTATTACCATCTCAACCATTACCTTCATCAGAACCAAGTTCTGAATTTCAGACATGTAGACGAAGAAGATGAAGAAGCTGGTGCTGGTGCTGAGGGAGAAGTCGACGGGGAGGATCAGGATTCGTCAATATCTCCATCTTACAAAGACCCAGCTCTTCATTTTCATCTTCAATATCTGCAACAAAACCATTCTTATGATGGTTTAGATACAGAGCTCAATTCTCTTCATCGTCCCAAGAAGAGGTCTTATCTCCTTCCTCCTTCGCCTCCGGCTTCTTCTTTTTCCATTGAATATGCAACAAAGATGGGAGAGAGTGGCAATCATCACCGCCGACCGGCAACGACATCGTCGAGATCGGCGGCGATGAGGGGTGGAGTGGGGGAGATCGTGGAGGTTCAAGGAGGCCACATTGTTCGCTCCACCGGACGCAAAGACCGTCACAGTAAGGTGTGTACTGCTAAGGGACCCAGAGATCGGCGAGTTCGTCTTTCCGCTCATACCGCCATTCAATTCTACGACATTCAAGACCGGCTCGGCTACGACCGCCCCAGTAAAGCCGTCGATTGGCTCATTAAGAATGCCAAGGCCGCCATTGATGAGCTTGCCAAGCTTCCCGCGTGGAACCCCAACACAACAAATCAAAATGCCCAACAAGAGAAGGATCGAGAGCAGAAGAATCAGCCGGTGAACGAGAACAATAGCCCCATTGGAGTTCACCGTCCGGCGGTGGATGCTATGGATTCTGGTGGCCGGAGAACAAGTACGACGGCAGATAGTGGCGGGAGAATTATGGAAAAATTCGATGAAAACCCTAACCGTGGTGGTGGTTTGGATTTTCTGCCGCCGACTTTTGACACTGACATTGCTGACTCGATCAAGTCTTTCTTCCCGATTGGTGTAACGGCGGCTCCAGAGATGAATTCTTCATCGATACAGTTTCAGAATTACCCACCAGATTTGCTTTCGCGATCTAGTAGCGCTTGCCAGAACCAAGATCTTCGTCTCTCGCTACAGTCCTTGCAGGACCTGATTCTGCTTCACCAAGCTCAACCTCATCAGACCCCACACGACCAGAGCGAGCAATTGTTCTCTGCGACTATCCCAGTGGGGTTCGATGCGTCGGCTTCATTCCCAGAGGAACATGATCGATTGCATAGAATGGTAGCTTGGAATGGTGGTGCTGCTACTGATACTGGTAATAGTGGCGGCGGCGGAGGAGGAGGAGGAGGAGGAGGAGGAGGATTTATCTTCAACTCGCCGTCGCCGATGCAGACTCTGCTACCGCCACTGTTTGAGCAGAGCCAGTATCTTTCTCAGGGGGGTCCCCTTCAGTCCAGTAACACTCCTTTGACTCGTGCTTGGATAGACTCATCAATCGCCGCGGCTACGCCTGATCACCACCACCACCACTATCTTCCACCGACAATTCATCGTCAATCATCTATCTCCGGCGGCATTGGATTTGATTCCGGTATCTTCTCCGGTTTTCGCATTCCAGCACGAATCCAAGGTGAAGAGGAGTACGACGGCGTTTCTGACAAGCCGTCCTCTGCTTCCTCTGATTCTCGCCAATGAACGCATCAGAATTCCGAACTTTCCTCTCCTTTCAGGTGCCACCTTCAAATCCCATTAATTAAGCTCTCTCTCTGTTTTACACTTGTAACTCTCACAACTCAATTTTCACTCTGTTTTTTCTCCTCCAGGATTCTCGGTCGTATCCAAGTTAATTCCATGGAGCACGGAGAACGAAACTTTCAGAGCTACAATGGTAATTAAGATTGAAGAAGTATAGGAAATTCAAGGAGTTGGATTCGGTTTTCAGTCGGTCTGATTCAAGGGCGTGTTTATATGCCGTGGGAAAGAAGAAAATCTTGGTCGAATTTTCCAGGCTTCCCAATCCCCGGTTTGTTTCGTGTGTGTATCTGTGTTTTCAGTGAATTTTTTGTTTGACCAGAGACCATGTTTCTTTTCTTTTGATCATTGTTGGATCACTTATGTTAACTCTGTGCCACTCTGAATTCAGTCATTCACTCTCTTAAATTGCAGAGATTCAAGTTTTAACTGCATGAATCAGATGTTTTCAGGTGACATATCATGGTACATTAGTACTGGAATCATGACAGAAGCTATTGTGTTTGAACTCTGAAGTTTATGATTCATTTATGGTTAAGACAACGAGTTATTGGACCCGTTGATTCAGTTATTAACTACAATGTGGTGAATTCAAACACATGGCTGATGTGAGAATTTTCTGACTGAGCGATCTATAAATATTATTTTTGTAGCGTTGTTTAAACCCAGAAATGTGTTATCTGATCAACCGACCATCTTACCTAAACTGTAGTTATTTGTGTGGAAGGCATGGTGAAGCGATATTTTGAGATGAGGGAAAGAGAAAGGGTTTAATTTAAAAATGACTAATATTAATTTAAGGAAAAGAACTTGTACTGTGAATCGAAGATGGAAAGCTTAAAAAATATATATTTAAATTTGATGTGATGAATTCGAGATGGATTTGACAAATTTTGAAATCCTTCTATTCTGGGTCAAACCGTTCTATCCGGTAAAATAACTGTTTTTGAAGCCATATACTGTAAATCTCACTTTCCTAGGTTAGAAGGAATCTAGCATGTCGCCCTTCCCCCCAAAGCTCTGCTTCCTACAACATATAATAACAGTTTCTTCACTTTCCTGTGTTCATGTTCTTAGACAATGACTTCCCAGTCAAAATGCTCCCACAATTGAAACATCAAATACTCATTAAAAAACCCAAACCCTAGAAAGCAGTAAAAAAGGAACGCTGCAATCATTCATTCCCACACCACGTTGGATTCCTTCATTAAAATATTTTGATGATCACGTCAGCCTATTTTTACCATTTTCAAAATGTTAGCATCAAGACCATTCCTCACTTGTTAATTATTGAAATATCATTTGGTCTTTTAAGTAAAAAAAAAATAGTTTTAATTATTTTCATCTTCTGTTTTAGTAAAAAAATACTCAGTATATGTTTAAAGTATATTGATTTAACTATAACCGAGTTAAAGGCAATTTCAGTGCGTATGATAAAAATGCTTATTTATAGTTATTTGAGAAAATTTAACTTACGAAAGTGGAGACCTTTGCATGTAATTTTAGGGTATGATAAAATGCGTATCGGATTTGTATGTCTTTTAGGGTGTAAAGTATATTTGACAGTGACTGAAGGATTGATTAGAAATATTATAAGGTACCTTAATTCGGGATGGAAAGCATCCCCATCATAATCTTTAGGATTAGGACCCACCTACCTACTTCATGCATTTTCTTAATTTCATTTATAATTATAGTATCATCTCCCCTTTTTATTATGCTATTTTTAAAGAGACAATTTTATTTAAAATATTATTAATTATTAAGTGTTTACAATTATCCTAACAAGATTTTAATATTAGTTTACAATATTATAAATAACTAATTCATTTTATCAGATTTTACCTCAATTGATATCTCTACTATGGCTAATATGTCTACTATTCATGCTACTTTCTGGCTATTCTATTGACTTTTTGCATATTTTATAATATAACATATTTTATTGAAAGTATTATTTTTTTACATATATTATCCCTAATTAACTATAAAATTTCATAATTAATCAATATAACTCCTCAAACTCATATGTATGTATATATGTTCACTTTCTCTTTATTTACTCTCCATACCCATTTTGTGAGTGAAGAGTGTGTGTATTTAAAAGGCACAAACTTTATACTTCGTTCTGTCCTGAAGAGTATGTTAACTGCTTGACACATATTAAAAGATATAGTTAAAATCAGATTTGCTTAAAATGTCAAAGTGGCTAGTTTTTCAAAATTACCTTATTTCTATTATTATGTTCATGAAACCAATGCACGTTTTCCACGCACTCTTCCTTATCTCCTCCTGAGAATGACATTCAATCCATGGATAGGTAACCTTAATGGTTCCAACCAAATGTCATTCTTGGTTTAAAAAAACAACAAACAAAGAATCATACAATTTCTAAATTAAAAGGTAAAACCATTATGTGTCTATATATATATATTCTTCAATTTTTAATTTAATATTTGCACTTTATTTTCTCCTTATTAAATTCTTTAATTCTATTTTGTTAGCATCATTGGCACATGTAACTCTGTTTTATTAGTAATGTTAAGCTCTATATAAAAGTTAATTATGCCAACATAGCAAAGTTAAATAATTTGATAGGGAGAAAAATAAAAGATAGGCATGAAATAAAAAATTGAAGTAATATATAAATATTTATAAAATAGTTTTATATTTATAACATAACTGATATTAAGAATTAAGCAAATATCCAAGAAATACTCAAATATAAAAATATCAAAGGAGGAAATATGACATATTGGTGATTGACAGATAGATGGATGATATTGACTGATATTGATATTGAAAATGAGAGAGTCTGAAATATGAACATTTCAGTGTTATATTTGTGGTGATAGAGGTTGTGGGACAGTGGGACGGTCCCCCTACCCCATGAATCTCAGTGTCTTTACATAGGTAATAAAACACTCCTTCTTCAAACATATGAACATAAAAAAAACAAATAAAAATTTTCTATTTAAAAATTTGATTAATCAGACAGAAATGTGAGTTTGAAATTTTTGTGTATAAATTCTCCATAGTAACGCATTTTGTGTACAAAAATATATTAGAACCTTTTGCCCAGTCAAATTTGTAAGCATAGATTTTTCACCGATTCCTCTATAAAAAAATAATTAGAACAAAAAATTGAAAGAAAAATTCTAGGGTGACTTGTGTGTATCATCTGAGATATTATATTTCAGAATTTTTCAAGAGAAAATACAGTGTTATGAAAATGTATTGAGTGTTGCGTTGAAGCTTTGTTTAATTTATCTTTTTAACATTTCTCCGATCCATGAAAATATCCGAGTAGTAAAAAGAATAAAGGAACAAAAAAACGTGTAATGCACTGTAATAAGGGTCCAACGATGGACCACACAAAAAGATATGCTCATCCTATTCAAAACAAAAATAACAAAATGTCAAAATCTGATCCAACAAATCAACAATAGTCTGGATCCAAAAAATAAGTCTTTTTTTAATATAAAAAAAATTAGATAAATTTAGCCCTAATCTCCCACTAAGGTTAAGGCATGATTCTAGAGTTCAGAAAATATTTATAAAGAACTTATGAGATCGCTTGTAAAATGAGCTTTCATAATAGTAAAAAAAATCAAATTTATTTATTTGTAAGATATAAGTATATTTTTTATTATATATATTAACTCTTATGGCAACAATGTGTTTTTTTTTGTTTTTGTACAAGAGCAACAACGTGTTTTTAATACAATTCGATGTGGATTATCTAAACTTGGCCCAAAGTCTTATTGAGCTAAAGAAGTCCATAGTTTTGTGGGCTCAGAAGTCAGAACACTGACCGGCCTCATACTGGGAAGCCGAATTAATTTTACAAATTACTTTTAAAAAAATGTGGTTGTCTCGGCAGAGGGATGACTACCAAGTGTATAGCATTTTGATGGAGTAGATCCACTCTTTATCAAAACGAGCAAGGGATGTTGAAATAGCTTATGTGTGTGTTTGGTTTTCTCCTAAATTTAAGTTTAAACAAAATTTAAATTTAAAAATTTTTTAACTGTGTTTAAAAACTCTCTAAATTTAGGTTTTAAACTTAGGTTTGTGCAAAATATAAATTTTTAAAATTTTTAAGATAAACAGTTATATTTGTTCAAAAGGACTTTTAGATTAAATCATGTTTTAAAACTAAAGTTTTAGATAAACTGGTCAGAGTAGCTTATAAAACAGTAAAAAAATTTAGAGGCTAATCAGTTACTACATTACCTCTACTTTTTCTTACACAATCTTTCATTTCTCTTCTATACACTATCTCATCTCTCTTTTCTTTTCTACACCCTCTTTCATCTCTCATCCTCTTCTACACTATCTCTCCTCTCTCATATATCTTATCTCCTATATCCTCATATCTCATATCTCCTCTCTCTTGTATTTAATAATCATATATTTTTTTGTAATTTACCAATAATAAAAGTATTTCTGAAAATACTCTCTCTTATATTTAATAATCATATATTTTTTCGTAATTTACCAATAATAAAAGTATTTCTGAAAATAACTATCAAAACACTCATTTATTCAAAACTATTTTTTTTATAAGCTCTTTTCCATAAGCATTTTTCTAAAAACTACCAAAAAACCTTTTTTTTTCATAAGCGATTTTCCAAAATCTTATCTAAACGGGCCATAAAACAAATAGTTATATTTGTTCAAAAGAACTTTTGAACCAAATTATAGTGTGTGTTTAGGAAGAGCCCAAACCTAGGTTTTGAGAAATTTTAAAACAAAAGTTATATTTGTTCAAATGGGTTTTTAGACTAAACTATAGTTTAAAACTAAAGTTTCAGATAAATTAGTCAGAGTAGCTTATGGAATAGTAAAAGAGCTTATGGACTAACTAATTACTATATTACACATATTTTTTCTTATACCCTCTCTCATTTCTTTTCTTACACTCGTTCTCCTCTCATATCTTATCTCTCATCATTTAATACTCATATTTTTTTGTAATTTATCAATAATAAAAGTACTTTTGGAAATAACTATCCAAACATTCATTTATTTAAAATCATTTTTTTCATAAACTCTTCTCCAAAAGTACTTTTCTAAAAGTTGCCCAATTTTTTTTTCCATAAACCCATTTCCAAAATCTTATCCAAACGGGCCCATAGTTTAAAATCAAGATTTCAAATAAACTGATCAGAGTTACTTATAAAATAGTAAAAGAGTTTATAGACTAACCAATTATTATATTACCCATACTTTTCTTATATTATCTCTTATCTCTTATCTCTTGTCTCTCCTCTCTCCTTTATTTTTACAAAATCTCTCATCTCTCTTCTACACCATCTTTCATTTCTCCTATATTTAATAATAATATATTTTTTTTCATAATTTACTAATAATACAAATACTTTTGAAAATAACTATCTAAACACTCATTTATTCAAAACCATTTTTTATAAACTCTTATTCAAAAGCTATTTTCTAAAAGTTACCAAAAAACTATTTTTTTTCATAAACAATTTTCCAAACTCTTATCCAAACTCGCTCTATATTTCACAAAAGCACAGCTATATTGTTCCATTTAATGTCAAATTTCTACATGATTATTTCATAATTGAACCTAGTAAATCAAATGAACAAAAAAATCCCATGGAAATATGAATGTTGTCCCTTAAGAAAAGTCTTGATCCTTCACATGATAAATTAGGTATAGTGTCAAGGAGGGCTCAAGGATATGGGAGTGTTGCGTCTCTTTCTCCATGACAATAACAAGAATCTACTGCGAATAATTCCTTAGCATTTTATCATTTATGCTTTGATTAGATAAGTTTTGTATTGCATTAAGTGTAAGAAATGAGCTACATTAATTATAACATGAAGATAATACGATTTTATATAATATTTATTGTGTGTATTGATGATAATTGTTATATTAGTTTTTTCTAATTTAATTATTAGCATCCTCGTTAAAATTGATCTAATGCATTCTTTTTGTAAAACTTTACTTACTATAATATATGCTTATCTTTTTGGCATATAATATGAAAATTATAGTAAGTTATGCTACGCATGAGCCATGAAAAGTATGAGACTTGCATTCTAATTTGATGAAAATGATGTTATTGGGTTTTTAAAGTAATTTTTTTAAATTTTAAGCAGTAATAGTAATATAATAATAATAATAATAGAACTTTTTAAAATTATTAGTCATGTTTCTTAAAAGTAAAACTTATTTTTTTTTACATCATAAAAAACTTTTAGAACTGTAATTTTGAATTTTTTGCCTCCATAATTTAATTTGAGAAAATCTCACAAAAATACTGTTTAAAATTTAAAATCTTAAATAATTTTTTTTATAAAAATATACTATTAAATATAATTAATAATTATTAAAATATAAGAAATAAAATTGATTTAAAATTTTAAAATTGAACTCCGATTTTTATGAGATTTTTCCATTAAATTTCTTCTTGTGTGTGTCTGCGTGTGATATGACATGTGTCCAGTTGTTGCGCCAAAACGAAGGCAAATCCAATTCCAATAATCAGGCGGTGAAGGGCCATGCATGTGTTGTGGGTGGTCCCCACCACATTTGGGTCCACTACCAGCAAAAGAGTTAAGCCAATCATGCTCAAATGAACCAACAACCTCCAAATCCCAATCTCTCTCTCTCTCTCTCTCTCTGCCATTACTGCATTAAGACTCTGAGAGTTTGGCCAGCAAGATAATGAGGAGAAAGCGGCGACGATTTGGGCGACAAATGGATTAATGAAATATTTGATGCATTATGCCATTAGATTTTACTACTTATTTCAATTTTGAGGGGTTAAAAAAAAAAGATTTCGTCTTCATTTCTCTCTTGTAGCTTTTTGTTTGAATCTTTCAACTACTATGTCTCTGATCAAGAGAAAAATCCTTTCAATCCCTTTGTGTCTCTGTCTCTGGTCTGTCCCTCGGACAAGCTCCTGGATTTGAGAGAAAATCTCAAATCTCTCAACACTCTCTCTCTACCCCACTCTGCTTTCTTCTTCTTCTTCTTCGTCCTCTTCCCTGTCAGTAATTGCTGAACCTTGGCTTGGTTCTTGGGTTTTAATTTGTTCCTCGAATCTCACATTCTGCGAGATTTTAGGTAAAATTTCCAACTTTTCTATATTTTGCTCTCATTACACACTTTTTCAAATTATGGGATCTTGATCAAACTTTTGGGTCTCTCTTTCTGTTCACCTGGGTGTCAAAATTTGCTTGCAAGGTCTGTTTTTGAAGGTTCAAAGTCACACATGGGAGAGAACAAAGAAACTACCTAGAGAAAAAAAAAGAAAACACTGCTGACTGTGGAGTATACAACTTTTCATGGAAGATAATGACTCAGCAAGATCAAACCCAGAAATGGAGCAATAACGGTGGCGGCGGCGGAGGAGATCTTGGAAGGTCTTCATCAAAGAAGGCAAAGCAGAAAAAGGTACCACAGAGAGGACTTGGTGTGGCACAGCTTGAGAAAATAAGAATAGAAGAACAACAAAAGAAAGAAGCTGCTGCTGCTGCTGCATCATCATCATCATCACTATCATCACCAAGCAAATCTTTTTTACCTCTGCAACTTCCTAGTTTTCATCACTCTAATCAACCTTCCTCTTCTCCAATTCCATTACATCCTGGGACCCCAGTAAATTTTCTTTGGTTGCCTCATTCACTGCCAAACCTAGATGCTGCCAAACCTTCTTCATGTATTGCTCCATTGGAAAACAGTGGTAACTTTGACTCTACCTTGCCTTGTAATATTCAAGAAGTTCATCATGGGCATGAAAATGTGCAAAAGCTGTGTAATTTAGAGAAGGATTTTGTGTCAAGTATGTCTATGAACTTGCCTTATGAATCCAACCACACTTGGCCTCCCTCCAATTGGACTCAAAGAACGCAGCAATATCATCAGCAACCTTCTTCATCAATGGTAATTAATTAAGTTACTTTCTCTCATGTTTCAAGTTTGGTATATCTTTCTATGATTTCCCAAGATGGGGTTTTTCAAATTGGCATCTTTTTGGATTGTTAATTGGAATTTGTAGGTGAATGTCTCATCAGGGAACTTACCATCACCTGCATATCATTGCTCCAAAGAGCCCCCTTCAAACCAAAACTATAGTAGCAGCCGTGTGCCTTTGAGACCAGAGGAGAAGGTATATATCCGCATAATTTGCGCTTACACTGAAAATTCATCTCCATAATTTAATCCTTAACTTCGATTTGAGACTTCCCCTTAATTCAATACTTTAACTTGATCATGAAACTGTTTAATTTGGATAAGATGATTGGCCTGAAAAGATCACACCCCTTCTCTCTGGATGTTCCAACTGCTTCCTCTTTCAATTTCAAATCGCCTGCTTTTACTAGTAATGTGAAAGCAAATGAAAGTACTTCACGTGCCTATGGAATTGGCCTGAACTTTGGTGCTGCCTCTTCATTATCAGCTTTTAGGTTTGTCTTGGTTTGAATCTGTTGGTTTTCTTGCATTTGAAATTGTAAAATTCTGTTAGCTCACATCATGTGTTTCTGCAACATCTGCAGAGAAGTACCTTCGTGTTCAAAACCAAGTTCATCAGAGCCAAACTCCAAGAAGAATGAGAATTTCAATGGAGATTTTCTCTCTCTAGCTCCACCCATTTCACCTTCCAAGTTCAAGTCTCCTTCAACTTTCCCAGCATTTCAACACCACCAGGAACTTCCTCATTTCGAACCCCCACCTTTTCAGGTTAGGAAAAAACCCTACTTTTTTTTTGGACATAAACTATTTTTTTAGGGTTAAGCTGTATAAGTATTTTACAATAATATTTAGTATCTTAAAGTAATTTTTTGTGTCTTCAACACAATAAAATATTTTTCTAGTAGCACTCAATATCCTATACTCATTGCTATTAAAAAAATATTTTAAGGATGACATTGTACCAAAATTTATTTTAGAATATTGAGTATTAAAGAAAAAATATTTTAGAGTGATGGATTTAGTGAACTAAAGCAGAGTTCTTGTTCATTTCTGCAGAATCTAATCTAATGATTCATTTGAACTTGCATTTCATTTTCTACAGGGAACTGAAGAAGATCTAAATCCTCAAGGCCAGCAACGATGTTTACACAGTTTCTTCCCACCAAAGGAAGCAGAAAGTGTCCAAACAACAGAGAAAAACAGAGATGGGGATTGCAATGGTGGAAAGGGAGAAAGTGATGTTGATTTAAATTTGAAGCTATGAGCATCTTGTTTTGCCCAAATTGAAATTTCTTCTTTCTCATGGTGTCACTATTAGGCCAGTTGTTCCTCACTATGAAACTCACCCAAAATTGCAAACTCATCTGTGATCCAATGTCACAAGTGGGTAGATATTTCTAGAAGTTGCACATTGTGGGGGTTGAGTCTGAAAGGGGCTTCAAATCTTTGCCATGTGAGAAGGAAAAGAGAGAGAAAGAGATTTATTTGTTTCAAGCTTTAAGGTGCTCAATAATAATAACAATGCCCTTTTTTGTTTCTGTGAAGCCAAACTTTGGTGGTTGTATTGTGTTGTCCTTGGAGTTTTCTTCATCTTCAGAAATATTTTCCTATATATAATATACAAAGTACGACTTCTTTTATAGCTATCAAAAGTTACACCATTTAGTGCAATTGATAAGAACACCTAATAAATTTGTATATATATAGAGTATGAGTACTACACACAGTAATAATATTGTGATTTAAGTTCTTTTCAATAGGAGATTTTCTCAATTTTTCAAAAAAAATATACTCCTTTAATTCTTAACATATTTAAATAATTTAATTAGATTAAAAAAATAGTTAATATAATATTTTTTTAAAATACTATAATTATTTATATTAACTCCTTTTATTATTCTTTTAATTATTTATTATTGAGTGAGTATCAATAAAAATAATTTTAAAAAAATTAATAAAATTAATAAATATATATTATATTTAATATTAGTATTAATATTAATTATTTAATTAAATTTATATGAATAATCGGATAAATGTGTGTGTGTGTATATGTGTGTGAAAGAAAAAATTAGAGACAGGAGAGATAGTGTAAGAAAAAATAAGAGAGAAGAGAGATGGTGTAAGAAAAAATAAGGGTAATATAGTAATTGGTTAGTTCATAAGTAATTTACTGTTCTATAAGCTACTCTGATCAGTTTATCTAAAATTTTAATTTTAAACTGTAATTTAGTCTAAAAATTTGTTTGAACAAATATAATTATTTATTTTAAAATTTTTTTAAATTTAAATTTTAAGTTAAACTTAAATTTTAAATAAAGATTTGGCATTTTTTAAACAGCCACACACAATGGTGTGAAGAGTGGTCTCTTTGGAAGAGATATAGGAAAGTGAAAAAGGGATTAACTAAAGCAACCAATACATGGAGGGAGGCGGGGGGATTAGACTCTGTTGTGTTTGGTTTGTGTTCTCTTTTTGTATCCAAGGGTGGGGTCCACAAATCTGAAGGGTTCATCGTGGTTCTAACTTCTATGTGACGACTTGTGGGACCCCCACCAACGTGCTTGTGGGTGTGGGTGTCTTGTCTTGGGAGGGAGAGAGGATTCGGATCCTCTTGAAGGCCTAAAAACGAATTGATTGTTGGAATTTAAGATGACAAAACGACAGTGGATCTCATGGGGCCCACTCTCTATCTTGAACTGTGCCAGTTTTAGTGTTAATCAATCTCTTAATCTTTGGTTAAGTCCGCTAACATGAGTTGATAATAAGGGGCATGAAGAAAGGTTTGAGAGGAGAGAGCTTGTGCTTAAATATTTGAATGCTTTTTGACTACTTAGATGTTTGAAAAATAAAATAAAATGTTCAGAAGTTATGAAATGATCGAGCACAATTATTTTAGGTAATAAAATGATAAAATAATTAAAAAAATGAGATTAAAATTTTAAAAATTATTAGTGGTGGTTTTAGAAAATTCTAATTAAAATAATTTAATTATTAAAATATTTCACTGCTATTATTTTCTTGAACTTTAATTTCATATAATTGTCTAGCTTAGTTCTAATTAAAACCTAAAAAAAAATCAAAACTCATAATCATGCTATATTTTATAAGTATGTGCCAGTTTGGCAAATAAGAAAACTAATATTTTAAAAAATCTTTGACTCAAATTTTAATTTTAAAAAAATTAAAATAATTATATTTGTTCAAAAGATTTTTTTAGATTAAATCATAGTTTAAAACTAAAATTTTGAATAAGTTAATGAGACTAACTTATGTAATAATAAAAGAGCTTATGAATTATACAATTATTATTTTACCCTTATTTTTTCACACTCTCTCTCTTCTCTTCTTTTCTCTCTCTATCTTCTTCTCTATATTTCAGCTCCGCCTCGGTTGCGCTCTTTTCTTTTGTCTATGGTCACCATCGCTATCACTAAGAGAGAGGAGTGTCATCATCACTAGAGAGAAAGTAGACTTTATGGATGAGTGTTTCTATCACCGTTGCATCTTGTCCTCTATCTATATGTAAAAACGTTGTCGCATTAGTTGCCGTTGAGCCTCCTTCTGCGCCGCTGGTCGCCGTGGGTTTGTTGTTCTCCTCTTCTGTACTTGTCACCAGGGCTTATTATCATCAGTGAAGGCCGCGCTTCGTTGGTGGAAAACAACAGGAGAGAGAGAGAAGAAAATAATTTTTTTTATAAAATCATACAATTTCTGGTAATTTAACAATCACAAAAGTCCTTCTAGTAATAACCATCTAAACACTCATTTATTTATAATCATTTTTTTCTATAAACTTTTTTCTAAACGTTGTTTAAAAATCTTTTTTTTTCTATAAATCAATTTCCAAAAGTTTATCCAAACAAGTTTTAAATCTATCCATGCAAAGTTTCTATATTTAGAAAGGATAAAGTAGCACCTAATATCTTTATCTTATTTCTCATATACAGTCAGTATCCTAATATTATTCGTAGTACAATTTCACCCATAATCTTTTTAATTTGATACAATTTTATTCATAATCTTATTTTTCAAATATCAAAAACTGTACCAAATAAAAAGATTATAGATAAAATTATACCACAAATAAAATTAAGATACTTATCATATGATAAATAAGATTAAGAAATTGTGTACTACTTTACCCATTTAGAAATCAGCTTCCAACTAAACATAGATGAATCATGTGTATTTGATGCAAATAAAAATACACAATAACTAAGTCCTCAAATTTCTCAAAGGAGACTAATTGAATGACTTAGCAAATGCCAGCAAGCAACATTAGTCTCTCTCTCAGTTCACTATAATATCCATACACAACAACAGTAAAGGCTTAAGATACATAAAATAAGAATTAAACCAAGCTAATCATAATAAATAAATAAATAAACATATTTAAAACACACTAGCTTGGTTTAATTATTGTGGTCTATGACCAACCACAGACATAATCAAGGACATAGACCAATGCAAGAGAGAAGGGATAAAGCAAGATGGCGAATATAGAAGTCCAGAGAGGGAAGGTGGTACGGAAACTGGCGAAGACGCCCATCACAATGCAAACCACCAGAATGACCAAAACTTCTGCAGAGAAGTCCCATGTCAGTCCCCTTATATACACCAGCGCCAAGAACACTGCCAGGCACAGCACATTGTTCATTGTCACTGCCCCATATAGCTGCAAATCACAAACAACAACGCACTTTCATTCACTGGCACCACAAGGATGAAGAGCACACACACACACACACAAGAAAAATGCCTTTCAACACAAACCTCGGAGAACGTTAAGGAGGCGGTTTGCCTCTTGTCACGACTAGCAAAAATAATTGCTGACACTGCTTCACTGGAATTCGTAGCCAAAGGCAGAACAACGAAGGAAATGAAGAATGCAGGAATACTTGTGACGTCGGAAAATTCGTCGACAGCATCAACCAGAGGATCAGCAAATGCAGCAGCAATAACTGTTCCAAGCAGCAGCAGCAGCACTGCTTTAATAGAATTCCATTTGGCATTCTCAACACCCTCAACGCCTTCTTCAGCCCCACCCCCAACATCCAATAGATCGTGTTCCCTTTTTGTTTCCTGCGAATGAAAATCCAATTCCTAAAGTTAGAGTTGAGGCTATACGCCATGATTATGAATCCAATATTGAGTATTTTCTCTCTCCCTTGATTTTTTTCTCTGCATCAGTTATATATGGGTTTCCGGAAAGAATTTATTTGATCGAGTCTATTATATAGGAAAACTCACTTGGTGAAAATCACTTAAAAACTTCATTGTATGTGGACCAGCATCACCAGAAGCAGGTCGAGAGCGCTTAGCCTTAGATAGCCATCTATTAATTCCATTAAAAAACTCTTCTTCATCAACAAGTGAGTTACGAGAGGTATCAAAATCCTCTATTATTTTCGTCACAGCATCATCATGGTCCAGGTCAATCTGGTCAAAGTCAATTCCAATAACCAGCGCTCTCAATTCACCATGAGAAAGTTGTCCATCACCATTCTCGTCAATTTTTGAAAAAAGCCTATATGAATAACCATTAAAAGAAGATAAATTATGACAACCCAAAAGGCATGGAAATATGAAAAGAAGACAACAACATAATTCAGGAAGTGATATCTCAGAGTCAGACCAAAAAGAAGAAAACATCTTACTTCTTGATTATTTCTCTATCAGGTTCACCATCTTCTCTCAGCAACCTTCCCAATGCTTGCTGCCTTAAATGTTTCAGAATTCCTAATATTACGTGCTTGTGTTTCACATAAGCAAGTCTTCTCCTCTGTATCCAGGGCCGGAAAACCTGCACAATTTTCACCCTCAATTTCTTTAGGCTGCAGGAGCAATTTTCAGGTGTTCATAGTAATAGACATTCTCTCACCTAGTATAACAAACTAAACTCCAAATAAATATATCTATAACCAGAATAAATACCTAACCTAATGCAACATCAAATTTACCTGGTAAAAGCAATAAGAAGACAATAAACAAACAGAGATGATAAGTGCAATTAAAACAGCCAAGTGCCTTCCTGATGTTGATTTGAGTACTTGGGGTATCTGAACAATTAGAAATGGAATGACAGATATAACCATGATCCTTGCAGCATAACTTGTCCAAATATCAGTACTAACACCAGAACCTGCATGTGGAAAATATATTGGACTAATTATTAAAATATTCAATACTATACGAAGATGAGGAAATATATTGTCTTGGACAAGAAAGCTTAATATCAAAGACTTAATTACCAGTTAAGCTAAATCCTCGTGTGTCTTGTGAATCTTTTGCAATTGAATCTTCAATGTCGCACTTGCCAACAATTACACAAGTTCCCCATATTATAGTCAGAAGCAAAACTGTTGACCCCGCTAGCAAACCCATTCCAACAGAGACCTGACTTTGAGCCGTTTCTTTACTACCAGAAAGCCCAGATACTAGAGTAAAAACAAGATAAATAGATCAGAAACTACGAAAATAAGGAGATAAAATTAGTTTTAATAAATTAAAGTGACAAATATATAGCAATTTTCTGGCATGTATGAGCACCACGAAAACGTGATCAAGATAAACAATTGAATCATGAAAAATGTCTCATAATGACTATCAGTTAAGTCCCAATTGGTACAAATAATAATCAAGTAGAGAGCAGCGCACAAAATGTAAAATGAAGTTGAGAAGATAGAAATTTGAAGAGTTTAAGGAAAGCATACAGAAAGTAAAAGGTGGAAATGAAGCTCCAAAAAGAATGTGGAGTTGGCCAAAAATCTACACAGACACATTTCGTCTTCCAGCATGAATAGATCTAGTACTTTTATCTTCTATCTGAAAATACGATGGAGAGGATACAATAATGGCAGAAAAGCAAGGATACGAGATGGCATGTCAGGATAACATTAAATTGTACTTTATACTTATGCATATTATATAAAGAGTAATTAATAAATAAATAGTTTGATTAATATTTTAAATATTTTTCATTAGAAAAATCATGTGTGTTAACACGATTTAGACGCGGAGTTTTTTAAATCGGCTTTTGTTCTATGCCAACAGCTTTTTTAATAATAAAAAAATAAATGGCTCGCACACGGATATAACGCGTGGTAGTCCAAGGCATATAAAATAAAACATAATCTGGATTTTGTGGGTCAAAAAAGAAAACATGTCTATGTTAAGGAACCGTCTTATCAATACTTTTGAAAAGACGAAGAAAAGAAAAATCTAAAAATAATGAAAGTTTTATAACATACTAACACAAGTAAATATTTTTAAATACATACTTACTTGATAATTATATAATACGTACTACAATTATAAGGAAAATAATTTTATTAATAAATTATTTTTAAGTAATTTACAAATTGTTTTTATGAATGGACAAAATTTAACAAAACAATGGGTCAAACTATTCAAATTGCGAATAATTTAACTTATCATAGATTTTATTATATAATAAAATTTGTAATAAACCGCACTATTATATAAATCATAAATAACAGGATTCTCGTACTTTTGGGCATAAATAATGAATGACTTTTCATATAGTCTAGGATTGTAGTATACTGATGTATATTATATTAAGTATTTTTAGCATAAAATCAAAAGTTATTTTATAATTATATTGTTAGTAAAAGTTTTGTTTTTAATTTAATTAAACATTTGCATGTCAATTAAAAAGATATGGATATGTAAGCTTCTCTGTTCTCTTTTTTTTTTAACTCCTCTAAATTTTTAATTTTTCCCCAAGGGATGGGGAAAAAATATTCTAGCTAAAAAAGATATACTAAAATATTCTCAGATGAGTAATGAAGATAATTAAACGAAAAAAAAAGAACTTTTATTTTTATCCAAAAAAAAAAGGAAAAGGAAAAGTTGTGCAGGATTATGCTGAATCTACTTTAGATAGAGAATTCAAGTGTTCCCAAAAAAAAAAAAACTAAAGAATTATTCCTTCCAAAAGATGAAAATTTTGATGCCCGCAGTATCCTCGATGCTGCAGGAAAATTCAAAAAGAATGGAAGATTAGTTGAAGCTCAATTCAATGCCCAATATTCGCGAGAGCCACGAAAAAGAAATGGATAAATTTCAAATCGGGATTTTTAATAATTTTGGGCAGATTAAGACAAAACGACGGAATTTTATCTCAGTTTCGCCGATGAGAGAGAAGGGAGAAATTTGTCTAAGAGGGGCTTCCCTGCGCAGCAACGTTCCGGATCTTGAGAGAGAAGGAAGAGTTGGGGAACATATTTTCCATCTAACCAAACAGATAAAAGGACCGGTGTGTTTGCACAATGATTTTATTCCATACTCAATTAATAAATTTTGGTCTTTTAAAAGATAAAATTATCTTAACTTTTACTAAATTTTAGAAACTAATGTTTAAAACGAAAATAAACTTGGTAGAGGAAAATTAATAATTTGAGACCCGAGAGATCAACCGAAACTAAGACCTCATCTTAGCTATCTTGAGTTTTCATTTTCAAACAGAAGGCGAGAAAGGAAAAGAAAATTGCTATTACGATGATTTCCCAGCTAACCAAACATATGGAAGTGAAATCTAGAAAAACCGAACAGTAAAAGAGAAGAAAAATCCAGAACATCAACAACAAAAGGAAAACAAATAAGTTTGGCTGATCTACGAGATCTTAATTTTCCATTTGCAGGATTGTAAAACGAAATCGTAATCATATTAAACTTACCAAGAATGAGCATTGCATCAGGAAGGGCGCCGAGAATGGGAAGAAACAAGCCACCAACGATCCCAGGGCCCAATATCTCAAGCAACAGTTCGCTGCCATTGGACAAAAAGGTGGCAGCCTTGTACATGAGGAAGCCATATACGATCATGAGGAACAAGTTTCCAACTACACTGGTGGTGCAGGGCAAGAAGCCATACGTCTGCTCGCAGGAAGACGCCTTCATCGGCGGGGAAACTCGGAGCAGATTGTCCTCCGCCAGCGAATCCCGGCGGGAATAGTGGATCCCATCGGAAACAATATCAGAGGAGGAGGAAAGGAATCGAGCGTGAACGTGAGCACAGAAAAACAGGAGCGACAGGAAGAGCGTGAAGGCGAAACGACGAGACATTGGGGGGACGGAGGAGGAATTGGGATCGGAGAATCTGCTAGAGGGAGTGGATGTGAAGCATTTGAGAGGTCATTAGGTATGGATGGTGAAGGTAGAGAAGAAGAGAGTGACGTGGTGGAGATTTTGAATTGCAGTGAAAGGAAGGTGACAACAACGTGACCGTGTGGGGACGGAGGAAGCGAGGGGCAATCTGCGTCTGAATCGCGTCGCCGTGTACTTTGCAGAAAGTACAGTTGTGGGGAAGAGGGGGGGGGGGAGAGAGAGAGAGAGAGAGGAGAGTGGGTGAGGATAGTTAGGGATGGAAACAGGCCAGATGGCTTATCAGGGGCCTCTAACTTGACCTCAGGCCTGGCCTGTTTAAGAAAATGCATAGGTTCAGGCATGTTTAAAAGTATGTTCTTCTTAAGAGGTCAGACTCAGACTTTTTACAAAGCCTATTAGGCCTATCAGGCGGACTAGGCCTGTTATTAAAAATATAATTAATATTAAAATGTAATAAATGTGTATTAAACTTACCACATATTGAACACAATACAAGAGTCAAAGTATTAAATTAATACATATTATTATACATTTTATTATTATATTTTATTTTAACAGGCCTGTTAGGGGGTTTGTTATGAGGGCCTGTTATGAAAGTCTGTTATAAGGGCCTGTTAGGTGGCCTATCAGTATAATTAAAAAAATCAGGCTTCAAGTTAGACCAGGCTTTTGTACAGGCTAGGCTTAAGCAAAAAAAACAGCCTCTAATAAGCCACAGGCCAGGCTCAGGCCGAATAAGATCAAAGCTTGATCTGGCCTGACCTATTTTCATGCCTAGGATCAGTGATGTGGCGTAGTCTTTTTATGAGAAACAAAGATGACAATTATAATTTAGATATGGGAGAATTACAAAAAAAAAAGTTCAAATAGAAGAAATTCATTATATTTTAGTTATATTATATATCAAATTCAATAGGATTAAGGTGGTATCTTCTTATATGTCTTGTATTCTAAAATATTATATAATAAATAATATCATAATTTTTTTAAATATATTCAATATTCTTAAGTGCATTATACATTTTAAAATATTTTTTAATAATATCAAATATTTTTTAATATATTTAGTATCAGAATATAAAAAATATTTTAGGATAAGCTTAACGAAGTACCTTTCCTTTTGGGTGAATGAAGAAACATGGGATCTTAGAATCTAGCGAACTACCGTCTCCCATTTTTCTGGGCGAAAATATATATAAAAAATCATTTATTTAATTATATGAATTAACGAGAAGTAAATTTTTGGTGGGGAAAAAACTAGCAAGAGACAAAAGAAAGTGTAGAATATTATTGATTTAAATGTGATGTAAGATTGGTGAGGTTCTCGGTAATTTTCTCTGATTAGCTGGGGGCGAAATAATCTTGCAAATTAAGTTATTAATTTACACCCCATGTCAATGTCAGTCACTAATCACACATCCTCGTCAAAAAGCTAATTTTTTTTTATTGCCCACCCAATTCACCAGAGTTTTGCTCCGACTACATCCGGATCTGATCCGCATTACGCACCTGACTATGGTGGGTGAGTCTCCCAACGGGGATTTTCTGCATACGCCAAGGCTCAAACTCGAGACTTCGCTTAAGCGATATTGAGCCTCTTACCACTCGGACTAACCCCCGTTAATTATTAATTAGACATTGATAACAAATATAATTTCCATTTGTACATAGGCCTGGCCTAGAAAATTAGCCAATGACCAGTCCATGTTTGGATGAGTGACCCAACACCTGGCCCATCCCAGTTAACTCAAAATGGAAGAGGGTCAGGTTGATTGGGACCCGAATTTGTTTGGGCCTTGGGGCTTCATCAGGTATTGGGCCAAGATGGGCTGATACTTACATGGGAGAGATTCGTCATAGTCATCTTGCTATGAATGAGCGTTTGGGAGATAATCATATGTAGTTTAGTTTTCTTTATTTATTTGGGCGTTTAACCCTCTCTTTTACCAAAAAAAATATTGTAGTTAAATGTTTCTTATTTATTTGGCCATTTAGCACAAAGTATTAGTCAATTACTTATATACATAATAATAAAATTTAAAAAAAGTGCCAAATATTGGGTAGCCCAAAGAGTTATTGAAAAAAATAATAAGGGTTAGATTTAGTAAAATAAGCTAGATCTCTCTTGATCTTGAATTCAATTCCTAAATAAATAATTATGCTATAAAGGACAATCACAAATTTTAAAATTAAATATATAGTAATAAGATCATGTAAATATTATAAAATAAACAATTAATTGTTTTTTTCTAAGAACATGAAACATTAACCCGACCGATTTTTCCAATTTATCGGGGCTTTTTCGCATTTTGTCTAATTCTATAACTTTGATTCCTCAATCCAAGCGTTGTCCTGCACAAAAAAAAAAAAAAGAAAAGAAAAGGAACTCACATGGAGATCCTCGTCAAGCCGCTCTAGCAGGTATTTTAATTATTATAAGATTGATTATGGTATATAGCAGTCCAAACGCTGCATAATTGAGACAGTTTCTTCCATGGCAATGCTAATTCTATTTTACTAGTTCAAAAGTCCAGCTGTGCATTATTCTTGATGAGGGAATCTACAGCTAAAGCGTGATAGTTCATGACCAATAATGAACTCAACAATTATATTTCTTTTCTTTTTCATTCTTAAACTTTTCAAAACTCTATAATTAAGGTTTGGTCATGATTGTTCTTGTTTCATTTTCCTCGAGCGTTAAAATAATATAATCATTACTATCTTAATTAACTTCACTTTATGGAGTGAGTGGTTGCTTAATTAGTTGTTCCAAACCGACATATATGATTATGGTACCAACTTGTGTCATTAGCACAGCTAATTAGAATCATGAAACTTGCAACTCATCACTAATCAATCATGCTGGGTTGATCCAGCACCTACAAAAAGTCAGAAATTCATTTGTATACGTTCATCACAATCAAATCTCAATATATATATATATATATATATATATATATATTTAGGCTTCTTTTCTCACACTTGATTATTTTCCTCAATATAATTATTATAATTATATTCATAATAAAATCCAAGCATCAAGATTTTTGGAAAAATTAATTATAATGGATACAATGAAATTTACTTAAGTTTTGTCCAATGCATAAATCCAAGAGATCCCATTTAAAGCAAGTATATGTTACCCATATTATAATTATTTTTAAACTTCATAAATGAAATATTATTTCTTGTTATGCATTTTGTTTTATTTTTAATAAAAAATATTGAAATAATTAAATATAATATATGTGTTTTGTGATATGGATCGATATGATTCAAATTAAACGCTAGCCATAGTCCATGTCATAAACATATATATATATATATATATATATATAATATAAGATGAAGAGCAATGGATACAAATAAGAATTAAGAACTACTGTTAAAATGCCCTCATCACTAGTTCTTTGTACAATTATCCAAACCATAGAAATAAGCTTACAACAGGAAAGTTAGGACTTGGAACTAACCAATAAAAAAGAAAAAAAAAAGGATTGATGTAACTTATCAATATATTAAGTAAGAACCAAAAAAAAATTACGTGTAATTGCTAAATTTGCAACCCAAATTAATAGGAAGCAATAATTATTTTTGGCTTCAATATATCTAAAAACAAATTATAATTTTACTTGATGATGATGAGCCCCCACATGGTGGACATTCAAGTGTTGGGGGACGCATCCCGTGAAAGTTCTGAAGATGATATCAACTCATAAGCTGTTCCTTGTCCAAACATCCCATGGGCTGAGACTGCGGTGGCATTAGTGGTGGCTGTGGCTGTGTTGGCGGTGGTGCTGCTCGCTGCGGCGACGAGTGAATATGGGCATTATTATTACCATTATCGTTTGCTGATGATGAGGTCTCCATCTTCTGCAAGTTCTGCTGTTGCTGATAGATTTGTCTGAGTCTTTCTATTTCCCTCTTTAATGCTTCGTGGTGAGCTGAAACCAGATTAATTAAACCCAATCCATCATTCTATGAAATTATATCTAATGACGACAATAATAATGAAAATAATGAATGAAGGGCATTACCGTCTTTGAAAATCTTGTCTTGAGCCAAAGCAGCAATACGTTGCTTTAAGGTACTATTGTCTACGTTCAGAATCAGACGTTGGTGGTCCAAGAATGCTACCCTTGGCGACAATGCTGATACCTCCGTCTACATTATTCAACCGTCCATTTATTAATTCCATTATCATTCATTCAATTTCTTCATAAAATATATAGATATAGATATAGATAGATATATATATATATATATATATGCTCTATCTATATACAATATAAGATGCCACTAATTAATAATAACTTTCAAATTAAACATGGCATGATTTTGCGCATGTGAAATCCATAATGTTTTGGTTCCTTATTTTGTATGTAGCAAAAAATGAAGAAATTCGTATTCATCTTTTGAATAAATTTAGTCTAAATTAACATAAAATTTAATGCAACTTATAATTTTAACGTGCTTGTCATACTTAGTTAATGGAATTCACCTAATTAAAATCATTATAACCTAGTTAATTAAGAAAAATATGGTATGACTATGATCTTAGATGGTAAATTAAATAAATTGCCTAATTAAAACTAACTTTCATATACACATACCTGCAAAGTTGATACGCTTCTTTCTAAATCAGAAATGTATTGCAGCTTTCTCACCCTGGATCTCTGAGCTGACTGCCGATTCGCCAAAATTCTATTTTTTTCCCCAACAAAGAAGAAGAAGAAGAAGAAGAAGATCATAAATTACAGATAATTAGATTAATATCCCTTATAATTAATTATTTGGTGACTATTATTTTTAAGTTAATTGTACGTGCATCCGTTCTTACATTTATACTATATATGGAATGGCATCGAGATTTATATCGATATGGCTTACCTTTTAACTCTTTTTGGATCAACGACAGTTTCGCCGACGTCGCCGCCGCCTACCATGGAGGGTGGGGGCGGTGGAAGAGAGTCACTCTCATTATTGCATGCGCTCTCCACCTCCCCCGGTTCATTCTTGAGCGGTTTCTGCAATTGAAGATCTTGTCGCGGAACAAAGACATCGTCAATCACCATAGGCTTCTCCTCGTTATTGCTATTCTGGTCATCGGAGGGCGTGGACGGGTTCGATGCAGTGGCGGCAGATGACGGCGGCAATGAAACCGAGCCAATGTCATCGGAGAACATGGACATGAGCTGGTCATCGTCAAGCCCATCAAACCCATGATGATGATGGGCTGATCCGGCCACCGGATTCCGACATTCCTCAAGGAATGCCGTGTCGAGGTAGGCGATGGAGTCACTAGCAGACCTCCGGTGAGCCCCCCGCCGTGCCGACGAGAAGTCAAGAAACTCGTCCACCCAAGTTGGCGGCGGCGAGTTCTGTTGCTGAAACTGTTGAGTAGTGGGATTATTGAAACCGGCCGGCGGCATTGTGGGTAACTTCTGGTGAGGAAACGATGGCCAATTCTGGGCCATGGTCGGTATCTTAGGAGGTAACTGTGCCATTTCCTAGGTGGGATCGAGCAACAAAGTTAATATGTACAACGAGCTTGTCCGAGAGGGAGAAAAGATGGAGAGAGAGAGAGAGGGATGAGGGAGAGAATGAAAAGAAGAAACCTAGAAGTTAGAACCGAAATAAATCTTAGATGAAAAGGGAATTCTAGGGATCCTAAAACAGCAGTGAAGTATGAGGGAGGTCATAAGTTATACGGAAGAAGTCACCTCACAACCACCTCGACGACATCATCATATGTATGTAATGCAATGTAATGGATATTAGGGATTATTTTTCCTTCGCATTTATACGACCTAAAGTGATGGATGTTTCTTGGTTAATTCTTAGGTTTTGGGGTTTGCTTGATCCAGAGGTGTTGGAGAGGAGAGAGAGAGTGTCACATGGGAGGAGGGATTAGGGACAGCTATCAACAGCTAGGTGGTGGAAAACCGAAAGGGGGTGTAGTTTAATATTTGAAAAAATAACACCTAAAATCCCAACACTTCTTTTTAATTTTACAACCAAGGCCCCAACATTTCTTTTTAATTTTGTTATCTTATTTATTTGTTTTACCCTTTTTCCCTTTCTTTTTTCACTTGTGCAAGTGGAAACTAATTGGATAACGAATCGGATTAAATCTATAACCTTTCACATATAAGAATAAACGTACTGCCATTTGGCCACAAGATGACTAGCAATATTATTAACTACTCTACTTAGGAGCATTGAAAAATATTGGGAATGAAGTGTAATTTTCTGTAGGAGAAGCAGCGGAATCAGCAACCACGTGCCGATGTGACATCTCCCTTTGGCATCCATTATCTCACGAAATGCTATTCATTCTTATTCAAGTCTAATCGCCCAGCACATCAACTGCCTCCCCTCTATCTCTTCCCCTTTTCTTTATCTTCCCTTTATTTTAATTAATTAATTCAATTGCTTCAGTTGCTTTTTTAATTTATTTTCTCATAAATATGTTGATTTTTTTCCTTATCTACTTACACGACATTATCGTTATTTATCATGAACCATGAGACACGTCACAACTCCCAAGTCGTGAATAAAGCAATTTGCTAATGAAGTATTATCCCTTTAATCTAATAATATAAATCACTTTTAAAAAAAACTTTTGATCCTAAATATAATTTACTTTACAAGAATTTCTGTAGGATTTATCTCAAATATATCTTCCTCCTTAATTTCCAATAACTGATAGAGTGTGTATTTTTAAAATTTATGGTATTTATTAGTGAAAAAGATAGAAATCAAACAATGTTAGACAACTTAAGTAATACAACTAACTTTTTTTTTTAAATTCCAATAAATTAGTTTAAATGATTTATATTATAGGATGGAGGTATCAAATATTCTTTAAAAATTAAATAAATAAATTACATTAGCCAAAGCAAGTCATATTCATCCAATATTATAAAACACTAATTTTCTACAAAAATTATATCCCACCAATAAAAAATGTTAGTTAGATTATTTAAAAATTATTTTAACTTCTTATTTTTATTCTTAATAAATATTACTATAAATTTGGGGAAAAAATATTCTACGAGTTCTTATAACAAAATGACTTACATCTATTCTATTATAAAATTTTCTGAGCGAGCAGGATGATTGGTTGCTCGGGTAATGTGCAGTGATCTTGGGAGCCATGAATAACTCGCCCATACAAATTTTGCCCCTTTTTTATGAAATCCCTCATTACTTTAATTAATTAAAATCAAAATATTGAGAAAAATGGAAGGAATTGTAATAGGGCCCACTTAGAGTTTGTAGAGGGTCGGTGGAGCATCACGACCATGTCACATGGATTATTGATCTGAAATGAATGAGGTCGTCCTGTTGCCTCTTCTTCTGTGTGTGTCACTGTGTCTGCTCTCTGTTCACATAACAGATTCAATACTCATATATGCCTAAACAAAGTCGTTAAATGTGCTTCCTTCACAATTTAATTGATATCGATATCGATCCAAAACATAATCCTATAATGTATTTTATTTTTAATATTTATTATTTTTTAAAAACTAATATTATAAAAATAATATCATATTTATTATAATTAAATAATTTATCTATTTATTTAATATATTTAAATTAATTAAATAATTATTTTACATTAAAGAAAGGAGGGGAGGAGTATTATTTATTATATTTTCTCCTTAAGTTAATCTTTCTGTTGCATGCATTCATCTAATTAATTATAATATATAAAATTATTTTTGTAATTATAGATAACTTAAATTCAAGATAAAAGCTTACATGAATTATAAAGATACACGAGTTCTAAATTATTTTTGAAATAATGTCTACATGCCTCATTACCCAACTTTTTTTCAATTTATATAGATTTTTAATCAACATGCAATCCTTAGATTAAAATGAACTAAAGTGTAATATTCCTCCTCTTTTTAATATATAATATGATCAATAAATTAATTTTAAATTTAAATATAAAATATATTTATTATATTTATAAATAATAAAGTAAAATGAAGAAAATATAAATTAAAAAATATGATTATAGTATTTTAAGAAAAAATATACTATATTAATTAGTTTAATTATATTATTTAATTAAATTAAATTAATTAAATATATTTTATATTAAATATTAAAATAGTATAATATTTAATTTATGTAAAAAAATATTTTTTAAAAATAAAAAATAATCTAATAAAGTTATGTCTAAATCAAAATACTCTTGGGGATAAACAAGAGATCTCTTGGGAAGAATAAATTAATGGGATAGAGGGCATAGTGGGGTGGCGGAGGCTTGTAGGTAAGAATGAGCTGTGAAGAGAAAGAAATCAAAGCGAGGGCCTTTAATAGATAATTCTAGATTTTATATAATATTTGTAATTAAGACCTTGTCATTTTTTTAAAGTTTATTCTAAAATTAAAATTCCAAAATTAAGAATTTAACCCATAAAGATTAAATAAGGCAACAAAAATGACTCTATCTCCCATTATATATACTTCCTTCAATCTTAAATATAAAGCTAATTAAAAAATAAATTTTAATTATAAATATAAAATATTAATTTAATATATCTGTATATTTATTAATTATTTTTATTGATTGTAAATATTAAATATGTACAATTAATAAAAATGGTTTTCGAATAAGGGAAAAATAAATATATTTTTAAATAAATAATTTATCTATAAAAATTAGTTATCCGATTTTTAAGAGGAAATGTTTTTTTTTGTTAGTTAGGAGTTTTTAAACCCTACATTTCTATCTTCACGGCACGATATTGACTTATTCTTATTATAAAATGAGATAGTCTCGCGAAATAATAAATAAAATCTCAAATCAAATTTTGTGTATCAAAAAGCACATTAATTAAAGTAATAATTTTCATAATCGAATTTATATAAATTCAAATTAACTATTAAGTGATAGAATCGAATAAGGTGTTGTGCGAATCTAATTCTACATATCTTTATTAATATGGAAGAAGGGAGAATCATGTCATGTGAGGAGGCCAGCTTGGTTGGTTTGCTTTGTCCCAAATCAGAGAGTCACATGGCCAGATTTCTGTCTCTTGCCTCTTAAATATATATATATATATATATATATATATATATATATTGAAGTATTTCCCCCCATCATTTCGTGTTGGGACTTTTCTTCCTTTTATTTAAAATAAAATAATAATTAAAAGTACAATTGGGAGACACTAACAATGATTAGGGAAGAGAGGTTTTATTGCATGTTAACTACCTTTTTTTTTTATTTATTTATTGTTTTTCCATTTACAGAACTATGTTTACTCACTTACGTTCCCTCCTTTTAAAATGCTAGTCACCGTCAATTTATATAACCCCCCCCCCCTCGCTTTTTCTTTTTCATTTTTTCCCCACTCCAGATGGAAAAATCACAGTTAAAATATCACAATTAACTGGTTTAAAAAGTAATTAATATTTTTGAAAAAAATTGCTGAAAGATTCTCATTTACAAAATTTACTGGCCAAAGGAACATGAAATTTATTTAAATATTTAGGTGTATTTTATTATTAACATAACCAGCATGCATTAGTTAACCTAACGTCTATGAGTTTAACTGACGAACAGATAAGACATATGATCATTTAGAGCATGTTCGATATTTAAAAAGTACTATTTTATTGTGATTCTAGTCGTGGTGTTTGGAAGTCATTCTAGCTCTTGGATGCCTAAATTTACATTTGAGGGTAATAGATGGTTCACACTACTCAACATTAGTATTGCCTAGAAGGAAGGAAAACTTCACCATACCTTTAGATCATGGGTGAGTTTAACCCTTTCTAAAATTTGTTATACAAAAAAAAAACATGCGTTAGTCAAAATTAAAAGGGTTTTAATAGCTTAAATATAATGTCTCGATTTCAAATCCATACGAATGAAGAAGATGTGAGTTACCCCATTTATGACAAATTAGAAGATCTTTGCACATTGTTAAAAATATGTTATAAATAATTGAAGGAGAGTTGTACTTACTCAGTAGACTAAATCTTTAAGTACTTCTAGAAAATAAATTTGATAATGATAAATTATTTAAAAAAAAATCCAATCTTAATTACACACATATTTTGCGTGTGTAATAATTAGCTCAACTTGATAAAAAGGCCCTAATTAAATATTCTAATAAATAATAATCCCGTAGCACATAAAAGTGATTGCATGTGGCCCCCACGAAAATTTTGCTTCTAATTATGTGGTACCGTACACGGGATCGTTAGGGAAGGACCTGTTTGTGTGAAGTGAATAAAGAAGAAAGCATAATTTCACGTGGCATGAACAAACAAGGTGATCCCAACCTGCCTTATTATCACTTCATATTTCATTAGCGGTGCTTAATCCTTTTGTGTTCTTTTTTGCTAATTGAAAGTCTGCCAATAAGATAATGGGATTATAAAATAATACGATGGCAACATTTTCTTTTAAAAAAATTTTTAAAAAAGGATTTAACTTACAATTCAAGGACGGGGCTATATGATGGCAATATGAACTTGACGCTTAAACACATTAAAATTCGTACGAATTAGCACTGTGGGCTCAATTTGGGCTGGTCCTAGCCCATCAGATGCTATGTAAAGTAGCCCAAAGATAAATAGATAGGATCATTTTCCAAACCCTAATCTCCTTGTTTTATTTAGTGGGCCAACATAAGCCCATTAAATTGTTTGCTTATTTCCCACATTACATTACAAAGAACAAAAGATGCAAGGGCTATATCTATTTCTTTCCTCCATCCCAAGTGCTCATCATGTATCAAGAAAATTGGCACTGAATTTATTAAATATGATATACAGGGTTTAAATTAAGCTGTACTCATAAAAATATTTTATTGGGAGATGATGCTATACCCATTTTAATGATTTCTATATCAATAGAATTAGTCTCCAGCTATTAGTTAGGGGATACCACTTGAACTCTACAAAAAAAAAATATTCATCATGTAGCTAATAAAAGTTGATTCAGTTGTTAAGGAGTTTACTCATAACTTCTAAAATTATGAGTTTATATCATACTATTCATATAAAAATTTGATTAATACATAATTTGTAAATAACTCTATAAAAGTTTTTTTTTATGTACTTGTCGTGAAAAGTTTCAAAAACATGGACACAGTCGCAATCCAATGGCCATTTGGTTCCACATTGTGTCAAGTAAGCTATTTATTATTCTTATAAAATAAATAATAATATATTTTTATAACAAATTTAATTTAAAATTTTAAAATTTAAGTAATATTTTTTAAATTTTCCTGTACAATATCATGTGAAATTGTGACAAGATAATAAAACGGGGATATAACGTATAGTTATGATTTATTGCGCATGTGCCTATGCCTCGTAAGGGAAAGGTAAGGTAAGATTTGGTCGGATATATATATATATATATATATATATATATATATATAGAAATAAAAATATAAATTAAAATAGAAATAAAAATAAAATGAAGCTAAAAATAAATTTTAAAAATTTGTGTGGTATAATGAAAATGAGTATGAAATTGATGTATATATTTTTATTAGTTGGGATATAATGATCTAAAATATTTTGTTATAACTTAAAAAATATTAAAATTATCTAAAAATTTTATAATTAAGATAAAATAGTTTAAAATTTTTTATTTTCATTTCTATTATTTTAATTTTTAACTTTTATAATTAAACTAAAATTATATAAAATATTAAAAGTAAAAATAGAAATAAAAATAAAAATTACCTCTTTAGAATAAAATGAGAGAAGTGAGAGATTTTACTTCTAGGGTATAGAAAGACAAAAAAATCCAAAGCAAACCTACACTTATATTTATAAGATAGTTTTTAAAATAAGAGAACGAAAAGAAATAGTTAAAAGAGGATTATTAAAATATTTTTAAAAAATATATTATAATAAATAATTAATTTAATTTAATTAATTAAATAAATTATATATTAAAAATAAAATATTTTAATTTCCATTTAGATTGTTTAATAATCTGGTACATTTAATTTTAAATATAAAGTAAATTTTGATTTGAAGAAATTTATCATTAATCATTGTGGAGGATACTCCTAGTTTTGCAAGAAAAAAAATTAAATTAAATAAACTTTATAGAATAAAATACGCAGATGAAAACAAAGATATGTTGATATTAATGATATGATTATCCTTCAAAAAACAAATAATGATATGGTTATCCCTTATAATTGTTTTCCATAACTGGTTATTTATTAGTATTACCCTTCTGACATTTTATCAATTCCAGGTATTTTTTTAATTCTCAAAAAAAAAAAAAAAACAAGAAACCATGCTTAATTGGTTAATCCTTCAGGCACAGAGCGGCAGAGCCTCAGTCAAATGCTTCGATCGATTCACCACGTCCTCAGGGTCACGGTTACTCTCCTTCCCTCACGTTCCTCTTAGCGCGAGCGAATTCAGCAGCTTCCTCCTTTGACGGCGGCGGAACGTTTTGAGCCTTCTCCATATATTCATCCCTAACCCACCATTTGTGCGATTGAAGAAAGCGCGCGCAGCATATAGTGGCGGTGGAGCTGCTACTCTTCGTGCTCTGGCTTTCCTCTGCTACTCTTCTCAGTTCTCTCACAAAATCCATCAAACCATCAGCTCTTTTCTGTCCGTCGCATTTCCACGATGGCTTCTTCCGTCGAAGAGTTCGTGAACAAAGATATTCATCCAGACGACCTCGCTATGATCCCCGTTGTTCTTCCCCCAAGCCCTCAACGCCATGAACATAGGTTTACTTTTTCTTCCTGTTTTTTCATCGTGTCATCACCCTAACTCCAGTGCTTATTGCTGATTTTATCCCATTGGCATTATGAAAATTTGGAGCTTGTGACTTACTGCGTAGTGGGATTAATAATGAGTTTATTGCAATGGAGGGGATCTTCTATCGATATGGGGAAGAATGATGTCTAGGGGCTTTGAAAATGGATTGGTTCATTTGGTTATTTTTATGCTTCGGGAATATGTGTTATATGGGGAAGCTGAAATCAAATTGAGGGAACTAGAGATTTTTAAGATTTTAAGTTTAGATAAGTTCAGAAATTGGGTAGTTGAGATGTAAATATGTAAACTACGAAACTTGATGTTGAACGTACGAAGCTAAGAATGTAAATTATGTCCTTATATACAGGAACTTCTCCCTTCTCAGTATTTTCAAGGAACTCATGTTAAATAGCTTCATACTGATATGTTGTTTTATGCTTGGGATAGGGAAGCTGAGGAACCTATAAACATACATGATCGGAAAAGGAAGTTCAAGGGGGTTGCTCACGATGACCCTGTTGCCAAAGAAGAAAAGCTTGTCAAAAGAATCATTTTATCATTGACGAAGCCTTCTTATGTTCTAGGATTGTGTCCTTACAAATTGAGGTAAGAGAATCAGTGCAGATTGTTGGTTATATTGCAGAGACTCATGAAACAGCAAAACTGGGTCGAAGCTAGTGGTGTTCTTAGTGTGTATCTGCTGGCAACGGTTAAAGAAAAGTCACCTTTCAATAATCAATTTAAGTTTTCGGTATGAGTTTATCTTTTTCCTTTTTAAAGTTTTAATGTCTTTCAGATCTTTAGTCATGTTATAGGTTCAAGGGAAATAGTTGTCTCCTGTTCTGCATACCCAGTATGTATTAGGAAACCATTTGTTTTGAGCAACTTGCTGCAAAATACAGTTCCAGACTCAGAAGTCTAACTTGCTGAAAAATGTACAATTTACATGTAACTTTCATATTCAAAAGTTTGTTAAAGTGGCTTAATCTGTTTGTTAACCCATTTAGTGTTCTCTTGATAATCATGCTACCTAGTACTACGTTGTGATTTATTTTTCTATCATCATTATCCAGATGTAAATTCTCAATACCATGTTTTATGTTGTTACATGTCCAGGCTTTACTAGAGTTTCTCAAACATGCAGAAAATAGTTGTAACAATCCTACGAGAATCAAGAACATCTATGATGTTTGGATGAGGAAGAATGGGTCAATGAAGGATTGGCCAGTAGAGGTATAATTCATATTACTTTTTCCTAAGTGCTGCAAAATGACTATCTTTTTGTTGAATGTTTCCAATGTTGGTGGATTCTAACTGGTTTTGACTTATTCTCGATGCCTTAGTGGTGTTAACAATTATTATTTGAATGAGCATATTATCTCAGTAAAGCTATGGGGAATAAAGGATTGGGGTGAGAGTAGTTTTCAGGAAAGACACAAACAAAGACCAAACAATAGTATGAATCATTGGAGAGTAGTGTCTTCTAGAGTGCATTTTCTTTCTTTTGGTGGATAGTGTATGTCCATTTCTAGCCATGATTGTTGCAATCCCATTCATGAGGAGGAAACTTATCCTTTGAATCCCATAATAGATAGGAAAGTTTCCATATTTGCTACCAGTTTATGTCTTTAGAGGAGGAGTAAACTTGAAGGAATGACAAAACTGTTTATTCAACTTTGATTTTGTGTATATTGGATGGAAATATGTTTAGGCCTTTCATGGTTAAGTGAAAAAGAATAGATTATTTTGCGTCATCCTTTATATTAATTGTTGAATTTGTCATGGTGTGTTTGCATTCATAACATCAGGATGTTTCTTGAAACTTCAGGTATTAATATAAAGTTACTTGTGGAGCAGAATAGATTTGCAGTTCATTTGGAGTTCATGCTGTTTTTGATTATGCAAGGCAACGTTGAGGAAGCATACCAGGCTGTTCTATGGTATGCATTTTTGTTCTTTAGTGCTTAATCCTTTTTTCGGTTAATGTGTAATCATTTGCTTTTGCAAAGAAACATGAGGAGCATCAATATGCCTAGTACTGATATGCTATTCCTCCCTTTTTTTTAGCCTCAAGCAAGAAAATGGGTCTGCTCATTATTTTATGCCAAATATGATGATGGGTTTGATATTCTGAGTTGTGGTATTCTGGTATTCCTAAAGAGTTCCAATGCAGAGATTGAGACCAGATTGGCTCCCCACGAAGCTCATATATAGAGGGAGATGAATTCAGCAATCAACATGGACAATCAGAGTGGCATAATACAGTTGAAACCCATATAGGAGAGGCTTTTTACAAATGTGATTCAAACACGTCTGTCTTTAAGGATAAGAAAATGTCTATGGATGTTGGCATTGACCAAGACACGAGTGTTCCTATGGAGATCAATGTTGACCATCAAAGAGAAAAGCCTCTTTCGAACTTCCAGCCTCGAGTTTTCTACATGGATTCTGAAGAACATACAGGAAATAGAGATTCTGGCTTAAATAACCAATTTCATATGCAAGATGCCTTTTCTTTATATGCTCTCGGTAAATTTCCATTATACATACCTTTCATTTATTTCGTTTGAGTTTTCTGCTTTTTTGATAGCTTGTTATATTTTTCTTCCAAGATTTTTTATTAGTTATTTTGGGGGTTTTATTCTTGTTTAGATAGGTCACTCTATGGAGGAAACCTAAAGTTTTTTTGTGATAGGACACAATCAGGAATCTTAAGGGCTAAAATGTACAAAATTCCATGAATTTGGAGTTATGTGCATATAACTCCTAATCTTCAAACTTTACAATGGATCATGTAAACTCTAAGTTTGTGCACATGGAGTTATGCCATTACTAAATCCATATATTTACTAAGGGAACAGGACAAGTCAGATTAAATGAACCCTTTTGAACTTTATTTTCTGTGCAAATAATGATTTTGAATTTAGATTATGTGTAGATAATTTCTGTAAACGTTAGGTCATGTATCTCTCTAATATATTATGCTTCTGTTTGTAAAATAGCAAATTAATTAGCAGTAGGGGGTTATTTGTGCATAATTTCAAGTTTGAGGGGATCCCTTGTCAAGTTTTAAAGGATAAGGAATTATTTTCACATAACCTGAAGTTCAAAGATTCTATGCATTTTAGCCAATTTTAATTGAGGGCTTTTATGATTGCTGGCAATTTATTGCTTTTGGTAGTAACATTACTAGGTCTTGGTGGTTTCTCAGCAGTTAATTTTTTTTTAATGAAAATGGATCTCGGGCGATGGAACAAAGATTCTTTACATTCAGGATTCTGATTCATCTCCCATCATTGACTTATATATTGGAAACATTGGGCGCTTGTGTACCATATGACAGTAGAAATTGTATAATTAGAAGCACTGGAGCAGGCATTTCTGAATTTTGTGTTGTTTAGCAGTTCATTGACATAGACTTTATGGTTATCAATCTTGGACTTCTCTATAATATGTGAATTTGCATGACCTTGGGGAGATTTCTGGTTCTATCCTCAATTGACTTTGGGAGTTCTCTATCCTCATACTGCTTCTGATGTGGGAATAGACAACAGAACAAAAACATTGGGAGTTTTCTGAAGTACATTTGCAATGTCTTTGATGAGAAACTTACCTAAAATTTGTATCTTGTCTTTAATTTGTTTCATTGTATGGGTGTGCTTATGTTGGTTATAGGATTTTTTTTAACAAAAATTTCGTTCCCCATTATTGGTTGATCAAAATTTTTGACTGGAGAAAAAATCTGTATTTTGATGGCAATAACAGCAACATGGGTTAAGTTGCACACTATTCATGTACTTGTATTTTTATTTTCTCCCTATATTTTGTGAGTGAAAAAATGCTTTCTTCATATTTCTGTTGTTTTAATATATGTGAATTTTTCTATACTTGTGCTGTAGATGGCAATTTACGCCCCCTCGCTCAAAAGAAGATACAGATGGAAATTAGAGTCGAATATATTTTTACGTTATTTCATCAACCTTTGACGTGTCTCCTTCAATTGCATGTTACGTAGCATATTTAGGTTGAGTGTGGTTACTCTTTGGTTCACCTCTGACTGCATTACTAATGTTCTTTTGCATTCACTTAGAGGTACTCAGTTCAGGGTTGTTACCCTTGCGTTTGCCTGACAGTTTGGAGAATTTCATTTTCACACACAACAGACTGTTTAATGACTATTACAGAGATGCGGTGAAGTATTTACAAATAGCTCTTGACTCAAATCCCTCAGCTTTAGCAGCATTACTACCGTTGATACAGGTATAAAGCGTCCATGATCATATGCATAGACATGTTATATGAGTGTTGTGATGTTCAAATTGTATGACCAAATTTTCTGTATGTTTAAATGATTTTAGATGCCAGCATTCCCTTCACATTTTAGCATGTCTTTATTTTGCCAGCTTTTGCTGATTGGAGGTCCAGTTGATGAGCTGAATATACTTGAGAAGCAGTGCTGTACTTCTGCCTCTGCTCTTCCATTTAGGTATATAACCCTTAGCTTATCATATGCATAGAATGGATGAATGTTATGTCTTTAAGGAAAATACCAGCAAGAGTAAAAGCTTAAACTCACCAAAATTCTGTGGTCAGCTTTGGCCATGCTTAGTTTATTGCTTACTCATGCATGACTAGTTAGTTTCCACTAGCAGACCTTTTTTTTTTATAAGCACATTGAATTTGTCACAATGAGGCCGATGAGATGTATTATGAGTTCAGAGATTTGGGCATCTCTCTAAAGTTGGCAGCAGAAGATGAAGTCATAGTGAAAGTGTTGATAAGTTTTTTTTAATTGCATGCTGTCGATGACTTTTTTTTGCATGCTCTACTTATTTGGTTATCGAGAAATTCCTACCTTGTATGCCTCCAGAATAATTAAGTTCAGTGAGTACTATAATGAAGGGGATTTTTCTGGTATTTAATATTTTCTCCATTGCCTCCCTCCACCTCCTTTACATTTCCCCAGTGTCCTGTTTTATACGGGAAAACTTTATCCCTAAAGATTCCCCTAGTTTCTGCTATATGTTCTTTGATATCTTGACAAGGAATACGACTTTGCTCAAAGACATCTGAGGTCTAAAATATAACTTTAAACAATTAAAAATTATGTGATATTTTTATTGATTTGAATGGAGTTCTTTTCCTATTATTTCTTTTAATTCTCAATTTCTCATATTGTTGATAGAATGATAGTTTTTGACACAAGCAGATTGTGATACTCTTAATTATTTTCCCCTCCATTTTTACAATGTCACCGATTTACACACTCAGATTGAGGGGCTATCCTCTCGGAGCGGTTGAAATCAAACAATTCTGTCTTAACTGCAAGCTGTTTTGAGGATGCATTAAAGAAGGACCCAACATGTTGTGAATCATTAGCAAAGCTCATGAAGATGCATCAAAATGGTACTTTGCTTTTATAATAAATAATCATATTGACCTTTCCCATATGACTTAGAAAACACCATAATTTCTAATTTCATTCTTCCTTCTGTACTAGATTATATTCAGATTTCTCTTGATTTATTGCCGGGAACTATAATGTTGAGTCTCTAGTAGAAATGATTGCTTTACAGCTGGATGCTACAGATGCGGAACACAACACATGGAAGGTGTTTGCTTCTTGTTTCCTTATATTAGTTAGCTATGAGGGAGATTGTATATCTACATGCTTTAATGGTAGCGAAAACGAGCACGGAAAACACGTTAGATCTTTCGCAAGCAGCACACCAAAAGCATTTACAGGGAAGCCTTGGAGGTTGAGAAGTAGGTGGTGGAGGCTTATTCTCATTTAGAAAAACAAGATGAGAATGATTTGTTGAGCTTTTTGTATAATCACAGGCGCAACTCGAATGGATTTTATAAATTTTTTTGACAAAGATATTTATAGTAACATAATTTAACTAAATCTTTTGTCTTTGCCTTCTATGTGATTTTTTGGCACCATGAACGCACTCAATGGAACGTGAAAATGATTTGACTACCTTTTTTATATAATGCCAAAAAGAAAGGAAAAGAAAAGAAGATGAAGAAATGAATGAAGGCAACCCCCTCGTTCGTGGGTTTAGGGGACAAAAGGATTGGATACATGAACAAAAGGTGCGGGTTTGATTTTGGAGCATGTGGCTGTGTGGAAGAGGCATCTTCAAAGCTAAGGCCTGGCTCCTTAAATTAGTTAGCCGAGAATGACTCTATATATAAAAAAATAAGGTATATCATTATTTAAAAGATATTTAATTTTTAGAGAGTATTATTTTATTATAATTTTAATTATGATATTTAAAAAAATATTTTAATTTTTAAATATTTAAATTTATGTTTAAAAATAGTAGATAGTTCACATATCTGATATTGATATCGTTTAAAAAAAAATTAATTTATTTTTTTAGAAAAAATTTTGTAACAAAAAAAAAAAAGTTAGCCAAGAATGCTACAACGCCTGGTGTGAGATCAAGGATTAATTGCCAACCTCTTTCCTAAAAGCTTTTTTGCCAAAAAAAAGAGAGAGAGATAAATGAAGGCAGATATTCTGTATTTTATTGATCCTCTACCTATTCTCAAATACAAGTTATCAATACCTATGGCTATTTCATAGGTAATAAAAAATTGCCCCAAAATAAGTCGTCAACCTTTCTGCATAGTAAATTAAATTATTCTCAATGTCTTTTTTATAGTTTCTATCACATGGTTTTTTGAATCCCAAATTTTAACGAAGGGTATTTAAGGTAAATGTCATTTAATCATCCAAATAATGTAGAGAAGTGACTTATGTTTGAAGTGGGATATTTAGAAACAAGGCATGGGTAATGCTCTACAATATATTACTCTGATATTAAATATAAAATATATTTAACTAATTTAATTAGATTAGTTAAATTAGTTAATATGATATATATCTTTTTAAAATATTCTAATCATATCTTATAATTTATTCTCCTATATTATGTTATTGTTGTTAATAGAGTATCAATAAGAATAATTTAAAAAAAATATTGATAAATTAAAAAATAAATCTTATATTTATTATCAATATTAATCTCTAATTAAATTCTATATTTAGGACTGAATGGGGAGTAGTTTATTGAATGAGTTAACTAAGCTTTCATTGTTTAATGTTTACCTTTTTAAATAAATATTTATATTTAACTCCCTAACTAAGCCTTAATTAATGTCAAAATAAACATTGTGAGAACTTCCATTTAACACAACAACGTTAATGAACTTATGAAGTCATCACATTTAAAGGGTAAACCGCTCTACTTAATGTGTGAAGTTAACCACTAGTTTTTACTTAATGTGTGATTTTCAAAATATTACTTTTGTTTCTTCTACATTTAACATGTTCTTTTTACTTAACACTAGCTCCAGACATTAAGAAGTGAAAAAAATTGGTTCTATACTTCAATTAGACGTGTTACCATAAGCATGGTGGCTATGTTCTCCAATCTAAAGTGAATTTCAAGGAGATGATGCAATTTGCCATGAAAGCAATACAAAGAGAAAGCAAAAGGATCCAATTTCTTAAGATAATTCCCAATTTATGTCCTATGAACATGCCACCATTTAAACTATTTTAGTTTTTTATTCCGTTTTGATGCTCATTATTTTAGTGAGCACTATTAATTCATTAGATCTATACCGTCTAAATTTAGTTTTGTTAATTGTAATTTTTTATGAAAAAGCTATTTTTTTAAAAAAAAATAATGGTTGATAGATTATCTTTATTTTAGATTATCTACCTACTAAAATAATTTTTTAAAAAAATAAAAATAAAATACATCTAATCTGAATTGTCTAAATTAAACTTCTTTTGTAATATTATGATGGCTCTCTTTTGTCCTTGCCTTCAATGTATGCTTCCGGCGTCACCATGTATGAAAGGAATATTGTGAAGGTGATGGATGCGGCAGTTTTCGGTGAACACTTGAATTTGTCTTGAAGATATTTTTTTTTAGATTTCTCTTCTAGTATTATTATAAGATAAACTATCTTTTAGACACAATAGCTACCCTAAACTAATTTAGATAAAGAATTAAAATACTTTTTAAGTAATTATCCTACTATCTGTATTTGTTATGCATCCAAATCTTAAATTTAATACTCTTAATTAAATTAGACTAATCTTTTTAATTAGTTGGTTTGAAGTTTTGTTAAAGAAACTTAGTTGTTGATTTAGATTTTTTTTAAAAAAAATTAATAATTAATTAATATAATATATTTTTTTAAAATATTATAACTATTTTTTTTTAATTTTTTTATTTACTTAGTTATTATTAAGAGAATATTATTAATTAATTTAAAAAAATTGATAAATATAAAAATAAATCTTAAATTTATAAAAAAAATATTTTTTTAATTGAATAATATATTAAAAAATATATATCTTATATTAAAGTTTTAATCCTAATTAAAAAAAAATACCTCCATTTAATATCCCTCAATAATACTTGTAATAGAATTGCCTCCATACAGCTTATAAAAAAACAAAAGAAGACCACGAAAGTGCAAGGCATTCTTGCTTCACGAAACTTCAACCCCACAGATAATCAATTTCCCCAGAGACGAAATTGAGACTATCTTCAACTCTCACCCTCTCTCTACTTCCCGGTCTTTTTGAACTCTTCTTCTTCTCCCTCTTGCTTCTTGGATTGAGTCAGTGAGCTACTTTGTGTGGCCGATGCTTTTGAGCTTCGCATTTTGATCCGATTCTCAGAATCCCCCGCTACTTTACCTGTAAGCCTCCCCGATCCGACCCAAATTATGGCAGCTTACAGAGCTGACGATGATTACGACTACCTCTTCAAAGTGGTCCTGATCGGAGACTCGGGCGTTGGTAAATCGAACCTCCTCTCTCGATTCACTCGAAACGAGTTCAACCTCGAGTCTAAATCCACTATTGGGGTTGAATTCGCTACTCGGAGTATAAGGGTTGACGACAAGATCGTCAAGGCCCAGATTTGGGATACCGCTGGCCAAGAAAGGTTCTTCCCCATTTAACTCCTTTTTTCTTTTTATTTTGTACTGTGGATCTCTAGAATTTTAATTGCCCATGGTTTGATTGCCAATTGAATGACTTAAATGGTAGTATTCTGATTCGTGTTTTTTTTTTTTTTGGTTATCTCACCTGGCACACTGTAAAAGCTTTTCTTTTTTGGAAAAAGTATTAGGATCTCTTTATGCAGAAAATGTGTGATACCATTTAGCTGCTTTGACTGTGCATTTGAATTTGATGAAGTAGGGTGAAGTTTGTTTGAGTCCAATGAGACCTGAACTTTGCGTGGATATGTTAGTGAGCTGAACAGCTGAGAATTTATGGGTGTAGAGCAAAGACTTAGATAATTTAAGTGGAGCAAGTTGGATATCTTCAATACATTTGATCCTCCTGCCTTAGCTTTTGCAATAGTTCAGCTAGATATTTAGGGTACTCTAATGCCGCATTACTGTTATGGATGAGACTAGAACATATCGGGGGTGTGGAAGCTTCTAAATTTGCCTCTGAAACATAAAGTTGAGAATCTTGAAACTCATACAAAATTATAAATGAGTATCACTTTGCGGATTCTTAATGTAGTTTTCATCTTGCTAAGTGAGGCATGGCTAAAAGATACATATCAATATTTGCAACTATCTTTGGCTTATGTAAACAGGATTAGTTCTCCTGTTACCAGCTTTATTTGTTCTAGTCATTGCATGGCTCAGCAATTGATCTAAGCATATTATTTTGGTTTTGAGCCTAGAACAAGTGGCCTAATAGGAGATGGACTATGATTAGAGATCAGAATAAATTTTGCTTGACATGATAATTTTGTGCATCTTTCCTGTTTTATTATTCTCAAATTTTCTCAAGTGGAATCAGTTGTCATTATGCTATACGATGTATACCATTGATGCATGCATGATCTTCTAAATGTAATTCATGAATGAAAAGTAGTTATTCTGAACATTGTTGGAAATTATTGTTTACTATGCCTAATTTCTAATGATTATTAGATTCCTGACAAACGCTGCAATGTGATGATTTTTTTGTATTTTTTTTTTTTTGGGGTAATTTGAGCCATATTATGTATTCAGTTCTTTGAGAGATTTCTTTAAGTTTAAGAAGAAACATCGCTTAATCATTATTTCTTTAGATATCGAGCAATCACAAGTGCATATTACCGAGGAGCCGTTGGTGCTTTACTCGTTTACGATGTCAGTAGACATGTTACATTTGAGAATGTTGAGAGATGGTTGAAGGAGTTGAGAGACCACACAGATACCAATATTGTAGTAATGCTTGTTGGTAACAAAGCAGACCTGCGTCACCTGCGAGCGGTCTCCACAGAAGACGCCAAATCCTTCGCCGAAAAGGAGAATACTTTCTTTATGGAGACATCTGCCCTTGAATCTTTGAATGTTGAGAATGCATTCACTGAAGTCTTGACCCAAATATATCAAGTGGTCAGTCGGAAAGCACTTGAAGCTGCCAATGATCCTGTAGAGTTGCCTAAAGGACAAACAATAAATATGGGAAACAAGGATGATGTTTCTGCTGTCAAGAAAGTTGGTTGCTGCTCTGTCTAAAAATAACTGGAGATCTACGAAGCATTACCCTTCAAATACAAAATCTTTTGCCTAGCGACTGTGGACTTTTTGCTGAACCTTTTTCCCAGTTATTTTTTGTCCATTCCTTGAGCATGTCTTAGGTTGATAGAATGTTTCATTTGGAAAAAAATATTTCTACTCATTTTCCCCCTTTTACTTGCTTTGGTTTGCACTAGGCTAGAAAGAATCTATGGTTTAGCTGGATTTTGTAATTGACAATCACTCCTTTTTATGGAGTTGTATGATAGATGATTATTCAGTTTCCTAATATGCCCCTCTTGATGACTAAGCTATAAGCAGATTGAACACTTGGGTATGGAAGGGTAACATTTATCTTTATCTCACATATATTAATGTTTATTGTGATGTTTCCTTTGAGAGTTTAGAAGACAAATTCTATTGGATTAGCTTTTTGGAAGTAATTTTAGATAAACATGTGAGAGGAATTTACTATAAAAGTGTTTCTAAAACTATAGTTTCATATAGATTCTCTTTTATTGAGAATCTTGCTTCAATCTTGTGATGGCTCAGAAAACCAACTGTTGGTTTATCTTTACAGCCTAAGCAGAACTGTTTTGTTTTATAGAGCATTTTCTTTAATTACCTTAGTAGTTACATGATCAGTCAATAAATAATTTTTTTTTTACAATTGATAAACAAAAAGTTAAGTATAACTAACATTGTCATTTTTCATATTCATAACCCTTAAAATTATTACCAAATAAATAATCTATCAATTACTTAATTTAAAGTGACGTTTATATAATTTTTACTAAATTTCTTTTTTTATTTATTTAAAATATTAATTTTTTTCATAATAGCTATGACACTATCAATTCGAATCGCCTGTTCGTTTCAAGTGGAGTCGTTCAATCAAATTATGAATGATTTAGATTTTTTTTTAATATCAATATATTTGTTTTTGATGTAAATCGTCTTAAACTTGTGTCCTATTTTAAAAAAAATAAAATAAAATAATAGACATGAAGAATTAACTAAAACTACGGTGGAGGTGGAGAATGAAGTGGTGATGAGGTGTAATATTTAAATGAACAAAATAGACGCCTTTAACACAAAAGTTGATTTATTCTACCTTGTAATTAATTTTACCCAAAATGTAATTATTATTAGAATCATATTAGAATTATTATTAAATAAAATACAAAATTTATATTTTTTGACCTTGAGATACAAAATTTATAATAAACTATATTATTTATAAATTTTAAATAGCGTGTTATTTTCTAAATTCTTTGGAATATATTATAACCCACAAAATCTGAAATAGCTTGTCACATAAAAGAGCTAATAATTTGATCGTATATTCATGAAAATTCTCAATATTATCTTAATGTCAGCTTCCAGTTGAACTGAAAGATATTCTTTTTTGTCCAACAACTGTAAGAAATTAAACTGTGTCAAACCAATACCAAACTAGATTACACTTGTAATATGATTTTTAAGTTTTTTTTTTCCTAGTGAGACACCAAAAGTACCTTCAGCTTAAAGTGATTAAAAATCAATCTCTGTTATACAAATCTCTCTCAAGATAATGAATTAAGGCAAAAAGTAAACTTTCTCCCAATAAAATTTGCTCTCTACCCCTATATTTGGATGGAGAAAAAATGGGAAAAAATAAGAGAATATTAGGAAGGAAAAATTTTAAAAATAGTAAAATGTTAGAAAAAATGGGGAAAAAATAAGGATAAGAGAATATTAGGAAGAAATTTTTTAAAAATATTAAAATATGTTTTAACTATTTTTAAAAAAAATTCTTCCTAATGTTCTTTCCTGATCCTCTCTAGTTTTCTCTTTCTATCGAGACATAAGGACTTATTTTCAAATTTTTAGTGTTCCAAAGTTATAATTAAAAACAAACCTTGATGGTGGATGCAGATACAACACCAGTAATAATCAGCCATAACAAAAAATGAGATAAATCTTAACATCTATAATTTCTGCAATCAAAAACTCTAGAAGGATGGTCGCACATTGTAAAACTATCAAGCCAAATACAACACAGGAAGAGAAAGAAAACGTTAAGATCAGAGACTATCATTAAGATTTAGAGAAGTAAACTTCATTCTGAACATGGTCATGGGACTTCCAACCATACTTATCAAAATGAACAAAAAATGTCAAGGTAATAATATAATTACCTGAAGTTGATACATCACACAACAAAGTCTGTACAATTTTGATAGATACAATGTCACTGGAGCCAACAAGTAAAAGAGTTGGGCAGCGTAACCAACTGTCTATATATGTGCATGTACATATACAAAATTACACAACAAAATATGACTCTGTCCAAAAATAAATTTGCCACAAAAGGGATGATGGAAATGGCTAGGAGAAGAAGAGGAGGAGGAGGTTTTGCCTTCATTGGTTTCTATACTCCTTTGTCCTTTCCAGGAGTCAATGCTTCTGATTTGCATATGGGACAGACATTTTTCACAAGAAGCCATCTCTTCAAGCAATCTGCATGATACTCATGACCGCATTGAAGAATTCCTATCTTCTGTTTGTTCTCGTATTTATCCTGTGAAATCAAAAGCATGCATTTTAATTACTGGGGAAAATGTTTTATCTTTTCATGTTGAAGACATAAAAATCTGAATTTGTTTTCATATTCAAACAAATTTTAAACTCTTACCTGGCATATTATGCATGAATCAGTTTCCTGATCCTCTGAAGTTTCTTCCTCCTCTTCCAGGTTAATAATAGTGGAAGTTGCATAAATTCTAGTTTTCATTAAAGCTGAAATGGACCCTTCTGATAAACCGGTGCTTACATTGCCAATTCGCTCGCCCAATGCAAGAAGCTCCTGTTGTCAAATTAAGTGTAAATTGTGAAATGGAAAAACCCAAAAGAACAGTATCTATAATAACAAGCTTTTTGGTTGTACGCTAGTAGACTTTGATTACTTGCCTCATAAGACATATCCTCTATGTCCAAGCGCATATCTCTGTGATGGTCGACTAATCCCACTTCATCCAGTATTGCAACATCCTACATACACAATCAACATAGCCAACTGATGAAAAGACGGTATAAAGAAAATATAAAGCAAAGGAATTTTAGAGAAGAGAATATTACTACATCAACTTGGAGATAGCTCATAGGGTGAAGATTTCGATGCCCAATTGTTGTCTCATTCATGTATCCTCTATGAGGACGATATACCTGTAGGCCTGCTGACGGTACAAGGCCAACATGCCTATGACCCATCTCGAAACCATTTTGTGCAGGGATCACGGCATTGTGTAAAGGATTTGTTGGAACTCTATAAGAAGCTGCAGCTACTGGAGGTTGAAAAATGATATTGTGGCCTCTGAATCCTCTCATTGGCATTGCTGGATGATGATAATTATGGTGCTGCTGGTTGACAGGAGGATGAACAAACCTGAGACCATTTATGCTACTGGCCGTATCATGATATCTCTGCAAACCCATATTTGCATTCTCTAACGAACTTCCATTAACATTGGGTGCTGGGAAGTATAAAAATGAGTGTCAGAAAGACCAAATCCAGACTAGAAAAAAAGCGTCTTCAAAGAAAATTTTCATATCACATTCTTTGACACTCACTTTATGATTTGCATTACAGCTCAAATGATACACGGTTGAAAACAAGACATCCAAAAAAATTAATTCCACTTTTCATCAGAAAACTTTATACTTAGATGTAATAAATAGCAATGTACTAACATAATATCCAAGTAAAAATGGTCACAAGGCTCCAAAGGGGAAATGCAAAACTGAAAAAAGAGAATGCATTAGCATCTTTACCTTGCATATAAGGCATTGGAAGAGACTGATTCCAAGCTGTAGTATGTACATCACTGTGCCTGTTATTCAACTGTTGGTCCAACCAAGGAGGAGCAACTGGCTGGAAGGGCTGCCCTAAATAATTACCTTGAATCAAATGGCCATGTTCATGCACAATAACAGGCTCACCTGACCTGCTCCACAAACTACCATGGGGACCTAATGCCATGGGTGAAGGAATGTTATTTCCTCGGAATTGAGGCAGGGGCAAGGAAGCAGTATCCATCATACTAACCCCATCAGAGTGCCTTGCATTTGGGGGAATAACTGAAGAACTAGCTGAGGCATCAAAATGTGGGAAATTGCCTCTAACAGCTTCAGCATTTTTTCTTTTGAACGAAGCTCTGACATCATCTACATAAGTTCCACTCATTCTGAAATTATCTAAAGAAATTCCAGACACAGCAAATGTGCTCGATGCTGGCAACTGATCATAGGCTCCGTGATTAGCAGGGAGGGGTAATACGCCAGTACTAGAAGAAGGATTCATGCCAGAATAATTCAAGTTGGTCACAGCTGCAACACCCATATCAAGATTGCGTTGATTTTGAATGGCATTGTATGGTGTCCCTCTATAAATTACTGCATTGTCATAGACATCTGGTAAATAGTGGGAATCGAGATTACTCATGTTCCCCGAAGCTGTTGCCACTGTGCGGATATTTTGCTGCAAAATATTGTCACTACTCACAAGGATAGAAGGTTCAGAATTAGAATTCCCACGCCTTTGTTGATCCATTTCTGAATCAGTCATCTCATCTATGCGGTCAAAATGTGCTGATTTCTGTTTTACATGGTGAATAAAATCAATCAGACTCAAAAATGCAATTAAAAACCAAATAGAAAATACTGCAATTATAGCTATGCAACACCACACTTCCTTAGCCCTCTTTCTTTTCTTCTTAAGAAAACTAAACCAAACTAACATAAAGAAAGATTATGTGTAATCATATGAGAACAAACAAGGGAAGGAACCAAAAAAGGAGAGGTGGAATGGGAGAACTGCCTGGCACATTCTTAAATCTTGACAACAAAAAAGATATCAAGCTCACAAAAATAAAATCGCGTCAATACCCCCTACTATTTTGGCCTTACGTCTCATCTTTCAGTACCTGCACATCAACAATAGTCAATGGCTACCTAGTAACTCAGGAAGATATCTTGGCACATATGATGAGTATTACAATCAGGGATTCAACACAATACTACTGGTCCATCCAAATGGGTTATTTATTTTAATAAATTCATCCACCAAGCCAATAAATTTGATAATAATAACAGATAATAATAAATAACCAGAAGGTTAAATTATATTCAGGGTTTGCCAAGATGTAGTGCATAAAAACACAACTTTTTCTACTTTGGGAAGGATAAACAGAAATAAACTAAGAACAAGAAATGGAAGAAAGACAACAAAGGAAAACGGATAACTAGAGAATCTAAAGATGTAAACACAAGGCCAAATAATCAAAAAATTGAAATTAATAATTAATTAAACGCACAAACTATCTATGTATAACACAATTATTAGAGAGGTAAAATGGCATATAGTTATGATCCCTGATCATTTATGGCATACTTAAACACACAGCCCACATGCAAATTCTGCATCACGTGGAGGGCCTTGTGCTTTTGTAATATTTCTGAAAGGCTACAAGAAGTTTGACTAAACCAACAGTCAAAGCGTACAATACTCTTTCAACATGATCAAAGCCCATTTTGACTGCTGAAACGATTAAAACTTGGGCAATCCAGAGAGAGCAAATAAAACAATTTTACTGAACTTTCATAAATTTTAAGACTAAGCAACTAGACATTATCTTACAGAACAAAAAAAACATTATACCTCAACACCTGGTTAGCTGATCCATAAAACAAGGGGGGAAATGAGGCTTTTATAAGCCAAAACCCAAAACCCAAGTAAATTCATTAAAGATAAAATTAAAAAGAAAGACACACAGAAAGAAAGAAAAGAGAGAACTGCGTTTCGGGTCACTTGTACAACCATACAACATTTTGTCGCACACTCAAGTAGGTTAATCTGATGCTAATTACAATGCTAAGGGCTTCATCTGATATTATTCTTCCGACAATAGCAAAGGAACTTTTATATTCATTTTGCTGTTTCTTATATTTCTACAACTAAAGGGTCACTTAAATTATATATGAATATACTGTGATCAACCACAAGATGACAATTGCTTTCGTACAAATTTGATAGCAGAAAAAAAGGTCATTGAGGCATTCAGCACCAAAATTTTCCAGCCAGGGTATTTAAGGATAGAAACTACATTGGAAATGCAAAGGTAGAAAAATACAATTATATAAAGTATTAGATCCTGTAAAGATTCTTAGCACTTCAAGGAAGGGGTGCAGCTTCATCTTCAGAAGATCGCAAGCTTGGGCCAAGCATAGTAACACTATAATCATCCGCTAAAGAAGGCTACATAAGCATTCCAAACAAAAATTTCCTCCTTGATTTTGTAGTCATGCCTCAAAAATTCCAAAATATATACAAAACATGCCCATCTCAAAGTTTGAGATAAACAAAAAATAATAATAACTAAAATATTCAATGACGTGAAGCTTAACTACGGAATGAGTTTCAGAATCCTTGTGATTTATTGAGCATGCAAACAGATATTTAAAGCAAAGTGTAAAAGAAAATACCCTTTTTCTTTCATCATTTGGTAACAACCGTAGAAAGCACCCCACCCATATTATCCCAACTTAATCAACCACAAAACTATAAAAAAGCATATCAAAACTTTACCTCGTTATCATGAAAAGGCTTCAACTTCCAAGTTTCAGAGATCCATTTAACTTACAACGAACCCGGAATCAATTCTAACAAAATTAAAAAAAAATAAAACAAAAATTACTAATGGGTCGAATAAGAAATTAACATCGCATATGGTTAATATCCTCATGAACAAAGAATGCAAGTTATCTTCTTTCACGGGACAATCAAAAGAACGGGTTTTTAACCCTAGATAGCCAAAAAAAATGCCCAAAATTTTGCAGGGAAAAAACAGGAAGTTCGATGTAAAATTCATTTACCGGAGAAAGAAACGGACGGAAAAGACAAATGATCAGACCAAATTATCGAAGGATCCGAGGTAAAAAGATCACCCAGAAAGAGAGAGCGCATACCAAAGAGAGGATCGTGAGGAGAAATCTCTATCTGTACTTTATCTTTGATTATGTACGGTTCGCATTCTGTTTGATATTTTTTTTACCGTGTTATCAGCAAAATGAGTTTTTAAATTATTACCGTTATTCCTTATTACATATTATTCCATTGTTCCCAGAATTTATAAATAATCGCGTTTAATATTGGTAAGAAATTAGAAATATCCCTACAATAATATTTATTATGAACGAAAATTCTTTAAATGTGATAGAATAAATAAAATGTAAGAGATCGGTGCATTAAGTATTAATTTACCATTTTATTTTTATATTATTTTATTATATTTTTATAAAAATAAATAATGAAATATTTAGATACAAATAAATATTTTTTTGGTAAAGAAATAAATAAGTTGGCACAAACGATTAAATATTCGAGAAGAGAACTTACGTCAACTTGAGGCATCAGTTAAGATTTTTTTTTTCATCAGTTAAGATTTTTTTTTAAGTTATCTCAAGTTATCCTTAATACGCATTTCACACTAAAACACTATATTTAATTAATTATAATTAAATAAGATTTTTTGTTATTTAGAGATCGGTTTAGGAGAAGTAAACCTTCCTTAAAAAAAAGTGAGTTATTTGCTTCTATTTAATTAAAAAATGTATATTTTTAAAAAGTTGGAAGCCTAATTAATTATTTAAAAAAAACTTTGGAAGTAATTTCTTAAATAAAATATCAAACTAATATTTTAGCATATTTTTTCATTCGGTCAAAAATTCAAAAAAAAAAAAATAGCAGCACGACGTACCCATAACCAATATAATAATTAAACATAAAAAGAGAAAATATTAAAAAAATGGAAATACAATCTCATGTAACATGAGAGAATAAAAAAGTCATCATTAGGTGGCCAAGAAATAGTCAACATAAGAAATAGTCAATATAATAATTAGCAATCAATCGTTTTAATTTCTTGAACAAAAATCAAGTATTCAGAAGTTTAAACATGCAAAGGGCCAAACACGATACAGTGGAATGGTGCTATTTGTTGCTGGAAAAAAATGACAGGTATGGCTTAGATGGTAAAACTAGGATGGAATATAAACAAATTATCAATTTAAATCCCTGTGATATAATAAAAATTGTAATTATTTTATTCAATTTTATAAGACGTTATATTTTTTTAGTGTTTTTTTTTTTGTCCATCAAAGAACTGACTCGTTTAATTTTGAAAGAAAGATATATAAGGACCACTAAAATATAAAAAGTTTTACAATGGTCAAAGACAAAATTTGATCATACCATGTTTTGGTTCCCAAAAGACTACATGGTTATTGATACTTCCTAATAATATTGTGCAAAATATTATACTCTTACTGTATTTAATATTTAATTAATTTAATTAGATAAAAAAATTAATTATATTAGTTAATATGATATATTTTTTCTAAAATATTATAATTATATTTTTTAATTTTTTTACTCTCTATTATTTAATTATTATTGAATAAATATAAATATGAATAATCTATAAAAAATAATAAATATAATAAATATATCTTATATTAAGTGAAATGACTAGTTTATTACTAACTCTTAAATTAAATATTATATTAAAAACAAAAAAAAATATAAAATAATTACCAAATTCTAATACATGTGAAATGATTGGTGCGTAATTAATAACTTTTATTATATGAAACTGACAATAATAAAAATAAATTCTCCCTTAAAATTTAGCTTTTCATCATCTTTGACGATTTATCTCTTGAAATTCAATTTATAGCATTTTAAGTATTACCATTTTATATAACTAAAATTATTATTTCTTAAAAGTAGCCTTTCACTCACAACTACTTAAATATAAACAACTTCATTGATCTTCATGAATTTAGCAAATGGCTACTATATCAAAATATAGAGAAGATATATATATATATATATATATATATATATATATATTAAATTTTGTAAAGAGATAAACTAGAAATGGGAAAATAAATAATGTGCATAACAAAAGGAGATGTAAGTAGTGGATAGGATTACATGAGTGAAAAGGATAGAATAAATTAGGAAGTAAATAAGCATATTCCTTTTTTTATGCAAATTCCAATCTTACTCTTTCTTGATATTTATAAGAAGAATCAACTTATATCCTATAAATATGAGTCTAATTTTTATTATTATCATAAAATTTTTTGATAGATAATATAAAAAATCTTCTATAAATATTTTTTGAATATTAAAATTTTATTCTAATTTTAATAGAAAATTAATGTGAAATTTAATCAAATTTTTTTATTCTAAAAAAACTTTATCCTTGTGGGCCCTCCCCCCCCCCCCTCTCTCTCTCTCTCTCTATACTCCTATCCTCAAACCAACGATTAAGATGGGTCCTCCCTTATATTTCTCTTTGCCTTTTATTATTATATTGGGGGAATGATAATTAACGATTCCTCATCCCATATGCTCTCTCTGTCTATGTTCAAGGTTCACAGCCTTCTTCAGGAATCCTCATAAATTATTAATATGCCGATTAATAGAGTTATATCTAATAGAAAAATTAGTCTAGCATAATATAATAAATTTAAATTTAAATATTTGATAGGCAAAAATTTATATTTAATATTTAATAATATCTTAAATAAAATTACTTCTATTAAAAAATATTTATGTTTAGAAAAAAAATACATCACAAACTTTGTCACATTGCAAAATTAATACTTGTTGAACTAATATAAAATATATTTAATTAATTTAATTATATTAAAAAATTATTTAACCATAAAATATAATTTTAAAATATGTGTGATTTTACAATATCATTCCTTTATATTTTTTTAAAAAATATGGTTGGACCTCGGGCCGAGTGTCCACCCCTGCTTGCTCAGATTTCTAGTGTCAAAAGTGTTGAGGGTGGGGTTTGTCTTCTTTAAAACTAAAAATGTGATTCACCCTTATTATTATGACTATCATTTATAAATATAAATTTTGGTGATCCCCAGCAATTTTAGCTGAAGAAAAAATACAAAATCCACTTATATCACATATTTTTAGTTGCAAAAGGTATTATTTGCCAGCATGCAAAAATACAACAAAAATATATATAGTTCAAGTTAGATATGAAGACATTATTTATATGAGATATTTTGTAACCCCTCAATAAATTAGAAAATAACACTTCTCAAGATTAAAAGATTTTTTTTACATTAAGTATAATTATTATTAGTATATTAATAATTATCAAATATATAATAAGTCTATACTAAAAATGTCATGCTTATATTTGTCCATTGCATACATATAACAAGGTTTGAACCTAGACTTTTTATTCACATATGGTACTCTCTTAAAAGTTTATGTCAATTAAATCTCAGTAGCTTATTAGAATTAAAATATATTTTTATATTTAAATAATACTTATTGTTATATTTACAAATAACTCATCAATAAACTCCTCATATTGATAATAAAATTTAAATTTATAATTTTATAAATTATAAATTAATTTTTTATTAATTAGACTAATATTATCCTAATGTGTTATTATAAACAGATTGATTAACAGCGTTTTTAAATTTATGTTATGAGCTTATCCTATTAACAGTAAGAACTGTTATTTTATTTATATATTTCTCACTTATTGGTTTATATAATTTATTGATTAATATCTATGGGAAAGTTAAAGCGTAACACTGAGGAAAGAACAATGGGTTTCTTGTACCCAACCACATAGGTTGCTTGCATTTTTCAAACAATTTGCTTACACACCTAATTCCCCACCTCATGATTTGTTTTTAGGAGAGAGCAATTAACCCGAAATTTGTGGGTCCATCCGCAACCCGGTACTATTTAAGACCGTTTAAGTTCGTCCAAAATAGGCCTGTAACGGGCGGGTTTAAACGGACTCAAATAGTAAATTATATGGGCGGGCTACGGGCTGACCATCAGGCAGCTCACAGCCCGCCTATATATTTTTTTATTAATTATTATATTATATTTATTTAAATTTATTTTTATTATACACTAATATACTTTTTTAAATTTATTTTGTAGAGTTATGGGTAATTATATCTACAACTATCACAAGTAAATATAATATAGATTATGTATAATCATAATCTAATCGAATAATTAAAATTATAAATGATTATATTATATAATCATTGTAGACTGTGTGATTATAAATTTGTAACTATTATTATGATATTTTATTTTTTAATTTTATGATGAACAATCATATCATGTGTGTAATATTGTTATTTTATTTTCATTATTATTAAAACTTTAAATGGGTTTAAATAAAAAAATATTTTTATTTTTTATAAATAAGCTACCAATGTCCATTAGAACTCAAACGGGTTTAACCCAGCCTGTTTAATACGGGTTTAAACAGACTGAGGCACGGGTATGATTAACCTATGCCTATAAAAAAATAAATGAGTGGGGCACGGGCTGACCATCGGGCCAGCCTAATCTGTCAATTACTCATCCCTATTTATTTTTTTACACTCAAAGTTATGTATCACTTTGATGTGTGTTTCCATTTGGTTGCTTCAATTACTTATATCAATATGAATTATAAATTCCATGACAGATTACGCTCTTCATAGATGATAAATAGTATAGTATAATACTAGAATAGTCTATCAGAAAATTCAAAAATTGTGTACATGATAATATGATATAATAAATAGAATATCTATATTTTTTTAATATATTCCTATTTCTAAAATTAAAAAAATAATAACAAAAATAATATTTAGTCATATGAAAATTAAGCTGTTTATAAAGTATGAGTAATGCAGCTCGATTTAGTAAGGTGTATTTAGATTAGTTTTTGGAGAATAGATTTTAAAAAAAATAAATTTTGGATAATAGATTTTAGAAAGAATATATTTAAAAAAAAGTTATTTTAAAAATTGGAGATGTTTGAATGATTAGTAGCAGAATTACTTTTCTATAAACAATTTACTAAAAATGATATAAACTAATATGATAATTATATAAAGAATAAATTTAATTTTAAATTTTTTCATTTAAATGATTATAAAATAATACATATATATATATATTTGAGTAAGGTAAAAATTTACAATATTTATCTAAATTTTAATTTTTTTCCCACTGAAAATTTTATTAGAGAACCAATATAAATGACCATCAAAAAATATAGAAGATGATAATTTTCATTGGCAAATTTATCTTTTTTTCAAAATTTTAAAATAAAATATTAAATTAGATTTTCTTATTTTTGTTTTTTAATTAATAAAATTTAAATTATTAATTAATAAACTCACCAATAATATACTGTTGTGACAGTGGGGGCACCAAAAATCTATAATGAGAGCAATTATTCATAAATTATAGTTTTAGACTCAAACTAAAGTTTGTGTTTTAAAATTAATTTTTTTTAAAAAAATTATTTGGCCCATATCTCACAAAATCATAATTTAAGTCTATAATATATTTTTAAAATTGGATCCTAAACATATATGTAGACTAGAAATTTACTGTTAAAATTTGTCCGGAATGTCTACTTTAATTGTTTGACAATGTTTTTTTTATGCCGAGTTTGACTACATTAAGCGCATTTCTTTTGCTAATGTAAGGTATTCTCTTATTTAAAATATTTTTATTTAAAGTATTGTGGAATATTACATCTAAGTACTTTAATTATTTTAATAAATATAAATATTTTTTTATTAGAAATAGTCATATTTAAAGTATTATCAATACTAAATATAGACACTTTTTATTTGATATAATATATCTAAGAATTTTTTTATATATATCTAAATATTATTTTTGTTATAAAAAAATTTAGATAAATTCAATATTAATCTCTACTAAAATCAAGATACAGCTATAAGACTAAGATAATTCTTAAAAAAGACTTATGTGATCGTCTATTAAAGAAATTTTTATAATAATAGTAAGAATTAAACTTATATTCTTATAAAATATTAATTTATTGTTTTCCTATGTGTTAGCCTAAACACTTTAGACTGTGGGTGTTTAGAATTTTTTTCCCACCCAAATAAGAAAATAGTAAAATTTAGCTTCATTACTAATTTTTTTAGCCTACAAAGTTTTATTTATTATCGATCTAATTCACTAAAATTTTACTCTAGTTATATTTAAAATTAATAAAATCACACTCTTAATTATAATGGTTATGTCGAAGTTAACTCTAGCTGTCTTTTTTTTTTTCCTACAAAAATTTTAAAAAAAAGACCACCTTTTGAATGCCAACAATAAAGCTTCCAACCACTTTATTATTATATATAAGTTACTTATAAAATAATTAATGACTATTTTTAATTTTATCTATATTAAATATAAAAAATTTATTGGGTAATAAATTTTCTTTCAATATCCTTTTTTTTAAAAAATAAATATAAATTTTTTTATCATTTTAATATATTCTTTAATATAATAAAATATAAGTGAATATATATTATAAAAATAAAATAGTTCAACTTGAAGCAGGTTCGGACTACTCTCCACAATTAGCCAATTACGGTTTTCTTTTGGTTTGACCATTTATGTTAGGGGTGCGCACAATAGCTCTGAGTTTACAAAAAAATATGCTTAGCTTAACCTAAAAAATATTATCTAAAATATATTTAGGTAAATTTAAATTGGGTCAAATGTCAGGTAGGATAAAATATTGAATAAAGTATACTATTCTGCATATTTAGCTCAATCCTATATATATATATATATATATATATTCTTCTAGTCTTATTTTTTTCTTAACTTATTTTATATATAATTTTACACATTTCACTTTAGTTCACAATTTTCTTTACTTATTTTTAAAATATTGAACATAACTCTTATATTTATTTAGATACTAAAATTGCTTATATGCTTTATTTGCCCAACATTTAATTATTGATGTTACAATAACGTTATAAATATACGGTCTCTATATATTTTAATATTTTTTTTATACATGTAATAATTTTAAAATTTTAATTGTTATCTTTTTGTTATCTTATTATTAGTAAATTATATATATTATTTAACTCTTGAACACATAAATATGATATTATTTTATAAGTTCATGATTGTATATTTTTTCTCATAATATGAGTAAAATATCATGATTTAGGTATGCCTAATCCACTCATATTTAATCCGCCTATGCCTAATCTAAAATAATTAAAGTTTTTATTTATCAGGGTTGGGCATCGGGTTATAAAATATAGCCCATACTTTTTTTAGGTAAAACACCAAGTAAGAGGCTACCCTATTCAACTCTACCCATACACACCCTTAATTTATGTAGCTCACCTACAACAATACCAACAACTGTTTACTACATAAATTATATAATATTATTATAATTTATTAAAAATTAAATATTTAAATATATTTTTAATTAAAAAGTATAATTTTTTCTTTATACATTTATATTGACTAAATCATAAATTATTTTTAAATAAGATGTATAATTCAAATATATGAATGGACAAATTCTATGATGGAAAAATTATGCGAGAAAATTACTTAAAGTTAACAATAATTAGGTTTGATTTTATGGGGGATTGTTAATTTGTTATATAAAAATGAATTTAAAAAATGTAGTTGGCATAATTTTTGGGTGAAAATATTGATTAAAAAGGGGAAAGGGATATATATAAAATGAAAATCCCATTCCCTCAAAGTGGGCCATGAACTAGACCCTCTTGTCTCAGATCGAAACGTACTTGTCACCTACTTCGCTCCTCTCCTCTTGGCAACATCACAAGGTTTGAATCCTAACGCCCTTCTTACCCTTTTTTCCCCCTCTCTGTTATCTCAAGTTCCTACTCGATTTTAAATTAGTTCCATAGGCGCCTTTGCATTTTCCCTCTTGCATTAGCATACTCGTGCTCGACAAAACAATATGTATCTGATTTTTCTTATTCTCTTTATGTGATCGCTTCGTTTCTCTTCGCTTCACGGAAAGCGCAGCTGAAAAGAGGTCATGGGGAGGCCACCCAGTAACGGAGGCCCTGCCTTCCGCTTTACTCAAGCTGAGGTACTCGTCTATTTAAGTTTCGATTGAAATTTGTAATTTTTTTGAGAACCACGTGCATGAGTCGTGCGAACTTGCTTTTTGAGCTTATTTTGCAGTGTTTTGTTGAAATTTCCATTGCAGTGTTTTTCTGCTCTATTTCGTGGCGGTTTCTTTAATATGTACAATGAATGCGTTTTTAGAGGCTAATTTTGGATTTTTTTTTCGAGTTTATTAAGTCGACCGCTGGGTAGTATCTGTTTGATTCTGGGGCTCACAGTTCTTTTATTAGTCTTCTGTTTCATTCAGTTAAGACTCGGGATATTTTATTTTTCTTGTTATTTTGTGCTTCGTTAGGCATGAAACGCTCTATTTCTTGCGTCGAATCTTGAATGGTTCTGTTTATCGCTTATTTTCAATCCATTCTTTTTCTCACGAGGTCGGCTTTAGCTTGTTCAAATTGCTCCTTATACTGTGTCTTAGATGGTTCTATGGAATGCCTCGCATGCATGCGTGCCGTGGATTTGTGGATACAGCATATTTATTCGTGTTGATGTAGCACCAACACTGGGTACTGCCAAGGTTTCTACAATTTGTGGATTTGTTGAATAAACTAGGAAAGTGTGTGGGGATACACTTTAGATGATTACATGCACTATCATGCCAAACATTGAGCTTTCAGGTTGCTATTGCCGACCTACAATGGTTGTCTTAGGTGCATATGTAAATATGCCTACTCCCAAACGTTTCCAAAGACCATTAATAGACATACATCTGCAAATGCTAAGTAGGTGAAAGTTTTGGTATGGTTCTGTGTTTAAAATATTTTAAATTATGGTTATTATTTGAAATTTTTTCTGTGTATATTTCTCTATGATGCCATATAAAGATAATTTATGATGGGATTAACTACATGCTTGCATTCTGGTGGTATATTTTCTATAAACAATATCTGTATAGGTTGCAGAAATGGAAGCAATTTTGCAAGAGCATAATAATGCTATGCCAGCACGTGATGTCATCGCAGCTCTTGCAGAGAAGTTCAGGTGTGCTACGTATTAATGATTACTTGATTACTGCAAGGTATTAAGTATTGTTTGTCCTTCTCATGAAATGGGCAGTGAATTGATCTATTCGTTTCTTTTTGTTTTGGTTGTAGTGAATCTCCTGATCGTAAAGGAAAGATTACTGTGCAGATGAAGCAAGTATAAAATTGACTACTGTATTGTTTTAGGTAAAAAATATCTTTTGCCTTCTTTTTCTTATCTGTCTACTTCATTATAGGTTTGGAACTGGTTTCAAAATAAACGGTATGCTATAAGGGCAAAATCTAGTAAGGCTCCTGGAAAGTTAAGTATCACTCCTATGGTTCGAGAAGATTCAACCCCAGTTAGAAATATGCCTCAACCAATGGCTACTCCTATACCTCCTGCTTCAGGTAGAAATTGTTGCTTTTGGTGCTTTGGCATCTCTTTCTCGCTTTTCTTTTTAAATTTGTTGTATTATTTTGATAGTCCTACATGCTTTATGTTGTTGTATTCATTTTGATTGAATCTTGTATCTATGTCAATGATTCTACCAATTAAGCTTGTATTTTGCAATTTTCTCTTTGGTTAAGATTTACTTAAATTGGTTCTGCTGGTTTTGCCTAAAATGTTGGTCTTTCACTTTCCTAGATGGCATGTATAATACAGTGGCATCTTCTTGAGGCTTCTTTTCAAATTTAAACTTTGTAGTGTGCATGGTGAAGGGTAAAATGGTGAGGAATTATTGTTTGTGGAAGGGTCTCTGCTCCCTCACATTAGAAGCCCTATCTACCAAAGTTCCTTCTACCATTTTATTCTCTGTTATTCTCTAGTTTATATATCATACTAATTTCAATATGACAATTTTGTTAATTTTGTGCTTATGAACTGTGGGTCTAGGGGCATTTCCTATGTCTATTTAAAAAAAAAATATTGGAGAATGGGATCAAGGTTTCTGATATGTAAAATATAAATAAGTAATTTCAGTAGTTTTATTATTTTATTAAAATTAGTATTAGATATTCTGCAATATTAAGATTAGATATCATAATATATATATTTTGATATGTTAGGATTATATATTATAATATATATCAGTATTATATATTACGATATATTAATATTATATATTTAATTAGGATTATGATTACCTATCACTTATAAATAAGGGATAATCATCAGTCTTATTAGGATATGCTTTAATTATATTTTGAACTCTTAAGTATTCAGTATAATTTCAGTTTATCTTCTATTCTCTTTCTATTCTTCTCTATTTCCCTTTTCTTTCTACAATTATATAACAGTGGTATGAGAGTGGTCGTTCCTCGGCCACTCACAAGAATCAACGACAGAATGAGTATGGATATAGAGCGGTGTCTTTAGAATATGGTGAGAAATCTTGATAGGATGAGTATAGATATAGAGCGGTGTCTTCAGAATATGGCAAGGAAACTTGACAGGATAAGTGCTTTTCTACAGAAAACTCAGCCGATAAGGAAAGATGTGACAGAGTACGGAAAGTATTGCAAAAGGAAAGGGACATTTCTGGTGATCAAGAAGAGTGTCTGACAGCTCAAGAAGATGAATCTTCCCTTTCAGCACCCATTGATGAGCAAAAATATATGCAAAAAAGTTCCAAGAACTCCAACCATACTCATGATTCTAATGCGGTGTAGATAATAGTTCAGGAAGGTTGAAAATCCAACATAAGGTTAAAAATCCAACATATCATTCTCCATGATGTAAGAAGTTTAGTATGTTCAAAGGAGATTACTTTTTAGAGTACAACTGATAGTTTACAGGAACCTTCACACATAACGTGTAAAAGAAAAATAATGAAACCAAAGTTTAGATAATCAAGTCTCAACTTTTTTGAGGGGTTTAAAAGGGCACTTTGCAACATGTCTTCAAGCTTGGCATGGATAATGTTGGCGATCTCAAATCTACTAGTTCAGATTTGGTTCAAAGGAGAATTGATTAAAATGCTTGTTGGCTCTAGCTTAATATCGTTCTTGATACCCTAAGGGTCTTTTGGGGAGGGAGTATTAATATTTAAAATATAAATAAGCAATTTAAGTAGTTTTATTATTTTATTAGAATTAGTATTAGATATTCTGCAATATTAGTATTAGATATCATAATATATATATATTGTGATATGTTAGGATTAGATATTATAATATATATCAGGATTAGATGTTACGATATATTAGTATTAGATATTTAATTAGGATTAGGACTACCCATCACTTATAAATAAGGGTAATCATCAGTCTTATTGGGATATGTTTTGAACTCTTAAGTATTTAATATAATTTCAGTTTCCCTTCTCTTCTCTTTCTATCTTTTCCATTTCCCTTTTCTTTGTACAATTGTATAACAGTTTCAATTGGAATTTTAAGGTTTCATGTCCATTTATGTCAATTAGAATTTTAAGCGCTGCGCCCCCTTTCCCCCCACCTCCCCACCCCACACACCAAAAAAAACAAGTGTCAACAATTCTTCTGGCCCTTAGCGTATAGAATTTCACTCTTCTGGGGCCTGCTGTTGCATGTTATAATGCTCTCAGTAGCTTGCCAAGTTTGCACTGACTTCACCTACATTTATTTGAGTGCTGCTCCATTACTGCCATAGCACTGCCATTTATGAAAGTTTAAGCTTCTAAGCTAAACTTTTCATTCAGTTTTTTTTTTAATATGATATTTAACATATTCAGAATCTGTTCTTTTTTTTTTTTGTTATTATTCATGATATCAATATTATTTATTTACTTAAGCTTAGAGCATGGCATTGAGAATATTGGCTTGCACATACATATTAACGTTTTAATGAATGGTTAATGTTACTGGTGATAATTTAAAAAGATTCCAATTTTTTCAATTTGAGTTATACAAGAGGAAGTTTCGCACTGTTCCTTGCTTGTTTGAAACCATATGGGGAACTAACTCCGCTACACTTTTATGCACTTCATACTTTGTGCTTCAGTCATGATATGGCTTTTATACTGAACTTGTTGCTTTAAAAGATTTTATCTGGACCTTAGACAATTCCAAACACTGAAAACTCATGTTAACTGTCTAATTTTCCAAGTTTTGATTGCATCATCATCACCATCACCGTATAAGGCCTAACGGATACAGTCTACCAAAATCATAATAATTAGAACTTCATATTGATTTATGACCATCTTTGCTCAGTCTTTATTTGAAAGCATGTAATAAAATTGTCCGACTGGAAAGCAAGACAACTTGCATACTGCTATGAAGGTCCTGACTGGAATACTAATTTCTTCTTGGCTATTTGAAGTCTTGGAATTGTGATTGAGAAGCCTGGATCATGAAATATTGTCTCTCTTAACATTGACCCTCAATTGTTTTTGAGTCTATTGTCTAGCACGTCTGTGCTCTCATGTTCTAATTTGTCATATTATGTATTTACATATATTGCCTTCATTTTATTCTCCTCAGTTTCAACAGGAAAAGGTGCTCCAGAAAACTCAGCAATGGAGTTTGAAGCTAAGTCTGGAAGGGATGGAGCATGGTTAATATTTTTCACCATTCATGTCTACAGCATTCTTTTGTTATCTGCCCCTCACCCCAACCATAAAAAAGAACTTAACTATCTTAGATAAGCAGACCTGACTTTTGGTTATTTGTTTATAAGGTATGATGCTGCAAACTTCCTATCCCACAGGCATTTGGAAACCAGTGATCCGGTAATTTCAAGATGAACTGATCTTAGTTCTTAATTTATTTAAAAGAGTGAATAGGGCCTTTTCATAGTTTGCATATAGGTTTTGTTCTTAACTTGCTTGCATGAAGTTTTTACTTGTAAGATATTTGTAAGCAGTCAAAAGAGTTAGTTTTGCTGCTATCAACAATTGGAGTCATAGACGCTCTTTGTTTTGGGTGAACTACTGCTTTGCAATGTCATCTGTTTGATTTTTTATCCCCTTTTTTTGGCTGGCTGGTTGACTGAAGAATGTACTTCTGAGTGACAGTTTTAACCCCAACTTTGTTACTATATTAGGCTATAGTGGTTTTTATTTACAAGAATAAAATTGATTTGATTCTTAGTTTCTAGGTTCCTCATATAATCGTGCGGTAAATATCTTTAATTTTTTGCCTTCCTATTTTTAAAATACGAAGAATTTGTCATGCTCTTCATCTCATATTGCTCTGGGTTCTACCTGTATGATCCTTGCAATAATATCTTATTTGTTCCAGGAAGTTCTGGTCCGATTTGCTGGTTTTGGACCTGAGGAGGATGAGTGGATTAATGTGAGAAAAAATATCCGGCCCCGCTCTCTGCCATGTGAATCATCAGAATGTGTGGTAGTTCTCCCTGGGGATCTCATACTGTGTTTTCAGGTGGGAATATCCGTAGCCAGATGTCAAGCAGAAACACATCGATATGATTTTGACCATTTACACTTCCTCGACTTTTCATAATTTCCTTTCAAGAAACACACCTTTTTCCATTTCTCTCTCCTAAGTTCTGGTTTTGCAACATGCAGGAAGGTAAGGAACAGGCTCTTTACTTCGATGCTCATGTCCTTGATGCTCAAAGACGGAGGCACGATGTTAGAGGCTGTCGTTGTAGATTTCTGGTCCGTTATGATCATGATCAATCAGAGGTATCTAATTTGATTATCATGTACTATTGTGGCATTCATCTTCTCATGATTAGACTCGGTCTGGACACTTCATCTTACATCCTTGGACTATAGACAGTAATATGTGGCCAAGTACCTTATCTAATCTGTAATAGGTATTACCTTCAGTAAGTTTATACCGGGATCACCTCTACAAGCATCTTCTAAAACTTTTAACCACTACAAGCAAGTCATTTTCACTCCAGTTCCATGGGTCTTTATATGTCATACTGTTAACTGTTGTATTTGAATAATTCTTAAATGTTTCCAATCAGATAGATGTAAGATTCCCTACTGTTCTTTTTCTGATTATATGTCCATATTGAAGCCCTGTTTTCTGATTTGATGTGAAATTCGGGTAGGCATCAATGTCTGGAGATTATCATGAAATGCAGAATGGTTGTAAATCAGTGAATCACAATGAGGCATTGGCTGTACATGTTTAGTAAAGCTATATCGATGAGTCTGCTTGACCAAAAATTTATTTATTCTATAACCAGCTGTTCATAGTTGCCAAGTGGTATAGTGTTCTCAGTTGGGCTTCTTTCTAATCCATAGCTCTCTCCAACTTTATTAATTGTAAAAATGATCTTCTTTCCTATTGTTTTTTTTTGTGCAAAGATGCCACTGATATAGAACCTATTACCTAAAATCCTCAACTTGTCAAATTTTATTCAAGCTCTCTTATTTGATGTGTTTTTTTGACTCATCCAAGTTGTATGCCTGGTAGGAAATTGTTCCGCTTAGGAAGGTTTGTCGTAGGCCCGAGACTGATTACAGGTTACAACAACTTCATGCTATGAATGAGGCAACACCTGTGGACCAGCAAAGGACCGGTATGGACTTAACGCCTGCGCATGCTGTCAGGGTTACAAGCTCAGCTGAAACAGTGCCAAAACAGCAGAGTGCAAACATTGCCATTGCCCCACAAGTTTTGCAAGCTACTGTTACTTTAGCCCCACAAACTATGAATGTAGATTAGAGAAAATCTGAAGTAGCCAATGATATGACGGGAGGAAACGCCATCCGCCCCAGCGGTACTGTGTTTACCACTGGTGTCGTTACCAGCAGCGTTCCTCCTAGTGGTATGGCATTCACGTCAATGTTAGGATCAGTAGTGGTACTGCGTTTCCCAGCAATGTTGTTGTTACAAGCAGTGTTCCAGTAGTTTCAAATCAGAATCTGGCTGAAGGAAAGTGATTGAAGGCATGTTTTATTGTCTTGTTCTCTCTCCCTTCAAGGTTCAATTTTTCATGCGCGCTTTTTTTCTTCAGACAGTTAACTTGCTGGGGAAATTACCTTCGTGCGCATGATGCTTGTACATGAGTTTCTCCTGCTGCTATATATGAACCCTAGAAACTGAATGGAAGAGAAAGATAATACATTTTGGTCATCACCTTCTATATCCTTCCAAGAAATGATACAGATTAGTTAAATTTTGTCTCTTGATTTTGCAGCAATCAAATTTTGTTGCGATCCCTTCTACATGGTGCTTTGGGTCTTTTACGATATGTATTTTTAGCCTCCTTTTTTCAAAAAAAAAAAAAAATTGATTAATTTTAACCAATATTTAGCAGTTTTACTTCAATTTTTGGAAGAATAATTTTTTTTCTCTTTTATTAGATTTGACATGGGACTCTGACCGCATAAACATGGGTTCAAGTTGAGTCTGGATAAGAATAAAAATCGTATTTAAGAGAACTATCTTAAATTTAATTTAGTTAGATAACTATTAAAAAAATTAATGAATATTTAGGTTCTCTACTTTTAAAATCTTAGTTTGAATTAAAACTATTATCTTAGGAATTTTATAAACACTTTATTAGTTGCTATCACAATTTGGCAACCAAATTTTATGGGTGCAATTCCGACGTTCTCTTTATAAGAACTAACTGAAGCCGACAACACGCGACACTCTACTTTTTATGATAGAGAGACAACTCACGAACTTCAAGAGACATGACTCACTTTAGCTTCATTATTGATGGATATGTGAAAGCTCTATGCATGCGTCGATTGAAGCTGGCAAGATGATGAAGAATCATGCATGTGACTACAAATTAACATTTCAAATCATACACACGAGAGAGGATAAGAAGATCATGAGAGAGGCAAAAGACAAGAACTTGAAAGAGCTTGTTCCACTGCGGATTCATAGATACATAAACAGTGACTTTCTTGTTTCTGGGTTCTCCCTGTGTCATAGAAAGTGCAAGCTTTGGAGTTTTTCAATTGTTCATGAATATGAATGAAATATCTAATCTTTATTTATATAATAGGTTCAGACGGTTGTGCGATGATGCTTTCTTTTGTAGCTATTTAGTCAAATGTTTTCTAACGTTTGACTTGGAATGTGCGGATATGATGTTTATATATATATATATATATATCCATGAACGTCCTTGCGGTCATCAGTCATCACCTTCAAACAGTGAAAGTTGTCAAGAAATGTAATAATATTGAAAAAGAAAATTTCTGAATTATTACGAGGACAAAGATATGTTGAGTCATTCCTATTTAATTACTTTAATTTATTTAAATTAATTAAATAATTTTTATATTTAATATTAAAGAATTATCTTTTTTAAATTAGATTAAAGACATACATTAATAGCCTAAAATTATAAATATGATTGAATCTATCACATATCATTTACAGAAAAGCTCTCGTATCACTATATTATAAAGTTATTGACCGAATTAAAAGTATCTTTATGATCAATAATTTAAATTTCACAAATAAAAAAATCACAATTAAAAATAAATTTAACTTCATTTAAACCTGTCAATGATTAAATCTATATATCAATGGATTGTACTATATATTGAATAGTTTAAAAATAAATATATTAAGGTGACATGTTCAAATGTTTTGAAATGCTTCACAAAAGCCCCATTTCATTCTATAATCTAATATAGATTGAGACATTTGTGGTCGACATGAGTTAACAAGGTGGGAGAGTTACACCTAAGCACCTTAGCTTTTCATAAAATAATTCAAAAAACAAAGAGACCCGACATTTTTTTTCAGAAAAAAGGGACCTAATTTGAGACTTCGACTTCATTATAACATTTAAATAACTTAATTTTGGCTAAATAGACCAGTAGCTATATATGAATAATTGAATATCAAATATAAAATTTACAACTAAATTATACCAATTACAAAATATAAACAGCCATATTATGAATTTGTGTTTTGTATATAATTTAAGAGGAGTAAATAGTTTTATTTCAAAAATACTTTTTTTAGTAATTTATATTAATTTTAAATATAAAATATATTTTTATATTTATCAATTTTTTTAAAATTACCCTATGTCAATTACACATTATAAACAACTATATTTTTACCTTAAAGATCAGAGGAGTAGCACCCAATCAGTTGACATGATGATAAAAATTGAGAGGCAAGTGCACATGAACATAATTGAACAATAACAATGGATTGAGAGGCTATTTGGGGGGAAGGGGGGGGGGCAACATGGAATAGAAACCTTAGAAGCCAATGGCCATGGCTGGGTTCAACGTCAACCAACCAAGTACACCAATGGACCACCTTCCCTACAACTAGGCCTCTTCTTCCCTATGCCTTCATGAAACCAATCCCCATTGTTATTACTACTACTGCTATTGTTTGGATGAAGAAAATATCTTCTAGTGAACTTGAATCTTGTATTTAGTTGTCTTGTGTATATTAATATTTATGTTATAAACATGATGATACTAAAATTTAATATAGATCGACCGGTTAGATTAATCAGTAAATTGGTAAATTCATCCATTTCCCAATTAATCTAGGCATTGATCAACATTTACTTATTGCCCATGTGTAGCTTATAAAAGGTATTATTGAATTAACATATATCTATCTATATGGTATTTTAAAATATCTTTTGGATATATGTATACGTGTTTTAAATTGTCGCACATGTTATATTTATCCAATACATACACATACACAACAGACAATCCCCCCTTGAAATTGCTTAGAAAATGTTAAAAAAATCATAAGGCAAAAGTCTTATGCATAATAGCTGTTTTTTTTTTAAAAAAAAAAAATCTCTTGAAAATCATACAAATAAAACATTGATATACTGCTTAAATTTCTTAAAACAACATCATGATATTTGCAAAATTTTATAAAAATATTTTAATTTTATTATAAAAATTTGGAAGATCAACTTTTTAATATATTTTTAGTAAATTTCATGTATTTTTTCTATTTTACCATGTTTATAAAATTTAATTATTAAATAATAAATATAACATTGTAAAATTTGTATATTATGTATTCTTTGGCCAAAAAAGAATTAGGTACCTTAGTTGGAAAGAACTACTATTTAATTTTATGATTCTTGTAAAAAAAAAGGAACTACTATTTGATATTTTATGTTGATTAGATTTTAGTAATAGACTAACGGGTAGGGGGCCAAAAAGTAAAATGTCTTAAAAGACCCTATAGAGTTATGCATTAAAAACATATTTAAAAAGGAGTCGTTGGTTACATCATGTGATATTAATAGAAGTTTTGTCTGGTAGTGAAGTTGCAAACCTGCGTTCAAAGCCTTTCTTTTTGTAAGGAGCCCTTCTTGACCCACTCATTATTTTGCCTATCATTCTGCTCTCAAATTAATTACCCATGTTGTCTCTATATTTTCCCTTTCTTCCACTTCGGCCCATTATTTAATTACTAATTGCCCTTTTACTTTTAGCCTTTGTTTCATGCGGCTCCTTCCCCTTGTTACTTAAAGCATGCAATATTTGTCCCCTAAGCTCAATTGAATAATCATCACTAGCATCTCTAATCACACCATTTTCATTTGTTTCGTCCCCGTGGACGGCCACTAGATGATGTGTTCATGTTTACTTTTGTGATGGTTGCCGCACCTGATATCAGCCCTTTGCATTCTCTTGTGCACCACGTGCCACGAGGGGGCGCTTCTCAATGTCATGCGTGGGAACAAGGCACAGGTCTCTCTGACCTGCTTGCATTTCCTGAATTTTTATTATCCACTGTGCTTTTCGCACACTCTCAGGGAATACAGTATTGTAGTTTAGCCTTTTCTCTTGCGGGATTTTCCAAAAAAAAACCTGAAAATAAAAATGCTGTTTGTTTGTAAGAGAGTGGAGAGATTTAAATTACAATGTAATCCCTTGTTTTTGATAGTGATAAAATTGCTTTTGTTTGGCAAAAAACAAACAAAAAAAATTATAAACTACTGTATGAGAGGAAACTAAGATAATAAAATATGAGGGGCACCAATATAGTTTGGTTTAAGTAAAAAAAATTAGTTATTTAAATATGAGATTTTAAGTTTAAGGGTATAAATATAAAAAGTATTTTTAAAAGAATTAATCTTAATTAAAAATGATAATATTTAAATATGACTAACTAAATATTAAATATATTAAAAATAGGAAAAATAATAGAAAAAATTTAAAAAATAAGAAAATATAAATTAAAACTCTAACATTTATAATTAGTAAAGATATACGAGGATCTACTTTGGTATTTTGAAATTTTAGATGGAAGGCCAAAATGTTCATCCTTTCGCTTCCCTCCAAGATCGGTCCATCGCCTTCACTTCCAGAACCGCAATCTAATCATCGTTCCATTGGCTTTTGATCATATAACCATGGCTGATAAGTCTTTCACGCCAGAGGCTGCTGTTGCTGCCTTTTCAGCTTCATCTGGAAGTTGCTCATTGCCATCATTGTTATCGTCGACCTCGCCGTTCTCATCTTCTAGTTCATCGTCCAGCATCGCTGCTTCAAGTTCTAAGCTTCCAACGCCCAGCTCACCCAATTCGACTACGTCAACGACACTCCATTACAACCTTGTCCTCAACTTCACTGCCGGAAATCCCAACAAAAAGCTCGGCATCTACTACGACGATGTGGAAGGCACGGCCTTGTACCAGGATGAAAGATTTTCCAACACCGACGTCATCCCATGAGCTGCGTTTTCTCCGGCAGCTACAGCCGTTGGATGTACTTCAAGGGTCTCAGTACAACGACGACAAGTTGTCCAGCGCTTACGACATTGATGTGAAGCTTAAATTCGCAATTAGATTCAGGCTAGGGAATTTCATTACGGGCAGCTACCGTCCAAGGGGTAAGTGTGGACTCAGGATTCCCCTGAGCGCTAATGGAACAACGGTGTTGCCGTTGGTGGCACAAGATACTTAATTCGTTCTGAATTATCGCACAGCTTCGAGACAAAAGTATGGTGAATAAGCTCTCAGTCTTTTCCAAGAGGCAAGATGATAAAGGTGTTGCCGGAAGGTGACAGTGGTGGTTCTGTGAGATTGATGGCAGCGTCTGAGAAAGCTTGGATTGAGGTTTTGGAAGTGAAGGTGATGATGGGAAGAGGGGAAAGAATAGGCATTTTAGTCTTTTTCATCTATCTAGAACATGCTAAAATGAATTCTCCTAATTCATGTCATTTATAAATAGTAGAATTCTAATTTAGATTTTTCTATTTCCAAAACATTTTTAATTATTTCCCCAAAAAAAATAAGGGGCATTGAGAAACACGGGAAGGGTGGCGCGTGGAGAAGGGTGGAGATGAGGAGAATGATTGTGAGCATTAAAGACGATGATCTTTACGTACTCAAACCTTTAGACTGCGGTCACGTGCACCATCGGATTCCCCACTCCCATGTGACTTTCCTTTCCCAAACTACCCTCCTCTTCTCTTCTATTTACCACACTGTCATGAAAATTCCACCTAGGTACTCTTCCCACATGATCTTACTTGCCTTTGTAAGTTTAGAAGTGCTTGTTTGAAAGTAGCTCTTCAATAGTATTTTAATATCAGTGTGCAAAAACTTTTCTCATATACTCCCAACGTCTCTTATTATAAAGCCTTTTTAAATGAATTAGGTTATTCAAAAAATTTATTAAAATTAGTTAAAATAATAAAAATATAATATATTTTTTAAATATACTTTTATTTATAAATAGATATGTGAGATTAAAAAAAGATATGAGAAAAATATTAAAAAATATAACGATTGAGAGTATATTAATCAAAAGTAAAATAGATAAAAATATATTTAAGATAAAAATAAATAAAAAACAAAATCTTATATAAGGGATAAATCATTTCAATAAAAAAGATATTATAACAAGGGGAGTATTTATTTCAGAATCTATAAAATCACTATTATTTTTGTTAATACTAAATTTGGTTTAATCATGTCACTCACGGATAAAAGGTATTAGTTAAAAAATTTTAGTTACAATATTAAATATATAAATTTATAAAATCTTTAAAATATTCCATTCACAGGAGTTAATATTATTGTATTAATTATGATAAATTGATTATTTATAGAATTTAATTGTATAGAAGATCAGAGTAAAATCGAGAAACAAATATTATATTAAATATTTTAAAAATTATTAAATTGAATTTATATTTTTTACTAAACTATATACATTTGTATTTTTCTACACATATCTTCTAAAAAAGGGACAATAATCATGTTCAAAAACCCATTTCAACATTAATTATATATTTTTTTAGAAATATTTAAATTTTGAGTCATCATAATTTTATAGGAAATTAGTCATTTATACTCAATTAGTGCCTTTGACTGAATTAGTTATTAGAACAGGACGTAACATAAATAGTAAATGGACAGAGGATTGATAAACTTAAATAGTATAATCAAAACCCAACACCTACAATAAAAAATTTATCACATCTCACCCCATTTATTTTTATCATCGTAGTTAAACTTAAATAGTAAAATCAAGGTTTATTGTTATTTTATAATTAAAGCATATTCATGTCCATTGTTCTCTGTTCTTTAACTAATTTTGAAAAAGAAAAAAGCTTACCAATATGGATAATATACACCAGGACTAATATAATGCTTGCTTTTATAATTTTCTTTATTTAATTTTTGGTTCATATAATTTTAAATAATAAATTTTAGTCTGTTTAATTTTTTTTTCTATTTAAAACATCAGTCAGTATTTTAATAAAAATTTAAAATATTTTATCTTTTAAAAGATTAAAACATGATTTAAAATTATAATAGCTAAAAATCTTTTTTTAGTTTTAGAACATTGATCCTATATTTTAATAAAAATATAAATTATTTTATTTTTTAAGATTCAAAACTTGGGATTTTAAATTATAATGATTAAAAAGTTTTATTTTATTTAAAATGTTAGTCAATGAATAAAAATCTAAATTATTTTATCTTTTAAATGATTAAAAATTATAATTTAAAATTATAAAAAACTAAAATTAAAATAAAAATAAGATTAAATTTGGAAGAATTGATTATAAATTATATAGAAGAGAGTTAATTATTCTAAAATTTAATGATAATTGAATAATATAAAATAATAAATTATATAGTAAAAATAATAATATATTTATTACACCTATTTATTATTAGGATTTTTTAACTATTTAATCCCTCCCACGTAACCTCCGAATAATTATCAATTAAACTCTGTATTTAACCTGTAAACTATGATGAAGTTAAAATATGCTTATTTTGGTAAAAGATGGTAGGTTTCCCACACTGTAAATCTTGCTTCCTCTGCACTTTTTGGGGGGCTTCACTTCACTTTCTGATATTACCAAATTTGTTTATCTGCCAAAGGTCCTCACGCACGCAGTTTCACTTACCTTTTTCCGCTCCTTCTATCCTAATCATGCCATGTGTCCTCACGAATTTTTATAAAATACCAAGGGTATTCTCGTCCTCAAGGTCAAAACTATAGCAACCCTTACCCCCTAAGACCCTCCTCAGTTCCTTTCAGCTAAAGACAAACGGCATTTCGTCACCTTCCATTAAACCCTTCTCTCTCTCTCTCTCATCTATACACTGCGTTCTGCAAACTGTATTCTGTAGTACTACTCGCTCTGTAAATCCCAGCCCACCCACCATTTAAATCTTTGATGTTTCTTCATCAACTGAAAACTTCTCTCAGTCGCCACGCTTGAGGCTTTTTTTTTTTTTGATTGAAGAGAGGAACTTCAATGGAAGTAGAGAGACCCCATCATCGCAATAACAGCACCAGCGAGCTCTTCAACTGTTTCACCTCTCGCTTGTATTATTCCTCATCCATGAAGCTCTCGTCCAAGTCCATTCTCAGCCCAGGTCGTAACAGAGAACCATCTCAGATTTCTTTATCTACTTCTCTGAGCAGGAGGCTCAGAAACAATGGCAGTATTAAAGGTGGTAACGGCCAAGCCTCTCCGATGTTCCCGACGACTGGGAAGAAGAGAGGGTGTGCTTTTGAAAACCCAGAACCTTCTTCGCCGAAAGTAACATGCATTGGGCAAGTACGAGTGAAGACGAAGAAACAGGGGAAGAAGATGAGGGCGAGATCGAAGAAGAGAAGAGGAGAAGCGAGCTTTCGAAAAGCAGAGCAAGGGTTTTCATCAGATCTTCAGAATTTGCAGCAAGAAGCGGGTTTAACGCATCGGAATCAGAGATGGGTTCATCTGCCACTGACGATTTGTGAAGCTTTGAGAACGTTCGGGGCCGAGTTCAGCTGTTTATTTCCTTGCAGGTCGTCTTCTTGTGGGAGAGAGAAAGACGAGGAAGAGAAGACGGGGAAAGGGGAGGGATCTGGTGGAGTACAGAGTAGGGAGGGTTCTTGTGGGGCTGCATTTGCGAGATGGTTGGTGGCTCTGCAAGAAGGGGAAGCTAAGGGGAGAGAGATTGAGCTGGTGGTGGGTGAAGAACATGAAGAAGAAGATGATGATAGAACAGAGGGAAGTAGAAGAAGACACGTGTTTGAAGATATTGAGATCGATATAGAGAAGAAGGATGAGGAGGAAGATGATAAGGCGAGGGTGAGTATTTGTATTCCTCCAAAGAATGCCCTTTTATTGATGAGGTGCAGATCTGATCCTCTAAAAATGGCTGCTCTTGCTAATCGCTTCTGGGAGTCACCTGCTCCAACAGATGAAGTTGAACAAGATGAACTACAGCAACAAGAAGAAGAAGAAGAAAACGAACAAGTACACATGGAAGAAGGAGAAGAGCAGGACAACAGAATTCATGTTCCAGCAGTGGTAGAAGATAGCAGCATTTGTGAACTAAGCAATGAAGAACTAGAAATCCCAGAAGCAGAAGTAGGAACAGAAATTGAAGCTCATGAATCTGAAATCCCAACAACTCGAGAAATAAGTGAAGTTGGCGAAGCAAGTGAAGAAAAGCAGGAATTCGAAGAAGAGGAAGAAAAGGAAGTCGAGGTTGAAGAAGTTAATGGCAATCTGAATGGCGAAGGTAAGGGCAATCTGAAAGACGAAGACTTGTGTGATAATTCGCCTGAAGTTCTGGCTGATCTTGAAAAACCAGAACTTGAAGATTTTCATGAAGGGAAACTGCAGGAGGAGAAGGAAAATGGCGAAGATTTATGTATCAACGAGCTAATAATATTAGAACCTGCTTCATCATCGCCTGTAATATCCGTAGCATCAGAATCTGAAAACAATGAAGAAGAAAAGTCAGAAATTTCTGCGACGCCTGAAACATCAGCACGAGAAGCGACTGTGGAGTCAACGGAAAAGGAAGAAGAAGGGGAAGAAAAGAAAGAGACAGAAGAGAGGCCTAGGGAAGACGAATCGACAGCGACGCAAGATAGATCCGACCCGGTGAAAGATCCGAAACCTAAGGAACAAAAACAGGGTCCGGTTCTACCCGATTGCTTGCTGTTGATGATGTGTGAGCCGAAGCTATCTATGGAGGTTTCGAAGGAGACATGGGTGTGCAGTACGGACTTCGTCCGGTGGCTGCCGGAGAGGCCGGCGAAGAGAAAGGACGGTGGAGATGAGCCAAAGAAGAGGATAAGCATTGACGCCAAGCCGCCGCTAGGGCGGCCTCCGCTGATGCAGCCACCAAGGTCGTCCTGTTCGTTTCCGGCGCCGGCGGCTCACGACGGAGGGATGTCAATGGCGAGCATGATAGAGCAGAAGCTGGTGGGCTCCAACGCCTACGAGCCATTCGTTCTGACTCGCTGCAAGTCGGAGCCGATGAGGTCATCATCTAAGTTTGCGACGGACGCTTGTTTCTGGAAGAGCAGGAAGCTGGAGCCACATCACCGTCCGGCTACGCTCGGCGTCGGGGCGGCTGGGGTTGGATTTTGAGCTCAATTCTTTCTGTTTTTTTTTTTAATTATGAAAAATAATCTATAAGGCATGATTATGTAGATTATTGGACAAGGTTTGGAAATCACAATAGTGTCATCATGAAGGTTTACTGGATTTAGGTTTTTTCCTTTGTAAATTTATCAGTGAATTTCAGGTAATTATTGTTCTTTACTGTACTTTTTATTTTTTTCTGAGCCCTCTAACAAAATTTAAAAAATGCCTACTTTTTTACTCCTTTGTCAGTGGCCAATTAACAACATAAAATTGAGAATAGGGTCCACTAATAGACGAGAGTTTAAAAAATTATATAAAAAAATTTTAGACCGATTTTAAAAAATAATTTTTAAAATAAATTTATAAAAAAAATAATTTTATATAAATTAATATTTTGATAGTTATTTTTTAAAAAAATATATAATTAAAAAATATATTATTTTATTAAAAATATGAAAGGAGAGATAGTAAATAAGAAGAAGAAAAAGAGAAAAAAAAAGATAAGAGAGAGGAGAGTGATAATAGAGAAAAAATAAGGGAGGGTAAAGAAAAGAGAGTAAAGAAAAGTGTAAAAAATAAAATAATAATAAAGTAATTTATAATTTTTTATTTTTTAAAGTTAATTTTAATTATTTATTTAAAATTTTAATTTTAAATTATAATTTGATTAAAAATATTTAAATAAATATAATTATTTATTTTTATTTTTTTAAAATTATAGATAAATTATTTGTAAAGCTATAATTATAAGAGTTATCAGACATGCCCATCAACTCACTGACAGGGCAAAAGAAATATAAATTGGCTCAAATAGCATATTTTGAAAATTACTTTTATACCATTTTGGTTTATTGAGTGTGGAAAGAAGAGGATAAAGTGATAAACAAGATGCCTCTATGCTTAATTGAAGAAATAGGCAAATAATCAAAGGTGAAGAAGCATAAGATGTAAGGCAATGTAATTCCATACAAGAGAGTGTGGTTGGTTGGTTAAGAGGACAATGGACGATGCATAATAATTCTAAATATAAAATTTAATTAATTATAAATATTAATTTTTTAGCTAAAATTATCTTTATTATTATTAGTACTCTCTAAAAACAAATTACAATAACTAAAATACAATCATCATTTAATACTCTATTTATTTATTAATATAAAAATTAATTAATTAATTTAAATATATTAAAAAATAAATAAATTAATTAATTAATTATAATCAAATTCAATCTCTCAAGATAAATTTATATTATATATTTTTTAATTTATTTAAATTAGTCAACTAACTCTTATATTAGTTATAATTAATTAATTAATTTAGTTTATTTAACCTAATATAAAAAGGTCAATTAATTTTTATATTAAAAAATAGAGATAATACTATTAAATTTTGTATATGAATATATAATTTTATTATTGTCTATATTTGGTTCTGTTAGAGAGTTGGAGTAAAACTGCAAAGTTATTAGATTTTATAAAAGAGTTAATAAAATTTAATAATTTTATTTTTGTATAGTATGAGTGAAACATATTGAGAAGTATATAAAGAAGGGATTAGTTTCTAAATTTAGTAAAGGAAGAAAGAAATAGAGAATTAGTAAATGAGAAGGACAGTTAGGTGTGTGGGATGGATGGATGGATGGGTTTGTTTGTACGTTCTTTTTGGTTCAACCATCTTATCTTAATTCCGCCTTTTTTTGTTTTTTTTTTCATCGTTATGACCATACGTGAGTGCACTTGGTTACCTGACTTGTTAGATTCTGAAATTGATAGCGTTTGTACAGACTTGATTATTTTCGTGTGAATATTTAATTCGTACCCTTAGTTTGCTTTTTCATGTGGGTTGAAATGTATTTATCAATTTTAATAATTTCCTACTATTTTAATCCATTGTTTAATACGCCCTCCTTCTACACTTATTTATAAGAAAATAAATAGGCTTATTTAATAATCATTTATTTCTCATAAATAAGCCTACAAAATTATAGATAAAACCTTATTTACAGCTTTTAAGTCCTACTATGGATGCATGTCAAGTTTATAAATGATTTGAAAGTATTTTTATAAAAAAAATTTAATCGTCATATTTGCTTTACCCGAATATGTTAGGTTATTTAGTATGAGAGACTTTTGAAAGAAGGAAAGTGAAATTTTTTATCAGTTAGATTTAGAAAAATTGGAGTAATTAGGTTATAAAATTTTAATAAATAAAATAGGTAAGATAAAAGAGTAAGAAAAATTAATTAAAACTCTCCAATTTTTTAAAACTTGACTCATAAAATTTTTTCTCCCTTCCCAATCTCTCTTATCAAAAAGCCCTTTAATGAATTATTTTTATTTAACTCACATAACTTTTTTTTTGAAAAAAAAAATTGTGCTAATAAAAATTAGTTTAATTGATAAGAGAATAAGATGCGAATCTTATGAGAATGTAGATTTAAACTTTACTATAAATATGAGAATTTGTTTGAGCATAATTTCTAAGTATAAAAATGTTGTTTAGTAATACCAAGCAAGAACATTTTAGGATTGAAAGAAACGTATGGCCAAACACGAGAGAAGGGGAAGGTATTGATTGCCCTGATTAGGACAAATTAAACTTTTGTGGTGCACGCAAATCAATATATATAATATAGGATATGTTTAAATAAGAGTTTAAAAAATAACTTATAAAAAGAATAATTTTTAAACAATTTTTAAAAAAAATTTTAAATAATGGTTAGTTATGAATAAATAAATGTATGCATAATTATTATCAGAATGATTATTAAATTTAGGAGAAAGAATATAAGGTATAAAAAAATAAGAGTAAAATAATAAAAATTTATAAGCTATTTTACTGTTTTATAAGCTTGTCTCAGTAGTTTATCTAAAATTTTAATTTTAAACTATAATTTAATTTAAAATTTATTTTAAATAAATATAATTATTTATTTAAAAAATTTATAAAGGGCCTGTTTGGAAACCATGGAAACGTGGTTTCAAAAGTTCTTTTGGGGCAAAACTTTAATTTGGATAAATTTTAAAACACAGTTATATTTGTTCAAACGGGATTTTGGACTAAACTATAGTTTAAAACTAAAGTTTTATATAAGCTGATCAGAGTAGCTTATGGAATAGTAAAAGAGTTTATGAACTAACTAATTACTATATTATCCCTACTTTTTTTTACACCATCTCTCATCTCTTTCTTACACTATCTCTCTTTTCTTTCTTATACCCTCTATCCTCTTTTCTCATTTAATACCCATACCATTTTTCATAATTTACCAATAATAAAAGTATTTCTATAAATAATTATTCAAACACTCATTTATTCAAAATTACTTTTTTTTCATAAACTCTTGTCCAAAAACCCTTTTCTATAAGTTCCTCAAATTTTTTTTATAAATCTATTTTTAAAATCATATTCAAATGGGGCCTAAAATAAAATTTTGCTCAAAATAAAAGCTTCTAAAACTAAAAGTTCTGCGGATTTTCAAACACACACATATCTATTAAACTATTATATCCCCGTTAAGGCTGTACCAAACTAGCCAGCAGTAGGAATTAGAAGTGAGAATTAGTTGACAATCGAGTTCGGTTGGGTAAGATTTTAGAGAGTGAGTATTTGATTACAAAGAGAAGTGACTAATAATTTTCACCAATAGTCAATATTAGGTATGAAGATTTTTTTTTTGAGATAGCATGTTTTTAAATATTTGTTTTAAAACATGCTAGAAGAATTTTAATGGTGTAGTTTTTTATTTGAAAAACTTGATTAAAAATACCTATTAAATTTTTTTATCAGAAATTATTTATCCCAAAAGATTTTATTTGAATTCAAGTATTTATAATTAATAAAATTTTAAAATAAGTAAGCTTCTGGTACAATATCAAAGAACCTTGAAATGCTGTTCTTGACAAACATGGTACAACAATCAATCACATTTCCAAGGCATCAAATCTTGTGCCTTCTAGGGCCATCTCTTTGAGTAACCATCCAATGACATCTTTTTTAAAAGTAACCCCACCAATATTTTTGGGTATCTTCACTTATCTTAGGCAGATAGTAATAATCATGTCATGATATTATAAATATTATATTAAATTATAAAGACTAATGTTTTATACCGATAAAAATTTAAGGGATTAACACATATAATTTAAAAATTAAAACTAAAATAAAAACATATTTAAAGAACCAAAAATTATATTAACTATTTTATTTTTAACATTACTTATTTTGATTATTTGTTAGTTAGGAATTAGTTAAATTGGATCCCATTAACATGAATAGGCACAAAAACTAAACTCACATGATCTCTTATGAGTATGAATTCCAATCCTTCTAAAATCATGGAAAGCCTCATTTTCATTAGTGTGTATCAATTTCAATGGGAGATAGATTCTCTTATGCTAATTTGTGGCTAATATTTAATTGGCCATAAAACTAAACATAAAATTGCTTATGTAAAATTACCCCAACTTTTTTTCTAGTTTCAGCAACATGTTCAAAATTTAGATTTAGCATCCTTTCCAGTAAATAAAAAATAGATGAAATATTAAATTAAACTAAATTGTATAATTAAGAAATTTGAATAAAGAAATATAATAAAAAAATCGACAAAGTAATTCTAATTTTGTAACATGTAATTAAAAAGCTAGTGGATAACTTTTGAATTCAGATACGATTATGAAATTGTGACAAAAAGAAGAAGAAGATGTGATTATGAAATAATTGAAGATACGATGAACCCTACATTTATCTTTTTCAAAAAGGTGGTGATTTCATGAAGAGCATTCAATTACAAAGAAAAGTCATAAAAAGAAAAGAAGCTTCTTTTATGAGTAAGATGCATAGTTCAATATATAAGGTACGCTTTCAAAACATAGAATGCTACTTCTTCCTTAAGCACCTTAATTCGACCGTAACCCCACACATGTTCACAGCTTTAATTCTTCTTCTTCTTTTTTGAATAAACACAATTATTAATATATTAAATATGGCTGCGTACGTGATGATAAAGGTGGCCACATAGATTGGAATCTACAGGGAAAGAGAAGAGACAAAGAAAGAAAAAAACACCATTGAAGCTGCTAATTTAAATAAAGTGTCTTTTGCTGTTCCTGTAAACTTTAGCAGCATCTACTTATATATATATAAATTGCGAGTAGGGAGAGACATTCTGGCTCCCACGAATTGAAAGGGCCCACATGCAATGCTTAAGCCTTTCATAAAGTCATGCCCTCACAATGAGCCAATCTAGTCAACCTCAACTTTTGCCCCTCACCTCTAGTTTACTACAAACACACACACACATATAATATTGATAATAGCAGCGATAATCACTAATAATAAGAGGGAGGGGTGGCAAAAATACGATAATGAGGGAGATTAGCTGTCTTTTAATTGTAGTTATGAAGTTTGGTTGGTGAACGCTGTGACAAAGTCTGAACAATCTAGTTTTAGTTATTTTCTCTTTTGTTTTTCTTCTCTTCAACTTATGCTTATTACCCAGACGTAAATTATCATCATCATCATTATAAAACGCTTGGTGTCCTAGACTTATCTCACTTCAACCAGAGAATACATTTAGAGTTCAGAATAATACAGATCGAGTCGAGTGCGTAGGATCACTAAAGGGTGGATTGACCTTATTATTTTAGTGAGACACGCTAAGACTAGATGTATTATTTTTTTTTTCTACCCGATTTACCGGAGCTTTATCCTGACTACATTCAGATCTGATCCGCGTCGCGTACCTGGCTATGGTGGATGAGTCTCCTAATAGAGATTTTCTATATATGCCAAGGCTCGAATTCAAAACCTCGCTTAAGTGGTACTGAGTCGCTTACCACTCGAACTAACCCCCATTTATTAGATATACCCAATTAGTAAGAGAGATTAATCTTTCTCATGGTATTATGAACAACTCTCAGTCCTTTACTTAAGGAGTGAGAGTCCTTTTAGCTTAAGTTAGGTTATGCTAGCATTTATCTTGATGTGATTTCAAAATTTTTAATTATTTACTCTGATCCTTAATATAAAAGTAAGTTAATTAATTAAAATATATTAAAAAAATTAAATAAATAAATTAATATAATACACGTGACATGATTTTCTTAAAGTATTTATATATAATATTAGATTATATATCTGTTTATAAGTTGATAAATTAGTTTTAAAAAATAATAAATATTATATATAAAATAAATTAATTTTTTATATTTATGAGCATATCAACACCTTTACTAAAGCCGGGAGGTGGTACACTTTTTTTTTTTTTTATTGAATTTGAGAGGTGGGGGCACTGGGAGAAAAAAATCGTAAATATAAGTTTATGTTTTATTTTTGTATTACTTTTTCCTTAATTTCTACAAAAATTTTAGAATAGAAAATTTTGACATGTGTTTGTGACACGTACAACTTGAGCCAAAGTAGTATTTTTGTTGTCGGAACTTAAAATGTAATATTCATTTAATTATATTTTGTATTGGAAGGTACTATCCAATCTTTTACTTGTTGGGTGTATGAACTGAGTTAGAACCAGAAGGGCTAGTACCCGTTCCACAAAAACATTTTCGCATATTTTTGAGTTATAACGATGTGGTATTTTAAAATGTTATATTGTTGATTATTTTCATTTATTAATTAATATTGCTGCTATCCGGGTAGGATACAAAAACAAAGTTAGTAAGATCTTATTCAAAGTATTATTGAATATTAAATGTGTATATATTTTTTAATAAGAATTTAAACTTTGTTTTTTCACTAGGAATAATTAAACCCTTTTACTAAACCTAATTCCTATTAGTAATCCGCAATTTTATAAAATATATTAGTTATGAATAATCATGGGCCGGGCTTTCAGAAGCCTGACATAACATATATAGGTTTTATACTGGGCAGAAACGAGGCCCAAAAAATATAATCTTTTATATCCCCCGGATCCGGTACCTAAAGAAATGTTCAAAATGATTAAATGTTATGGCCTTTGCAGTCTTCTCACGTTTGAAAATTATATATATGCAACCCTAGGTATAATTAGTAAACGACAGACTAGTATTATATAAGAATATAAGTTTAATTTTTGTTGTTGTTATGAGAATTTTTTAGTACACGATCTCATAAATTTATTGTAAATATTCTCTGAATCTTGAGATTATCCCTTAGCTTTAGTAAGGGATTGACTTCGAACCTAATTATTTTATGTATAAAAAAAATTACATATGCAGACTGAAAAATTATTCTCCCACCATGTTAAGTTGGTAGGTGGGCTTAGAGAGTTGGCATTCACATTTGGGCTAGAAAATTGTCCAATTTGATAGTACTAGATTTTTTTTTCTGGTACAAAACTGGAAATTATTTAATCTACCTTATAAATGAAATTGCATAAACCTACCCCCAATGGCATTTTGTGCTTACAAAATCAAGGCGATCAAATCTAAACACTGGTTGGACCAAAAACAAAACTTATTCAAACCATAGTTATCCGTGAAGTTGCTTTTTCCTTTATGAAAAATATCGGGATCAAGTTCTTTTTAAAATTTTACCCCAAAGTCTCTATTTATAATATCCTATTTTTTGACTTGGGATATCTCTTTTATAAAATTATTTTTGAGTTTATCTGAATATTGAATATATCTTGACTCATTTTATTTTAAATTAATATACTTTCTCTCATTATCCTTTTTCACATATTCTCTTTCATCATGTTGACCACTCTCAACTACCCAGCTATAAATAAGGGCATATTTAAAAAATAAAATATTTTTTTATATATTTATTACTTTTAATAATTTTTAAAACAACATAATTTGGGTAAAAGGATATTATAAATAAAGATGATAGAGTATCGTTTAACTATAAAATCACATAACCTGTCTCACAACTTCCAAGGAATTTTATGTAAGTATTATTATTTTTTCATTATTTTTAAAAAATATGGTTAAGTCTATTAATTTCTAACAAAACATATCCTTTATTACATTTCTCAAATTTTTTTATAATAATATCAATTTCAAAATTTATTCAAAATTTTTTAAATAATATTATATATGTGACTTTTTAAATAATAATATGTAAAAATAAAAAATTTATATAATATAAAAAATTTTATTTCTTAGTGAAAGTGACAAAATTCTATTAATTTAAATATTTTAAAGTATTAATTATATTTTTAAAATTATTTTAAAATATTATTTACACTATTTAATATTTTAGAGTAATAGTTATACTCAAAAATTAGATCGGTGCATCTTTATTTTTTTTATATAAGATGTAATTTATTTATTTCAACAATACTCTGAGTTAATTACTGTTGAGCAATTATCCCATTTATTGATTAGGTGTCTCCTTTCTATGTTTCTTTGCCTTACATACGTCATTGATCTATTTGCTCTTGCATTTCAATAATTGAGGGCCCTTTGTCCCATGGAGCATGCACAAAAGCACCGCACACTTGGTCCTCTATTATGACCAAGTGGGAGAGGGACCCATAAAGGGAAATTATTAAGTGCCGAATTATGGAACCCGTTTCCCAGGTGATCATTTTGATGAGTATTATAAACTCATTAAATCCAGATCTAATCATCAATTTCACATATATTATAAAAATAAATTTATATCTCAAAAAAATATAAATTTAATTTCTATTAGTATCATGAGGATTCCTTTAATAGACAATCTCATAAATTCCCTATAAATATTCTATAAATCTTGAGGTTATATCCTAACCTTAAGAGACTAATGACAAATCTACATAAATTTTTTTATATATAAAAAAAAGATCTAATTATAATCTATACAGTCAAGATTTAATTCTTTTTAACTGAACTTTTAAGTAAATATTATTTAAAAAAATGATAATTAAGGATATTTTTATTTTAAATTTTATACTTATTAAAATAATTTATATATATTGAATAAGGTACTCTCAGCATTCAAATTAATTTTAGATATACAATAAATACTTTAAAATATTTAAATTATTTTTTAAATATTATCATTTAACTATAGATTCACATGGTCATGTCTCCTATCTTTCTAATGAACTTAATATAAGTATTATTCTTTTTTTATTACTTTTGAAAACTATGGTTAAGTCTACTAATTTCTAGCAAAACGGAGTCTTTTAAAGAAAAAAGACGGTATAAACTCATTTTTCTGTATCTATCATGAAACATTGTTTAGAGTAAATAAGGGGTTATTATTATAAATCATTAAGCTTGTTATTAATTATATTTTTTTAAAATTGTTCGGGTAATTTTTTCACTTATCAAGATCTAATTCATAATCATAGTTTTTTTACAAGTGATGTAATTCATAATTTGAATCTGCAAGTGGAGTATTCCGTGCTCAGATTCAACAAAATTGACTTAATCAAAGCTGACAGTTGGAAAGAAAAAAAAGATGACACAAGTTTGCCAAACATGCACTGAAACTTCACATTCCATGATTCTAATTTCTAGCTATCCTGTGTCGAGTCTTCCCTCTCTTCATCTACTATTCTGACCACATATAACAAAACCCTAATAAAAAAACCAGAAGCAGGAGGAGGAGGAGGAGGAGATCTGATACTCCAAAGAAATGGCTGATTCAAAGTTCCACATAGTTATGTTTCCGTGGTTCGCCGCCGGCCACATGACTCCATTTCTGCACCTGGCGAATGAGTTAGCCAAAAGGGGCTATAAAATCACCTACTTGTTGCCAAAGAAAGCTGAGATTCAGCTCGGCCACCTGAACCGCCACCCGGATCTCATCGCCTTCCGCCTCGTGACAATCCCTCACGTTGCCGGCCTCCCGGAGGGTACGGAGACTGCGTCGGAGATACCACTCTCGTTAAACCACATGCTGTGCGCGGCCATTGATCTGATCCAAGACCAGGTGGTGGATATACTGAGAGAAACAAAACCAGAGATGGTGTTGTACGACAACGCGTTTTGGTTGCCGGAACAGGCCAGGAAGCTTGGGATCAAATCAGTGTGCTTCAACGTCGTTTGCGCAGCGAGCTTGGCTATAGGTGTCGTCCCTGCAAGGAAGGTTCCAAAGGATAGGGCTTTAACTCTGGAGGAGGTCAGCCAGCCCCCACCAGGTTAATCATATTACTCCTCGTATTTTAACATAAGAAATATTTAGCTTATTAACATTATAGAGAAATAATGAAAAAATAGATAAAAAATTATATATATTATTTAATAGCAATATATTTATATAATTATAGCAACTTATATGTTTACACACTAATATATCATCACTAAAGGAAAATGAACAAAAGAAGACCCAAGTTACCTTTACTCTTATTATAGTGAGAATTATATAATCTCATACTTTAAACCTATAGACTAAAATTATTTATATAGAGTTTTAGGGTCATTTAAATACAAGTGATTAATATTAATTATTTAATTTTACCTTCTAACATAACTAATTTGATTAGATTGATAAAGCCAGTTAAATTAATTAATATAAGATATTTTTTCTTAAAAACCCTCATCATCTTATTCTTCAATTCTCTCCCTCTATCCATTATTTGATTCTTGTTAATGTAATATCAATAGAAATAATTTTTTAAAAAAAGATAAATATAAAAAAATATCTTATATTTAATATTGAGATCACTTTCTCAATTAAATTATATATTAAAGAATTAAAGAGTATCCATATTCTATTATTTTTTTCTCAGCTCTCAGTGCGTGAAGCCATGAACTCTCAATTTTTTTTAAAAAAATAATTTTCCAGACTAGTATTTTAACTAAGTTACATATGTATTAAAAATAATTCTATACTCCATCATTGTATTACTTTTAATTAAAGTATTGAAAACTAGACCGATAAATAAACTAGTGGAGATAATGGTTTAAGGTATAGTAGTTCAAATTAGGGTTAAGCTAATTATGATTAAAATAATATATTGAACTAAAACATATAAATATTAATTCCCTCTTTAACTAATCTGAACCAACTAAATCGGATTGAATTTTCATACCATTCTTTTTACTCTCTCTTAATTATCCAACATTATAATTATGATTTTAAAAAGGGTATGAAAAAAAAAAACTCAATACTCCAACAAATTTATGAGGTGACTAATGAAAGGACTAAAATACTACCTTTTAATAAAACTAATAAATATTTACTTGATAGTTATAAATTAGTCATATAGATAAAATGTTTGTCTAAATGTTTTTCCCTCAAAATTTCAATACTCTTTCAAACAAGTAGTAAAATTTGAAAAATCGCAGGTTACCCTTCAACAAAGGTGGTGCTTCGTGGGGACGAAGCTCGATCGTTACTCTTCCTCTCCCTTCCGTTCGGCGGCAACATAACCTTCTACGACCGCATCACCGCCGCCTTACGGGAATGCGACGCCATAGCCATCAGAACCTGCAGAGAGATCGAACGCAGCTTCTGCGACTACATGTCCCTTCAATACAACAAGCCCGTCTTCCTCACTGGCCCTGTCTTACCCCAACAACCCAAAGACCAACAGCTCGACCACCCCGTCGCCACCTGGCTCTCCTGCTTCGAACCACGGTCGGTCGTCTTCTGCGCCTTCGGGTCCCAACTCAACCTCGAGAAGCCTCAGTATCAAGAGATCCTCCTAGGGTTCGAACTCACGGGCTTTCCCTTCCTGGTTTACCTGAAACCTCCGGTAGGGTGCGAGACGGTGGACGAGGCGCTACCAGAAGGGTTCGAAGAGAGAGTCGGACGGAGGGGAATTGTGTGCAGAGGTTGGGTTCAGCAACCGCTGATTCTTGACCACCCAACGGTGGGGTGTTTTGTGAACCATTGTGGATTTGGGTCAATGTGGGAATCGCTGATGAGTGAGAAGCAGATAGTGTTGTGTCCTCATTTGGGTGATCAGATTCTGAACACGAGGGTACTGGTGGAGGAGCTGGCGGTGGCGGTGGAGGTGGAGAAGGCGGAGGAGAACGGGTGGATTTCGAAGGAGAAGCTGTGTGAGGCGGTGAAGAAGGTGATGGATGAAGAGAGTGAAGTGGGGAAGAAGGTGAGGAAGAATCACGAGGAATGGAGGCGAGTGTTGGGAAGTTCTGGGTTTATGGATGATTATATCGATGGATTTGTTCAGAATTTGAGAGGCCTTTTGAGGGCTGAAAAATGATTAATCTTTTAATGGTTTTGGTTGCAATATCGTCCGCAAAGTGAAAATTTATGAATGGAGAGATTTAATAATCCAATGGACCTGGCTCCTATATTCAGACCCCAGATATTGTTATCCCACTACAAGAACCTGGCTCAGATTATATTGGGGTTTTTATGGTAGGAAAAAGCTTTTAATTTTATAGGAGCTAAACTTTAAAGTCTAAATCAATTGATGATTTAAAGAAATTTTCATTTTAATATTTAAAATGATGCATTTATTTCTTTTTGATAATAAGGAAATATAATAATTAAATTAAATTCAATAATAATTTTAGAATAAAAGGTTTATAGATTATTTTTTAATAACTTTTGGGTTAAACGAGCAATTTTGCCTTTTAAGTTTTCTGCCAAGAGTGCTAGTTGACTGAAATTTTTTTAGAATAATATCATCCTAAAAGTTGACTAAACGTAGTAATGTTATTTAAAATTAAATTTGACAATTAGTTAACTTAAATGCTGATATGATATATATATTATTTTTTATTTTGAGTTAAGATACAAATTAGCCTGAAATTTTTTTACTTATAAGCGCTAGGTATCTATAATTTTTTTTATTCAATATCCCCTTACCATTATTTAGATTCAGTTTGACTATTAGTTTGACCAAATATATTAAGCTTGTAAATACACATTTCATTTACTTTATATTTTTTTAAGTTATATTTATAAACATAGAAAAAATTTAAAACTCTAAACTCCTCATAAGCATTAACCATAAATTGGTCGTAACAATTTTGAAATATTTAAGTATCTAAAAGAGCTAGCTATGTTTGAGTAATTACATTTGAGTTAAGTCGTATAACTTCTTATCTACTATAGCTAAGACTTTTTATGGCAGATATTAGTATAAAAATCACTTTCTTCTATAATTTTAGAGAAAAATAATTAATATATAATCTATTTGGAGCTGTTAGTAATATGAGAATTATGCATAAATATTTAGATTTATATGATTATTTTTTAATAAAGGTTGTTAAATATCAAAAACTTATTTCACGAATCCTAATTTATTAGAATGGTTGAGGGAGTGAGCATTGTTAGTATTTTTTTTTTAATTTTTCTTTATTCATAAATTTAACGTAAAAAAAATAAAATAGATATCATGTGCATTGGTTAGTTTAATATAATTAGTTAAATTAAATATAGATAATGGTTAAAATAATATTGAATTAAAAAAAATTTCTAAATACCTAACGAGTGAAAACTTTTAAGGCCCATTTAATTTACACTTTAATTGAAAATAAAAAAAATATATAAATACTATGTAATAAGCTATATAGGTTAATTAATAATTAAATTTAATTTTAAATAATAGTAAGAGTAATATTATTCTAAAAAACTTCTAAGCAACTAGTGTTCATGACGAAAAACTTTTGAAGTAAAATTGCTGTTTAACCCATAACTTTTTGGCAGATCAATCTCGACTTGATATTAGCCTAACTCTAGCCATTCGACGTCGAGGCCGAGCTCAGCCACAAATTGGAAAAAATGTACATTGTCTGGACTCGAACAGACAAAGTTAATGCCCAATTAAATTCAGGTCGTGAACAATAAACATGTAAAAGAAAAATGATATATTACCAACTGAAGGTTTGATACAGCGGAATGGACTAATACTATAAAATATGACAAATGAAGTTTGCAATCCCCGCTTAACTAACATTTAGTAGGTGATAGTACTTTAATACTTATATTTTAAAAAATATATATATTATATTCTTGTATTAAAGGAATATAAGTACATTACATTTATAAAAAAATATATGATTAAATAATTAAAGTATAAAAAATGTCAACACTTTAATTTAAATATATTTTAAATTCAAATAATTAGAATTAAATCTATCAATATTAGTCTATTATATTTAACAAAGAAATTTTTATAGAGTTTATAATGATAAAATGGACAAGTGAACTCTTTACTACTAAAAGAAATATCCGAAGATAATGGCTACAAATAGCTCAAGAACCAAACAAGAATTTGGCCTAATGATAAATCCAGTCGTCATGTGACTAAAACCGACCTTCCTGCTTCGTTGTCTTTTCGTATTTTTGTTTTTGCAGATTACGCTTACGGCACCAAGGGCCAAAAAAAAAAAAAAAGTCCAGCGCTTTCCTTCCAATTGGGATCAGGTCGGCAGCGGGTTGCCGGGTTCGCGGATAGCTTTCCTCTATTTGAATCTTTTTTTAATCATCTCGCATCTTCACGTACTAATTACAAATCTTAAATTACGTACGAAGTAATTAATGGTATATTTTCCTTTGTATCAAGAAAATACAAGAAGTAATTAATGGTATATTCCAAATTCAGAAGAATGTAAGCTTATTTTAAGCCATGACCCAAAATCGAAGACCGAAAAAAGAATCAACAGAAGAATATAGAATAATTGGGAAGAGGGAGATGTTGGAAGGAGGCCGAATTTCATAATTGAATTAATTGAATCGTGTTGTATAACATCAGAAACTACGTAAAAATTCGAATTCAGTAAGGTACAATGGACTCAAAGCAGTGAACACCATCTAACTCCGGCGCAAACCTAGGCGAGAATCGGCGCCGTTGTTGCTTGGCTCCACCGGGTTGCGTTGACGGCGGTGCCGGTGCCTTCGACGAATCTGGAGACGTCGGTTTCTTCTCAGTGGAATCAACGGAGGAAGAGGGCTTCTGCTCCGGCTTGGGCTTGAGACTTGCGCCGTCAATAGACAAGCGGGATCGCTGACCGAAGGAAAACTCGGCGGAGAGAGCATCAAAGGAACTGAAGATGGACATCAACATCTTGAATCTTAGTGATCACAGAGAACGATACAATCAGAAATCGTAGAAAGAATCGGAGATCGAATTGGGCAATTGAAACGGTTATTGAAGAGAGTCGATTGAGAGGGAGGGACAGTTCTGGAAGGAAAAGTTGGATGACTGTTGAGTCGTAATGACTTGTTGTGGAGGGAAAGAAGGGAGGGAGGGTATATAAAGGGGAAGAAGGAAGAGTCGGCGAAGGAAGGGGAAATTTCGGGAAGGAAAGAGAGGTGATGACGTGAAGGAAATGAGTATGTAGCAACTAGGAAACTATGAATTAGGAAAGCTTGGCTTCCGTTGCGGGTGGACCGTTTCCATTCAACTGTTTTCTTTTCTCTTTTTGTTTTTTTAATGAGGAAATGGAGGACTGCCCAATATTTTATTGGGACTTCTAAAAGTATGGTATTTTTAATTAATTAATAATAAAAAATGGTTTACTTTTTTTTTTCTTGATGTTTAACATATTCTTCACTTTCATTACCTACTTTAGTTAAGAATTAAACTCTTATAAATCAAGCTCCTTCAAGACATCAACATCATGAGATTATAAATCTTGCTAAAAAAATATAAACAAAGATTAATATAAAGAAAGAAATATATAATCACGTGGAAACAACTATCTCTGTATGAAGATCAACATAAAGAAAGATATGAGTTGAGGGATGAAAACTTGAAAAGTGGAATAATGGGAAAGGGAAGGTGGGGGGAGAGTTGAATGATTCAATTGAAGTCAACTCTCAAATGAAGAAGGAAGGGCGCGTGAGAGAGAAGCTTCGAGACCAAGTCCACGTTGATTCTGCGTTCTACACACGTTTTGGTCAAATTCAAACACGCAACCCTTCAACCTTGCCGCTACTGCCACCCTTATCCGTTTGGGGTTGGGGGATACTTTGGCCATTGGTTGAAAGAATTATACAACTTTATATGAAAAAAAATTAAAAAAATAAATAAATTAATTATAATTATTATAAAAATTAGTTAATTAATTTAGATAAATTAAAAAATATATTATATAAATTTATTTTTATAGTTAAATTTATTTATAATTAATTAATTTATTTATTTAGTGTTCTTAATTTATTTAATAAAAAGTAAATAGTTTTTTTAATTATGATAGGAGTAGTATAGAATATAATAGTAAATAATGTAATGCAATGAAAAGAAAGGATGATTATAGAACATTTGATTTGATTTGGGATGCAATTAACGAATCATGAAATGAAATTTAAATGTTACTTTGGAAAAATAAAAATAAATATGAAATAATTGTTTCAACTTTATCAAAAGGCAAAAAATAGAGAGTATAAATATTTAAAATTTGATTTATTGAAGGCATAGTTGTTCATAAATTAATTCATATAAATTGAAATTCGAATTATAGAGCTAAAGTTATATAATGGGAATGACCTGATTTGTTATAATAAATTGTAATTAGGATTATATTGGATTACGTGTATAAGAAAATTATACTCCTTTGATCCTATCATCAATATAATATAATTATCTAAACTGCTTAGCAGTGATTTAATTGGACCAACTAATCCTCCTAATCATCGCCTAATCATCCTACTAATTTGCTTTGGCTTTTCTTTTGATTGGTTGTTTAGGGCACATAATGTGGCGTTCTGTTAGGCTTCCTTTTAGTGATGGTTTTTGTGCTTCCATTTATATTTATTATATTTATATTTATTTAGTGATGCTTTTTGTTCGTGTTGTTCGTATAGGTTTTAACAAGTTGTGTATAGTTTCCTTATTTTTTGTAAAACAAATTATATCACAATTTTCTCCATAAAATCAAATACTAATATTTTTTTTTTTATTTCCTAATTGTTTTATACAATTCATTCTTCACTTATTCTCTTGGAAATTGTTTGAAAATTTCTAGCTTAATATAGTAGAGATTGGTGACTTTTTTTTAAGGAAATAAGGGATTAAAAACAAATTTTGAAACTTAGACAAATGAGGCTAAAATCCCTTTGATAGTCATTAAAAAAAAAGTAATAGAGGGGAATTCAATGTTAAAAATTAGAAATTTAACGATGGTAAATTTGATTTTTGAAATGGGGGATAATATGTAACAAACACAAAGTTTTGGGGTATTTTACATATTATAGTATGGATTTTTTAACCCATGTCATATGCCATGTAGTCCTCTTTAATTCCTAATAATTTCCTCTTTAAATGGGTTAACTTTAAAAGTAATTGGACGAGGTTTTGTATATTATAGCATGATCAAAGTGCAGATGATGAATATAAAGCGCTAGCGGATTGATCAACACATATGATATGATAACACTTGGTTCACATTTGATCATATTTTTAAGTCAATAAGTTTATTGTCTAGTTTATAAGATAGAAAGAGAATATTTTTTTAATTCTATTTATAAGTTATATTATTAAATTTTTTCATCTAAATGTACACATTTTCTTTATTTATTATTATGTAGATTTTGTTTTTATAGGATATATATATTAATTAAGGGTAAAATTAAAAAGTTATCAAATTTTAAAATAGAATTAATAAGGTTTAAGATTTACTTTGAATCTGATAAAATATATTAAAAGTCTTATAAATAGGATAAGTGAATTATTTGATTATTTTACTATGTCCACCAGACACACTGAATCAACAAAATGTATCAAGATTGCCCCTATATATAGTACGTATTAAATATAGATGAATAAATTTGAAAGTTTCTTTCATTTTTAGATAAGGATTCAACCACAACTCTTTGATTTTATAATAAGAATTAGTTGGAATTATTGCAATGAATGCCTACTACAAGGGCATTTTAGGAAAAAATAATCTCATACAAATAACATTTCTACCTCCGAACCTTAATATAAGATTCATTTAATTAATCTGTATAGATTAGTGAAGTTAGTTATTTGTAATAATTATATGATTTTTTTAAAATATCCCCTTTAATCATGTGTATTTGAATTATCCTTAATAAAAATTATCTTAATATGTGTAATCATATATAGAAATATTTTGGGGATAAAATATAATTTTGGGAGATAAAATGTATTGGGGTTTTATAATTAGAACAAAAATAAATTTATTATCTAACTCTTATATTTAAGACTGGATGGAGTATTTTTTTAACCTTAATTATGAAACAACTATTTTTGCTTTTTAATTCATACACGGAATTCACATATACTTAAAATGCATATGAAGACAGATATCTCATATATAATTATGAGTGAATATTCATGCATGCATGTCAGATGTCAGTAAATTATATTTGGTTCTATTTGTTTAAATGAAATTTATGACGAGAATATGCATGCATTATTGCACATATATACTACAAGGAAAATAGGCAAATACGAGTGGTGGGTGCATCGTACTAGTTTAAAAACACACACAGTTATATATCAGATTTCATACTCAGAAAAATAGAATTCGCGTGGGACAATAAAAATGGGTTGCTTCATCATTCTCATATATGATGGCTTTCATATTCTTCATCTTCCTCAACTTGATTCTGCTGGTGAAGTCGGATGATAAGTTGATTGCCGCTGTGTGTGGTACAACAGATGAGACAAAGATCTGCCAAGAGTGCCTCCACTCTGATCCCAAAAGCTCTTCAGCTAATGCCCCACGTTCTTTCTATAACAATGTATCTAATAATCTCTACACTGTCTAGACCGGTTGGGTCCAGTTTGCAGTAATAATTTTCATACTAGTATAAAATTTCACTAAAATGTGGGGCAAATAAATCTCATACGAAACAGGGCTGGCTGCGACAGCACTGGAGTGTGCAGAGAGGGACACAACGCAGCTTCAAGAAGAGACAACGAAGCTGACAGAGAAGGCGACGGGGAAGTTAAAGCAAGCACTGGAGCAGTGCTCTGATGATTCATCCGTTCATGGCACAGCAAGATTTTGATCCCTTGAAACTCTACGTTCGAGAGGGAAGACTCCTCACATTCTCACTTGCCTCAAAGTCTTCTATGAATTCCCAGATTTGCCTGTGCCTTGTTCCGTCATTGCTGGCACTGTTGCTTCTAACCAAACTACCCAGAATGCTGCTTCTATATTGGTCAGCATTTAAACAGCTTTTAATATATCAAATGTTTTCTCTATTGTGTTGTGGCAGAGATTAATTAATGGAATGATTATTAATTATTACTTTCTTGCCGAATATTTTATTTCTTTTGTCTCTCTCTCTCTATATTAACTTCGTTCATTTTCAACTTTTTTTTAAATATATTAAAAAAATTAAATAAATCTATTAATTATAATTAAATCTAATATTTTAAAATAATTTTATATTATATAATATTTAATCTATTTAAATTAATTAATTTTATATAATATAAATTTATTTTTAGAAATTAAATTAAATTATAATTAATTAATTAATTTAATTATTTTATTTTTTAATAAATTAATTAATTCTTATATTAAAAAATAAAGAAGGAGAATATGATTTTTCAAACAAACCTTTTTACTTCTAAATCACTTTAGTCCAAGCGGGGAGGGGACATGTGAATAAAGGTTAAAGAGTTCAAATTTTCTGACATATCGGGACAGAAAAAAAAAGAAAAAGAAATAACGGGTTAGTGTGTGTTTAACACCATGATTTAAAAAGTCTTTGTAGGCAAATTTTAATTTTAAAAAAATTTAAATAAATAGTAATATTTGTCTAAAAGTGATTTTGACTAAAATTATGGTTTTAAATAAGCTACTGAAACTAATTTTTGAAACAGTAAAAGAGTTTATAGATTATCTAATTACTATCTTACCCATATTTTTTCTTATATCCTCTCTCCTCTCTCTTTTCTCTCATATCTCCTCTACCCTCTCTCCTTTCTCTCATATCTCTTCTACCCTCTCTCATTTCCCTTCTCTCTTCTCTATACTCTAAACTCTCTCCTCTCTGCTATTTCTTTTCTACTATCTCCCATCTCTCATACTTTTAATCAAATCATACCATTTTTAGTAGTTTATTAATATGAAAAGTGATTTTACTACTAATCATCCAAATATTTCTATTTTCCAAATCTATCATTCCTAAAATTTATTCTTTAAAAACTAATCTACACATACCCTTATACTTTCTTCAATCTCCCAATGTTAGGAGAGTAAGAGAGAATTACGAAAAACATTCAGGGTAAATTATTTTATTTTTAGTTTACTTTGATAAGCTAAATTAAAAAGTGAAAAACTTGTTAAAAATTCGTCCAATATAAAATTTATTGTCAAAAAGTAGTTAAAATTTGTGTAAAGAGTTAAAAGTAATTTATTTTTAATAGATATTAATTGAATGTAATATATTTTTAATTATATATAAAATAAAAAATATTTATATATAACTGAATATATGTCATATTGGCTGAAGATGATTTTTACCAATTCTATAACCTAAATTTTTAGATATTTTTAGATAATAAATTTTGTAACTAGGGTTGTTTTAACAATTTTTCTATTAAAAATAAATGATTTTCAATACGTCGCCTTATTTACCTCAAAGTTCTCTCCAACTTTCCATTGCTTCCCGAGCTAAAATCACTTCATTGAAAAAAACAAAATTAAACAAACTCACAGTTAAACAAAAATCACCAAATATGTTTGTTTAGTGACCAATGCATTTAAAAAAAAAAAGTCCTATTTCTCATATCCATTGAGTGAGTGTGTTTTGAATATAATTATTTCTAGTAAAAAATATTTATATTTAATAAAAAAGGAAGAGGCCAATCCCACTTGACTAACTAAAGTTTAAATTCCACTATAAGATATATCTATATTTAATATTTAATAATATTTTAAATATAATTGTTTAAAATAAAAGTATACATATGTTTAGGAAAATAAAAAGAAAATAATAATATCAGGTTAAGAGATCCAGCATGAAATAGATCTTCCCTAGTCCATTGTCCAACGCCTTAAGCACTAATGATATTTTTGCAAGTCATATTAGAATTAATCCACTTAGATAAAAAAAATTACACACACTTAATCACAAATAATAATTTAGTTTTTTTTATACAAACAAGTTTTATAATAATCCAAACTTTTTTGTATCAAAAAAAATTAGTTATATATATATTTTTTTAAAAAAGTAGGGTGTTATTTTTCGTTTATATGCTCCTTTCAATCTTTCATAAAAGGGCATACTTATGGATCATGTGCTTTAGAAAAGATAAATATACATTAATTAATCATAGGCCCACAAAAACTCTTAGCAAATAGAAACAAATTTAGCTTTGAATCAGATTCTTCCTTGAAATAGCTGGCAAAATGCAATCAACCATCACGTCCTTTCTTTTACACCACAAAACGATATGTCACATATCCATCCACATGATGACCAAACGACAAAAAAATTGCCTCACCTAACAAAGATAAAATAATTAGCCTTGAATCAGATTCTTCTCTTGGAAAAAAAAGCATCCTCGGGTACCTTAAATCTCCACAGCTCCTTCCCTGTCTTTTGCTCTCAAAGTGTCAATGATGAGGGAAGAATAAAGGAAGCTGAAGGTGAAGCTTCTTCTTGTTCTTCATTTTTTCTTCAGCTTCAGTTGCAGGAAGGCGTGGAAGCCATGGATGGTTTGGAAGAAAGTGATGCTGGTTCTGGAAAGATCCAAGCTTTTGAAATGGATGGCTTTGGGAAAATTCATTTCTGTAGTCAATTATGCAAAAGAGAGTTGGGAGTTGTTCTGCAACAAGTAAACCTAGCTTTTTTCTACCACAGTGAAAGTATATAAGTACATAGAAAACATGGAAGAAGAAAATCTATCCATCATTACTGTAAATGTATTTTCTTTGCTAAATGATTTGTTCATATACTCCTGCAATTGTAAACAAATGTTGCATTCTCTTATTTATTTAAAAGTTCAATGAACTCATTTTTGTAATCTCTGGCAAATGTATATGTTCTGCGTTATTCATTCTTATAATCAAAGCACATGGAAAACACATAAGAAGAATCTTCATCAGAAGTTCAGTTAGTTTACAACTCCACATCTTGTTAAAGATAGAAGATAACACAAAATATAGAGTTTATGTACACAAGAACAGAGCAAGAAAGAAATTCAAGTACTAATCAAGTCTAAAACTATTTCCATGTTCAGGTACATTTCAGATCTGAATGTTGCTGAATGTAGTTTCAAGATGACAAAAACTTCAAAGAAAGTTTTGAGTACAAACAAAATAACTTGAAGAAAACTGACCCAAAAAAAAATGGCAGATTTGATAGATCCTGTGGAACAGACATGTTTGTATATGTACATGTGATTCACTTTGTCTGTTTACTTTTATGTAAATTGGGAATTCCTAAAATCTTTCCAAAGTAAGCCAAATTAAGAGCAACAACCAACAAGGAAGGAGAAAAATGACAGATAAGAGGCAACAGAAGGTTCAAAGTGAAGGAAGAAAGTTAAATGTTCATTATATAGTTGAGGCTTTGTATATCATTAATTCCAATTAACTTTCATGTTTAAGAAATTCATATGGATATATATATATATATGAATCAAAATGCAGATGGAATACATTCAATGTGAACCCCTAACTTATTTATAGGGCATATAGTGTATCTTTCTCTAAGCTGAAGATATTTTCTAAGGTATACAGAGCACTTGAATAAATTTTGTCTGTTCAAATTATTTCATTAACTTCGACTTTAAAGAAAAATGAATAGGTCAAGTTTATATAAAAATTCTGTTGAATCTTTTGGTAAAAAAAATATTATATAAGAATTCTAATATTTGACGGGCGCACGATAAGCTTTATAGTATCTTCACTTTTACAAAGATTTCTAGCAGAAGCCACTTTAATAATTCCTTACTGGCACCATTTTCATTTGATGGAAATGCAGAAGGAAGATTGCTAGTATTTTTCTGCATAATTTCCTGCTTCTGTGATGGTGCTTGTCATTATTTTTTTACACAGGAAAGCTTAGAGGAGTTGGATCTCTGGGCTCATCTCAGTCAAGATATACTTCAACGCTTAAAGAGAATTTATAGAAGTATTTACAGATTGTCTATCAATAAAATTCTCACATTGATAGTAGATTTAAACTCAAGATGTTGTAAATTATAACTAACTCATTATTAATTGATGTTAGTAATGTCGCTTGTTTTGTCATGAGGATTTAACAAAGATTATATAAAACCAATTAACAGCTTATTTTATGTGATGTTTGAGAAACATACAACTGATAGACAAGGAACTTTGGGAGGTCTGCAATCAGCAGTGTCTCCATTAAAAGAAAACAAAACAAACTCAATGACAGATACATGTGTGTCATTATTTAATACTAAATAGCTTCAGTACAATACTGGTTCACATTTGAAACAAGTTAAGGCAGAGAAATCCCTTGCTCAACAACCTATGCACCACGAAGAACAAGGGACAAGATAGATAAACATAAAATGCCAAGGTAGTTCCATGCCCTCTATTTGCTGATTTTTGTGGTTCATTAGACATAAGGAACAGCTACTCTCTGCGTGTCAGGGCCAGCAAGCATATCATCCCACAGCAAATCCGAAAGGAGCATTGTTAATTTTCCAACACTTCCTATCAAAATTAGATGACTTAATGAATTCATGTAGTATCAAGATTAAATGGCTCTAATACTATATTAGATTTTAGAGAGATCATATATACATATATATTATATTTATCTTTTTAGCAAAATAGCTTAAGCCAATTTAATATAAATTACCTCAAGGTTATATACCTTTAATTCATTGTTCAAAAGCTATATACTATTAAAATAATATGAGCACCCAGAAGTTACTGTTACCAAACATACCATTGCCAATAGGTTGATCATCCCAGGTGATGATTGGCCGTAAAGGAAGAGTACTTCCGACAAACATCATTTCAGCAGAGCCTTTAGCTTCCTCCATGGTTAGATTTTTTGTTGTTACACCTTTCAGATGCCCTTCTTCTACGAGCTTCGGCGCGAGTTCAAGAAGCCTTCTAGCAGTGCAACCATGTAGGATCTTATCGAACAAAGGCATGATAAGTTCCTTCTCTTGAGTTATAAAGGCAACATTCACATTTGGACCTTCAGCAATATAACCTTCCTCATCAACCCATATAGGAGCAAATGCTCCTTTCTCTTCCGCTTCAAGCTGTGCAAGCACATTTGGGAGATAATTCACATTCTTCATTGTTGCAAATAGTGGTGGCTTCATGGGGATACTAGTTGTGATCACTTTAACACCTTCTTTGCACTGCGAAAAGTTGTAATCTATGACTATGGCGTAGAATGCCGGTGTTGGGCACCCTGCTGATGATAGGGAGAAATCCCCAGGACCTGCACTTAGCCAGAATCTGAGAGCTCCTTTCTTGCACTTTGATGCAGCAGTTAGTTGTATGAGAATGCTTCGAAGAGCCGAACGAGAGTGAGGAGACGATACCTTCGCCTTCGAGGCTGATCTAAGAAAGCCATCAAGGTGAGCATCCAACTCATAGAGGTAGCTGGTGGTGATGATAAACACCAAATACAGCCCAAAGTCAGAAAGAGAGAGAGGGAATTTTTAAGTTAAAAACACCTGGAGAACATAAGATTTCTTATGAATGTTTTCAACTTACCCATCAAAAACAATTCCTGTATCAAATACACCATGCCCACGATGTACCATGTGATCATCAATGGGAATTACCATCATTGCAGGATCAAGTATGATACCTCCATAAATACTGGAATACATTGCAGGGTATGGTTGTTTTTCCACTTGACTCCACTTTTTGTGAAGCTTTTCAAGTAACTGATGAGCAATACAACACCAACAGAAATTGCAGATTCGAATGCATAATGCAAAAAACTTAAGTAAATAACTTGTAAAACAGAATTCTTTTTTCTTTTTCTTTTTTTCCACAAGTATATCAGAAACCAAAAGCAGAAATCTTCAACAGTAACTCAAATCTTCATCATATGAGAACCAAACCAACTAAGAACTTCACATGATATTCAGAACTAGTTAATGAATTCGGTATGAGTGACACGATAAGTAGGAATTTGTTTTGGTGAAACGGTAAGTGGGAATTAAAAAAAAAAAAAAAAAAAAACTCACCTCTGATGACGAGGAGAACACGTGAACTTTAAAATCACTTTCATTTCCAACCTCTGGTGAATCCCACAAAAAGAGTTCAACCAAAAAACACATGCAAAGAAGAAGATCAGATCAATGATGATATATACACCAATCACGTTTGACATGTCATTTCTCAAATTGATCATGAAAATTGAAGTGAAACAGAGTTCATACATAATAATACTTACCCAGTGACTTCAATGAAGACGTGATGGATTCTGTGTGGTCTTCCATCGAACAGGAGGTGAGCACAGAGAGAGATAGAGAGAGTTGAAGTTTGGGTAACAAACCAGCGGAAGATATAGGCTTATATAACAACAGCAGCACAAGACGAAGATCAGAACTTCCCCCTCAATTACAGTAGTGAGAATGCAAGTGAGGGTGAATACTACAGGAAGAATAAACTTTTTTAGTGTTAAATTTACTAGAATAGTACATAATTTTTTTAAAAATATTATAATTATTTTCTTTAATTTTCTCTTTTTTTCTCTTATTTAATTATTTAATAAGAATAATTTTAAAAAATTAAAAAATATAAAAAATATATCTTATATATAAAATAAATATTAATTCTATAATTAAATTTAATATTAAAGAGTATATGATTATTTTTTTTTATCGGGCCTATTTGGATAAGAGTTTGGAAAATTACTTATGAAAAAATAAAGCTTTTTAGCAATTTTTAAAAAAAGACTTCTGAAAAAGAGTTTATTAAAAAAATAATTTTAAATAAATAAGTGTTTGAATAGTTATTTTCAAAACTACTTTTATTATTGATAAATTATTAAAAAATATATGATTATTAAATATAGGAGAGATAAGAGATGAAAAAGGGAGTAGATGAGAGATGATAGATAGTGTATAATAGAAAGGAGAAATGAGAGATTGTGTAGAAAATAAAAGAGATAGGAAAAAGGGTATAGAAAAGAGAGGATAGATAGTGTAAGAAAAAATAGAGGTAATATAGTAATTGGTTAATCTATAAACTCTTTTAATATTCTATAAACTACTTTGATCAATTTATCTAAAATTTTAGTTTTAAATTATAATTTAATTTAAAAATTCTTTTAAATAAATATAACTATTTATTTTAATTTTTTTTAAAATTTAAGTTTTATTCAAAACATAAATTTTGCCTTAAAAAACTTTTAAAATCTAGATTTTTGTTTATTTTACACACTGTATATATCCATATATTATAGGGTTGATGGAAAAAGTTTGATATTTTTCGTTTGCCTTTCGTCTGTGGACAGCTCCCCACAATCACCACCGTACGAGACCTTCTGCCGAAAAGATTAGGCTCCCATTTTTGTCACCTTTTATTCGTCTGGTCGTTGGATTCTCCTTCTGCCCATTTCTCTTTTATTGTGGATCACACAATCAATCAGTTCTTGAATAATTACATTCAATTTTTTGTCTGCATTTGTCCCTTTAATCAAATCAGTTGATGTACATACACTCACACCCGTTCTCATATCATTCATTTTATTTCTTAATTAATGAAGTTGATAATATATGATGATGACCGCGATGATAAAGATAATTAGATTAAATTAAATTTTATTAATTGGAGTTGGGTTTATATAATATACTAATATTTAAATATTTATTAAAAGAAATATATATATTTATTGTCTAATAATAATTCGAATAGAATTATTTTTATAAAAGAATATATATGTTTAAAAAAATTAAATTTTTAGTGTATAATTAATTTTTTAAAAAAAATTACTAATGTATATCCTCAAACAAGAGAATTGTTTATAAATAAGTCTTACCAATTTATTGAAATATACGTACCATCAATAATTCTCTCTTATTTTAAATTTAATTTTTAATATTGGATGCATTTCCCTTTCTAATATTAATTGTGAGAAAATTAGGGAAAAGTCCACAATTAAAAATATAATTGTTGAGAAGGACATAAATTAAAATAATAGTATTCTGTATATACAAAATTTATAAATTACAGATACTATAAAAATTTATCAATACCTTTTTACTATATTAGCAAACAGACAAACACATATACACAAATGGCAATCTTGCTCCCATGCAGTCTCACCACTCCAGAATTTTTAAAAAAATTAATTAATGACATATTATTGAGATGTTAAAAAGACACACAAACGCAAATAATATTTTTATCAAATGATCTTAGTGACAAACCAATTGGAAGAATGCATTTTGTTTTATAAAAGCAGATTTTTTTTAATATGTAGTACTAAAGTTAAAAAAAAATTAACGCAAAATTTAAAATAACATGCCAAAACAGCAAATTTTTAAAGCTATTGCTGCGTATGCAATGGCAATTGTGTAATTATTATTATTCTTTCAAGTAGATATATTTTTCACGCATGTTATATAATTTGAAAAAAAAAAAGAAAGTTTGGTATAAAAAAATTATATTTTATTTGTATTGGTTCGATTTACTCTTCATCCCAATCATTTGCCTAGTTTATCGATTGGACTGAATATTATTGCAACAACGAATTATGTATAACATAAATTGCTAATTTTATCCAACATGTCACTATTTAGAGCATATTTGATCTTTGTGAAGTATTATTTTATTGTAGTTCTAATTACGACGCTTGAGAAGGTATTCTAATTCTTGAGTGCTTAGATTTCACCTGTGGGTAATAGACGACTTGCTTTACCCGGCATTAATATCGTTTAAAAGTAAGGGAGACTTTACCCTACCCTTGGATCGTGGGAGAACCTAACCACTTTCTAAAAATTTTTGTACCAAAAAAAAAACTTGCTAATTTTGAATTATTTGAATCAGATCCCTTATTTTGCATTTTCACATAATACAAGGATTCTGCAGACCAACCACCACCTTAAGGATCATGCTTTTGTGTGAAGAGGCTTTGCTATGCAATTTCTTGCAATGTTCAGTAAAACAATTCAAACCTAGGACACTATACATTAAGTGGATCTTACCATACTAATGAAGTGGTTTGAATAAATTACTTCCCTTGCAGGAGAGATTTAAGGACCAGTACTGGTATAACAAGGAATTAAGAGTAGTTAATTTAACTATATATCTTGCTGCTGTTTCACCACTTTCTGGCATGTCGTCTATAGAATGATTTGATCCTTTTCATAGCCTCTTCAAGAGCAGACGGATCCACGGCAAACGTAATTCGGAGCCAATCTTTTAGCCCTACCGCAGTTCCTGCATAGGATTGTCATTCTTAAATGTCAAGAAATTCAAGAGCAAACTTTTGTGGTTAAAACAAACTGCTCATACTTTGATCTTATAATTACCTAGTGGTTTCATCTGAAGATTATTTTTCATGTAACAAAACGCAATGAAAATTGCCAAGATTAACAGGCAGTGAATTATTTAACAGAACAGAATCAGGGATATCAGATACAAGAACAGCAGCAGGTAACTGATTTTTTTTTCCCCGTTTGAAGAAAGCTTTCCCAATTGAAAAACAAAGGATGCAAAAAGGTAATGATTGAGTATGATATGATCAATTATACCTGGAAGAAGGATAACAGATTCCTCCTTCGCGAGCTTGAAACAGAAATCAATATCATCACTGATATCATCCAGAAGGGAAAGATTGAGTTTCACCTGTATTGCATTGCAGTGTAGGTAATAAATAACAATGCTGATATAATTACATTCATCATTCTGTTCTAAAGAAAATTCAAACGATGCTATGAACTCACCATCATAGCCATAGATCCATCAGGTTTGTGAGGGCAAAAAATGCATGGAATATCCTCTATCTCTTTACAACATACATCTGAAGTATGCTTTAACATGTTGAGGGTTTTCCTGAAGAAAGACTCTTCAGTCTCCGTAATTATACGAGGTGCCGCCGCCTGCCAGATCAGAACTTCTATCAGTCAGATACAATCAAGAAGCAATCAATTAATAATATAAAAGATAATATATCAAAATCACTTCTCATGGTGGTACTGAAATTTTTTTGTCAGAAGGTCTGGCGAGTTAGTTTCTGGCCTAATAGCCGAAAGATAAGTGTAGTTTATTGTGGTATTCTTTCCAACGCAATAGTTTGTTTTCTTCTCTTCTAAAAACCAAAAAATGTCAAATCATAGTGCTTCACTTTTCTTTCTTCCATTTTCTTTTCCTTCTTCCGTTTGGTTTTTGCTATGGAGATGAATACTGATAAATCCTGTGTAGCATATTGAGTTACTTTATCTAGCAATGTTATTAACGAAGAAAAAATCATGCAAACCAAAAGATAGAAAACCTGGATGAAGGTAGCTGGACCCCCCAAAATATCAAAATATTTTTTTATTCTCTCAACAACCTGCATAATTAAACATTGGCTTGATGGCATCAGATAAGAAGGAAAACGTTTAAAACCTTAAGCTTAAAGTAATAATGATATCTTTCAACTATAAAACATTTCTACTTTCAAGCATATGATTCTATGCATATGACAACAAAACAGATGATCTTAGGCAATTTTGAACACCAATTAGAACATAAACAAATATAATAAAGAAATGTCAATCCCCTTTTAAATTATGAACAAACATGAATTAGATGGACTCGTATTCACGGTGTGCTTGTTCATATGCCCTGGGATCAATATTCAAGCACATGCAAGTTAAAGCTTAAATTCCAGGTATATAATTATTTACAAGTATTAAAAAGTGTTTTAAGCACAGTGAAGGTGGAAGGAAGAGAACCTTTGGTTTCCTAAAAGTGCCACAGGGATCATTTGTCACAAACCAACCAAGTCTCCATCCAGGAACTATCCATCGCTTAGATAGGGACCCAAGAGTAATAATAGGAACATCCAATCCAAAAACTCCCATTGGCACAAAAGGGTTGGCTCCAAATGCAAGATGACCATAGACTTCATCAGCAATCACAACAGTTTCAAGCTTCTTAGCAGTTTCTGCAATCTAAGTGCAACATGCAAACCATTCAATCATTAGCAGTGTTTTCTGTGGATGCTGCCAATTCTAGAAATGTCTTGTCTCAGTTATTTCATCTGAAGCCAAATCCTAGAACACTAACTAACCTTCTTTAAATGATGGTAACTGTACACATTTCCGCAAGGATTTCCAGGGTTTATAATCACCAATGCAATTGTGTTCTGATCTGCGAGAGATTCAACGGCTTCCAAATCAACCTCCCAGCCTTTCTCAGGAAGAAGATCATAATGGCGAACTTCAACTTGTCTGAATGCAGCACAGAGATCATAGATTGGGAAGCCTGGCCTTGGAATCAAGATATTTGCTCCGGGGTGAGCAAGCATTGCCACTGAAACATCAATAGCTTGAGTGCATCCAGAAGTAATAAAAACATCATCGGATGTTAACTTGTAGGGAAGATCACGTGACAGATATTCAGCAATTGCTCTGTCACCAAGAAGTAATAAAAACATTATAGGACGAAACAAAAACCCCAACAAGCAGACGCTTTAAATTCCTTCAACTGCAAGTGCAAGGATGAAGCTGACAATGCTTCTTGTGAGATACCCGATTCACATTCTCAGGCTTGACTTGAGTTACTTTCAGCAATTAATTTAGCATTTGTTTACCTTATATACGATTCATAGCATTAATTATGAATAGAAAGATATAGTTATATAAATAGCCCACCTACTTTAAAGGGCAATAAAGCCAATATGAAATCTTAAAACACTTCTTAATTGGTCCCAACTCTTATACACAAGATTTCAAAATTAAGAGCGGTTATCTTTAAATTATCACAGTAACAAACACAATCAAGAAATAAAGGACGCATCCAAACAGAGTTCTAAAAGCAAAAGGGACAAAACTCAGGACACGAAAACAGAAACACACGAAGATTGAAAAGCAAGAAGAAATCGAAATCATCGACAAAATGGATAGGCAATGAAATTGGATTACGTTCTGGTTTGAAGAAGACCAACGGTGGGAGCATAGCCATTGAATTTCTGAGATTGAAGCGTATCAACGACAGCTTCCTGAGCAACATCAGTGGTGTGGAAGCAAGTATAAATAGAAGGGTCACCCATACCCATAGAAATCACTCTCTTATTGCCACCATTCCCATCAACGCTTTCCATTAGAAGGCTGAGAATCCCTTTAATGGTGATGGTTGAAGCAGTTTTCGCTTCGTGATTCATGGATGCCTCATTTTCCATGACTAAGCGGAATCTATCTCTGTAGCTTCTGAAAGATGGGCTGTGTTCACAGTTCTCTCGAGGCTTGGAAGAAGAACAGGAGGATTTTCGCAATCAATATAAAGACGGAAGATTGACGGGCATGTTCTGAACTGGGAATGCGAGTTTGAGTTACCATAACCACACGCATCTTCTTCCTGATTGGAACCAAATTTGGCGGGTTCTTCCACCGGCCCGGGTCCTGTGAAAATTCACCATAATATTTTCAGAACATTAAACAGAAATATTAAATATTAATATGTCAGGACGTTAATATAAAATCCCTCTCCATATATAATCTGAAAGCTCCATTGCAAGGCGAGCTTTCGCACACGTATCTTTGTGATAACGACGATTGGTCAAATATACTCAAATTCCCCTCGGGGGGGGGGGGTTATAAATAACGATTTAAAATTAAAAATATATATATTAAGAAAAATTAAGATTTATTAATTTATAACCATAAATTATGATTTCATATAATTTAAAAATATTAATATTTCTTACGTTTGAATAACTCTAAAAATACTAATATTTTTGGAGATTGAAGTTATAATTGTCAGTGATTTTTTTTTTAAAAAAAAGAGTTAGAAAAAAAAAACGTGTGCCATGACATTCCAAAAAGATAGGCTGGCCCCTTGTTCTTGTGTTTCATTACGTGACGCGTGTCTATCTGCTGACCCCATATTAATAATTGGACTGAAATTTAAGAAACTGAGTTGAATATTATAAATTGAATTATAATTAAATCAAAATTAAGTAATTTATTTTTTTCTCTCTTAAAAATTTTTAAACACAGTAATTTTTTATGATTGATAGTTTTTTACAAAATCATAAATCCAAATGTTATAATTTTTTAATGTGCTTGTTCATGAGATATAATTTTGATAGACCGTGCAGAAAAATTATAGAATTTTTTTGAATATATTAAGTTCATTGGGGAGAGTTATTCGTTTAATATACAGTTCTTTTACGTTCTTTTGATAGGGACCACTGAATACTGATTTATTGACTAGAACATTAATTTTAATACCAACGTTGTCTCTTAACAAGTTTTTAAAATCTTAATAAAATTTAATAAATCCAACAACTTATATCAACTCCGTACAAATTATATAGGAAAATATTTCAATTATAAAAAATATAATAGAATTTATATTACAATTTAGCTTAATTTTACATTCTTATTCTATAACTAAAATTATACTAAAATAATAATATTTAGACATTGAACATATTCTAAATAATTATAATTTTCATTTTTATTTTTTTATCAATTAAATCTATAAATAATAAGTTCTTTTTTCATTATCAAATATATAAGAGAGATATCAATCCTTTAGAGGTTATGGCGAGTTAGTCCCTAATATCATATCTAATCAAAAGATTGTAGCTCTAATTGTCTGAATGTCTAGATTTCATCACGGCTATGGAAATTTGTAACAACATAGGATGAATGCTTGCGAATCTTAACCTTTCACATTTTGCTTAGTAGTCCAAATGAGATTTATTAAAGTAAAAATTCATTTTTAGCATTGCCAAATTTCTATAATTGCAATGTTCCTAAAAGCCATACATTGAAACCTTGGATAGAAATATGAATAGAACAACGAAGAGACAATGCTACTTTAGCCTGTACATATGGACAATATAATATACAGCCCTATGCAGTATGGACTATAAAGACTAAAAACTATTCTTATAATTTTTAATATAAAAATTAATTAAAAATTGATTTTAATTTTAAATGTAAAATTTATTTTTTATATTTATTAATTATTTAAAAAATTATTTTTTTAGATACTCTCTTAACCATAATTAAGTAAAATAAATAAATGAGTAAATTAAAAAAAAGATAGATATAGTATTTTAAAAAAATAATTTTATATTAATTAATCTAAATAATTTATTAATATAATTAAATTGTAAGAGGAGGATTTGATGTTTTGTAACATAGGATTGGATAAGGAGGATGATTCATGTGTGGGTTTGAATCCGTACTTGTCTATCCACAAGGATTAGCCCTATCCCAATAATGTATTTTCCCCATGATTTTGGTATTTTACGTTATCTCTCATCCTTATCGACTCTACCTATAATGCCACAAGCTTCCCACTCTATAATTTTATTTTATTTCGCCTCTTTTTTTGGGGGTGTTTCTTTCATACCTTTCCGTTGGAATGGATTGATGACCTTGTTTATTCTTTTTTTTTTAAAGTCAACTTGAAATAAATTAACCAAAAATTCACGTCTACGTATATTATACGTGGAGAATTTTAGTGTGAATTCTCTATGTATATTGCTAACGTCAAGGATTTTTTATATATACTATTTACTATATTATATTATCAAGTATTTAATTTTAAAATTTTTAATTATCTCTCTCAATATAAATATATTTTTAAGGATTGAACTCCAAACTAATAACTTTTTTGCTAAGGTTACTGCATGTTTAGAAATTTGTAGTTAATTTTTAACTCATTTAATTAAGATTATCCAAAAAGGTATGGAATTCAAAATTAGGTAAACTAGTTACATAAATGCATTGAATATATAGATAGCTACCAATATCTTAAAGAAAGTGTACGATTCCAACACTTGCAAAAAAGTGGAACTTATTTTTTTTTTTTAAGAAAAATGTCATTCGTTGTAATTAAAATCAATATTAAAACTGAGTTTTTTTTTTACACACGTTATCTCAAGTCTGGACAAAAGGTCTACACCAGTAGAAAGCTTAAGCTCTCTCTCTCTCTACATTTTTTCATGTATCAATTCCAAAATGGGTATAGAAAGCCCTTGTTAACTACTGCAAAAAAGACCTTTTTCGCCTAATATATGTGTTTAGGAGAAATTTACAAAAGTTGGAAGCATAAGCAACAAATAATTTTTATTTTATTCCGAAGCTTAACTTGTGAACTCACAAATTTAGGAAAAATGAAATCAAATGCTCCTAGATGTAAAGTTTCAATAATTAAATCATTAATATTTACATAACAGAAGTGGAGGAGGAAAAAAGAGTTTTTATTTTTCTGATATTATCAACGGGTATCTAATAATTTTTTTTAAATCTTATTATTAGATTTTTAAATAACTGATTAATCTAATTTTAGGGTTCATCAGAGCACAAGTGTCTCATCTATGAATCATACCCAATACATGGATCTAAGAAACTTTGCACCATTAGACGTGCTCTTTTTTCTTGTGTATAAAATTTTTTAGAAAAAAATTAGGCCTATTTACCATCTAAAAGTAAGATAAATTCTATATAAGACTGTGAAGGGGGAAAGACTTCTTATTTGGTCCACGAGATTGTGAATTGGACTACCGTTGGAATGGGCTTTATTCCTGTTTTCACTTCAAGGATAGCAGGAGTCAATTCACGGCCCATAGAAGTTTATTTTGATTGTACAAAAAAAAATTAATTTAATTTAAAGAAACAGGAACATAATCCATAATCAGATTATTTAAAAACAAAAATCCTCATGTATCAAACTTGAAAATATTTTTTCAAATATTTTTGCAGTAAATTATCTGAAAAATAGTCTATTCAATTTCTAACCGCTACATATAACAAAGAATACCTTAACCTTACGATATTGTAAATGGACCAAAATCTTACCCTCTTATAAGAACTTTTGCTGGCCATATAAATTTGAAAGAATTTACTCCTTCAACCTTAATATAAACCCTAATTATAAAATTAATTTTAATAATAAATATAATATATATTTTCTATATTTATTAATTTTTTAAATTATCTATATAGATATTATTTAATAATAATTAAGTAAAAAAATGATTGAGTTAAGGGAGATAATTATAATATTTTAAAAAAATATATCATATTAACTAAATTAATTATTTTTTAATATAATTAAATTAATTAAATAGATCATATATTAAAAAAATATTTTTTTAAAATAAATTAAATGTCACTGGTTTTGACATGTAGAGATTTGCTCCCACATAATTGATGTGTTTGAAGTTGGAAATTACTTGTCCAATGGCACAGTTTTGATGAAACAATATGTCAGAGCCTCTTCAATCCCTCACCCCACAAATTTAACCCAATTTAATTTCTTCACAAATTAAAACCTTTTTTTTTTTTGAAAAAAAAAACAGAGAAAACTTTGCCAATCTATTATTATTATTTACATACAGAGATTTTTTTTTTTTTTTTACTACCCAAAAGAAATTAAACCCCGAAGATTCCGGTAATGTTTGGGACACCTTGTATTTTATCTGTTTGCTGGATTTGTCCTCTAGTGCTACGGTATGTTTGTGTGTTATTACTTATTACCTTGTTTTTGGCTGCTTTCGTGCCTCGTGTTCCTTTTTAAATCCAACGGCTCACATGGCCCCTAAATAAACAGCTTTAAAAGGCTAAACGACCGTACAATAAATGCCACGTCATCCGGGCCCACATAGATTATTATTGGGCAATATTTAAGATTTCTCACACAATAATTGGGTATTATAATTCGTGACCCGTCACTACCACGACGACCCCCCCACACGACACTGACTCGAACCCCGAAGCGCCGTAGCCGGAGGGCGGCGGAGTCTGACCTAAGAATGTCGTCACGCGCGATCCCCAATATCCTCGGTCCACGCGCCCTCCCCCTCCTCGCTGTTTTTAAAAGGGAAAATAGTTCGCGTGCTTTTTTATTCATTTTTTAATTTTAGACATAAAAAGTCAACTTCCTTACAGAGGCAAAATCATCCCTCCTCCGGTTCAGTTCCGGTCGGGTTGAACCGCACCGCAATGGGTCTGCACATACCCATCCATCCATCCATCAATCACGTGGAACCAGACCCAGATCAATGAACCGGTGTGTCACCATCTGCAATGAGTTTCTGTGTTGTCTTGGCAGCTTTCAGCCATCATCAAGGTCATTTCTTTCCCACCCCATTTGGAAAAATATTCAAACTTTATGATTATATTTGTACTTGTTTCCGACTTGGGGAGATGGGTCGGGTTTGGAACCTACCCGGTTCGGATTACGAAGGAGGCACGAGAGGGACAGCACATGACAGATAAACCGTGAGTTCCAAGCCAAAAGGGTTTGTTTCAATTACAAGCAATTATGAAAAAAGGGCTTAACTCAACCAACCCCAAAGGGAGAAGATCATGGAGGGAAAAATTTTTGCTTTCTGGGGAATCACCATTAGAAAGGGCCCTGAGGACTTAGGATTTAAGAAAAAGACAAAAACTTAAAAAAATAAAAGTGACGAGGGAATTTTGGAAATTGGGTAATGCAGAAGAGATTGGCCAAGGAAGAAGAATATGAGAAGAGCATATATAGAGAGAGAGAGAGTAAGAGAGAAGAAAACCTCAGCATGCAGATTGAAGAGATGATTTGATATAAAGCCTGTGAGACATGCTGTTTCTCAAAATCCGAGCATCATGTGTCAACTTTTCATTGCAAAAATCCATCAATCTCCCTCATTACTACTACTAGCATCATTCATCACCTTCTTTCTATATATCTCTTTGTTGAATTGTTTCTGGTACTGATGGATAAAATGGGATTGGATTAGATAGATGGGATGGCTGAATAGATTCATGCATGTTAAACATTAATCATCGAACCCCACATGGCTCGCTCCCTGGCATCCAATATATATACACAAAATACAACCCCAGCTGGGTGAAAAACTGATAAAAAACCCCACAAGTTTTTGAACTTGCAGAGAAAAAATGTTCAGCTTTTCATACATGTTTCTCTTTGGTCTCACATTTTTCTATTGCCATGATGATGATTCTACCATGTGACAAGAAAAACAAAGAAAGGAAGGAAGATGTTTTTTTAGAGTCTTGAAAGTTTGATTATATCCAATGTCTTGGATGTGTTTGATGAATTGACCATGTGAGGGATGATGATGTTAAATCAATAAAATATCAACTTCAGCTACATGTTCAGGTGCACCTTTTTATATGCATAAAATCAAAATATACCCACTTTCAGTAAGTGTTCTACGAATGGTCACTCACATATTAAACCTAGTGCTTGGAACATAACTGATACCTATACTTGGGATTAGATTGTGTATGTGTAAGAGAGATTATTCTTTAGTTTTGGTTGTATTCAAAACATATCAGTACAAAATAGAGGCTCTTCTGAGATATTCTGGTATTTACTTCTCTTCTCTCTCTCTCTCACTCTCTCGTTCTCTCTCTGGTTTTATTTTTTGTATTGCTTGGGACTTATAAGTGATAACTCTTAAATTTAAGTTACTATTCACGTATCAGTACAATAGAATAGAGTTTCTGATATATGATATCACTATCGGTATTAATTTGTTTCTCTTTCTTATACTATTAATTATTTGCCAGCATCATGATTTACATTTGAACAGTTAAATGGATCAATCAAACAAGAATTGATATGTCAATGCTACTACTAATTATCATAATAATTTTTGCCCACAGAGATACTATCAGAAGTAAGATCCTCTCTTAAAAAGATTTTTCTGTTTAGTTTTGTTTTATGATCATGTTTGTGTTGTACTTGTACCATAAATAAATAAGAAAAGTGATCAGCAAAACAATTATACACTCTGTACCTACTAAGAAAATTAAATTAAACCTCAGGAAAATGAAAAAGCTACTGCCTTTTGAACCTTAAAGCTGATTTTAGCACCAACAAAATTAAAAGAAAGTGATGGTTAAGCCTCTATTATTTATTTGTCTTCCTATGTCACAGTTACAGATACTGGTGTAATGCATTGTTTGTACACAAAGTATACTGTGAAAACTAGCAAAAGCAACTGTTTAGGACAGAGAGATAAAAGGAAAAAAACAGAGTGGAACCTTAATTATTAGATGAGTTTTTTTTTTTTTTACAGGAACCAAATTTTGCAGTACTCTCATGGTTTGCGTTTAAGAGATGCCAAAACTCATGACCCAAGAGGAACAAATACCCAGAAAGAGAAATGATCATCAGGTATCACAGACATATAAAAAAAAGGAGATTTTTTTTAATAAAAAGAGGGGGTGAGAAGTACTCTAAATTCTGCAGAAAAACACGAGAGAGAGATAAGGAAGAGGAAGGAGTGGGCGTGTAATAAAACACAGCTAGGGTGTTGTTCTGTTTATTTAATTTCCCTCTGTACTGTGCTGACAGAGAAGATATGAAACAGCTTTATGGATATAGATACGTGTTGAAAATCTTTCCCATTTTTCTTATATTATTTCTTTTGGGTAACCTACAAAGAGTGCAAGAGGATCCTCTCTCTGCGTCCCTCCCCCATTTTTGTCCATCTAAATTAATTTAAGAACTCATAATATCACGCTATTAAAAATAAATTAGCATAAAACTGTTGAGAAGCTTTAAACTATTTCTTATTTTTTTTTAAAAGTGGAGCACCCAATTTGTTAGATGTACTCCACTCTAACACGAGGACTAATTTCAATCGAAATCGATATAGATTGAGCTAGACATGACTATAAAGGTGGGAGTAGATTTTTGTTGCCCTTTGTGACCATGTCTGACTCAATCCATAAGTCTAGACCTCAAATAAATTATACAATTAAAATTATTTAAAGTTTCTCGATCTTCTTTTACTTCATCCGATTTTAAATGAATATAAGTTAAATAATAAGTATATTTTAATTATAATTATAAAATTATAATTTATTTTATTTCTTAAAGTTATATATTTTTCCTCTAAAGTATATATATGTTATTATATATATTAAAAAAATTATATAAAAATAGTTTAAATATATATGATTAAAGGAGTATTTTAAAAAAATAATATAAAATGATTATAAATAATAAATTTAATTAAAAATTTTAATATATTTAAATTAATTAAATAGATATTATATTAAAAATGAAAAATAATATTAATTTATTTTTAATTTTAATAACATGATGATGTGGCATGCTATGACTATGAGTTCTTAGATTAATCTGGATGGACAATAACAAGATCAGATTCAATCAGTTTTATTTATAATCTCAACTTATTAGTATTTATCTTTATATTTTTTAAAAAAGTATAATTTTTCTAACCCTATAACCTAGTGACAAAAAATTTTCTATAAATATATTGTTATAAATTTAATCTTATTTATAATTTTATACTCTGTATATTATAAATCACAAAAAACAAAGAGTCTACTTTTCCTTGAGATAGGGTACTAAAACAAAAGATAGATTCCTCCTAATGAGGCTACTACTACGAATATACAAATCTTAGGATTTAAACTTTTAATCATCTCTTTCAAGTGACAAAATCTCACGCCACTCACATAATGGCTTATGTTTTTCTCTGCTTTGCTCATTTCTCACAATGTATGTCACAGGAAAAGGACAAGTAGTTTTCTTTCTCATAAAATAAATCAACTTTCTGTTCGTGCCTCTCATTTTTTTTCGTTGACAGAGGAATAGCCGCACACTTCCTCACGCACGCACGCATCCTCAATGCCAGAAACACTGGCCCACTCCTCTCCCCTCCCCTACCCCCTCTCTCTAGCTATCTGGACTACTATGGCAGCAGCAGACTCATGAGAGAGAAACAAACAGATCAGAATAGGACAGAAACCACAGCAAAAATACAGAGATTTTACAACCCCCCTCCCCTTATTACTTTCCTTATTATTTTTTTGCCTTTTTCCTCCCTTCTGATTCACCAAATGCCCATGAAACCAAACACCCCCCCCCCCCTAGAATGATTATTATATAAACCCCACCCCTTTCATAAATTGTTTCTCAATTCTCACCCTTCAAACTTCAAAACACACACACTCGCTCTCCTTCACTTCTCTTTCTTTATTTCCTGCTCTTCCATGGACACCTATTACCCCACCTCCGACCACACCAGCAACGATGCTCATTTGCCTCCTGGCTTTCGTTTTCACCCTACTGACGAAGAACTCATCACTTACTACCTCCTCAACAAAGTCCTTGACAATAGATTCACTGGTAGAGCCATCGCTGAAGTTGATCTCAACAAGTGTGAGCCATGGGAGCTTCCAGGTAACAACATATATATATTTATATATATGTATATGTCATCTCTCTCTGTTTATCTTTCTTCTTGGTTTAAGCTTGAGTGAGTTCTGCAGAGAAAGCGAAGATGGGAGAGAAGGAGTGGTACTTCTTTAGTTTGAGAGATAGGAAGTACCCAACTGGGCTAAGAACTAATAGGGCTACAGAAGCAGGATACTGGAAAGCTACTGGGAAAGACAGAGAAATTTATAGCTCAAAGACTTGTTTAGTTGGGATGAAGAAGACTCTTGTGTTTTACAGAGGAAGAGCTCCAAAAGGCGAGAAGAGTAACTGGGTTATGCACGAATATCGCCTTGAAGGCAAATTTGCTTACCATTACCTCTCTCGCTCCTCCAAGGTTTCATCATCTTTTTCCTGAATATTTATTTCTTCATGTGTACTTGCAGATATGCTTATCGTTTTACAGTGTTAGAAAACTTTAGCTGGCTATTAGATGCAAACGTATACGTGGCTTTCTGTGTGGAACTTCTTTCTATATGTTTGAAGATCTTCGCTTTTTCAGTTTGTTTCTTTGTTCAGTCTTCTTCTGCTAGCTAGGGCTTCCTTCGTTCGTACTTTTTCCACCTCATAACGGCACCATGCCATGAATTATTTCTCTTCCATTCCGCGGTATGATATTTATTAATTATTAACCAAAGGGTTTTACTATTAGGCCCTGTTTCTTGCCTTCATTTATTATGCATGCTTCTCTCTTCTTCTCTCTACTCTGCTGCTAAAAGCTAGAAGATCTCTTCGAAACTCTAACAGTGAGATTTTACTTGCAGAGAGAAACACTGTTGTACAGTTTCTTATTCTGTTCACGCCTTGTTTTTGCTTGCTTCATGGATAAACCCAGACCTCTGTTGAATTATTTATTAGTTTTTGTTAGTACTTTTAAAGCTGTTTATATACTGAAAATGTCTTTTGAGTTTTTTTTTTTATTTTACTGATCAGTCTTGTATTCGCAGGCGTTCCCCACTTCTTCCCGTGTGTGTTCTAATTTTTTGCAAACTGAAACAGTTTTTGTTGTTCCTAAATTCTTTTTGTCAAATGTCTTGTAATGGTTCTGTGTTTTTTTTCATATAGGATGAGTGGGTCATTTCCCGAGTTTTCCAGAAGAGTGGCTCCGCCGCGATATCCTCCTCTTGCAGTGGCTCAAAGAAGGCCCGAAACATCATGAGTTCTTCTAACTTGAGTATTTACCCGGCTGAGCCTAGTTCTCCCTCCTCCGTCTACCTTCCACCTCTGCTTGATTCCTCTCCGTTCTCAGCCTCCACCGCCGCAGTCAACGATCGTGACAGTTGCTCTAATGCTTTCGACAGCTTGAATACCCCAAGAGAGCACGTGTCCTGTTTCTCCACAACAATCTCTGCCACCGCCAGCAACAACTACAGCTATGACCTGCCCGCCCACCCGCCGTCTGTTACGGTGGATCCTTTTGCTCGTTTTAAGAGAAACGGGGGCGTCTCCTCCTTCCCGAGCCTGAGGTCGCTGCATCTTCAAGACAACCTTCAGGTTCCCTTCTTTATCAGCCCGCCGCAGCCCTTCCCTGGCGTTCCCGTCAACATGAACTGGGTTACACCGGTTGACGAGCAGAAAGTGGCGGACGTTAGCTCCGGCATGACCGGTTTGGGTGGCTCCGAGCTCGATTGCATGTGGGGATTCTAAGCCGCCCATGATCGTATGATTAATACTTAGTTTGCTTGTCTTGTCTTCTAGGATTAGTAAATCTATTTTTCTGTTAAAAAGTGTCTAAAGACTCTTTATTTGACTTTAAGACTTGATTAGGGTATAGGTCGGTTCGATCGTACTGCGTTCTTAGGTTCATTGTCTGTTTGATCTACGTTAAAGTATTATAATGTTTACTACAACTTATGTTTATGGATATGTTTCGCATATTATTATTGGGACTTAACTTTACTTCAAAATTATGGGTAACCTGAAATATAGACGCTTAAATTAAGTTAATAAGGTTAACGTTAATTACACGAATCTATGTATTCATCCATAGAACTTAGTTAAAATTTACGCTACCAGCAAATATTATTTCTTGTTGAGTCTATGATGTGATGTAATAGAAGATATTATTAGAGAATTATTTTGTGATTATTTTGAATTAGTAACTTCAAAGGGATAAATCTGTTTCAAATTGTGGGTAGTTAAGCCGAAATGACACTTTACATCCATTTATTTAAAAGAAGGGAAAAGTTTAGACGTTCGACCCTTTACCAGCTTTGGTTAGTTATTATTTAAGAATAGACACTTCACTTAATTAATACATAATTAAAAGTTATTACTTGCTGATTTATGTCTCTCGTGAGTATAATATTTTTGATGGAATTTTAATTGTAGTTTTTATTTTTTGTCAAACACTTCTTCATAATTATTTTCCTCACTAGATGTAAGTATTTCCTATAAATGGACTCAAAATTAAAGATTTTTTTTTTGTTATAATTTTTTTTATAAATAGGTTAAGTTTAAGGTAAAGTCTCCTTCCTCCTATACATATTAATATGATATTAATATTAAATAGGATGAGTTGTCTATTATCTTTAAATATAAATTTAAATATTTAAGAATTATAATGTCTCTCTAATTGACACGATTAGAATCATAATAAAATGATATTAAGTTAAATATACTCAAAATAGTAGTAATGTATGATGGTTAAAAAAAACTAAGGAAAAAATTGATTGCATGTGATCCTCCTTACTCCTACAATGTTTATGATTATGATGTAGCAATATGGCTTCCTTAGTGTATTCATCTTTATAATTTTTTATAAGACATCATAGAACTAGACTATATATATATATATATATATATGAGAGTACTTGCATGCGTTGAATAAAAAATAAATTTTCAGCACGTCCTTGATATATGATAAAGAGTGTAAAATAACTAAAAAGAGTGTGTTTGATAGAAAATAACGTATTAGTGCAAACAGTTTTTTTTTAAAAAAAAAAACAAAAACAGAAGGAATAGTTAACTTTATTAGTTTTAGGAGTTATAAAGCCAGGATCTTAGATAGTAGTTATCCAGAGAGAGGGCACACTGAACAGTATCCAGACATGATGATTACGAGTTGGAGTAGTTGATAAGCATTTATGAGTCTGATGAGTGTATGACATGTCATGTACAAACATATAAATCGTCAAAGTTCCAAAAACACACATTCAAAGAGGCTAATTGCTTATGTATGTTAAAAGCTGAGACAATCCTATATCACTAGATAGATGTTACTTTGTTGACTAACTATCTTGTTTCCAATCAAATTTAATTATAGCTTCAATTATTTATATGAATTCTTCTAGTTATTAAAGCACGTACGATAAGATGTGTACGGATTCGTTGATGAATATCATAGTGCATCAAAAAATATAAAATCATATACTTCATGTATATAATAAGTATGAATGTGCATGTTACAATTATAAACTTAACAATTTTTTTTTCTGTTTTTGAGAAAGTGAACAATTATTATAAACCAACATTAAATAGTCTCCTTTCATAATGCATGCTCAATATCGTTGGCACAACATAAAATCCTGGAGTATTTAACAGTTATTAATGCAAGACAGGTAAAAACAGTTGAGGATACAAAGCCTGTGAGAAGATGCAAGTCAGATTCACTTCAACTAACTCATCAATCTGTCTTGAATAGATTTTTTTTAAAAAAAAAACTTTTACAAGATTGTTACCAGTAAAAGATTGTTACAAGTTCAGTATCAAAAGGCACATACTCATTATTAATGGGATGACTGATGAGCATGGCTGAGTAAGCAACTCAACAATGCATCATGAGATCTCTATTTTATCCTTCTTACTTGACATAAGATAATGATTTGATGAAAAGCTTCCTTAATTAAGCTTTAGAAACTACTATATACTCTCTCTCGTCTGAAATTTAATTAAGAGCAATTAAAGTAATTTATTTTGATGATTGATATAATATTTTTATCTTTTAATTTCATAATTTACACTTGGACCAATGAAATAATGAGGGAAAGATCAGATACGTTGAACCAATGAAATGATGAATTATGTTGTTCAAAAACCATACTTACCTTTGACAGATTTTTCAATTTTAATTATAAGAATCAGTTAATTTTTTAGATAAATTTAAAAAATTAAATAAATCAATTAATTATTAATAAATATAACTTTTTACTATAAATTCATATTATATATTATTTAAACTATTTAAATTAATTAATCTTTATATTAATTATAATTAAAAATCGGATATAGTATATTAAATCAACGGCCATGAGATCACCCCAAAGCGAAACACAAGATACACAATAGTAGTAAGGCACACATGTGAGTAAGTGTCGAAGGTGATCTCTGCCACACCAATTCCAACAACACCAACCTTAAACATTTGAAGCATCAAACGTTAACTTCTTCAGAATCCTCCACAGGAAGCTTCCGCATTTCGTCACTACCAGACAAAAAATATCATCGCCATAATCAATTCCACACACACTCTTCACATCTTCAACATTAATCACAACCCCTTAACTATTTAAGCTTCACTGCTCGTTAGAGCATATATCCCACAAAATATAATTCATTGCTTTCGATGATTCTCTGATAGGTAACGGCTTTTTCCAGTTGCCAGCGTTATACAGCTACTCACCAATCAAAAGAGTCCCTAATATTAATTATTTTCATCTTACTATGTTTTGTGTTTTCAGTTATCCCTATCCTATCAAGAGTTTTAGGAATTGCAGCTTCTAATTATCTAGTATGACGAGATATTTCAGTTTAAACGTCTTCTGTTGCCGTTCTGTATTGTGGAAATTCCACGCGTGATTTAGTTGCTATTCCCTCTTATCTTAATATAAAATATAATTTGTAATAAAATTATATTAAGGACCGGATAGAATACTTTCATCTGGGTTATCTTACATGTATACCATTAACCGATTTAACTAAACCCACCCTCCCTCCCGCATATATACTCTGAGTTAAACAAGAGAGTGATTAAGGGGAAAGCTTATAGTGTTCAAGTTTGTTGGCCATTAATGAGCAGGGGGAAGGTATGGAGGAGCTGGAAGAGTTCACGTGGAGTACTGGGTCTAGGGTTTAGTAGAGGGTTGTTGATGATAGAGATGTAATACTTCTATGAAAGTGTCCTGTGAGGCTAAGTGCCTAAGCCCTAAGGCTATGGATCTCATGCTACTTGTGGAAGGGGACAAATTTAATGCTCTCTCTTTTGACATTTCAGCCTTTTTCCTTCATCTTTTGTACTCAATGTCACGTCCACACGTATAGGGCTATGGGATGGGACCGTACACCTTATTCTACTGTGTATATTTATATATGTACATACCACATGAGGAAGAGGTTAACTTCTTTAGGAAAAATAGCTACATGTATGATTAATAATTACCTATGTTATTATAATTAAATTATTCGTGCCACAAACAAAAAAAAACAAAAAGATGCTTCTTTTTAGAGAGAGGTTGGGGGTGGGTAAACTACGTAAAATTAATTTCATGTCAGTTTTATTAAAGGTTAGTTTGAATTAATTTTTAGATAATAGATTTTAAAAAGAATAGATTTTGGAAAATAGATTTTGGGAAGAATATATTTTAGGAAGAATATATTTTAGGAAGAATAGATTTTAAAAATAGAGATGTTTGGATAATTAGTAGTAGAATCACTTTTTATATTAATAAATTACCAAAAAAGGTATGATTTGATTAAAGTATGAGAGAGGAGAGAGGGTAGAGAATAAATAGGAGAAATGATAGAGGAGAAAGAAGAAATATGAGAGATGATAGAGGATAAAGAAGAGAGAGAAAAGTGGATATAGTGTAAAGAAGAGAGAGGAGAGAGGAGAGAGGAGAGAGGAGAGAGGAGAGAGAGTATAAGAAAAAAATAGAGATAAAATAGTAATTGGATAATCTATAAGCTCTTTTACAGTTCTAAAATCCATTTTCAGTAGCTTATTCAAAACCATGATTTCAAATCGAGGTTTTGCCCAAAATCAATTCTGAACAAAAATGGCTGTTTGGTTCAAATTTTGTCAAACCGAGGTTTTGTTCTAAAATCAATTCTGGATAAAAATTGATATTTGTGTGAAATTTTTTCAAACCGAAATTTTGTCCAAAATCCATTCTCAAACGTGGATGCCAAACACGCACTAAAATTATATGTGTGTGTCTTTTATACTCCTGGGTTAGGTTTATGTATATTTTAAGACATTTAAAATTTACGTTTATGTGGGTTAGTTTCAAAAGGCTCATCCTTTGGAATTTCATAAGGTCACTTAGGTAGATTTGGATTAGCTTTTGGAAAATAGATTCTGGAGAATAGATTCTGGAAAGAATAGATTTTAGAGAATAGATTTTGGGAAGAATAGATTCTGGGAAGAATATATTTTACAAATAGAGATATTTAGATGATTAATAATAGAATCACTTTTTATATTAATAAATTACTAAAAAGGGTATGATTTGATTAAAGTATGAGAGAGGAGAGAGGGTAGATAATAAATAGGAGAGAGGATAGAGGAGAGAGAGGGAGAGGAGAGAGAGAGGAGAGAGTATAAGGAAAAAGTAGGGGTAAAATAGTAATTAGATAATCTATAAGCTCTTTTACAGTTCCAAAATCCATTTTCAATAGCTTATTCAAAACCATGGTTTCAAACCGAAGTTTTGCCTAAAATCAATTCTGGACAAAAATGGTTGTTTGGCAAAAAATTTTGTAAACTGAGGTTTTGTTTCAAAATCAATTCTGGACAAAAATTGATATTTGTGTGAAATTTTTTTAAACTGAGATTTTGTCCCAAAATTCATTCATAAACGTGATGCCAAACACGCACTTACACAATGAAGTTTTCTTTTTCCTAAAATAAAACTATTTCTCTCTTTGGCCGCGCATACACTTGTAGCACTAATTTTGATAGATAAAATTAGTCCTTTTAAAATTATAATTTTGTTGCTTCCTTTATTAGCACGAATTAGTGCAAGACTCAAAATAAAGTACATTATACGCATGCCTCCCTTTCATTAAATACGAGTGAGACAAACCAAATTAATTAGATCTCTGAAAACAGACATAATTGCAATAATTGTAGTACAAATAAAATAATGCCAGCGGAAATAATTAAATGGTTGTTTTGAGTGGGCTTAGTTTCCACATTCTATAAGGCCGTTTGAATTAGTTTTTGAAAAAATAATTATATAATAAAAATAATTTTAAATATTTTTTTAAATAAGAGCTTATAAAAAAAATTCTTCTAAATAAATTAGTATTTAGATCATTATTATCAGAATTACTTTTGTGATTAATAAATTATCATAAAGATTATAAGATATAAAAACAAATTATTGAGACTGTTCATCATTTTCATCTGTCCACCATCTAATAGCTCTCTACCTCCTCTATCTCCGACCTCCACAAATTCCATTAGCGACAAGCCCATATCTCTACATCCCTCGATGAAGAGCCCAGACGATAGCAAGCCCCTGCGACATATCATCTTCTTCTCCTCTTCACTGACTGCAAGTTTTGGACTATCATTCAAGTGACAAACCCAGGATGGCAAGTACAAAAGATGATGAGGCGCAAGGCTAAGATCTAGATTATCTTCTCATTGATAGAGGTTGAAGAGAGAGGAGCACAAAGTGTTCGCAGCACAGAAGACAACGATAAGCACAGAGTCTTCACAGTAGCAAAGAAAGGAGAAAAAAAATAAGAGATGGTGTCAAAAAATTATAAATAAAATAATAATTATGTAATTTATAAATTCTTTTACCTATCCTAAAAACTATTAATGAAAGCTTATCAAAACTATATTTTGAAACTAAGTTTTAATCTATAAATTCTTTTAGATAAATATAACTATTTAATTTGAATCTTTTATAAACTATAATTTGAGCTATAAATCTTTTAAAAACTATAATTTACAGCAAAACAAAACACCTATAACTTTTTTGTTTCTTTTTATGGGAAAATACGCATGCCCTTGTTATAGGCAAGGCATCAACTTAATTGTTACTGTCTTAACTATAAGGCAGAAAAAAGAGAATAATAAATAATATTGTAAGTCGACCTTGGCCTTCAGTCAATTCTAATATTATAATATATGCTTGTTGAATTTGACTTGAAATTATGTTAATAGGTAAGCTTTGTTATATAAGTTTGTTGTGTTTAATATTACTCTAAAATATTAAAAAAATAAATTTGACTGTAACTATTACAAAATTAATATTAATTATTAATAAATTAATATTAACTGTTAATATTTTAAACAGTTAAAGGCGAGATTATTTTATTTTTAACACTGCAAGATTACATTGAACTCGAAAGTATTTATAAGACAACATTATTTTTATAAAAACTTATATAGAATAAATTTTTACCTTAACCTTGAGAATTATCAACATCAAGCCGCAAATCTGATGCACTAATTAGCAAAACATCCAATAATGAGTTATGATTATAACAAAATGAAAACATTTGTAGCAAATGTTTTGTTCAAAGGATTACTCCCTCTGTCTCTCACTCACACACACACACACACACACACACACACACACAAAGCTAAGTTAACCCTAGAGGATGAAAAGGGGAAAAACGGAGGCTAAACACTTCGCCGTATATGTTTCCACTGAAACCCTGAAGCCTTGTTATTTGGCAGCAATAAAACATTGATCCTTAGTCTCTATCACCAAATGGCAATGATGTACAAACACATCACAGTACTGTAAATGTTTGTGACTGTGTGGTTCATGATGAATCATGATATCTATATCGCTACATATAACTATTTATGTAGATGATACGTATATATATATATATATATATGATCCCTCCATATCATTGTCATGATGATGATGATGATGAGGATAGCGATGATGAGACTTGACAGCAGGATAAGAGTACCCATAAAGACTAAAATGGTGTGTGTGATGTGTGCCTGATTGGCAATGCAATGAGTAGCATCCCTCATATTTTTATTTTTTGTTCTGAAAATTAAATTAAAAGCCTTTGTGCATGGAAAATGGCTTTTGTACGCCCCTGTCTGTACTGTACTGTACTGTAATAACAACAATAATATATCGAAGGCTCTCTAGCTGGCTATTATCATTATTATTATTATTGTCAATGGTACACAGCCACTTTTATACTATCTTATGGATTAAACTCATTACATTGTATGCCTTTGTATATTTTTTTATTTGTTTGTTGTTTAGATATTATATGATAAAAATTTGTATATATGTTTAACAGTATTAACTTCATTAATATGCTGATTAAAATTGATATGACTATTATTATAGGGACTAAAATCAAAACATGTTAAAAATATATAGTGATTAAAACTCAAATTTATTAAAATTATAGAGACTTAAAGTAATTTAACCCTATAAAAAAGTATTTTGAATGATAAAATAGATTGGGGTGGATAAATTGATTTTCAACAGTAAAATATAATTTCTAACATTTAAATTCATGCTCTAAAAACACACAAAATCAATTTTACCCTTTTTTGTCCTCCGTCACACATTTAAGTTGTCTTTTTTTTATTAGGGTGATACCTTCCTAAGGTTTCTTCCTATATTTTTAATAAATTTTAATTTTAGTTTCTAAATATAAGCCATATCAAACGGAGTAATATTAATGTCAATAATAATAACAATATATGGAAGCCTCTGTACTCATTATTAGATTATTATTTAGGATTTGAAACACGGGTGCTTCCTAACGTCTTGGCCTTAGCTTCTCTTTCTGATGAGTCTGAAATATAAAGGGAAAAGAATAACATGCTTGGTGCTACCTTCCAAAACCCAAAAGCTTGCCTTTAGAATTTATACAAACACAAACCGAATCATCACACCTTTAAACACTAGAGAGAGGGCTCTCTCTGTGTGTCTTGTTCTTGTTCGTACTTAATTGCTTTGGCTAGCTAGCTCTTTAATTTACTGTGTTTTCTTCGCTTTTTTGTTTCTTCTGTTACCTCAACTTTATTTTCTCTGTACTATTTCACCCTTGTTCGTTTTCCTTTTAACCCCTCTCATCAGTGAATATAGACAGATGACTATATATAGGATATTATTATGTATACTTGTTATGGATCATATAGGTCTTCTCTAAGACTGTTTCTTTTTTTGGGTCTTTTGGTGTAATATAAACATTATATATATATATATATATATCAGTGATAATAATTAAGCTATAGTAGCTGTGGAGGACCAAATATATATATATATATATATATATAGAGTTCATTATTGAAGTTGCTGGTAGCACAGGTTCTTCATATTTCAGGGTTGTAGTTGGAATTTTTTCTTGATCCTGTCCAATATCAAATAAAAAGATTTCAAAAATGTAGAAAAGACACTGCAAAAATCATTGGCAAAATAATCCTTGCATATACTTCTTTTGTATTGTGATTTCCAAACAAGGAAGATCTATTTGGTTTGTTACGAGTCATTATGGTCTTCTCCAAAACTTCTTCTTCTTTAATTTCTTGCCTTCCTGGAGTGCAATTATATGGGTAATATCATCAATAATTATGGATATATAGAAACTGTCATAGAATAAAAAAAAATATGGACATAGTAAGATAGCAAGACATGCATGAAATAATATGAGGCAATATATATATATATATAAACTTAACATCTTTTAGGACAGAAGAATGGAGACAATATACTTTCTATTCTTTCCTCTTTGGAGGGTCATTATCATTACGAGTCTTTTCCTTTCATTATTTGATGAGCTTTGGTGACGTGGGCTGCAAAAACGTTAGCAAGTTGTTTACAAAATTAATTATTCATCAGCATCTCTCTACTTCTCTCAGAATAATGGAAGCATAACCTTTTATGAAAAAAAGATAAAGTTCTTTTGATACAGAAAACAAGTACACCCCCCCCCCCCCAATCAAAGAGGGATCATTATTGGCCTCACCAAGAAAAAGTGGTGCCCAATTCTACTTTTTTTTTTTTTTTAAATAAGAGTGACCAATTAATGCGTAATTAAAGAGAAGAGTGTTTACTCAGGTGCTCTATTTTTCAACCATGTTATAATAATTATGTGTTCTTCTATGAGCATACTGGTTACACACACACACACACACACACACACACACACACACAATTAGGCATACTTCTTGAAGTAATTCTACAATTCATGCGAAACCAGATCACACTAGGATAGGGTATTCCAGATCCTTTTTAAGTTTAGAAACGGTAACCAATTGAGTTAATTTAAGTGATAAGTAGTTTAGTATCGCTTAAACGAGATATTAAATTTAAACCTTAGCGTATGCATAAAATTATCATTGGGAGACTCACCTACTATAGCTAGGTGCATGATGCGGGTCAAATCTGCATATAATAAGGGCAAAACTCCAGTGAATAAGGTGAATAAAAAAAAGTTTAAAAACTGTAAAAAAAATTATTTCTCCCAATAAGTATATTTTTTAAAATTTAAATTTATGTTATTTTTTATAAAAATAAATTTATTGTTTCATATAATAATTTATCAATAATTTTTATATATATATTTCATTTATTCTCACTAGAGTACAACTTAAATTGGGCCAGGGCCCTAAGGGCGAATTAGATATTATCCGACATACACAATATATAAAATATACATAAAAAAATAGTCAATGAAAATTGACATGTATCTTATAAGAACATAGATTTAATTTCTATTATTTTTGTGAAGGCTCATTTAATAAATGATATCTTAAGTCTTTTATAAATATTTTTTAAATTTTAAAATTATACACTGTCTTTAGTGAAGGATCGATACTAAATACATTTAAACTATGTATCAAGAAAAAATATATATATACACAGAGAATTAAGATAAATTATTCAAAGTTTTTGAGTATTGTGACTTATTATAGATTTTATATGGTGCGTTGGAAGGATAGATATACTTTCACTAAATTAAAAAAAAAAGAATAAAAGAATCCTAAAATAGTAAATTTTTACTATTTAAAAAAAGTTTGTTCATAATATTTTCTCACTTTATTCTCTTTCCATTTTTTTCCGTCCGTCCAGATATTGGCTAAGAGTTGAGATCTGATGATGACCTTAACTTTGCAGTGAGACTATGTAAAATAGTAACACAAGTTATATCAAGTTTAGCTAATAACAAGTCTCTCCTATGAAAGTATTGTAGATCATATTAAATAACAAACTCTTGTTATTAATCTAACTAGACGTCAAACCCGTTGCTTAGCACAGCGATCTAAAGAAAATTCGTTCTATATTGGTTAGCTCTTCCCTCTTTTTTTCCATACCAAATAAATATTTTTATCTATTATTATCTATTATTATTATTATTATTAATTTTAGTATTATTTATCAAAAAATATGTTATAATATTTTATTGTATATTGTACATGTAAAAAATTGTAGAGTTTAGAGAGAGAAAATAAATGATAAAATAATGGAGATAGAATTTGTTGACATCAAATCAAGAATTAAAACTCTTTAAAAAATGCAACAGTCAGCACAACTAATTTAAATTCAGATTCAATTATTAAATTAAACATCTTCATAAATATAATTACTAGTTCTAACCTTTTAGATTAAAACCATCATCACTAACTAAAACACATGGACCAATCAAATTCAAATGGATGATGATTGGGTAGACCCATTAAATCCTTCCTACGCAACGTTTGACGATTGATATATTGATACATAGAATAAAAAAAATATTAAACATATAAGGCTAATTATTGAGAAAATCTAAAAAAATATTATTTGAATTTTAAAATTTTAAATTAAAAATTATTATAAAAATGTGTTATTATTTATTTTATAAGAGTATTTAATAGTTTATAAGGTGTAATAAATAAATTGATTTGAAATTTTAAAATTTAAATGATAATTTTATTGAGATTTTTCCTTAATTATTTTATTTTTTTTTAGATTATTTCATAAACTAAAGTACCTAATATCTTGCGTGACACGTAGAATACCTATTGCCACGCAAGTCGGTTCATTTCGGCGTCTACCAGAGTCGCAAGAACGGCGAAAAAGAGCAAATCAGCAAAGCAAAATGGACGAAGAGTTTTCAATGGAGGATCCTACTCAGTTACTTGAAGCAGCTTCAGATTTCGCTCATTATTCTGGTACTCACACTCCACTTCTCTAATGCTTCCTTCTTTCCACACCGAATATTCCTGAAACATCGTTTTGATTTGATTGCAGGTGTACTTAACGACGCCGCCGCAAGGGACTTTCTCAATCGCTTCCCTCTTCCAGCAATTATTAAGTCAGCTTCTACTTCACCTTTGCTTTGTATTTTTCTCTCGGAAGCTGTTTTTTTTTTCTTGCAATTTTTCAGTTGAGTTGGAGGATATCAGACGAGGTTGATTTTCGAGAATCGAAACTAATTTTTTGCTTTGTGATAATCTACAAAAAGAACTCGAGTTAATTCAGCTGATTTTTCTCTTAGAATCAGTCACATTTTGCTTGCTACTTAGTTAAGCATGAACTCTAATTTTTGTAAAGTTTTAAATTTTGCTGGAACTGTCGGTATAACATCGTGCATTCTCTGTATATATGCAATTCAGAAAAGTCCAAGCGAACTTATAAATTTTTAACTTAAATGATCAATGATTACTTGTATCGTTCATTTGAGAAGTGAGAACTATTTTCTTGTGTAATATTCATATGATAAGTTCTTTGTGATTCAGTGTTCGAGTTGTTTTCATCCTATCTTCAAAGTTCCTTTTTTTAAAATGTATTTCTGTGAAGAAAATTGCGTCTGATATCATCCTTATCCTATTTCAGTGCACTACAAACCAAATTTGATGTACCTGGTCTAGAAAATACTCTAACTGGTTGTTTGGAGAGGCTGTTCAAAACAAAATTTGGCGCTTCTTTGATTCCACAGTATATGGTTTGTCACTTTCACCACTTTCCAATTAATTGCTCTATAGTTGTTTGAATTACTATTGGAACATGGCGTACTCACTCGCTTCATTGGATGTGAAGACCTAGTAGTTGTCAAAGCCAATGTACTGCATGTGGTCTAAGATGAACTAGTTAAGTGATAGTTTATTTCTGAGTTGTATTTTTTATCTGTTTATTATGTTTGAGAAAAACCTTTCTGAATTGCAGGTTCCGATCTTTCAATTGTAAACAATGTAGTCAATTATGAACAATATGGAAGATGAGAATGGTTATTTTAAAATTACAACAGTTTCCTGCTCAGGGACTATGGTTGATCCAAGTTTTGTTGACCCTTATATTTTAAAACACCTCGCTCTATTCTTGTGTTCTGTTTCCACTTTCCAACCACAATTAATTTTTCAACAACTGATGGAAATGTATTCTTTTATGTTCAAAACTGTGGAAATTTGAAGGATTGAAAGTAGAGGGAAAAAGCCTCAAAATATTATTAATCCTTGAATGAATAAGAATACAAATAGGCCTTTATATAGGCAAAAATATAAACTAATAAGATAAATCTAAAATCTATCATAATCCTAATATCTCAGATTTATTCTTCTAAGATATGATAATTTAATATTCAGATCTGATCCTGAATAATATCTAAACCTAAAGTTAGATAATTAATTAAATTAACAAAATATAATATTAATTAATTAATAATTAATTCTAAACTATAACATCTCAACACTCCCCTTTAAGCTGGATCTACAGCTTAAATATTTGTGATTCTCAACACTCCCTTTTAAGCTGGGAGGCAGCTTGGATGTGAGCAACATCATTATAAAAGAACCAGAACTTTGAATCTTTAAACCAGTAGTAACTACTGAACTGAAGTTGATTGGATCTTGAATCTGTATTTTAAAATAAAGTTACGAACTTGACGAAGAATTTCCATGTTAGAGGCTTAACAAGAGCAACACGCTCATAGAATCATGGTAACCCACTTGGGTTTACACACTAATCTAACCTCTCGTGAGGGAGATGAACTAATCCCATAACCTATGAGATTTTGTGAGAAGAGACCCAAGTTATCCTTTTCTATTATAACCCACTTGGGTTTACACATTAATCTAATCTCACTTGAGGTAGATAAACTAATCCCATAACCTATGAGATTTTGTGGGAAGAGACCCAAGTTATCCTCTTCCATTGTAACCCACTTGGGTTTACACATTAATCTAACCTCACTTGAGATAGATAAATTAATCCCATAACCTATGAGATTTTGTGGGAAGAGACACAAGTTACCCTCTTCCATTGTAACCCACTTGGGTTTACATACTAATCTTCACTTGAAGGTGTGCCTTCTCTTCAGGTTTGATATTTTTCTTCTTCTTCAGGCTCTGATACCATGTGGAAATTTGAAGGATTGAAAGTAGAGGGAAAAAGCCTCAAAATATTATTAATCCTTGAATGAATAAGAATACAAATAGGCCTTTATATAGGCAAAAATATAAACTAATAAGATAAATCTAAAATCTATCATAATCCTAATATCTCAGATTTATTCTTCTAAGATATGATAATTTAATATTCAGATCTGATCCTGAATAATATCTAAACCTAAAGTTAGATAATTAATTAAATTAACAAAATATAATATTAATTAATTAATAATTAATTCTAAACTATAACATCTCAACAAAAACATATTTTTTTTTTGTATTTTATACACACTTCATGTGGTAGCTAACATATACATGACCAACAAAGTTGATATATAAAGAATTGTTCCTGAGTTTGGGTGTAGGTAGGAATTCATATACGTGGAAACTGGAAAGTATCTGTTTTTTTTTAAGAGCAAGCGGTTTATTAGAAAAACAAATGTTTTCTCAAGACAAAAAATGTATCATGAGCTGGCAAGAAAAGTACTAAAATGCTATCTCGACAATTATCAGAACCGTTGAACAGTGGTTGTTTTTGTTGTGGACCCGTCCACTGCATGGAGTCTAATGTGAGCCATATTGTTTCTGACTTATAAATAATCTAACTTCCTATAGATTTATATATAGCTTACTGTTATTTATGGAGAAGAAATTGCAGTATTAGTTGGTTCTTTTGAAGCAAATCACCCTGCATGCTTAAAACTAAACCTTGCTTGCTTGTGATTCGATTACTTTATGTTATTCATTTGTCCAAGTTATCCTTATCGCTTTGCTATTCTGTTTTGTTTTCTTTGCAGCCTTTTGTACAAGTTGGCCTGCAGGCAGATTCTCAAGCAGTCAGATACTTAGCTTGTAAAACAGTATGTGCATGTACTTAATCTATCCTGACTGTATTGAAATGCTTCTTTCTTGTGTTGGCTGGAGATGCACCTTCCCACAACTTCCTTCCCTTCTCTAGAAGTATTTTGTTTTTAAAGATCACTTACATTGCTTACCAAGTATTAAAACCGGACCTAAATCATGCATGTCTATGCATTAGTGTATGTGCACATCTGGGCCTGGGAATATGTATCGAATTGAATATCACCTCTGAACTGATCCAAATAATTTTCTTTTTAGTAGATAAAAGTAAGGTAGATTCTTTGGTTGTTCTGCTGGCATAATTTTTTTCCAATTTCTTTCATTAGGCAAGTTGTCAAAATAACCTGTCCCCTGTCGTCTCATTAATTTCCAAATATTTTAATCAACACTCTCGTTTTCTGATCTTTAGCATTCCTTAAAAGTTTTTAACCTCGTCTGTTTGTTACAATGGAAGTCCTTACATATTTTGCTTCCATGACCTTTTTGCTACTTGTTCTTCTGTTCTTAAAGTTACTCTCTCTCGCTCTCTGCTTGGTTTTTGTTATAGTTTATATCCCTTTAGCTTTCCTCATTTCTTTCCTCAATACTCCTTGATGTTTCTCCTACTTGAAGAGGACAGTTATATGGCTGACTAGCTGTTCTTTTGTACCTAACATTAACTTCTGCTATATGCTGTTCAAGTGGTATTCGATTTATTTGATGATTTTCTCTTTTCTTTTTTAAAATATTCTCATGCAAAAGTACTTCTAGTTCAACTGGAGGAGCCTCTTACATTCTCTTACAGTAAAAAAAACACTTGCAGGTCACTTGCCTTCTGGAGGAACCTCACAATGATACTGATGTTGCTGCTCGTCTAATTGCAGAATACAATGTATATCCTCTCTTGCTTGATTGCCTTGTAAATGGGTAAGAATGAAAAATACTCTTGGCCTTATTATGACTACAGAAGGGTTGGGATATAATGACTCAAACCTACGTTTCCTTTGGAGTCTTAGGGGTTCGAAGACTGGGAATTGAAGATTTTCTGTATGTTAAGGGAGTATCTATATGCAGACAATAGGAAACGTAGTAACGATTGAACTACTAGTTGTTTGGGCCTGTGAACAAATTTGGCAAAATTAGGAATTTTTTATGCGATCTAGTCAATGCAAATTCAATTAGTAAGTAACTATTTTAACAAGCATCAGCTCTATAAAGTTGGCAAATTTAACCAAACTAGATTGAGTCTTGTGCTTTATACAAAGTTTTAGATGAGCTACACTGTTCATAGCTTACAAATAGTCTGGCTTTCAATAGATTTTATGCTATATATAGATTTGTAGATATAGATATATAGAAAAAGTTGCCTTGGCATAACACTTTAGTGCTTGATTGATTGCCTTGTACAACTAAGAAACTGTTAAATTCCTGCACGTGTTATTTTGTTGCTGGGCTAGGGCCTTTGCTTGACAGATAGATTTGCCTGTCTTTGCATAGTATGGAATAACGTATTACTAAAACTTCACATACAATAAATATTTGATGTGTATCTATTTTCACACAAGCAGCAATGAACAAGTTGCAGCTGCAGCAATGGATGCAATAAAGAAATTAGCTGATTCTCCTACGGGCATGGTAAGAAAATGCATTACTTCACCATTGATTTAAATCCTCTTGTCAGTATGAAAAACAGGAGTATACTTAAACCGTACTTATCATGGTTGACAAAACATGTGTAGGAAATCATCTTTCCATCTGCCACGGAAGGTGCTACACACCTCAGGGCTTTAGCATTGCAGTGTTCATCACTGGTATGATAGCAGATCTGTCATGAATTATATTTGTCATTGTGAAATTTCACATATACATTGGAGCATTCTGGGTATAATGTAGTGGTTCAGTAATAATATCTAAAGTGCAATTCCATTGGGATATGTGCCCAAAAAATGTTAAATTTCACGGCTAAAGAATTCAGAAGCTGATATTAAATTCGACTGATTTTGTAATTTTTTGTTTCCATGTATGATGTGGACATAAGTTACTCATGATTATCATTCTGATTCAGGGACGGGTTCGTGTGATGGCTTTAGTGGTGAAGGTTTTTTCTGTATCTAGATCTGCAGCATCGACCATTTGCAATTTAAATCTTCTTAATTTGTTGGAGGCAGAAATCACAAATGCAGATGATATTCTTGTAACTTTAAGTGTTTTGGAGCTCCTATACGAGGTTGCTATGTGCTCTCTCTCTATGTGTGTGTGTGTAAAGACACTCGGATACTGTCATACTAAATGATAAAAAAATTGGATTCCTTGACTACTTTATTATCATCCTAAACTCTCATTTGCTTGCATCCTCTTCTTTTTCCTTTCAAATTTTTGTTTTGTATTCAATTATGAGCATCTCGAGTAATTGGAGATTGCCCCTTCTTATTCAAAAACCCTAAAGTTTGGTTTTGCTTAACCATTTTTAACAATTTGACAAATGACACTGAAAAGTGATTTCCCCAGACTACAGTAATTTCTCTCATGGCCTTTGTGGGAATGGTAGGTTCCCAGACACAACTGATTATGCAATGAATTCCTTCAAAATACGTCTTGCAGAAGTTATTTTTCAAGATAGAAGAACAAAACGCACAATGCCAGACACACACCATATATGTGGCATGAACTTTATCTTGGCAATTGGCTTTAGCTTTTTTTCCTGACTTCTAGATTTTTTCATGTACATTTATATGTTCTTATTTTTGTGTTGAATTGAAGTTAGCAGAGATCGAGCATAGTACTGAGTTCTTCTCGAAGACTAACCTCCTTCAACTTCTTTGTTCTATAATTAGGTACTCAAATATTTCCTGCCTAATGGTTTCTGTAAATCTGCTGGATGAAATAACTGGTGATTTTATGATTTATTTTTTTCTCATGAGGTTAGCAACAATTCCGTGGAGGCCATTTTAAGAACTAGAGCAATGATGATAATTGGAAGGCTTCTGTCCAAGCAAATTATATTCTCTTTCATAGATGAATCATGTAAGATTCACTTTTATTCCTGGTGTTATTGCTACCCGTTGAAAGATATATAGCCATCTGCTTCCCTAATCTTCAACCCGACAATTTGTTTATCAAGTATTCGAATATGCATATCTAGTTTATTTCAGTGTAGGTTATAGATTGAAACCATGACTGTATACTTTCGATAATTGTGTTCCAAATATAGTTTCTCTCCAAGCTGCCTTCTTGTACTTTCATCAATTGTCCAAGTACTTTATATTTTATGTGCAATTCACTGATTATTTTAGAACTAGAAACTGTTTATTTGATGTACTCCTTGTGCTATCAATCACAGGTCTTAAAACTGTTATTTCTTCTATTGATGGAAGACTCAAGTCGTTAGAAAGTTATGATAGAGATGAATGTGAAACTGCACTTGAAGCATTGGGTCATATAGGAATGTGTAAGCACTCTGTTGAAGCATTCTGTTGTTCATTACAGAATTGCACCTTTGTGATGTTGTAAAAGTAGTTTTGGTTGATTTGTTTTATTGGTCAACCTTGGAAATTGAGTACCTCCCATCTTTTCTAGAATTCCAATTTGCTTATATTTGTAGTGAATTACATAAACATCTCTTGAATTTGCCAAAACACAGTCAGAAGAAGCCTGCCAAGGCATGCCCAATTGACTAAGTTTTTTGGATAAAAACCTGTCTTTGAAAAGCTAGTATTACATTCAAACCAAATGCACTACGCAATGCACAGGCTAACAATTCTTTCTTCCAGAGCCTCGCACACATGATTGAACAAAGAAAAAAAGAACCTTGTAATTCTTCCATTGCTTAAAACTCTAAGAATGAATATTGAGGTGTGGGAATAATTCAAAACCCAATACTTCTGAAAATGCTAGAATCTCTTAAATATTCCAAAACTATTTCAGAAGGAAGAGGGGATCTCCAATGCACATTTGCACGTTTAGGAGAGTTGATTCATGCATCTAATGAAACTTATCCCTTCTTCATGAGGTTTCTTTTAAATTTGAATATTGCTTGACTTACTTGCATCATTTGGTTTTTGTTTCCCTTAAAGCCTCTTATTTTTCAAGTTCTGTGAATTTGTAATTAAGATTTTGTGGTGATTGTAGCTATCCCTGGGTCTGCCTTACTGCTCTCTGGTTCATCACCTGTTGCAAGACATGTTATTTATGCCGCTTTTGACCGACAAGGACCACAAGGGCATGGTAAACAGCTGGTTAGTGAACTAGCTAGTTCCCTTTTGTTTTGTATTTTTCGGCATATATGGAATACATACATATCATGTTTTAATCACTTGAGAATGTTGGAGAAGCAAATTGCCCCCAAGGCTGAATCTTCGCTTGTAGTTTGTGGCTACTGGGTTCCATTATTCAGTGGTTCTCACAATCAAATAGTTTCCACACATTCAGAGATAAATTGAAAAGATCCAAATTAAATTTGCTCCAAGCAGGTTATTTTTAATAATCTCCGGTTAATAATAAAATGCTGATCTCCAGTTTGTAAGGACTGATGATTGGACACCTCTAGGGATCTATATCTTTAACTTCTAGAAGGGAGGAACGTTTTAAAACAAAAGGCATTAGGTTTTACTTGAAAGCAATATATTTTTTTAAGATCACTGATATAGCTATGCTTCTGATTTTTTCTTTGGGTGTAATTGGCAATTGTAGGCTGCTTTGCATGCTCTAGGAAACATCTGTGGAGAAACTCGATCTGAAAATAATATCATACTCAATTCTGAAGCAGAAGAAAACTTGCGACGTTTAATTTATGAAGTAGCATCCAGGAGCTTAAAGTTTACACCATCGGTATTTTTTCTAATGCCTTTGTAGTTTCAAACTTTCAAGTGCTGCTTACTCGTGCATTAGATGTTTACTCAGCTGCATGTTGATCTGGCCTTAATTATAACTTCCTGTGATTTAAATATTAACGGAAAAAATATTATACTCATCCGCACTTGTGTCATGCCACATTTCTTTTTAAGTAGATGAAATAAAACAATTCATTACTGGTACAAGATGTACTTTCCTTCTTTCCATAATATCTAGTGATAAAGCGGTATAAGATTCATTCAGCTGGCTTATATGTCTGTCACATGTTTTTCACTCATTTTTTCAGGTAATTGAGATTTACCTATTAGTTCATGTTTTTTGTAGGGTCTTTTCCTATCAGTCCTGCAGCAGGATTCAGAAATCCGATTGGCGGTGAGACATTCATGGGAACTTTTGTGTTGCAATTTTTTGTAAATGATAACACTAGTAAGAAAAGAAAACGTATTTAAGATTTCACATGGGATGGCACTAATGGCTTTTCTCTTGACATTGAGCTATCCCTATCTTTTCTACCAGAATTTCACTATTTTTTAGGAATGCAGGGAGTGACCTTTTTGGAGTTTGATTGTTGCTTCTAGAAAAACTCATTAGCCAATTCCTGCTATAGTTTAGAAGTGGGTCGTTTAAAAGGATTTATAGAATGAAATGTTAGGCATCCATAAAGTTGGATACTCAACATTCAAAGATGAAGCATTTAAAACAGATGTTCTTTCACAAATTCCATAATTTTCTAGTGATAAAAAGCAGTGGCACCAACATAAAACTTGCTACTTAGCGCTATAAATTATGTTTACCCTTTCTTTGAAATTTCATAAACGCTGATTTGGCATTTTTGTAACTTATTATCAGGGTTATAGAATGATAAGTGGATTAGTTGCTCGATCATGGTGTTTGACGGAGATCTGCTCAAAGCAAGAGATAATAAACATTGTGACTGACCCAAGTACTGAAACCACAAAAATAGGTTTGTTTCCCGTTTGGATAATTGTAGTTCTTGTTATAATATATATATATATATATATATATATATATATATATATTCATATAATTATATTACTACTTAGGCATCTGCATTTAAAAATGTTTAATGAGAGCCGACTTTAGCAATAACTGCCATATTAAACCTCTTATATATGCTTTAATTATAATGATAACAAGCCTGGATATTATGTTCTACCTTCAGCTTTTGTTAATAATTGACTTCCTAATTTTATTTGGGTTATTTGGGAAGAAAGGTAATTTCTGATAGAATATCAGGTAAACAATTCTTTTATGTATACTGAACCAAGTTGCTGGAGGCACCACTACATATGGGAGAATTCTCTTTTCTCACACATGATCCAACTCAAGAGTAATGGATCATGCGATAAAGGAGAAGAATCAAACAAAAACCATCAAGGGCTAATATTATAGTAAATTAATCAATGGTGTTATTAAGTCTTAAAATTGATGTTTACCTGGTATGTTTCTCCCGTCTTGAAATTAGGTTTTCCCCCCATTTTCACACTAGCTGTGTACGTGCGTGTGATTTTGGCAGCTTCCTACTACATATTTTTTTGTTCGTTCACATCATTGACACAACAGAGAATTTCAGGCATGGAAGCTAGATATAACTGCTGCAAGGCTATACGCAAGGCACTGATGCAGTCAAGTAAACTATCCGTTGATCCCGCTCTAGCAGCAATAGATGCAAAGGTTAGAAACTTAAACTTCTTACTTCTTTTGGCAGGCTCAGGCTTGAGTCTTGAAAAGGACTTGTGTACGCAGGCCTTTCTTGCAAGCTCAGGCCTACAAGGTCAAAGCCTGGCTTAATTTGGCTCGTTTTCCATTCTTAGATTTCACCCTTATAAATGTGTTATGTTCTAAGTGATGTGAATTATTGCATGCAGCTGCAGGAAGCTATTGGAATGGGTCCATATCTTGTCAGAAAGCATTCGGAAGCTCAACCTGTTGTGATGACGGCTGAGAGATTCTAGTTTCTGTAAAAGGGGTGGTCAGTGCACATGTTGACTTAAGCAAATATGCAATGGTATCGCCCTGAAGCCTTAGTGCTAGAAGTTGGGTCCAGTAATGTTGGAACTGAAGACAATGTCGGCAAATGTGTCATTATTAGATGTTTCAGAGTAATTATTACTCTGTATATAGTTAACGCCATAGTTATGCATGAATGGCTTTGATCTGTGATAGGGATTAAAAAAGTTATTTTATTAGATGTTTCAGAGTAATTATTAATCTATATAGGATTGGATTTATCTCTTTTTCTAATAGAAAGCGATTCATTCATTCAAAGAGAATTATAAGAGTCCTCTCAAAATGCGAACTTCCTTCATATACCAAAGTAGAGGATGATTAAAGATGCAGCTGTAATTAGATATAACCTGTGTACTTTGCTAATCTTTTAGCAGCCTAGCAGGATTTATCCTTTTTTATGGGAATTTGAATCCATTCAGGGACAGAGACAGAAATGGGGGATATCATAATAGGTAGCCTTGTGGGAACAAACTAGTAACAAAGATCATCTGTGTGGTCAAATATCCAATTATTTAAAGTATATTTAATCTATGATGAATAATATTTTATTATGGTGAAATTTAAACAGACATTTTAGTTTTTGGGTATATAAATTTATGTCTAAAGGTAATTGATAATTTATTTTGTCTGACATTAGTATCTCTTAAGAGGAAGGGAGATTTGACCTCGTGGGTAAATTTAACTTTTTTCTAAAAAAATTTATATATATAAAAAAAAAGAAATGTCAAGAAAATTTTAGTGAGTTTTGGATGCGGTGGGGGGGAGACAAACAATAATTATAAATGTGCAAATCAGGTTGTTATTATACCCAGTGCTCAATCAGGTTCTTTCTATTTGCACAGGGTGTAAATTTGCAATCGATCAAGACTTCTTTCAGGTTATGGATTTTTAATTATGAAGATAAAAATTATAACTCTGAACTAAATGGTTTTAAATATAACAAAAATGTTGAAAACATTTTATTGTAGAATTGTTTTGATGGATGAATGAATGGAAGGTCAAATTATTGATCAATGTGAATATTATAAAAATAAAAATAAAACCAATTTGTGAATGTTGGGGGTGTTCATTCCTAGGGAAGTTGGAGGGCCACTTCCAGCCCTTCCTCATTCCCTGAAGATACCATGCCCACTTAAGCTCCTTTTCCTTGTACATTTCAGGCTTACTGTATGTTTGGCAATAGATTTTAGAAATAGATTCTCTAACAAAATCATAGTTTGAGCATATGTAAGCCAAATACTATTTAAAAAAAATCAATTTTAAAACTCAAACTCTGATTTTTATTAATTGGGCACTCTGCAGCTACTGAGCGAGCAGTACGAGGAAGGAAATAGGGAACTGCAACTTGTTGAAGGGAAAAGACCAAAAAGGGCATAATGTGGATGCGTGCGTGTGGTAAATATTTTCTTACCTCAAAAGGGGTTATAAACTTGTAATAATATGGGAAAATCTTAAAAACAAAATTCTAGAAATCTTTTATAAAAAAAAAATTCTAAAAATTGCTATGTTTTAAATGGAGACTTTTGTAAATGTTATAAATTTTTAAATTATCTACACAAATTAAATTAAAAAGTACTATTTCAGTGCAAAAAAAAATTAAAATTTAAATGAATATTATAAATTTTTACCTTGGTCAAATACATATGTATAGTATTATTTTTTAATTACTTAAATAAAAAAATTTAAAATCAAATTTATTCTTTATGTAATTATGATATTAGTTTATGTCCTTTTTAGTAAATTACCTATGGAAAAGTGATTCTGCTATTAATCATCCAAACATCTTCAATTTTCAAAATTACTTTTTTCCCAAAATCTATTGTTCATAAAATCTATTCTCCAAAAGCTAATCCAATTGTATAAGTGAACTTTGGCAAAATTTGTTTTAAGTTTTATACCAATATATCCTATACAAGTTGTCAAAATTCCTATGTCAGTTTGTTAGGAAGTGGAGAGATTATAAAGGAACTTTATATAAGGATATAGTCAAAGCTCAAATGGATTTTATCCTATTGGATGGGATTATATGGTAAAGCCTAAATTATATGGGGGATTAGGATTCAAGAAATTATATTCTTTTAATCATGCATGTGGATCTAAGATATTTTAAAAATTAGTTAATAGAGAGAAAGGTCTATGGGTAGAGGTGTTGTTACACAAATATATGCTAAGAAATGAAGAGAATCTACTTTATGCTAGAAAAGGAGATTTTGCCCTATGGAAATTCATTTCACAACAGCAAAATATAGTTGAGTTAGGTACAAGATGGCATATCATGAATAGTCAACTAGTGAATTTCTTCACATATAAGTGGTTATTTTCAGATAAGAAGTTAAAGGATTTATGTCTTCGGCTACTTACTATAGAGGAAGAAAATAGTAAAGTGACGTATTGAATTTCTTGTGGAACTTGTGATTTTCATAGAATTGCTACTGTTATGCCAAGTAATGTAATTCAGAGGTTAATTGGCATGATATTACCTATATCAGAGGAAGGCAGTGATTTGATGGTTTAGAATGCTATGAATGAAGGTATTTTTACTATTAAAAGTGCTTACTTTAGTATTGAGAAATTTTCTGCACAAGACTATAATTCGGTATATAAAGATATATGGAAATAGAAAGGTGCTGAACGCATTCGTGTATTCATGTGAATAGCATTTAATAATCGGTTAGCAATCAATGCTTGGAGAAGTAGGTGGTCCTCAACTGATACAATATGGCAGTACTATGGTAACAGTACATAAGATATTTTGCATATACTCCGTGATTGTTACTATGCTAAACATCTTTGGTTACAATTAATTCATCCCATAAATTACTCTTACTTCTTTAGAGCACCATTATAGGATTGGTTTGTTATAAATCTCAAAAGACAGCTTAGAGTTGATGGAGATAGTAATTGGAGTCTAATATGGGGTGTTTCAATTTGGAAGCTATGAAAGTGGAGGAATCAAGCTCTATTTGATAGTGATGTTTTGAAATCACTGGATCCCTATTCAGTCATTATGCAAACATGGAAAATTTTTGTACATGTTCAAAATGTATATTTATCTAATAACTTGGGTTCATTAACTTCGTCTACTTGGCAACCTCCTCCTAATGAATGGGTTAAATTAAATGTTGATAAGGCACTTACTGTAACTCATTCTAAGGCGGGGTATAGTGGAGTTATTAGAGATTATATTGGAAGTTGGGTTGCGGGATTTAAGAGCATTCTGAGGTTGTGTAGTGTTATTGAAGCAGAACAATAGACGGTCCTTAAGGGACTAAAGTTGACTTAGGAATTAGGATTCAAGAAGATCATACTTGAATCGGATGTCAAAAATATAGTATACATGTTAATGAATGTAACAATTCATAGTCGCAGCTTATTGGTCTTACAGATACAGAGAATGATGAATTTATCTTGAGAGTTGAAAATACAAAATGTGTCTAGAGATCAAAATCAAGTGGTGGATACTCTGACAAATAATGGATTAAGGATGACAGAACTGCTATTGTCATGCCCTCCTCATTTAAAGGCTCTTGTGGATAAAGAGTGTCTGGGATTTGATCCCCTTGTGAATTAATTTCTTTTAATGTAGGGTGTATTAGCCCTCTCTTATAAAAAAATTATAATTCTTATTTAAAAGAGATATTTATATTTAATGTTCTATAATATCTTAAATAAAATTATTTATAGTAAAAAGATACTAAAACTTAGAGAAAAAACTTATGCTTAAGTAATTGCTTATCTTTTAAAAAGAAGAGTTGTACTATTATTTTATTAGACATTAAATATATATACCTATATCAAAAGAATTTAAACCTGAGTCACGTTATAATAGATTAGTGTCTTCTATTAAATTCTACCTTACTGGTAATATATTTTGTTATTATTATATACTCTCTTACGTAAACTCTTGCCTCTTACGTAAACTCTTACCTCTTACGCTAACATGAGTTATGAGTTGATATGTGTGCTGTGTGTGCGCGTGTTTACTTCTATTGTCCTCGTTTTTTTTAATAAAATTTTTTAAAAAAAGATTAGACTGATCTATAATCTAAAAGTAAGATAAATTTTTTTTTCTTAAACAATACCAATATCAAATAGGGAAAGCCGTCTATTACCCTCAGATTTAAACTTAGGTATCTAAGAACTAAGATATCTCCCCAAGTATCGCGACTAGAACCACAATAAAATAATACTTCCAAATGAACAAATACACTCTAAATAGTTATATGTCTCAAGGAACTTAGTAAAAAAATATTTACTACTCATCCAATCCTTAGTATATAATTTATTTAATAAATTTAATTATATTAAAAAAATTAGTTAATATATTATATTTTTTCTAAAATATCCTAAAAATATATTATATTTTTAGCCTTCTTATCGTCATTATTTACTTGAGGAGCTTAGTAAAAAAATATTTACTACTCATTTAATTCTTAGTATAAAATTTATTTAATAAATTTAATTGTATTAAATAAGTTAATCAATATGTTATATTTTTTTTAAAATATTCTAATCATTTTTTTAATTTTTTTTATTTTTTTATTTGATTATTATTGAGAGAAAGTACCAATAAGATTAATTTATAAAAAAATTAATAAATATAAAAAATATATTTGAAATTAAAATAAATTTTTTAATTATGTAATACTTTAAAAGAAAGATATGTGAGGGTAGGGAGATAGAGGAATGTTAGGAGTATTTTATTTTCTGTTATTTAATGTTAGAGGGAGGGAAGCGCTAACATTGAAGAGTGAGATAACAGCGAAATGACTCTTTGAAACCACTTTAAGTCCGCAAAATTTGGTAAATGTTTTTTTTTTCTTTTTCAATGACCTCAACAATAACAGACATAGAAGATTTTTTTTATATATATAAATTCGATACTAATTTTATATTAAAATTAGAGTATAACTCTAAAATTTAAAAAATACTTATAAAAAATTTATTAAAATATTTATTAAGATAACCCTTATGATAATACAAATTAAACTTATATATTTTTATAGGATATAAATAGAATATTTGTTGGTTGTTGTTGATAGTCATATTAGAACAAACTTGTGATCGGTGGTCACTAGAAACTAATGTATACAAATAATTGAGTCAATGATAAAGTTAGTTCTGTCTCTCAAAAAGAGAAGAAACTCAATAAATATACTTGAATGATTCAGATTTACCAAAACAAGTTCGTTTTGGAGTTTATAAAAACACAGTTTACAGCTATCCTTTCATGCTGCTAAATTTATAGATATTCTTTTTTATTTCCAGACACATTTTTTTTATTTTTAATATAAAATATAAAAAATTTATTAGGTTACACCCTTCTTAAAATCACTTGCGATTTTTTTATACACAAATCAGTCACGATTTCTCACCTTAATCTTTAAAAAGATATAGATAATATGTATTATAATTTTTTTTAATAATATATTATTATTTTTAATTTTTAATATAAGATATATTTAATTAATTTAAATAAATTAAAAAAATTATTTAAATAGTTGTTTATAATGATTATGTGCTGATTTTTTAAAATATTTCATTTAATCATATATTTATATTAATTTTAATAAAAAAATTAATATATATAATTATATCGAAATATGTTAGAAAAAATTATAATTTCAATTAGATAAAATAAATTAAAATTTTATATTTAAAATTAAAATAAAATTATTATTTAATTTTTATATTTAAAATAAGAAAATGTGTAGTTTTTCTAATATTTAAAATCAATATGAGAGGATGAATTGTCATTCTCACTATTTTATTTATTTGTTTACGTGGAAGCTGCCTTGAAGAATCAAACTTTATTATTTATCAGTATTCACATGCACGCCAGTTTAAGTCCCTTTATAATATCTAGAAGAAGGACCGCAGGGGGCGGCTACTCGTGTCTCCTTACAGGGATCCAACCCTCACCACGTGTCACCATCTCCTCTACCCTCATCCATCCTCAGCCGTCGATATTTTCGGACTATTTCACTAGAGGCAAAACCGAGTGATTGCCAATTCTCTCTCTCTCTCTTAATTTAAAATAAAATTAAAACTTCGTACGAACCGCACTTTTCTTCTTGTTCACACGCCGTATTGTGCCGACAAATGTCTGAACCTGAAACTTCGCTGTCACCCACTTAACTGCCGTCACACTAACTCCCATGTTCCGTTTCAAGCAACGGTTCGCCAATGGCTAACACGTCATAACCGCCGTTAAAGGATGACGCCGCCTTCGTGGGGGGCCACGTGTTGAGGCGACTGCGCGGCAACGTGGATTCCTTATTCCCCACTTCGTTCCTGGCAATTACTCGGAGCGGGGCCCACGGGACCTGCTGGGGCGGCGCGCGGGCTTTAATGGGGAAAGCAAAAGTAGTCAAATCCATCGTTGACTGCTTAGAGGAAAATTTCTCATTTCATCTTCCTATGAGATTGGATTAGATACGAGAGAGAGAGAGGGAGAGGGAGGTGCATGGCACGTATGTGCTTGAACCCACCCTCATTTATGTTGGACCACGCGTTTCCCAACACGTGTAACCGTCCCAGCTATCTTCCCCCTATTCACATCATGTCACCTGTTGCCTGATTCACCCTTCTTTTCCCTAGCTCCCTCTCCCCTCCTTTTTTATCAAGTTTTAATTACTTTTTTCATGTATTATCCTTTAAAAAATGCGATTTATATTAGGGTTAATTCTAGAGCTTAAAAACTAATTATAAATATATTTATAAATTATTTATTAATAAAAAATTACATTGAATCATATAAGCACTAATTAGATCACCTTTAACTTTGATTATACGAGATTTTAAGTTGCAAATAAGATTCACCTTATTTTAAATAAAGTCCTTATCGTTTTACTTATTTTTAATAAGGATTTTGTAGTTTTTTTAATAATATTTTTATAGTTTAACATAATTTTTAATTAGATTTATATAGTTTTAAGCGTTTGATAAAAAGAAAAGAAACTTTTAGAGCTTGATAAAAAATGAAATGAAATTATAAGTGAGTATTTATTTACATAGTGTTTTGAAAAGACTAATGCCTTGTGACATCACAACATGAACTCATTCTCATGTAATACGAACTCATCCCTTTAGCAGCTCATGAGTATCAAGAAAATCTATGGGCATGACATATTAGAAGAATCAGTTAGCCAACTAAAAAAAATAGATATTTATGGAAGAAGAAGAAGAAGAAGAAGAAGAAGAAGAAGAAGAAGAAGAAGAAGAAGATGATGATGATGATGATATATCTTATATGTTGATTAGAAAATTTTCGTGTAATATAATTTCATGGACTTACATAATTTATTTATTATAAATATAAGTATGGAACGAATGGGTTGGTTAAAATTAGGAGTGTGATGAAAGAGAATCAAAACAAAGGGCCATTGGTACGTGGCAGGAAGTGATTGGAGAGCAGTATCCTCCGCAAGTGCTTCTTCTTGCAGCATCAAGCGCCCAAAAGGAGCGTAGCTTTTTTCTCGCGCGCACACATTATCCCCTTCTCTGTCTCCAATCCTTCCCCTATAAAACCGACCCTACCCCCCATTCGGTTTCCTCAGACATTGCGTCTCCTTCTTCCTCTGGAAAACCTAAACACCACTCTCTCTCTCCCCCCTCCCTCACAAAGTACCCCCCTTTTCAAACCCTTGCAAGTCTTCACCGAAGAATATGGCTCCTAGGGATAGACCCGCCTCTGTCGCCGCCTCTAATCCGTCCAACACTGCCAAGGAGATCCGATACAGAGGGGTCCGCAAGAGGCCATGGGGGCGTTACGCCGCTGAGATTCGTGATCCTGGCAAGAAAACCCGTGTTTGGCTGGGCACTTTTGATACCGCTGAGGAGGCGGCGCGTGCTTACGACGCGGCGGCCAGGGAGTTCCGTGGCGCTAAGGCCAAGACTAATTTCCCGGCTCCCTCTGAACTTGCGAACAACTTCAGTCACAGCCCTAGCCAGAGCAGCACGCTTGAGTCGTCATCGCCGCCGCCGCCAGTTGCTCCTCCTCTAGAGCTCTCCCTTGGGTCACTCACTTCCGGCGTTGGCGCGTTGGGGTTCCCGGTCATTCCGGTGGCTAGCCCGGTCATGTTTTTTGACGCGTGTGCTAGGGCGGACAGCATGATGGCAGCTGTGGCCGGCCGCCGTGACATGTACCGGTTCAATCGGCCTGTTGGGGAGTTCCGCCGCTCCGTTGTCGTCGGCGATGGTGGTGCCCACAGTGACTCTGATTCGTCCTCAGTCGTGGACTATGAGCGTTCTTCGCCTCGAACAGTTTTAGATCTTGACCTTAACGTTCCTCCTCCGGCTGAGGTTGCCTGATCTGAATGCTTTTTGAAGATCCTCCGGCGAAGATCCGACAGATTTTTCTATATCACTTCATATTTTTTTCCCTAGTAATTTTGTTAAAAAGGAAAGAAGGAGGAGAAAACTAGTCTTTTGAGGATGTAGACAAGCTTGGGGAGATAAAGTAGCTGACATGTTAGGATTTGATGATGACGATGATAATCTGCTTGTGTAAATAGATGATGATAACAGAGAATCCTTTTTTGCAACTTGTGAGAGAACTTGATCAGAGTTTCTCTCTTGGATGTTTCCGAAATGACTTTTCATCTTTCATGTTATATATATAATGGTAATTGATCCTTCTTTTCCCAGATTTTCCTTCATTTTCTCGCTTCCTTCATTTTCAGTTCTCCGCACTTTCTTGTTTGCTTGAGATCAACTCAGAACTCAATGTGACCGTTGATTAAATTTTTCCATACATTTTCCCATTAATTAACCAAACAGAGCTTTAATATTCTTGAAACTTTAATTTTTCTGGATTTGATTTGTTCGTACAATCGGTTTGTGATGTGAATAAAACATTACAAAGGCGTTTCTTCTGTAAAAGACCAAAAGAGGGAAAGAAACACAGAATTTGTGGGATGGCTGTTAGCCAAATATTTGGAATTCAATTTTGGATGAGTAAAGGAAATCTTTGAGGAGAACCAAATTCTGGTGTGAACGGATATTCAATGGACTGGACCAATTTCGAAGAAAACAGTGCGTGTCATTCGATGGAAATGAATGATATCCTCGTGATTCGCGTAATTCTTGTCGTATTAGGGGTGCGGAGCTGAACGCTTATCGAATCTGACGGCCATATCACGCGGAAAGACAGGGAAACGACGCTAGGTCCAATTACAGCTGAATAATGAGGATTAATTAATTGATTGATAGTAATTATATAATTAAGGAGGTTGATTAGTTATTGGTGGGTGGGGTGGATTGGATTGGATTGGAGGCGACGCGAGGCGGCAGGGACGGCGAAAACGGTACGTACAAGGTAGTAGTAAGAAGAAGACCGAATCAGAAGCGAGCGGGTCTGGAGGTGGGCCCCACTTAGGGCATTCCGTGTTGACTGTGTTTCGGTCGGCGATGATGTTGTCTTCACGTGATGTTTCAGTGCCTCACTTCCCAATTATTATTTTTCATAAAATTCCTCATTTCTTCTTTCCGCCGACTGCCTAACTTAACTCAGACGAAACTTCAATTTTTAATGCTAGTGGATTCCCTAAATTATATTCCATGCTTAATACAATTACCCCAATCCTTTTAATTTCAAAGAATTCATTCTCATTTTTTTTCATAATTTTTTCATTTGTATATAAAAATAATTAAAAATAATAGATAAATTGTGAGTGAAGACATGATAATTATTCATTTAATTTTATTTGTAAACAACTTCCAATATATTTCATCATCCTTTAGCAAAAACTTAAAATTCATTAAACCTATATAAACATTTAATAAATTTACAATTTTGTCCTTGTATTGAATATACATATTTTACATCTACTTTAATTCAATAATACACGTCATCATTTAATTGGGGATAAACACAAAAAATTTATATAAAAAGATCAACGACATGCCCTGCCTTATAAATATAATAATGGAATATTAAAACAATTATAACTAGAAAAATATGATGAGCACAAATAAAAAAAATAGAATGAAATTATTAATATAATTTTGCAAATTACATAAATATATAAATAATAAAAAAACAGAGTAGAGTAGACACGTGGGAACAGTATGGTTGGAGGTTGGGGGTGGCCAGGATAATTGTTGTTAAAATTACGTGGAAATCATGATAAAGAAAAAGAAAATAAAAGAAAAGAGATAAAGTTGGGGGTGGAAACGCGGCGGCCGCTTGGGGTGGGACCCAGTTGGGGCATTTTATCTTGTGGAGCTAGCACGTCTGGGTCATTTTCGTCTAGCTGCACTCTCGCAGACAATTGTGGAGATGTTGGTTGGCCACGTGGGCATGAGTACGGTTCCAAGAGTTCCGGGTTTGTCGCTCCTTCCATTGCGCTCCATTTATGTGAAACCACGTAGTTTTAATATTGAATATTAAAACAACACAAGTCCAATTGTTATGAAGAGTGGGGGAAACATCGGGGTGGGTATTTTTTATTTTTATTTTATTTAAATATTATTTATTTTTATTTTATTTATTTAATATAGAGTTATGTAACAATTAATATTCAGATATTATTTTTTATGTATATCTAATATTTTAATTTTATTTATAATATAATTTTATATATAATTTTTTAATTTAGTATAATTTAATTTATAATCTTTTTAATTTGATATAATTTTAAAAATAATTTTATTTTTTAATTATTAAAAATTATGTTAAATTAAAAATATTATAAATAAAATTAAATAATAAATAATATTATAACATTATATATATAAATAAAAATAAAATTATAATATAAAGTGTTATATAAATTTAAAACATATAATAATAATTATTAAATCCAGGTAGTTTTAAATAAATGGAGCCCAATCCCGTCCCAAGAAGCTGCGGCTAGTGCGCAGCTCCAGCTGGTAACGTGTCTGTCGGAAGAAGACCAACAATTACGGCGGCGCTTAGACATTTTCCTATTTCTAGGGTGCACGTGGCGCGTGGCTCTTCATCATTCATGTCTTTAGGGTCGGGCCGGATCAACTCCTCTGCCACCGCATACATTGCTCAAATGGTTATTTTTTAACCTCTCTCGTTGATATATTTAACTAAAAAAATAAAATATATAATTATTTAAAATATATTTAATTTTAAAAAAATATTATTTTATTATATTTTTAGTTGTTATATTTATAAAAATATTTTAATTTTTAAATATTTAAATTTATAACTAAAAATAATAGACAGTTCACTTTATTCGATATAAATATCATTTAAGAGAAATAGAAATTTTATTATATTGAATAAATCTAATTTTTTTAATTTTATGTATAAAAAAAGTGACAGTTTTCATCGGAAGGAATATTTTCATTTTCCTTTCTTTTTAATTTATTTTTTTTATTTTTGGTGAATTAAAGGGTATCTTTATGCTCTTTGAACTTAAGACTAATAAAATAATTTAATATAAAAATAATATAAATGATAAATTAAAAATTGAAAAAAATATAAATAGTTATTAAGTAGGTATATGGTGCTTTTCTGGAATACGCTTTAGTAATATATATATATATATATATATATATATATATATATATATATTTGATGGCGCCCGGGGGGGTGGTGTTCAAAAGGCAGATAGCGAACTTGAAAGGAAGACTTCATCGTGTTAGTTAAAGAAATTAAGAGTTTTATAACACAAAATTTAAAACACGCCTTTTGGTTTTCAAACATAAAATTCAAGTTTTCTTGTTTACCAACTAAAGGCTAAGGCTCAGTTCAGTTCCCTTACGAAGATGGTTGGTTTGTTTGTTTGTTTAGGCATGGAATTGGTCTTCCACTTTGAAACTATTCAAAATTGTAAAATGTAAAATAACTATACGCCAACCTCATTCACTAGAAAAACAAAGTTTGAAAAATGAGCCATATTATTATTTATGATTTGTATGACTTCTTATTTAAATATTTTTTTATAAAGACAAATATTCTTTTATTATACATATTTCTATTTAAAATGTTATCAAGTATTAAGTAGGATTGTCTTTTCTAGTTAAAAATTCAAATTTTTTAGATATTATTTTTTAAATCATATTATTAAATATTTACATTACCTGCAGATGATGTGGGCCTTCAAAGCCCAATAAACACGGACGGGGGAGTCTTGTTCTGCCCAGTTTTGGGAGACCTGTGGATTTTTTTTTTTTTTTTTTTTTAAGAGGGAGGTAGAGAGAGAGATTTTCCGGCGCCGCCAGATCTTACTGTTGAACCGATTTCTTTACAGCATGTCTTGACTCGTTTCTAATTCTTCCTCGGTCCCTCTCCTATTCCTTTATTGCTTGTGGACTCTTGAAATCTCCCATTTGTATTTTGATCTGGGCAAGGTTCGGGTACGTGAGTCTCCATATTCTCGAAAATCAGAACAGGAAAAAAAATGGGCAGAATCTTCGTCGTGGAGCTGGAGGGTAGGTCTTACAGATGCAAGTTCTGCAAAACCCACTTGGCTCTAGCCGATGATCTCATCTCTCGGGTATTATTCTTTCTATATTGGTAAAACCTTAGGCCAATTTTCTGATTGGGAAGAACGATTCTCCATTCTTGTTAGTGTTTGTGAATTTACTGTCTTTAACGTAATTGGGGCCTCTGGGTTTCTAAATTGGATGTACAAGCATGGTTTAGTGACGATTAAGCATGGTTTAGTGACGATTAAGCTTTTAAAAACTTCAGTGGTCAATCTTCAGGGGTAACTCTTGGATAGTTGATGGGATTGGGGTAGTTTTATACTCTTATACTGAAGTAGTTCGAAACAGTAACGCTGGTGAACTGTTCTTAAACTCAGAAACCTTCAAAGCTTGTTATGTTATGCTCCATTATTGGAAGAATTAAAGCTAATTTATCTGGTTAAACATTTCTCTATTCATTGGAATGAAAATGTGATTTTTCGCCCTTCCACCTTTGCTCCAATCTTAACTATAGCTGATCGCTTAAAAGATTGTAGAGAACGTCAAAAGGCATCATAAGAAGAAGCTTGAGCCAATGGTGTACGTGACCCAAGGAAAAGAAACGCCCGTGTCATGATTAGGAATATGCTTCTCTTGACTGTTCCAGTGCTGCCGGCCTAGCTTCATTTAGTATTGCTACTTGTATTTATCTTACTGTCATAGGGCGTCTTCATATAATAGGGATAGCTATAAAAATTTAGATTCTTAAAATTTATTGTGAGACTAAAAAAGAGATGAAAAGCTAAATTTATTACTTCTTATTCCATCATCCTTACGTTGTTGGTTTTGCTTAGTTTTCATTACTATAGTGCTTAAAATGCGCCAATAGATTAAAAAAATTCTAATTCATTAAACAAAATACTTTTATCATTATTCTCAGGATTTTCATTGCCGAAGGGGAAAAGCATACCTCTTCAATAATGTGTAAGTACTTTGCACTTCTTACTGGATATTCAATTGTGAAAAATAGCAATTTATGATAGTGTTTGTGTTGTAACTCATTTTTTACCAGCTTGTCACTCATTTTTTTTGTTTTTAATTGTGTTAAAAATGCTTATAGATCCAGCTAAAGCTTTTAATGTGATTTTTATATTGTTTTACTTTATATAATATAAAACTACCAGCTACCTGGTCCTTGTAGTTCTCATATTCTGTAAAACTCATTCTTTATTGAGAGTTGCATTCATCAGACCATAGGCACTGAATCCTTCTCCTTCTCATCTTTGTTTATCGACATTGTGAGAGCTACTCAAAAGAATTATATACATCTTCATACCAATATATATATATCTATATATCTGTACAGAATTTACATGCATACTTACAAAGCATTTGTGAGCCTGATGTTTTTTGACCTATTTAGAATACAAAATTTAAACCCTAAGTTTCTAACATATGGAAGTTGTTGCTATTGTTTATTGATTTGTGAACACCGTGTAGTTGTTGGCAACTTGGCATAATAGAATAGATTTTAAGCTTACTTTTAAAATGTCATCCAAAGGGGAAAGTGCTCAGTAACCCATATATGTTGGTTTGTATCACTAAGCACTTTAGACTTTGATAGCCTTTGAAGCCTTGTGAATTGGATTATAAGTGCTTTACCAGTTAAGGAGACAAACTGATCCAGGGGAGCAGTTTTATGTTTGAAATAATCATGCCTTGTGCTTCGAGACAATAATATGAATATGTGTTCAAGCGCTCTGCAAGATCCACTAGCCATGATACTTGGAAGAGGTTTGAAGTTCTGAATGACAGAAATAGTGCAGAAACACTAATTTCCTTGCTTATGATTGTTTTAACATGGCTTCTTGAGAATTGAGGTGAAAAAGTGCAACAAGATTAGGGGCATTCTTGTGCAATTATAAATTTTGGGTCCCGATTCTATTTTTGCGACTCTTTCTACGAGTGTGTGCGCTTCCTTCTATAACGATGACTCAAACCCTTTTATTGAAGATTATATCTTGTACAGGTATATGATCAAGTTAACTCTTCATTTAAGATAACTGTTGATGGTACCATCGCTTGACAGTAATGCTTCTTTGTGTTCTGTTGACTCTGTCATCTTTATCCCAAGCACTAGGCATGATTGTATTAACTGACATCATTTGTTCAAAGCAACAAATTGGATTAAACCTGGGATGAGTTGTTGAAGTTTTTTTTATTACGAGGTGAAAGGAGTGTCAGATATTATTTTATGCAGAGACATAGAATTGAAGGAACCTGCTAATAGAAATTTATTGATCTCCTGACTTGAAGTGTGATAACTTAAAATTCCTAATATTCCTTTTTCTTTTATTTAATCAGGAGTTTATTGTAAATAACCTTACTCTTGGGGACATTATTATAAAATTCTCTTTAGCACTAGGTCTGTAACTAGCCAAGTTCATCACTTGTCAATGCATTAAGAAGAAATACAATTATTCAGGGCTAATTCTTCATCTCTTTTTCTCATTTCTTCAGCTCTTTCCTCTTTCTTCACTAACATATTGACAGTTCTGCCCAAATTGAAAGCTTTCTGATAAGTGAACTTGGAATCTTCAAATCGTTGGCCCTGATTGTAATACTGTAATGAGGGGACATCCAGAGAATATGTAACCATATTCAAAAGAATGATGTAAGTAAATAAAGGTTTACCCTAACTTTTTTTAGGCTACAGTGACTTTCTAAGAAATTGATTTCAGGTCTTCTCTAAGCGACTGAAATTTGGAAATAGTGGAATCTATGTTGTTGGCATAAGTTTGACCACTGCTTTGACTGTACCCAAAGTTTAATCTATGATGTGGTTTAGACTTAAAATGATTAAGGAATTGTCTGGTTCCTCCATTCTTGGATGAAAATATTGCTTTGTTCTGATTATTTGAAGATGCTAATGTCTTGGGTTTGTCATCTAGCGTGAACATCACAGCTGGAGTACTAGAGGAAAGGATGATGCTTTCAGGATTGCATACGGTGGCAGATACCTTTTGCTGTTGCTGTGGTCAAATAGTTGGCTGGAAATATGTAATTTTCCATTATTTTACCCTTTCATCTTCTTGCATCTGCAAATAGTGTTAAAGATGAAAACTCTTTAGATGCATATTTTGGATAGAACTGTTTGTCGATTAGTTTGGTCTGTGGATATGCATATTCTTAAATAAAAGCCTATTCTGGTCCAACCTGGTCTTCATGGAGGAATAATTGTGAAAGAGAGACCTTGAAGTATTTACCATGCATAAGCTCCCCTTCTTTAGTTGTAGACAGCTGTCAAAAGACTCTGTAATCCCTCTAACACAATGTTATTCTGCCACAGGAGACTGTGCATGAGAAGAGCCAAACGTATAAAGAGGGGAAGTTTGTTCTTGAGAGGTATCATCCTATTCTTTTGTTTTTGGCAACAATAAAAAAAAATCTTAATCAGAGGTATCATCCTATTATTTTTTTGAGAGAATTACTGTGCTGTTACACATAAATAATTTAACTACTGAAAAGTCGCACAACAAATAAGAAGCATGCAACGCATTGTCATTTCTTAAACGCATTGTCATTTCTTATATTGGATCTTATCATTGCACACTGCTCAGTGGGGCTTTTTAGTAATTAAATTATTTATGTGGGACTGTACTGTAATTCTTCCTTCTTGTTTTTTATTTCCTTGAGTATCATCCTGTTCTATTGACCCCTTTGCTAAATATCTTCTTGGGTTATACAATGTGGTTTACTGATTGTGTATAATCTTTGTGCTTGTCCATATCAGAGGAAGGATTGTTGATGAAATTGATATCTCTCCTGAATTCTATATTGACACCCATGCCAGCATGAGTGATGCTGAAGATGCTTAGCATATTTCTTTCTGGTCATCAAACACTGGTTTTGTATGTGAATAATTATAATAATGGATTAATGGTGTAGCTTTGTTCAGAATCAAGCATGCTTGAGTTTTACTATTTTCCTCTTTTTTTTTAATACTGGAGCAGATGAACAGGAGAGATTTCACCAGTGTGTAAAGCTTTTAGATGGAAATGGATTAAAAGTATTAAATACTTCGACACGGTAGCAGATGAACTAATGAGCCTTATTTTTTTAATGTATCCCTAATTCCAATCCCTATGATTTTACTCTTTGATTTCACTTCGGGGAGATTGATCCTTGACAGAGCATTAAGCTCAAAATTCGTTAGATAGTAACTAAAGAAAGTCGTAAGAGTCCAAAGGAAAATTTTCTCCTAGTGGACGCATTCAACAATAAATATTAGAATTCTCAATCTCAATCCTAATGGAATGCTAAGATGCAATTTTTTTGAACTATAGGATATACACTAACCACATGACCACATGAGGTCATAAGTTCAATCGAACTTGTAGCTTTTAGCTTTTCATTTATAAAGGAGATTTCATATCGTTAGGTAATAAAACCATTAGCACTAAAGTGTAAATACTAATTCCCAATTCAGGTAAAAAATACTATTAACTAATTAAGTAGAGAACAATCCATCAAGAGTAAATTTGAAATAAGTGAACAATTTTGTGATTTGTGATTAGGGCACTACAATTTTTATGGATATATATTGATGACTGATGATCTATAATATGGATATTAATGATTAGCCATGGATAATTAGTTCAAATAATATAATATATTTAAATGACAAATAACAGTTCAAGCCAAACAATTTTCCCCATTTGGCGATCAAGAAAGGACAAACAGGTTTAAATTTGTTTGGATAAAAAGGTGATTTTTCAAATCTTATATAATACAAATTTTGAAAAGGATATTTTAGACATGAAAAGGTGAAACTAATTGATACACTATGTTAGCAGTATTTCAAAAATATACTGTGAATAGTTTAGAAATATAATGTGTTTATTTTAATAAAAAATTCATGCTCACTCTTTTTTCTACAATGGTTAATTTTTTTTTAAAAAAATCAAATTCTTGAAATATCAAATGAAATTAAAAATAATATATACTATAACAAGAATAAAATTAAAATAAAAATACATCAACTTCTTGTTTTTTGTTTTTGGTAAAACGATAATGATATATTGATATAATTTGATTTCTATGTAATATATTGATAATTAATATTATTAATTTATTAATATTAAGTAAATGTATAAAGAAGGGAAGACAATGACATCCAGCAAACCAGAAACATAATTAACAGATTTCATTCTAAAACTGAAGATCTTGGATACATCAACTCTGAAGGGTGTAGTACATAATAGATCTTGCCCTGGTGATGATGAACTAATGAACCCATGAAGTAAAAATTTATAATCTTTTTAGGAGAAGTTAGAACAACGATTACTGTTATTAATTTAAAAAATCCCACCAGGAAAAACCTTGACCCTCTATCAATCTCCTCGTAGATCGGATTCTCTCGAGAAATTTGTGGGGAAGAAAGAATCACTTTATCTTTGTCGTACTTCGACGATGCCTTTACCAAAAATTTTCTTCATTTATTAACAACTTGAATTGGATTTCTTTCCCTTTTTCAGTATATTTTTCCTCTCGTTTGCTCGTGAATATTCGATTTTGCAGAGTACTCCAATGGGGAAATCGTCCGCTTCGCGCAAGAAAAAACGTTCTAAGAAATCCTCCAAGGTATGATCAATTTATCGACATCCACTCAATTATTTTTTCTCTCCATGCCACTGTTGCATTCGTTTTGGGTATTGAATTTTTCGCTTCAGATTTACCATTGTTCCGAAAAGAGATCCGCTTTTTGATTAACTGAAATTAGTGAGCGTAGAAACTATATACTTATCTGAGGAGGACACTTTTTCTTCTGGATACTAGAAATTCTTTGCTGGGTTTAAATGTTTCGAGTTTTTCTTTTTTTAAGAGATTGCGATTTTCGATTTGGTTGTTTGGTTTTCGTACTCATTCTTAAGTGCATTTGGTTTGTAACTCTGTAAATTTGGTTGCTATGAAGCACGGAGATTTCTAGATTCCTAAATCATAACTTACCTGGTGCGTGGTTTGTAGGTTTTGCTTCCAAATTTTTTACTCTGAATAAATATTCCTGACTCAACAAATAATTAGACAAGAACTTTTACATATTAATGATGTAGTTTTAATGAAGTGATGTGAACTTTGGTATCAGATTAACTTAGGTTAATATTTTGATTGATTACACATTCACGATCTATTTTTATGGGTTTAAATTAAGGATTGTCACTCTCCTTCTTATTGTTAGTACAAGTGATAATTAATTAATTTAAATAGATTAAAAAATTAAATAAATTATTTAATTATAATTAAATTAATTTTAAGATAAATTTATATTATATATTATTTAATCTATTTAAATTAATTAATTAATTTTTACATTAGTATATAAAAATACTAATATATGCCATATATTCTCCATATATTAAAAATACTCTCCATCAGTATATATGGCCATATTAGTTACCTGTTCAATACTTTTACTCGTGCCTGTGCAATAGAGGATGGTTGAAGTGGATTATTCAACTGTGGAATGGGGAAATGGGAATCCCATATAATTGTATGTTGAATTAATGGGAATCCTATAAAACCGTATGTTGAATTTGCTAGTTCAGGTACGGACAAGCGCCAAAAGTAAGAGCAGGAGACGTACATCCAAGAAACTTTGGCGGCGGCTTGAGGCATCTCTTTCCATCTCTGACTATAGTAATTCGGTGAGTTCAGACTCGTCGTTGTCTTCTAGTTCTGATGATAGCTACAGAAGAAGAAGGGCTCGGTCTTCCAAAAGGAGGATGGCCAAGAGACATTCATATAGACATGAAAGCAGTGATGCCTCTCGTCGTGACATGAAGAGAAAAAGGGCAAAGAGAAAGGGTGAGCATGACGCAAGGGAGAAACCGAATAAGAAGAGAAAGCTTAGGAAAGAAGAAAGTGTTTGTTCTATGAGCAATGGGTCTTTGAGCTGTTCAACTTGTTATGGTGAGAGTGCTAGCAGTGATGATAATGAACCTGAAAGGCACAGGGAAAGAGTAGAAAGAAAAGGAAAGGAAAAAAGACCGGATAGAGGCAGAAGTGAAAGTGAAAGAAGTGATAGATACAGAGCCAGAAGTTGCTCATCCTGCAGTTTCTTTAGTGAAAGGATCGATCAATGGACTGAGGAGAAACATGTCAGTAAGAGCAACTCAAGGCAGCTCAAATCGGTTATTACTGTTACAGAGAAGCCAGAGGAAGCAAGAGAATTACATCACAGTGAGACTAAAGAGGAGATTGTTGATGATCATGATTACCCTTGTAGAAGTAATGACAGTAATGATGCGGGCAGTAAGAGAGAATCAGACCATCATTCACCTCCCACTTCAAAAGAAAAATTTGGAATCGAGGATACGGAAGTTGACAGGAATTCTAATTCAACAGAACCCAAAAGAGATCAGAGCTATAATAAAAACAGCCAATTTGACAGAAGTGAGCTTGTTGTTTATGGTGCTGGGACCAGTGAATCCGTGGAGAAGAAAACAAGTGAAACTTCTGGGGCTAGTTTGGATGGTGATGACTTAGAGGCAATTCTTAGAAAAAGGGCATTAGAAAACTTGAGAAAGTTCCGAGGTGGGATCCAGACAAGTGCAAAAGCTTCCAGTCAAAACATTAGAATAGATAATGATGCGATTCAACCTCCTATTAATAGCCATAAACTGGTTCAAGGCAAGTCTGCATGTGAGGGGGAGAATTTTGACCAGATAACCTATGCAGAAGATATTAATTTGGCTACAGCGGGGAGAAAGTCGGTAGCTTCTTCAAGCGAAAATGAAAAGAATCTAAATGGTGTTAAAGGTGAATCTGTATCACTGAAGCATCATTCTGCCTGTGCTCCAGAAAAAGTAATGGATGCAGAAAACCATAGTGAAACAGTCACAGCATATGCTAGTTATGTATCTAATAATTCAGGACACAAAAAGTTGGTGGTGGCAGAGAATGCTATCGATAGGCATGCTTCTGATCCTGTACACAGTAGCAATGATGATGTCAAAAACATTAGAGCATTGCGTTCTGCCACTCAAAAACCTTCTAAAGAGCGAGATGAGGTTAAGGATCACTTTCAATTTGAATTGAAGCAAACATCAGCCTCGGATAAACTTCATCATACTAAGCGCCCACCAACCGGGGGTAATGTAGACCAGAATGCAGCTACGATTCATGACGTGATTCAGAGCACCAGTAGTAGTAGTGGAAGAGATGTGGATAAGCCATGTGTTTATGCTATTAGTAAACCTTCCTCAGAAAGTTCACCTATAGGAAATAGCTCAAATAATTTGCAAGGTGAAGCCAGTCAAGGATCCCAATTTGAGCAGAAAACAATGAACGTGATGCGGGGCGGTGAAATGGTACAGGTTAGTGTACTGTAATATCTTATATTTTTAATATTTCTTATCATGATGATCCTTAAAAAAGTACACTCTTTATCTTACAAAATTAGTCTGTGAACTGAAATCTCAGGTGAGCTACAAGGTCTATATCCCAAAGAAAACTCCAGCTTTGGCTAGAAGGCAACTTAAGCGATGATCATATATCTTTGCTTCTGGTGAGAAAAGATTATGGGGAGTCGTTACTTCTCACATGGAATGAGGAAATTAACAACCACGAAAGTAAAATAATTTATGGTAAAATGTCACTTTGGCTATAGGTAGACATTGGAACTGTAATACTTTATGTAGGTAATTTTATTTTTAGATGATAGACTAACTGATTATGGAGATATTCTCAAGTAAGTTTGGTAGAATAAGTTAACTATAAATAAACATGTAAGCATGCAGAAGATGGATTTTGGTAGAAAGTTTGTCCGTCATGTTTATATGTAGGGGTGTTCACGGGACGGGTCGGGACCGGGACAACCCCGTCCCGTGTCCCGTCCCGATACAGTACACGGGACGCAAAATGCGTCCCGTGTCCCGTCCCGTCCCGAATTTGTCCCGGTCCCGACGGGACCGGGACGGGTTCGGGACGGGACGGGACGGACCCGAATTTTTTTATTTTTTAAAATATATTATAATAAAATCATCTCAATAAATTATTCCATATAAAATGCCCCAGCAACTTACTCGAAATACCAACATTTCTCCTTTATATAATATAATAATTTACCCATATAAGGGGAAAAAAAGTAATAGTAAAAAAGAATAGAAATATCAATATAAAAATATCTGTATAAGAATAAAAATATCTATATAAGAGTGGGAAAGATAGGATAATGTATATTTTTTAAAAAAAAAAAAAAATCGGGACGGGACGGGATTCCCGAGGGACGGGCCGAAACCCGTCCCGTCCCGAATACCAATCTTGTCCCGTCCCGGGACGGACCCGTCCCGGTCCATTTCGGGACGGGACGGACCCGTCCCGAAATCCCCGGGACCGGGTCGGGACACCCGGGACGGGACAAGGTTGGACACCCCTATTTATATGTCTATTTATGATTAGCTTTAGGGTAAAAATGATGCGGAGGAAACTCTTGGTCTTTGGGTTACTTGCGAGTGTCTCCCGAATTTTCAAAATTGATTAGTTACATTGTTGAACTTTTACACTCCAACAAATCAGTGGTCTTCTTTAATTTTCTCCTAATGACGTTTAACTTATATGCCACTCTAGTCCCTATACTCCATTTGTGAACGTTATAGTTGGAAGGTGGCAGATAAGTTGTTGTTGAGGTGAAAATTTTAATCTATTTGTCTCAGAGAGAGAGTTTCGAAACACAAGTTTTTGAAAGGTCAAGGGTCTGTTTGCAAGGAATATTCATTTACTTGAAGGAGCTTCTGTGAATATTCTTCCCATTTATCTTTTGCAAATTTAGCATATTTAAGAACCGTGCTGTAGTTAAATTGATAATAAAAAAAAAACTCCGATTATTAATGTATTGACCTATTTTGAGCAATAAAATATTTGCTCATCTAGACGTGTTTTCTGCTGGATGGGAAGAAAAGTTAAGAGGAAAAACAGAAGGAGAAGAGAAAATTAGAGATAATGTTATTACTCCTTATATTTAGATGGAAAGAAAATGAACAAATATCTAAATGACTAAAATACCTTTATCTCTATAATTCTTATTTGTATATAAGCTTATATTTTAAAAATAAATATTTAAATTACTTACATTTTAAATTTTAAAGCCTACATACACACCGATGACTAAAAAAAATACCCACATACACATCTTAATAATTAATTACATTGTAACTTTGACTTTATATGAAATGAAATCTAATTATTAACCGTATAATTTATAAATAGTATTATTTTATAAGTTTTATATCAGATACAGAAGGCAGGTGAACGTGGTGTTGAAACTGTAAATTAGAAACATTTAATTAATTGTTAAAATAATTATAAAAAGAGATAATGATAAAACAAACTTTCAACAACAGAGAAAAAAATACGTGCTGGAAGGAGTCAAAAAAATAGCAGGCAAAGGAGGGGCAGTCACGGACAATCCATTTTCCTCACAAATCTCTCCATTTATGAAGAGACAGATTGGGGGCAAAATGGGTTGTGCACTTTTTTCCCTTCCTTATATTTTCTCTCCTATCCAAACTGTCGAACTTCCCTCCTATTTTTCTTTTTAGTTTTCTTTCTTTCTGGATTTTCCTCCATCCAAACAGGGGGTTATACTCTACTTGATTGGAGCATTGTTGTCGTTTAGAACAAGTTGGCTCCTTTATATTTGGTTTAGTACCTATCAAATTTAAATCCATACTATATGGTGCAAAATCAATTGAAGTGTCACTAAACTAATGCAAATTTTTTTTACCAAAAAATAATCCTGCCACCATTATTTAATATAATATCTATTTAAATTTTTTATATAAATTATAAAAATTAAATAAATTATTTAATTATAACTAATAATAAGAATTAATTGACTAATTTATATAGATTAATAAGTATATAATATAAAGTTTAATAGGTGTAACCCAATATAAGGAATATCCAATATGAGAATATGAGGGGAATTGACTGTAATTTAAATAGATTAAGGAGTATATAATATGAATTTATTATAAAAAAAATTATTTAATTATAATTTAATATAATAAAATTAATTGATTTTTTATATTAAGGAATGAGAGTAATATAAATATTTGTTGGGCTTTAACGCGGATAAGGTTAATTATAAGATTTGTCAATCACACCTACAAAATCTTTCCTATTTAATAATTAATAATTCTTTCTTCAAAAGATTTCCATTGAAGTAAATATAAAATCAAGAGCATCACTCAAGATTTATGACAATTTCCCTTAAATGTTTCAATCATAACTTCACAAATCACATTAAATTTAATTTATATTTTTTTGATAAAGTATTTTGATTCATTTAATTCTCATTCAAAATGATATTTTAAAAGAGATATGACTGTGAAAAATTAAATATATTTATTATTTAACAAAAAATTAAACGTATAATTAAAGAATTTGCCTTTTGAGAATTGAGAGTTGCAGACCATTCTTAGGGCATTAAAATAATGAATTTTTAATTAAATTTATTACTAGAGTAACTTGTAGTTAAATTAAATTTATGGCTAGAGTGACTTTTAATAAAATTAAAAAAGAAAACTGATTAAAGAGGATTTTTTTTTTCCCTTGTCCGACAATTAATTTGGTAAGATTCCAAATATAAAAATTGTTAAAGCCTTGTGAACAAACAAAAGCGCAAATTAGAGACGAGCACAAAGAAGTTGTCGTATTGGGATTTTGGAAGAAGAAGACGACGACTACGATAATGGCGTTCGCTGCTAATCCCTTGGCTCTCAGCGTTCCCGAACCTGCCTTCGAGTCATGGCTTCGTGACAGTGGCTACCTTGAAATTATCGACCAACGTACCGCAGCCGCTAATTACGACGCCGTTCCGGCGGTCACCACCGGAGTCTTCGCCTCCTTATTCTCTCGCATCTTCACCTTTCTCTCGCTCTTCACTGTCAACCCCTTCGCCAAGCTCACTGCTGAGGATTTTGCCGGCGACACGCCCTCCTGGTCTCACTCCTTCATTGGCTGTTGCGATTCCTACTCTTTCCCTTCGTCGCCGTCTCAGGCTCGCTTGAGGGTACAGGAGAATGTCAAGCGCTATGCTCGTAATTATGCATCTCTGTTTATCCTCTTCTTCGCCTGCACTTTGTACGGTTTTCTTTGCCTTATAGTTCTTACCTTTTGAAGTATCTAATCTATTTGCTTGCTCTAGTTTCCATGTCAAAGGATTGAACTTCAGCTATATTCCTTATATTTGAACTTTTCATGAGTGAATATTTTACCAGCGAGTCTAGTAACAGTTTGTTCCTATTATAGCTTTATGCTTATTATTGATCATTGATAATACAAGTTTGTCTCTCAAAATGACATCACTAGTTGCATATCGGTGCATATTGTTAAGTGACTGAGAGATGGCCAAAGCACTCACATGTAATAAGTTTTCTGAAAAAAAAAATGTCGAAAACTAACATATGTATCCACTACTTTGAGGGATGAAAGCTGAATTGGCCTAAAAACAATTCTGAGGTCTGATTGCTAGCTTTTTCATTTATGGGGGGAGGTTGTGAGGTTAGTTGAGTATTTGTTTTCCATCTATATGCTTCTTTAGAAGATAGCTTGCGGTCCATTATAATTAGAATTGGAGAATTTTTGCGATTATATTGCAACTAAATACGTTTCACAGAAGAAGGCGGTTTCTTCGGTGAATGATGAATATTTATTTCTAAGTATGAGAATTTTTTTAATTGTTTTTCTATACGTTATAATGTTGCATTTGTGGTATTTAAGGCATGACTATGTCATTCTGGTCCTTCTGCCATCTTTGTTGTTTGTTAATTGTGTTTGCTATTGATGGTTACAGGTATAAAATGCCAGCTCCTCTTTTTGGGTTGATATCATGTTTAGCAGTGTGGGAATTTTTCAAGTTTTGTAGTGACAGATGGGGATTGGCTGAATATCCTGTGACTCGGCTGTGTTTAATCCGCCTTATCCAATGTGGTGAGTAATCACTTCTATGGGAGTATGTCTGATATTTATGATTTACTTTTCATTAGTTGAGTAGGAAATTAGTATTGGTTTTAACATTTGGCTTTAGTGGACAACACGCTTCTAGCATCAATGATTCCTCCAGTATTTGCAATTACTGCTAAAAGTCCAATATAATTTGTTAAATCTCTCCCTCCGGTGGTTCCTTATTTAAGAATGCTATGCCTCTGTAAAAGAAGCATCTCCTGATAGTTTTATCATATATGATCCTGATCAAGATTCTCATTCCTACTTGTCCAAACCTAGTTCATCAAAAGTGCCTCGTACAATTTCAGGAACTCCATGAGAGCTTTTTACTTGGCCTTTATCTCACCTTGAGTATCCTGATTTCATTTACTTGCACGTTGTTTGAAACATACCAAAAATGTCGACAAACAAACTTCTTATCCGGCCTTATCTTTTGCAACATACTTAAATTTTGTGACCTTCGTAGTTTTTGTGGCATTTCATTGCATGAAAATAATCTTTGTTGACCCTTTCTTTTCTGCATATGTTCTCTACGTTCCCATGTATAGTACACATTTGTGGCGTATTATTGCACTGGGAAAAAAAAAACTTTTTTCATTTTCGTTACAAGGTTAACTGGTTTTCTGAATCTTTAATTTTGCAGCAACTGCTATTATTCTCATCTTCTTCAATGTTCAGTTGGCTCTCTTTTGTGCATTAAGTGTCAGTTATGCTGGTGAGTCTCGTCTCTTGCTATATTTGCCTCCCCTTCTCTCTTCCTTAACTGGTTTTCTTTATCCAACTCCTCCTGAGCTCAAAATCCAATTTGCAGGCATGATTTTGCATGCGGCATTTCGGAAGTTGACCCCTGCAGCAACAAAGCAACCTTCTCGACGAAGAGTATGGTGAAAAAACTCAAAGGGCTTTAGTACAGAAGAGTTTTTGTTTTTTTGGGCCTAACAGACATATACTTCAATTATGACTTGTATATATAATATATGATTCTTTTAAGGACTTTGATGTCCTCGTGGCTTACATTTTAAAAGTACATTACAAATAAAGTGTATGGCAATAGAGCTTTTTTTTCCCGGCTTTTACACGTGTATTCCATATTAACACCAAAATTTATACTTTCCAATCGAAAATATTTTTGATAAATGATAACTAAATGGTCTGGATGTTCACTGATAGGTAGATAATAACTAATAAGCACCTGGTATAATTGTTTTGTGCATTGAATTTTTAGTGTAATAGGTATAATTTAAAATTTTATTGTATATAAATCGAGATATATCATGATTATTTTATTTTTAGAGGTATTATTAATCTCTTTTTCTTTATTTATAAATACTAATAGAAATATCATTTTTATTTATAAAATATTTTATTTCATTTTGCATTAGTTACATTTTATTCTTTCTGCGTATCAAATATATGCAACCCAGAGGGTTTTGATGTTAAAAAATAAAAAATATAGATGAATTGAAAATTACTGAGAAGTTCATGACTTTTACCTATAAATTTGTTTAGTAGTGGATCAGACTATTTATTAATAAACATTATAACATATTGATGCACTTTCCAGTGAGTCAGAAAAATGAATTGTGATCGGTGCATGCTGTGAATTCAAAGATATCATAGAACACCATTTCACTTCACAAACTATACACCACAAAAAAAAAAAAAAAATTGAGCCAAAACACAAATAATCAAGTCTTGGCTCATTGTTCAGCATTGCCACAAGACAAATATCAATAAAATGCAACAATCTTTGGTAACCATAAAAACCCCTAATGTAATTGAACAGCAATGCTTCTTTGTATGAAAAAGTACGTAAAAAGAATTATAATAATAATTAGAAAATTGACAAACAAGATCTTACACAATGACCTATTTACAGTTAATGATAAGGTTAAATGCATAAACTGAAAAACACCACAAAAAAGGTGACTTCTAACTCCACTTCAGAGACTGGATTTAGATTCCTCTTAGGCTTGACTTTGCCATCTGTGAAACAAAAGAACCAGACACATTCACAAGCATAATCTGATCTTGTTTTTACCATGTTTGATTTATTACCAGAAAAATGAATATCACACAAAATTTCAAAAAAATGTGGAAAATTTCATGGATTTTGTTGGAAGACTTGAAATAAGCTTAGGCTCATTATGTTGGTTCAAGTATACACCTATCAACATTCTCCTTATAAAGGATCTAAGGAATTTAGTTATTTAAATATCAAAGTTAAAGGGCAAAAAATAACTTCCAGTAACCTTGAGAGAAGAAATCTTGAAAGAGGGCCTAGATTGCTATTTGAATGAAGTTCTCTGTTCTGTTGTTTCTTCCTGCCATCAACTTCTGCAGTTGCATTTTGGGATTCTTCAGGAGCTGACTTAGTAAATAATTGAGCTGCTAGCTCCTGCAGATCCTTCACCGAAGATTCCTTCGAACTGATCGCATTTTTACATGAGGAGACCAGGTTAGCTCGTACAATTAACAAGAACAAGCAAAAAAAAATATTTTTGTTCACAAGCATGCAAAATAATTTTTGCTTGGAATAGAATGCAAACCTAGCCAATCGCTGAAGCAACTTTTTGACAAGAGCATCACATGATCCAGACTTTATGTGCTCCATGTGTTTGAGTGAATTGATTATTTCTTGTATGGTAGACCCTTCTGGATCATCAGCAAAGGCCTGCATAATCAAAGCCCAAAAAAATATATTAAAAATTTGAACAGATTAAATCCATTCAAGCTAAAAGAAAATAGAGCACATAAAAACTTGAAAGCTGGAGAACCCTGAAAGCACTATTGCATAAAAATTGAGGGTACTTGGATAGAAGAACAACAAAGGTCACTGCTAAAACAGAACACACACGGATTTGATTCCAGTGCTGAATATATAGACACCAGAAAAAAGATCCCACAAAACTATCAACCTTTTTACAATTAGAAAAGAGCAGCTACTCAACTTAAAGCCTAACATATATAAGGTAGAAGAGTGACACTTTCAAGAGGCTAGAGTCCCTCCCAGGTGAAATCCTTCAACCGTTTAACGTGATTCTTCAACCCCATGCCATATTTTTCTCTCTCATCCACTACTCTCCGACAACTCTGCTAGTGGCAGAGGTAGTCATGCATCTTTTTCAATCCCCTTTGTGACATGCTTTCCCTTTTTTGCAATAAGTCCTTCAGGTTGTAGTAGCACTTGGGCCAGCAGGCCCACAATAGAACTGAAAAGACATGCTTCCCAAGACTCTAGCCAAGTTAGGAAGTTTTTGCCGGGAACTTGCTGCATTGTTCTAGGGACAAGACTCTGCTAAAGTTCCTTAAGTTTATATTATGAAGTTTTCTAATAGAAACATAACAGGGGAAGAAACTGTTTTAAAAAATAGTTAATCATGTGCTGAATTGTAAAAATTATTCATGTGTCATGTCTCAACAAGAGAACCTGACAGCAAAATCGTTTTAAGAAAAAATAAAAAGTAAAATTAAAAATAGTCACCTCTTTTAAAGAAGGAATAAGTAAAACAGATAATGTCACAGAGGAGGACAATATTCTGACATTGTATTGATCATCATCAGAGGGGCGCAGTCTTGAAATTCCCTGTTGTGGACCATTGTTTACACGAGATGCTCTGAAAACAAAACTGAGAATATAAATGACCCCTTCAGCATAGAAAACTTCCAGCATTATGATAATGAATGTACCTTGAGAAATCAGAGTTGCCTGTCACTTGGTCCCTTCTGCTTTCTTGCACATCATTGCCAGTCTTTCCCTGTGCAACTCTCTCTCGAGTATTTCCTTTCCTTGGTCTTAGCATAGCAGCCTTTGCCTAGGCAGATAAAAAGAAGCTGTTAAAGACCATTTTTCTCTATCCAAGCATTAAAATTGCTCATAGAAAACCAAGCAAATGCAAATTCTTGGGTTGTAAAATTAAAGTATCGACAAATATGTAATAAGAGAAAAGTACTGAAATTGAACCTTTCAAATAGGGTAACTCGGCAAATACATAACATTGTAGAATAATAAAATTTAATTTGGCTTTTTTCTGAATAAATTCCAAATATCAATCAATCAATCCCTCACAAAGAAAAAAGAAGGGGAGAAAGATGTTCTCTGTTTTCCAGCATTATGAATTCATGCTACACATCTGTAATCCACATCTTATATAACAAAGAGAACCTCTGCAAGATTTGAGGCACTATCTTCAAGTGAGGCATTTGCAGTTCTCTCATTAAGTCCCAGCCTTGACCTCATTGTCTGTGAAGAGTCATAATCATCATGCTGACCACGGACAACGATAGTTCCACTGGAAGAATTATCTTCAAAAGAAGCATAGCTACTGCTAGACTACATATTAGAAAAAAAGCTTCCATTAGGTGAGTGCATGGAACAACAATAAGAACCAACTAATTTCTTATTATAGCAATTTTGCCAGGAGAATACCAGGGATCTTTGGTCATGAAGGAGCGATGATTGTGATCCTTTTGGAGATCGAATAAGAACAGTTCCTGATCCATTCCCAGACAATTCATCCTGCAAAATGACCAATTTATTCAGTTAAATGGATTTCCATGTTACTTCATGATTGACACTATTTTTTAAAACATGGGACCAGGTCAACTTTCACTTCAGATATTTAATTTGTTAAATGTCTTCTAAATTGGTGGGTAATATAGAATGAACATAAGCAATATCACATGCTACAATTCAAATTATTTAAAAGTTCAGCCATTCTATTTCAGGGTTTAGCATGGATCCTTAAATTCAGCATATTTGACACCACCCAAAGGCCCCGATATTCCTAATATTGATGCTTTCATGAACAACAAAGAACTGATCAAGCTGACTTATTTGACAAAGACAAACGAATATACTTAGTAGAAAAGTCAGTTACATCTTCAAGGGAAGTTTCTAGTGATTCATTAAGAGAACTTTTATAGGAAGATGCCCCAAGATAGCCACTCTGTGTTGCCTTCTTTTGGTCAAGTTGATATTGTGAAACATCTGTTTTCTTATCTCTATGCTGAGGTGGTCGTGCAACGCTGCAAAAAGTTCCAGTACCCTCTGATCCACCAATGCTGAAGTCCCATCCAGAATTTTTCAGGGTTTTATCCTGACCACTGTCAATCAGAAAATTTCCATTAGAAAAATCAGTTCATGATATAAAAACAACAAGCCACATTAAGAACCTACCTGCGAATGGTTTGAGTAGCCTCTTCTCTAAAATCCCTTGCCACTTTCATCGTATCAGATGGCTCCCCTATCCCTCTTGGACCACTTCTAGGTGTCCCCACTTCTTTTATTTGATACTTGGGACGCTCCCTATCAAACCACAAGGCAGGATGTCAACTACAAGCTAGGGAATATCAATGTTAAATTTTCTTGCTACTGAAAACATGAAAGCAATGTTTCAGTAAATAATCTACATATGTTTCAAATTTCATCTATTTCAAGATATCATAGTGTAAGAAGAAACGGTAAGATGATAGAAAAAAATAATCACAAAGATTAGCAAGATTTTAGCAGTGATTCACACCTTATTCTTTCCAAAAGCTTTGGACTCTTTCTAGCAGTTCGAATAAAACGATGTTTGAGAAGTTCCTTAGCACTTGGCCTCTGAAATGAAATTCAAAAGAAGAAAACTTACGAAAGAGAAAGAGAAAGACTTGCTTAGCTTGTTTCAGCTCCAGTTTATCCAGGGGCAAAAAAATAGTTATATTTGAGATGCACACTTAGAATATTCATGTCCAAATCTTGCTATTTTGTTTCTTTTAGTACATCTTTCTCCAAAAAAAATATCCTTAAAAAGAATAATAAGTACAATCATACAAAAATTATTTTCAGGATATGGTGTCAAAAAAGTTGGCAAAAATAATTCAAATCAAAAGTTTAAGCCATTAAGTGAAAGCTCATGAATGGTTTTATCATAATCTCCAACATATCTCCTCAGTTATCATTAGGATTTTTTGATAATTAAATCCCTTCCTTATGATCTCATAGTAATTCCCCACCCCCAAAAAAAAAACTCTAGGCAACTTAGTTGTAAAGGCTTTGTATTATGATAAGGACCACTTCAACTCAAAAACTTAAATTGTTAAAGGCAAAGAATATTTTTACTATAATATCAAACAAAAGTGAGCATAATAATAATTTCAGATCAGTACTTTATTAGCTTTTCTCGCTCATTTTGGAGTCTACAACTAAATTTTTCTCAATATCACTGTCTGAAAGCTTCACTTAATGTAATTATACTACGTGTTCAACAACATCAACACAAGTCTTATCTTACTAAATGAGGTCAGTTATATGGACTCCACATCATAGGGCTCTATTAGCAATTAACTGTCAAAAGATCATATTCTATGCTCAATGAAAAATATCAATTATACTAAGTACTCAATAAAAAAATCACACTATATGCTCAATAGGGGGGAAAACAAAAAAGAAATTGAACCCGCAGTAAGAGTGGGAATGACATAGACCCTTGCCTCAGCTGGAAGCTTTCTTAAACACAACGAAACAAATTCTTTAATGGGACGAGAAAAATGTTCATCTAGCTGCACAAAAGAACGGTAATTGTCAACTCTTTCAAACTGGGAAAAATGTTTCTGTCCACGAAACTTCATATAAACCAGTTTGACATTAAAGAACACAACCTGTGGTGGGTTCTCACGGGGTATGATGAAAAGCACTCTCATAGGATGAAGGTCACTAAGTGGAGGTTCCCCTTTTGCCATCTCAACTGTTGTGATCCCCAGAGACCAGATATCTGCCTGCACAAACAGAATATATATTAATTATCTCTGGGGTTTAACAAGAATACAAAACAAACTAAACAGAAGAAAGAAATGTCTCAAACAGAAAAGTTAACAAATGACTTAAAATGTAATTATGAAAGAACCTTCTCATTATATCCTTCTGCAGTCTGAATAACCTCAGGTGCCATCCAGAATGGTGTTCCTACAAATGTCTGTTGTTGTCAAAATAATTAGGATATCCAGAATGAGATGAAAAATACTAATTTATATTTTACAACTCAAAGAGAATTGATTAAATTATATTTAAAATATCATTGAATGAAAATAATAATAGTAAAGGAGTGTATAATAGTAGAGATCTAAAAAAGGATAAAAACAGCAAAAGCAAACCGATAATCACTGTGTTCAAATCAAATTAGGTTATGCAGCTCTTTTTCATTTCACTTTTGAAGTCTACAGCAACAGTATAATTGAAAGAAGAAAGAGAATTTTGTCCTAGAGAGGAGGTTAATATAGGAGTAGCAAGTTATAAAAGAACTATTGTCAGTTTGAATTAAAATTTAAAGAAAAAATGGAACATAATATTAACAGCCAATCCATATCCAATTGATCAAGGGTCTTAATGAAATGTGTTCACCTTTCTCCTTGATATGGTCCTAGTTAGCTGAGCAGAAACACCAAAATCTGCAACCTGTGACAGTCACAGATTGACTTAGAAAATCATATCTAGATGCAAACAAGTCCACTCTCAAATTATTTTATATGATTTTGTTGAAATTTGTTAACTCATCCTTTGTAAGAAAAACAGATAATTATATCCCCGTTGGGAATAAGACATACCTTTACGTCACCATTCTCAGACAATAAAATGTTTGCTGCTGCAGAATTGATAAGTAGATATATTGTCAAATATGAAATTAAAGGGGGTAAAAAGGTCCAAGGCTACATATAGCAAGTCAAAAGTGGAGCACTTTCAAAGCACAGCATGGGGGAATGGAAAAGGGGATGTTACCTTTGATGTCTCTATGAATTTTTCCTTCAGCATGCAAATAATCAATAGCATGCAACATGTCACGTAAAATGCAAGCGATTGACACTTCATCAAGGGGATGACCTGATTGGAGCTAAAGAAGCAAAATTACCATTAGATCCACCAAAAACTATATGCCATACTACTATATCAGAGATTAGCATAAAAAATATACAAAATGATAAATAGAGTGGAAAATAAATAAGACTTCATTTATAGATAGTATGAGTACAAAGATTAAAACACATAAGATCAACATCAAAGACAGAAACTAAATCCACCAAAATCCATGTACAAATTATGCAGCCAATGACACTGAAGAATGTCATGGACCAAAGCAAATAACCATAGCATTGGCAAAGAATCATACTTAAAACTAACATCAACGGTTCATTTGTTTGCATTGAAATATGCTATACATCAAAATCCCTATCTATGCATATATTGCATGCTATACACCAATTACATTGTTACTTGTCAGAGATGGATTAGGGCGCAATTCAAAAGATAGCAAAACGATTTTATCAAGATAGTAGAACCAGAATTTTGAGAAACATCAACATCATTTTCCATGTGTTGAGCATACAGTAGTAACTAGCAAGTCAACAGAAGTAACCTACTAGGTCAGCTACAGAGCCTCCAGCCATGTACTCCATTATTATAAAAAGTTTAGTTTGATGGAGATAGGAGCCATAATACTCAGTAATATATGGACAACGGCATTGTGATAGAACAGCAATTTCCTGACAAAAGTAAATCAGATTTTATAATCATTAGCCTGCAGCAGATGAATGTACAAATAATTTATAAGATCATACCGTCTGAATGTCATCAATCTCATCCTCCCTGCAGCAGAAAAGAATAAGAAAAAGCAGGTGATAAAGTAGCTCAGAAAGCAAGAAATGCATAAAAGTTCTAGGTGCAATGTGGCAATCAAATGAAATAGATAAATTCTTCCACAGCATTATTCCCAATTTAATTGCTTTCCATAGAAATAGATAAGTTTCTCCACAGCATTATTCCCAATTTAGAAGCTTTCCATAAATGACGTTGATGGATGGTGGTGGAGAGAAAGGGGTAGGAAGAGGAGAGAGAGAAGGGAAGAGAGAAGAGAGAGACAGCCAAATTGTGCACTGAATAATACTCACAAAACATAGCTTCTGATTACAAGCCATCTACCTTAATCTAACGACTCCCTTATTACAACTACCTTATAACTACCTAACTACCCGATAATTACCTTACACATGCTAATTACAAATTATAAATCAGATGACCACTTTATTTTCTCTGCGTTATCTTCCCAGCATCATGCAATGTGTAAATTGCGACTTGGATAAGAACTACAAAGTATTATACTTACGATTCATCCAAATCAATCACTTTGATAGCAACCTGTTTGTTGAGTTCCTTGTCAAACCTGAAATAAGGAAGCACAACATATAACTGGCGTTTAATATTGTGGCCTATTACTAAAACAATGTTCAGAGAAGACAAAAAGTTCTTCAAACCAAAGTTATTTATACCTGGCCCACTTTATTTCATTTATGAAGAAAAATGACAATACAGGAAACATTTTGGGAGTTCCTCTTAATCTTGTTTTACAATCTCTTGAAAAATTCAAATAAAAATATCCACAAACTTGACAAGTTATTTGCTTTCCTTCCATCTATAAGGATCAAAATTAATGCTTGGATCAAATAATCAAACAGCAACTTATATAGAGTCATATAGCACCTAATATCCGATCTTATTTCTCATATGCGTCCAGTATTCTAATCTTATTTGTGGTGCAATTTTATTCATAATCTTTTTAATTTGATGCAATTCTTGATACTTGAGAAATAAGATCATGTGTAAAATTGCACCAAATTAAAAAGATTATGGGTAAAATTGTATCACAAATAAGATTAAAATACTAGACGTATATGAGAAATAAGATTAAGATATTGGGTGCTATATAACCCATTTATATAATCACAAATTATAAAGTAGACATTAATTTGAAAAGGGAAAGAATTAGCAATTATCATGAATCATGAATCATGAATCTACCATCTTTTTATATCCAGCACAAATCAGCCAAATAAATAGAACTACTATCTACCATGCAGTCTATGCACATATGTAAGAACTGCCGGCCCCAATAACTAGGACATTAGGATGCCAGTATCTCCCAAAAAGGAAGCTCTGTCAGAACTTGGACATGAATTAGTTTGAATATAGTGATATACTTAGTAATTATAAATTGTATGAACACCTGAAAATGCGTCTATATCATAGCATATCACTTTATTTTCTAACTTGACAACAAAAAGTGGATCTTTTAATTGATATGGAAGTGTCAGCAATGTCTTTGGTCTATGAAAGAAACGTTGGGAAAAGAGAACCACACTTGAAATAGATCAGCTATTAAAAGATTCACAGCATTTATCTGACACAACAATCTAATACTTGATGATTTAAAAATTCAGCAGAATTTGTGTCGAAAAACCTAATTCTTGACAAAACGCAAAAGGTGAAAGCAGTTTATTTTTTACACCTTGGTTTGCAAATCTTGAGGATTTACATGGCATCCTTTTTAAGTGTTCTATTTTTTGTTGGAGAAACAATTTTGAGTTATTAAATACAAAGTTCATACAAAGCTTTCCTTTTTTACAATATTCAGTAATGGCCCTTTATTTTTTATTGCATCAAATTACAGATTACAGAAGATGGGCGTTACTATATGCTATGGAACCAATAAAAATAAGTTTATCTAATATTAAAAGGATCCAGTTCGCATAATTGTGCCCCCAGATGCAGCAGGATGAAAAGTCTAACACTTAAACTATTAAAAATAACCCATTGATTTTATCAAAGTAAAAACCATTTAGAAGAACTCTGAACTCAATGGGAGAACATGAAGTCTCATCTTACATTGACAATACATTAGTCCAAGTGTAAACACTTACGCTTTATAGACATCACCAAATGAACCTTGTCCAATAAGCTCCAAGGAAGTAAATCTTGATCCTGCTGCCTCAGCTAGACCAGCTGCATCAGCCATTCTCACAAGCAACTTCTTAAGACCTTAGACGGTCGCTACATATACAACTAAAACCCCAAACGCAACAACTGAGACGCACGGATTATCCAAATATCTCCACGTCCCCACAGTGCTCAAATCCCACAATCCAGATCAAACCAAATGCTCATATAACCAGAAATGGGAATGCATACAATTTAAACGTAGACTTCGAATACCACATTTTCGAACAGCAATTGTCAATACAAATTTTCAGCATTCAAGAAACATATTACATGATTATGCACAAGAAAGGCATTGCATACCAATTCTACCGCAACTAAAGATTTATTTTTGGGAGGAGCGATTATAAAATGTAGTGAAGCTCTTGGACAAAAAGCAAAGCAATGAACTTGGAAACGTTTTCAGAGTATTGTTAGGTGAGAAGTGGGATGGTAAAAGTGACCACCCAACAGAATTGAATGCGCGATAACACTTAATATCCACTGGCGAGAACGAAATGAATGCGAAATAACAACCCACGCATATGTGTGTGTGTGTATCGGGTTTGTGAGCTTTTTGGGCAGTGCCGTAAACGTTCATCATATTCGTATATTTTGCGGAACAAGATTGGGCAATCGGGATTCCAACTCACCCATGAATGCGACTCAGAGAAAGGAGGGAACTTTGCCATTGTGTTGTCGGTTTAAGCCAATGATCTATCGTCAATTATATGGCTTTTATAGACTACGTCTTTGTCACTCCTCCTTCTACGTTGCTACAGTTGAAACCTCCTAAAACAGAGGCTTTAGGGAGCTTCAATGTTCAATGGATCGAAACGAATTCGTTCCTTTACAATACATTCAGGTGAGAGGGGCCCTCATGCCTTGTATTGTATTAGTAATAAGGACATTATTGGTTCGAAATGCAAGGGAGCATAATCCGAGCCGGATCTATCCGGGGTTGGGAATGATGCCAAGTTTTTTTTATAAAATAAAATATAAAGTTCACAATAAGTCACGTTATCTTCCACACGTTTTCATACAAATACAAACTAATTTTAAGATTTTAGATATGGAAATTATAAAATATGAAATTATATAAAATAATAACATTATCTAATGGTATATTTGGTTGGGGGAAGTAGGAGTAGGAAAATATAAATATATTTTACTTTCTTCATTTGATATGATAGAAATTCTTTTCACTTTCATTTCTTTATACTATTTCAATTCTATTAAAAAAGTTAAGAATTAAGATGATATTAAAAAGTAATATTTTTTAAATCATTCTATTTACAATAATAAAATTTTTAGATAATTTTAACTCTTTTAAAATTATAAAAAAAATATTTTGAATAATTTTATCTTAAGTTATAAAAAAAATACATATATTCTATACCCACTTACATCCTACTAAAATAAACTTTTAAAACTCATTTCTAACCTAATTCTATTTTAACTTTCACTTCCATCAAAACATTTTCCATCCTACCAAATATACCCTAAGTTTTTTCATAAAAAATTATATATAATATAAAAAATCCAACAATCCATGTAGTGTCTAATTTTAAAGTTCATAGTTATCCCTTCCATATTTTAATATAAACATCTCCTTTAGGAATCGAATTTAAAATTTAAAGGTATATAACAAAGCTTTATACTATTATATCAACTCTATATTGGTTATATTTCATCTAATTTTTTTTCTACAAAAATATTTAGATGGGTTTAGCACGAGTCTCCTACCAAAGTTAGAGTATAGTCTCAGAACTCAGAGAGATCTTATATAGGACTTACTAGATCACATATTAAAAATACCCTCACAACGACAGCAGAAATCGAATTTGCATCTTTGTCAGATATGGACATATTTTTTTTACCATATATATCAACTTTTATTAGCTCTTTTTATTTTTTATTTTTTAAGCAATAAGAGGTTTATGTAGGTTAAACATCAATCTCCCACCAAGGTTAAAGCATAACCCTAGGGTTTAGAGAGCGTTTACAGGGAACTTATGAGATTGCCTATCAAATGAACCCTCACGATAATAACAGAACTCACATACTTATAAGATATAATCATACTTCTTACTATTTATGTTAACTCTTATTGACTTTTTTTTAATTGAATAAAAATAAGTATACTTTATTTGACATGGACCCAAAATGTGGGCCTATCATTTTAAGCCCAATGATGTTGTTAGGCCAAATTCCTTGAGTTGTAGGTTAAACATCAGTCACCCATTAAGGTTAAAGCATAACCTTAAGGTTTAGAGAGCGTTTATAGGGAACTTATAAGATTGCCTAATAAATGAACCCTCACAATGATAACAGAACTTACGTTCTTATAAGATACAATCACACTTCTTACTATTTATGTTAATTCTTATTGACTTTTTTTTAATTGAATAAACATAAGTATACTTTATCTGACATGGAACCAAAATGTGGGCCTATCATTTTAAGCCCAATAATGTTGTTAGGCCAAGTTCCTTGAGTTGGGCCCTCACTTTTTTCACGTTGAGAGGGTATATCACTGTAATGACAAATAATAATATAATTTTTAATCCTTAAATTTATTATTTCTCAAATTTTAAATTAGAGGTTTTTATCTTTCAAAGGTAAAATAATATATATTTTTATTAAACTATATATACTAATATTTATATAGAAAAAAATTTGAAGCATCAAAACTTGTAATTTAAACATGAGAGACTAAAATTAACAAAAAAGAGAGGAAATTTTGAAAGACTAAATATTGTATTAACCTTATTTTTTTATTTTGTCTAATTCCAAAATTTTCAATTAAAAAAAAAACTTAGATATTGCATTGGACTGGTAGAGTTTTGTACTATCATTGTCTTACCCAACTCAATCTAGATTAATAGCCACTCAATATAGGTTTGTGAAACTCGTTGATATTTGTTTTAAAAAACAATTAATTGCTGAGAATGTTGTTAGAAAATCTATAATAAAATTTAGGGATGAACACGTGAAGTCAAAATTTGGTAAATTGATGGCCAGCTTCCGAGAGAAAAAGCACAAAGAATTGAGTTAATTTTGGGTGCAAAAGCTAGCATCCAGATAGAAATAAACAGTGAGTTAAAGATTTAGATTTGTAAGACTGGTATTTGGTGTAGCACAAAGTTATGATACACGTTGAATCCCTAACAGTTTATTTTTGGTTCAACTTTGAAGTCCACAAAGACACGTCCTAATTTAAGACATTTGAGTTCTATAAAGTCAAACTCCTCCAAATTAACCAGCACAGAGAAAAATGACAGATCATCGTCATGTTCATGAATTTTCACCAACAAAAATAATTAAAACAATTTTTCTTATTGGAAATTAGTAAAGAACAGAGAATTTGGTCTGCAAAATCATGGTCAAAAAGCAAAAGGAACATTCGATGCGATTTAGAAAACTTATCATCGCAAGGAAAGCTCAAAATGTCAACGCATTCTTATAGGTTTGGGTTAAATTCATGTACATATTTGTTTCCATTGACGATGGGATCAAAATCAAATGTTCGATATTGTGTGAAAGGCATGAAAAATATGCATACGTGTTTTAAACTAACTTTGGCCTCCAGTCAACCCTGCTACAGACAGCTTCAACTTTCTATTATTAAACTCTCCAAACGGGAGACTTGTGAAAAACAACAACAACTTATAATAAGTAAATAAGATTGAATAACAAATTCTGATAAAACATTGACATGTATATGTTAAAATTTTAACCCAATGTTACTGTGAGATCTAATCTCCTATTGTTCCTCAAATGGCATACTTCTTTTGTTCGAACCAGAGTTTGAAACTAAACTTCTCCTTAAAAAGATAGAAGGGGTGATTCAGACGAGATCATATGAAATGATTATTGCTATATGCTCTAATGATGAATTATTGGCTTAATTGTATAACTAAATAAAATAGATTGAGCTTTCTTTATGTTACGATAGGTAAAGAGAATTAATTGAATATACAGAGGCTTTTGTCAATAAGTTCTAGTAAAAATTGATTAAGAGGAACTGAAATGATAGATTTATGTTTTAAGAAGTGTGATTCATGTTGTAACGAGGAAATAAAATTGACTATGTAAAGAGTTTGGTCAATGAGCTCCCATAGATAATATAATTAGTAAGTAACTGAATTTACGAGTTCTATTAGAGTTTTAACAAGTGACTTAATGAGCGAGTATAATTTTTTACATTTATTTTTTTAAAAAAATATTAATTACTATGTAAATGCTGTAAAATATCTTATAGATAAAAAAAAAAAACCCAACCTTTGTCTACTTTATCTTCTATAGTCTAAGCAATTATTTTGACTAAAAAATTTAAAAATCCACTTATATTTTACTACTACTTTGACAACAAATTAATAATCACTTGCGAATTGTAATAAATAAACATGAAAGATGAATAATAACTTATCATTAAAATAATTAGGATTGTGATCAATTCCTAGTACAGTTCACAAGTTTAAAAAGAAAATCACAAAAAATCAGAACTTTTTCAAAGCAAATGTTTGGCCACCTTTTTGTAATCTTATAATAATACCAAAATAATTAAGAAGGTAATGGATTCTGTATGGCGTGGGTCCCACCAAAAAGACAGTCATAGGGGCCTAAAGCAAGCTGGGGAGGACAGAGATGCCCAAGGGATTCAGACTCTTGCATCCATGGGGCAGTATATCTCAAGTGACCTCTTTGGCGATTGTACAATACGCCCCGATCGACCGCTTAGCATTCATCTTTGGTCACGGGAGAAAAGTATTTACGGATCCATTTAGGGTCCCGATTAGATAAAATTTAAAAAATAGATTTACGAAAAAAAAAATTAATAGTTTATAAAAAAAAATTATAGAAGATTTTATAAAAAATAATTTTAAATAAATAAATATTTAGATAATTATTTTTATAAATAATTTTATTATTAATAAATTATGAAAAATATATGAGTATTAGGGCATATTTGAAACTATAATTTTAAAAACCCTTTTAAGCAAAACCTAAGTTTAGAAAAAATTTAAAACAAATAGTTATATTTGTTCAAATGGATTTTTGGATTAAATTATAATTTAAAATCAATATTTTAGATAAATTGGTTAGAGTAGCTTACGTAACAGTAAAAGAATTTATGAACTAACCAATTACTATATTACCCCCTACTTTTTCTTATAGACTATCTCATATTTTTTTATATTATCTCTCATCTCTCATACTTTTTTTACACCTTCTATCTTTTCTTTTCTTACACTATATCTCATCTCTCATTTTATATCTTATCTCTCCTCATTTAATACTCATATATATATATATATATATATATATTTATAATTTACCAATAATAAAAGTACTTCTGAAAATAACTATCCAAACACTCATTTATTTAAAACTACTTTTTTTCATAAGTTATCATTCAAAAGTATTTTTTTATAAACTACCGAAAAGTCCTTTTTTTTTTTTCATAAGCTCATTTCTAAAATATTATCCAAACACACACTAAGTCTTTTTGGGCAAAACCTAGGTTTGGAGGAATTTTAAAACAGACAGTTATATTTATTTAAATTGGCTTTTTGACCAAATCATGGTTTAAAACTAAAGTTTCAGATAAGCTGATTAGAGTAGTTTATAAAACAATAAAAGAGCTTATAAACTAACTAATTACTATATTATCCCTACTTTTTTTACATCATCTCTCCTCTCTCCTACTTTTTCTTACACACCCTCTCCTCTCCCCTACCTTTTCTTATACCTTCTCTCCTCTTTTTTTACTCTCTCATCTCTCCTCTTACATCTTATCTCTCCTCATTTAATACTTATATAATTTTTGGTAAGTTACCAATAATAAAAGTAATTATAGAAATAACTATATAAATACTCATTTATTTAAAATTACTATTTTTCATAAACGCTTCTCAAAGAACCCTTTTCTATAAGCTACCTAAAAGCTTTTTTTTATAAGGTCATTTTCAAAATCTTATCCAAACACACAATTAAATGAAGAGAGATAAAATATAAGAGGAGAGAGAGTATAAAAAAAGAAATAAAATAGGGTATAAAAAAAGTATGAGAGATGATATAAAAAAATGGGAGAGATGAGAGAAAGTATAAAAAAATAGAGATAATATAGTAATTAGTTAGTCTATAACCTCTTTTATTATTCTATAAATTATTATAACCAATTGATTTAAAATTTTAGTTTTAAATTATGATTTAATCTAAAAATTTATTTAAATAAATCTAATTATTTATTTTAAAAATTTGTAAAATTTAAATTTTGTACGTTGACACACACTTAGGGTGGTAAAGGATGGCGAGTGTCGACATTTCAAACTTTTTAAAGTCGCATTTGCCTTGCAGTTCATGCGGTGAGACATTTGTTTATGAGAAACGGCGAGCCATGGCACGCGGGCGCACGCAACTTCTTAAACTCAACGTTCTTCAATTAATCAACTTCTTCAATTAATCGTATATTAATTATAATTAAATTAACTATTTTTTAAATTAAATTATAAATAATATAAAATATATTTAATTAATTTAAATAAATTGATAATTATTTAATATAGTTTATTTTAAAAGATTTGATTATATTATAATTAATTAATTTTTTAAATTTGTAAAATTTAATAAACTCTTATAATTATGAGTATTTATGACTCTTTCCATAGTTTTATATGTAAAAAAATATATAATTAATTAACATAAATTAAAAAATTATTTATGAAATAATATGTGTAAATTTTTTTAAAATATCTATCTATAAAATTATCTCTATTTTTTTAATTCTTATTAATATTGATAGAAGTAATATGAAAAAAAATATAACGAATGTAATGACAAAATGAATTTATATTTTGTATTTAAATTTAAAATTTATGTTTTAGTAAATTATTATATTTATAATTAAATGTATATTACATTACACAGACACATAGACGCTTGTTGGTGTAGGGGAAAATTTGGGAATTCAAATAGCTTAATCTTGAAGGATGATCTTAGAAGAGGAGGAAGAATGAGAAAGAGGGTGAGAGACGCGTGTTGAGTTTGGAGTCTAAAGACTTGTTTATATAAGATTTTAAAAATGAATTTATAAAAAATAAAATTTAGATAATTTATAGAAAATAATTTTTAGATAATAATTTATAAAAAAAAGTGATTTTAAATAAATAAATATTTTAATAGTTATTTTTAGAAATATTTTTATTATTGATAAATTATAAAAAAATGTATGCATATTAAATGAGGAAAGATATGAGATGGGAAATGAGAGAGGATATAAGAAAGAAAATAGAGAAAAAGTAGGAGAGATGATATAAAAAAGAAAAGAGAGAAAAAGTAAGAGAGGGGGTGTAAGAAAAAGTATGAGTAGTATAGTAATTAATTAGTTTATAAGCTATTTTACTGTTCTATAAACTATTATGATTAACTTATCTAAAATTTTAATTTTAAACTATAGTTTAATTTAAAAATTAATTTAAATAAATATAACTATTAGAAATTACGCTCCTGTGGTTTCTAAATAGCCCTAACTAAGAGAGAGGCATAGGCAAAAAAATGGTAATATTGTAATAATGAGAAAATGGGAGGCAAAAGTGGTGAGGCTACTTGAGTAGGTGCTGACCTGCATAACACCATAATGTTATGCACGTTTTGAATTAAATTTTAAAAAATAAATTTTTAAAAAAATAGATTTTAAAAAAAATAGATTATAGATAATAAATTTTAAAAAAAATATATATTTTAAAAATAGAAATATTTGGATGATTAGTAGTATAATCACTTTTTATATTAATAAATTACTAAAAAGGGTATGATTTGATTAAAGTATGAGAGATGAGAGAGTGTAGAAAATAAATAGGAGAGAGAAGAGAGTGTAGAGAAGAGAGAGGAAAGAGGAGATAGTATGAAGAAGATAGATGAGAGAGGAGAGAGATGAGAGATGAGAGAGAGTATAAGAAAAAAATAAGGGTAAAATAGTAATTGGATAATCTATAAACTCTTTTACCGTTCTAAAATATATTTTCAATAGTTTATTTAAAATCATAATTTTAAACAGAGATTTTACCTAAAATCAATTATAAACAAAAATAGTTATTTAGTTCAAATTTTTTCAAACTGATATTTTAACTAAAATTAATTCTAAATAAAAATTAATATTTATTTTAAATTTTTTTAAATTGAAATTTTAACTAAAATTAATTCTCAAAGAAGCACTTAAAATAATAATCTAAATCTAAGCTTCCCCATCTTCCTTCCTTCTCACTTTTTGACCTATACCTCTTATCTTTTCTACTACCATCCTTGTTTCACAATTCAACACATTCGAACTCTCACTTTTATTTGTGTCCTTTTAGGCGTGTATTTGGAAAAATATAAAATATAAAATTTTAATAATTTTTTTACTTAAATTTTAATTTAAATTTTCAAAAATAAATAATTATATTTATTTAAAATAGTTTTTTAAAAAAATATGATTTAAAATTAAAATTTTAAATAAACTATTGAGACTAATTTATAAAAAAATAAAAAAATTTATAAACTATTCAAATACTATTTTATCTTTTTATATATATATATATGCTCTCCTCTCTTCTCTCTTATATATTTTCCACATTCTTTTATATTTTTTCTATTTTTTCCACCATATCTCTTCTCTCATTTCTACCATCATATCTCCTATCTCATTTCTACCTTCTCTCATCTCATCTACACTCTCTTCTTTCCTCTCTCCTCTCCTCTCCTCTCCATCCTCCTATTTTTTTATTACACTATTTCTAGTAAATTTTTAATTAAAAAATTCTCTTTATAATAGCTATTCCAACACCTATTTATTTAAAATTATTTTTTTATAATTTTTTTTCAAAAGACCCTATATCACCTTATCCCATAGGTTGTTGATTGTTATTGTCTTTTAAGGAGGTCTTAAAATATTAATAAATTGTCAATTAAAGTGACAGATAATTTTATCTTCACAAAAAATAATATAAATTTAAATTATAAAAAATATATTTATTAAAAAAATATAAAAACTCTCTATACTTTACACAGCGAAAGGATACGATACCCTTCTTCAAATAAAAAAAAAAAAGTGTAAGAGCATCATCTTCCCGCTTTTTAGTTTTTAATCTCACTTTAAGAAATGGTGTATAAATGTGTCATACTTGATGGTTCTTTATTTTTTTTTTGGCCAACAACAGATGGTTCAAATTAACTCAAAAGGTTCTTATTGGATTAAGAATTTATGTGATTCCTTCAAGTGAAAGAAAACGTGGGAGTAGATTCACATCCAACAATAAGAATTTCGAATAAAAATTCATTTTGTATATTAGTATCATCTAATCCAAATTTTTATTAGAAATAAGAAGCTAGTTTTTTGTGCTGTAAATCCATGATTTAGACTCTCTATGTTTTGGCCATCAACTTGCAATTGTTACGAATATGTCAACTATTTAAGAGATGTCAAGCAAAAGAGACAAAAAAACATGAAATCGATAGCTTGTCTTGTCAACAATATATCTCTATTTTTTTCTTAAAACAACAACAATAACAACAACGTGTGGCATGCTTATATGGTAATGATCTCTACTCTTTTGACATACAAACATTTCAATTATTGCATTGACAAAACTAGAAAAGGGACAACTAATTTCAATTTCTCTAGTCAACAAGTACTATGCATAAAAGTTGGTTCTAACATTTGTCCGTCTATCTATTCTTAAAATAACAAACTACTACATCTCCTCTAAAGTTAAATAATTAATTTAAATATATTAAAAAATTAATTATATTAATTATTTATAATAAATATAATTTAATTTTTAAAATATTATCTTTTATTATAGCTCCGCTGAAATAGAGACCCTTAATAAGTATAATTAATAATGATATTTCATAAAAAAATTACAAATTTAAAAAAATAAATTAAAATATTATATTTATATTTAAATTAATTTTTATATTAATCATTGAATTAAATATATTCGGTTAAGGCATTAAAAATTAAAACCTTAAATAGTTATTTAAATTTAAGAAATTAATATTAACACAATCATATATAATAGAAGAAGGAGTTAATTTATTGTAATACAATAAATTAAAATTAAAATTTATATTTTTTTAAATTATTTTATTAAATATTTAAACAATTGAATAATTTATTTTTTGGGCAGGTAGTTATTTTTCCCATGTACTTGTTTTGGGAGCTGAGCTTATACAAAATTGAGATAAATGATTAGAGTTTGTTAATTTTTTTCTTTTTAAAATAAATACTCTAATACCTATATCTTTGGGTTCAAGTGCTGTAAATATAATTATTTAAAATTTATTTAATTTTTAAAAAATATTATTTTATTATAATTTTAATTATAAATACTATTTATTGATATATTTTAACTTTTAAATATTTAAATTTATGTGTAAAAATAAATATTTAAATTTATACATAAAAATAATAAATAATTTATTTTGTTTAATATTAATATTATTTTAAAAAAATTATTCTGTCCTTGTCTTTAGATTATAACTCAACAATATTTTAAAAAAATTATAAAAAAATATGAATACTCAAATTTAAATATGGTCATGGGGGATTTGGAAGCAAAAAGGGTTTAAAGGGAAGACCGTGGCCTCCCCTTCTTTCCCTTCCTCCTCCTCCTCCTCCCTCCTTGTTGCCTGTACCTTTCTTTTGGCGCTGTACTTTGCGAGAGACCGTGAGACAGGAAAAGAAGACAAAAGATGACCCCACGTTTTTCCATGGCTACCCACTTCCTCCCTCTCTCAAAGTAACCTCCCTGTCCAAATACACAAAGAATCGTTCATTTGTGCTGCTTTTGTAAGATTCCACCAAATCTCTGTGATTAAGCACCTAAACCCCAGAAGAATTAAGTGATTAGAAGCCAAAAAAGAAAAACAGAGGAGGCGTTTCAGAGAGAGAGAGAGAGAAAGAACACGGTGGGCTCAGGAGGATAAGTATCAGATAGAAGCAAAGAAGCTGTTGGGATGATGGCACTTCATGAGGCTCTCCGAAGCGTCTGTCTCAACTCAGATTGGACTTATTCTGTCTTCTGGACCATACGTCCTCGCTCGTATATGCTTTTTCTCTCTATCTCTCTCTTTCTCTGTTAAATTTTCTTTTCTCTGTTTTCTGGACTGTTTTCTCAACTGGGTATTCTCCATACCTGCAGAAGACTCAGAGGTGGTAATGGATGCAAAGTTGGGGACGATAACGGAAGCTTGTAAGTATGGTTTCATGGTTTCCCTTACCTCTGTTTGGATGCTAAGAAAATACTCAAACCCCATCTCAACATACAGTCAAATTGTCTGAACGCTTTCTCAGCATCCAAACTGAGTTTGCAGTATTTCTCAGAAAACAGAGTAACGAAAGACTGAAAATTTAAGCAGTTTTCCTCTCTGGTTGTAAGAAAACACAGGAAAAAAACATAAAATTTCCAGATTCTCTGTGATTTTCACTTATTGTTGCAGGAAAAAAAAGCTCTTTTCTTCTCAGCATCCAAAGTTTACATTTTCTCCTTCAAAAACAGAGCAAGAAAAGATTCTGTGGGCTTGTAAGTTATTAGGAATTTTATGTACTGACATGGTAATTTATTTGGAATTTTATGGAAGGATGTTGATGTGGGAAGATGGTTTCTGCCGAGGAAGGCTTTCAGATTGTGTGGAAGACGTGGACGGAGAAGAAGATCCAGTGAGAAAAGCATTCAGCAAAATGTCCATTCAATTATATAATTATGGAGAAGGGTGGGTACTACTGGGTAGGTGTTTATTATATTAAATTATATATTTTTCTAGGAATAATAATTCTGGGAAACTGGTCTGTTCATTGTGGGGTGTGATTAAATAATTAATTAGGTGATTTAAATAATTAATGTTTTGAATCAGGTTGGTGGGGAAGGTTGCATCAGATAAGTGTCACAAATGGGTATTCAAAGAAGCCTCAGAAAGTGAACCGAACATATCCAATTTCTGGCAGAGTTCGTTTGATGCTGTAAGAACCAAAACCAAACCAAACCAGAAGAAGCATTTTCATTCATTCATTTTCTTTTGATCTGATTCTGTCTGGTTTCTGAAACTTGAATGAAGAAGATGATGACTTTGAAGTTTGAACAAACAGAATGTGGCGTTAAATTTGGCTTTTTTCTATTGATTATTGACTGACCATACTCTGCGTCTATTGATTATTGACTGACCATACTACGTTTTGTCTTCTTTTGATGATATTATTAATTGCAGCTTCCACCAGAATGGACTGACCAGTTTGAATCAGGTATTCAGGTCAGAATCACATGATCAACCTTGAGTTTTGCCATTACTACTGCTCTCAGAATCATCATTATTATTTATTATTGTTATTATTTTTTGGGGGTTTTTTGTTTCATATTTAATAGACAATAGCTGTGATTCAAGCTGGGCATGGACTTCTGCAGCTTGGTTCTTGCAAGATAGTGAGTTACATCACTTTGCTTCTCTATAATTTGCCTTTGCTGATTTTTGTTTTTCAGGCAAACAATTTCGAAGAAGATTGGTCCATATTCTGGATTGAAGCAGATATTTTAAATAGATTTTTTTGGGAAATTGGAACAGATGGATTAGAAAATATATCTCGTATGGGGTTTTAGATATCAATGTTTAACCTAAAACCTTGTGATATTTTATATATTTATAGACTGTGATATTATAAAAAGTCAAAGAGGCAAATGTGGTATAATCTTTTTTGAGAAAATTGCTAAAAAGTCCTCCATTGAGATATTTATTACCTAAAAGGACTTAAAACTTGTTTAAGAATTTAGGTAGTTGAACGTGTGCAATTTGTCTTTGTTAGCTATAATTAGTATAATTGAAGAAGAGTTGTATTTATTGAATATGAGTTATACATATTCCATTTTAGAGGCAAAATGCAAGACATTTATATATATATATATATATATATATATATATGAAGATATATTGTATATAGTTAAAGATAAATTGTACTTTAAGACTTAAAAGGTAGCTTTTAGCAATAAATTTTTCAAAGGGATTTTTCAGTAATTTTTTTAAAAAAACTTATATTTTATCTCCTTAACTACAATGTAATGACAACAATATCAACAATACTGTAATATAACATTATCAATCTGGTCTTGAGAATAGATTGCAGAAGATCTTCATTTCGTTCTGAGAATGAGGCAAACGTTCGAGTCTTTGGGATACCAATCTGGTTTTTACCTCTCCCACCTCTTCTCTTCAACCAGAAACAACCCTTCTTCTTCCTCCTCGACCACCTCCACCGCCGTCACCTCCATTCATCCACCACCTCCTCACATCAACTGGCCTCACCACCACCGGCCCCCACTCCTCCCTTCTGCAACAACTATTTCCATTAATCTCTCCTCAACACTCGGATTGAACAACAGTTCTATCCCTCATCATCAACCCAAAGACCAAACCCACCACTTCCTCGAAAACAACCATCATCAGTCCGATCAGCCGCCACCAGTAGGAGGAGGCCATGCAAACGACGACGACTTCAAATGGCAGAACGGTCTGTCGTTTTTCAATGGTGCTACTACTGCAAGTGAGTTCCAGAAGCAGGAAAGCAACATGGACAAGTTCAAGAGGAGCTTCACTCTACCTTCAAGAATAATAATGACTTCGTCTTCGACGTCGTCTTCTCCATTAATGGATGTTCGTCAACATCATCATCATCAGCAACAAGAGCAACCTGTGGATTACAGGAGATCTGAAGGAGAGCCGTACCAGGATGTGATGGGGACCTTTTTGGGATAATGGTGGAGGCTAGGGGGAAGAAAAGGAAAAAAAGATGGTAATTGATTGAGAAAATTATGAGGTGATGAATTTGCTTAGCCTTTTCTTTCCCTTTTTTTTTTCATGTGTTTCGGCTTTTCACTTTGTACTGTGTCCCTTTTGTTCCTTTCTTTTCAATTTTCTTCTTGATTATTATTAATGAGACTTTATTAATGATAATTTTCTTTCTTAGCCCCATACAAGGTTGAAATGTTTGGTCTTTTTCAGTTTTCACACATGAAGATGAATGAATGATATGGACAGTACATAAGCAGTTAAAAGATAAAAAAGGATAATAGCTTAGTCATAATTCTTGAGATATTTACAATTGGATTTAGTTTTAATATATAAAAATTTGACGAGAATGAGACACGATCCTAGTTCAAATTCAAAAGAGAAATCATATCTTAACTTTCGTGGTTTTTCTCTTCCACTCAGAAACTTTGGTTCAGCAAAAGGTGGACGGATAAAGAAAATACAGTGAAAAAAATAGGAAAAACTTTGCTAAATCCAGTTAGCAAAAAAAATAGTTTATAATTTATAAAATTACAAGTTTAAATTCTATTATAAATATAAAAATTTAATTGAAAATAATTTATAAATATTTTTATAAATATTTTTTTGAGTTTTGAGATATATTTTGACTTTGGATGAATTCGTAAGATATAACTCATTTCAATTTTTATTCATAAAAAAAGTATATTTTTTAATTATTTGTATAAAAAATTACTCTTTTATTAAAGAAATCTTTTTAATATGACAACCAATAGTGAGAGTTTAAGAAAATTATAAATTTAAAAAATAAAATAGACTAATATCTTATATTTAGTATCAAATTAAATATCTCTATTAGTACATGATTTATACCTCAAATAGGATTATTTTCAATAAAAAGGCACATATTTAGTAAAAAAAATCTCTATTAACTTTACATATTTAAGATAAGAGAAGTAGCATAATGTCTAGTAGAATTAAATGATGAAGAAAATTCAACATTTGGTGGAGTCAACAAGAATGAAGTTTTGTTGGATCATGGAAGAAAGGAAGCAAGGTGGTGGGGTGTGAACATGAACATAAAACCTACAAGCAGTGATGTGTATTGTGCAATTAGTGGTGGTAGATGACAACTAAACCTAGAGATTAGTAAATGGTAATGATGGTGTTACCAATTTTGATGAAGAAATAATTATGTGGATCTTGGAAAACAAAATTAAAGATAAGATATGCTTCATCATATTGTCAATAGCTAGAGCATGCAAGTTGTTGGTTACTCAAATCTTTGTTCATCTCCCATATTCAACCTAATTACTCATCCATTTTTTGTCACCTTCAATTCTTTTCTTTTCTCCAAAGCAAACCAATTAACATTAAACAATTCCACTTACAGATATATGTGCCCATGGAGACCAAACAAGCATATGGTAACAAATTTACTGTATAATTTATCTGTGAACATATTTTCTATTTTTTTTTAAGAATATAGACTTCTGTTGTTGAAATTAAAAGTTATATTAAATAAAATTAATTAAATTTATAACTCTATCTTCTAACTTAAATTCAAGCCTTTTGAGTATTAAGACAAATTATTAAGCATTGACCTTATAGTATAGTAATATAAAAGCTTCTATATATATATATATATATATATATATATATATATATATATATATAGAAAGTCAACTTAAATTGTTAGTATCTATCTTTTTATTTTTATATAAAAAAAACTATTAATCAGTATCACTTTTCGTGTAGTTTTGAATTAGGAAGTAAGACATCTTCATTCTAAAGTTATAAATATATATATATAATAACAATATATCAAATTAAATTATATAATATGATATGATCAAAGACCTTTTGATTAATAAGCTAATTAATTAATAAAGGAGACAAAGTATGGCCAGCAAAAATATTTGGTGTATCGTCTCAGACGAATTATTGGTCCCATTTGATCTCTTGCTGATTGGGACCCGCTTCTTTCCAATCTAAACCAATTATTTGTCAACTTTTTCTGCAGAAAGCACTCTTAAATAGCCAAACATAAATATACAGATTTTCAAAACTTTTTTTTTTTTTCTAAAACAAGTTTAGACGGGTTAAGCAAATAATCCTTCTTATTAAATGAGTTCTCACAATGACAGAGAGAATTAAACTTATATCTTTATAAAATATAAATATATTTATTATTATATGTACTAATTCTTATTAGTAATTTTTAAAATTTATAGTTGTCTTAAACTTCATAACAAAGTATAAATTATTAATTTGATTGAGAAATTTGTGGGCTTTATCTATTGGGCCTAGAGGCCCATACTAGCTCAGGCCGATATCGTGGTTCTTAAAAACAACCAATGCCAATATGAATGATATTTGATATAAATAATAAGAAAAAATTTATATCTGACAAGAACGTGAGTTAGATTATACTGTTATATCTAGAGATCTTTTAATAGATAATTTTATAAATTTTTTATAAATATTTTTTAAATTTTAAAATTGTATTTTAATGGCCTAAACTTTTATGTAAAAAAAAAACTAATTAAAAAATAAAAATATTTCCGATAACAAAAAGTGTTGAAGCCTTCATATGGAAGATATTGATATTAAACGACGTTATATTTTAATATTAAAATTGGGTGAGGCAGGTCCATGTACTAGATTCTGTCTGTAACTTTCAAATGAGACCACAGCCTGGAAAATTTGTTATAAAATCAAAAGTCAACACTATAAAATTTATAAATTTACTTTTGTTTTTTTTTTGGTGAATAAGTTTCTGATATTTTTTTATTGCTCTATCTAAAGTTAATTGGTTTTACTTTAAATATATTTTTTTAGATATATAAAAAATGTGAAGAAAAGTCGATAAGACATCTATAGAGAAAAATATTATATAATATTATTTAATATAATTTAAACATGTACAGCGACACATAATAAGGAACGTCATGTAATTATGATGGCAAATCCTATAAATAGAAGTTATTGCCAAAAACAATTATATAAATAGAAGTAGAGAAATATCAAGAACCATAAAAAATTAATTAAATAAGAGCTTTTTGGTAAATATTATATTTAAAAAATTAGTTATTGACAAAATAATTGTGTAGGTTTATTGTTATTGTTGATGTTAAGTTGTCATTACAAAGTCCTACCAGCTTTTGTTTCAATTATGGACCAATTTTGATGACAATCAGAGACTATAATTATTTACTAAGAAATATTTATATATTTATAAAATATCATGTTATACTTCTATTAAATTAAAATATAATAATTAAATATATTTTAATTTTAAATAGTTAATTGTTTAAAATCATTCATATTTTATTTTATTTTTCATAAATATAAATCTCTAAATTTTATTTAGATGAGTTTATTTTTAAAAAATAAAATAAATCATAAATTTAGATGAATTATCTGTTAAGTCATTATATTTTAAGTAAATAAAATTCAAATGATATGATAGTTTAAATTATATAAATATTTCTCGATAAGTAAATTAATTATTTTTACTTAATTTAACGTTCCAAAACAATTCAGCTTCCTTCAGTTTAGTTTAATTTAATAAAATTAAAAAGAAATTAGGATAAGCCATCCAAATAAAAATAGGAAAAAGAGAAGGGACACGGTGGGTCTAATTTCAAGGAAGAAAGCAATGACGTGTCATGGCGCGAACGGGGGTGAATCATGGTCGTGGGATTAGGAAATGAGTAAGGGTTTGTTTAATTGGAGGTAAGAAGAGGGAAGGAAAAAGTGTGTTTGGTTAGAAAAAATAGAGAGAAAGGGAAGAGAGATTTTTTATTATTTAGTGCTCCTCTCATCTCCTCTCTAAAAGTAAAAGTTTTTGGAGGGGAGAAATTTTTTTTTACTTTTATGATTAAATTGCTCTTTATATTTATTTAATTGTTAAAATTTAATAAACATAATAAATTATTTATATATTATATTAAAATATATAATAATTATACAATTAATAAAAAATAATATTAATTTTTTATTAATTTTTTTAATTTTATTATATATATAAATGAGATAAAAAAATTTAAAATTTATAAATTAAAAAAATAATAATTTTAATATGAATATTATAAATAAAAAATAAATAAATTTAAATAAAAAAATAAAAATATATTTATCAATTTTTAATTAATTCTATTCTCTCCCACTCCTCTCTCTTTTTTAATCAAATATAAAAATTATTAATTAATTTTTTTATCTTTTTATATTTTTTTTATATTAATCTAATCTACCTCCCGCTTAATCAAACTTCAGAGAAACTGAGAAAGAGAGAGAATGTGTGATCGTGTCAACAAAACAATATTCCCTCTTCCTTCGCTCTTCTCTTTCGCATACTCTTCCTTCTATTCCTTTTGTCTCTGTCTTCGCCTCGATCTGCACATCGCCTCTTTTCTCACCTCCTTCTCTCCTATATATACACCCCACTCCTTCCCGCCATGGATGGCAAAGAGATCCTCCATAAAATAAAGGTACGCTTCCCCCACTTTCCTTTTTCATCTTTTCAATCGTTACCCTTTTGGCTGATCTTTTCTGGGTAATGGCTTATTTAAATGATTCCTTCGCATTTTGTACCTTTTCTTTCATAGCTTTGCTTTATGTGCTGTGATGGATGAATGTTCTGGATCTTCATGTGTTGGTGGTGTTCCTTTTGTGATCAATTGAAGATTTTGGATATGGTTGATGGGTGTTTTGGTTTGAGCTGTAATTGTATGAATCCATCCATATACGCGTGCCTTCTCTTTCATTGGTGACTATTGACACGAACAAGATAGCCTCCTTCTACGTTTCTGGACTTGAATGTTCAAAATTTTTAACTTGCTTGGGTCTGTAAAGAATGATATGTCACTGTGATTGAATGAAGATTCATCATGTTATGTTCATGATAAGACAAAACCAAGATGTTGGGGGTGCTTTCTTGGAGGACCCGGCTTTTACTTGGCATTACTGATTAACGTCGCATTCTATTCATAATCAATTTTAGTCAAAACAGGTTTCCTATTGTATGTACTAAATCTTCCTGTTTTAAATATAATTTCTTTTGGTTGGTTGGCATTTGGATTCTTTTGCTTCATTGGTTTGGCTACTGATCGGAAAATATCTATTTTCTTGTGGCCAATAATCTTCGAAATTTAATGCAATGCACCTTTGTCTCTGTTAGAGCAAAACAAGTTGGATCACGGGTAACTCTGTTTCTTTCGTTTATTAACCATAGAAACATAGAATGATTTGTAAAGCTCATTTATATCATTCATGTGGAATGAATTGTCTCCACATTTTTGTATCCTCTCTGTCAGTTGTGACTTATCTAGCTGCAAAGATAATCACTCTAGTGATGTTGAGTTCTAGAGATCGTTTTGCGTTTAGCAGGAGCATCTTATGGATGCCTCAAATTCATGATATGACTGGTATCGAAAAGTGACACAATGCTGATGAGATGAGTAATGAATTGTTCTGTTTATTGTTAGCTTGGTATAGGCCTAGTGAAAGAACATTGGACTGGATGGTTCTTTAGATGATTGGGGTTTACTATGACGATTTGATGATGGATTAATGGACGAACAAACTACCGATTTGGAAGGGCTAGATTCTGAATTAAAAACAAACTACCATCCACGAGATACATAATTGAGTTCTTTTCCAGATATTGTTTTATTGCAATAAAGGATTGATATAGTGGATACATCGTACGCTTCTACACTTACGTGACTGCATAGAACTCAGATAGAAGGACTATTTGTCCCCGCCCCCATCTAAATAGAATTTTGATGCTATATCCAGTTATTGGGAAAATACATTAGGATTTACTTTTAGAGTTACTAATCATGCAGCAGCCAATTCAACTTGTTGATAAGGTGCCTACCTACGTGGAAAAGACAACGATAACCTAGTTAATAAAACTTTGGACATTTTTCTCTCATATCTAAATCCTAGACAACGGTATTTCTCTCATTTTTTGTCTTAACTTTGGGCAAAATCCATCTAAATTCATTCATTTATTGACTGTGATGTTTGTATTCCTAGAAATAAAAGATTCGAGAGTTTAGCACTCTGTTTTGCTTATGACATTGTAAATCGTTTACAATTTTGCTCTAGGAAGAAGAATGGATATAGACAAAATATGAAGTGCCTATCTGTAATTCGAAGAGTTGCCTTGTGTCTAATAGATGCATTTTTAAGAATCTTTGCTTCTTAGATTTTACCAAGTATTGTCATGCAGTGAGTCTTTGACAAACATATGTTGCTTGCAGGAAAAAGTAGGATTGTCAGATCCTGATTCAGGTAAAGGAAAGAGCAAGATGTCAAAGCAGATAAGTCATGGCTTTCACTTGGTAAAGGGACGATCAGCTCATGCAATGGAAGATTATCTCGTTGCAAAATTTAAGCAAGTTGATGATCATGAATTAGGTTTGTTTGCAATATTTGATGGCCACATGGGTCATGACGTGGCTGACTACTTACAGTCTCATTTATTTGAAAATATCTTAAAAGAGGTAAGGAAGGATCCTGGCTTACTCCAGTTGCTTAAGTTATGAGTTGCATCCATTGTATATTTATTTGTGAACTATGTTGCTTACTTCATAAAGGTTGATATGCTCATATAGGGCACATATTTGAAATGATACGTGTATTTCATATTGTGACGTGTTACATATTAATGTTGGTTCTTTTGGTCGGGTTCAAGAGCCTATAGAAAATTTTAATGATATAAATTAAGATGAGGAGTGATATTTATTTTGTACTAAAATTTAAGTTTTAGTTTACCATATACTTTATTGGTGACTTGTTAGGTACGATTTTATATTATTTAAAACTCAATGCTTTTCTATTAATTTGTTCAATATATATACCTAAATATGTACTCACATCATCCAGTTTTCAAATTGTACCTTATCATGCTGTATTCGATACGAGTGCTCAAATTTGTATTGTAAATTATGTGTCCATGTACATTTGTAAGTAAGTCTTTTCAAACCCTTCCTGTTTTTGGGTCTATGTTGTCAATTATTATGTCCTTCTGTTTGCATTTACTTAGTAGTTACAATGGTTTTGGAACATAGTATATTCCAATAACTCTTTTCCCTGTAGCCTGACTTCTGGACAGAAACTGGAAAATCTATTAAGAGAGCATATCGTATAACAGATTCAACCATTCTAGAGAAAGCAGTTGAATTGGGATCTGGGGGCTCCACTGCAGTCACGGCAATATTGATTGATTGTCATAAGCTGGTAATAGCCAATGTTGGGGATTCAAGGGCTGTACTATCCAGGAATGGTGTGGCCAAACAGCTATCAGTGGATCATGAGCCAATCACCGAAAGAGAGGAGATTGAAAACAGAGGTGGTTTTGTATCAAACTTTCCAGGTAAGCAGATTTTAGACGTTTAGGTCATTCCACCTCGTTCTCGGTAGAATACTGCTCTGGTTCATCCTGTTTATGATTCTAGCATAGATGTCTCTTGGCTTAGTATTATTCTCAGATCTTGCTGAGACCAAGATAGGCTTTGTTTCAGGATTAACAATCCAGGTTTTGTGATTAATTTAGGGGATGTTCCACGAGTGGATGGGCAGTTGGCGGTGTCTAGGGCATTCGGTGACAAAAGCTTGAAGAAACACCTTAGTTCAGAACCACATGTAGCAGAGGAGATTATAGGTGATGATGCGGAGTTTGTTATACTAGCCAGTGATGGATTATGGAAGGTCAGATTTGATAAATGATACTAAATCATGATGCACCTCACAAATGCTTTGTTTCAATATATATATATATATATTATCTGCTGCTCACACTTAATTAATCGCATGTATCCTAGGTAATGTCAAATCAAGAAGCAGTTGATACTATCAAGGATGTAAAGGATGCTCGATCAGCAGCAAAGCTTCTTACTGAAGAGGCACTTAACAGGAGGAGCTCAGATGATATCTCGTGTATTGTTTTGAAGTTTCAATGATGGCAACTCACAAGAGCTCATCATACGTGCAATAAGGTGTGCAGACTTGGAAGTAGTGTATAACATAGTTTCTGCTGTTTGGAAAACTTGATGTCCACCAGGTGCTACGTTTGAGTTCTTTAAGGTGTGAACGTGATGTCGTGCCTGCTGTCTTCATGCAAAAAATCTGGGGGAGTAAACTGTTGTTTGATATAACAATGTGGGAAAGATTTAGTTTTGGATTGTTTTAGACAAAACAATCATGTTTTACTGTATAATTCAAGGATGTTTGCTCCGCTCAGGAGATGTTACAGACACATTTTTCATATGAAATACAAGTCATCTTCTGTTTGTGTATGTTTCTGTGTGCCTTTTTTGGTGGGGAAAAAGAAGGGGAAATATGGGATGCATGCTTTGACCCTTTATTAAACAAAATTAAGGATAGTAAGATACCAAACTTTTTGGGAAATCATTCCTGAGAAAAAAAAGCATTTACTGAAGAACATGCTTTATTCTATGAATAACCCTTACAAGGGCCAAAATCCCTCTGTTACAAAAGCATTTACTGAAGAACATGTTTAGGAGGGCATGTCTGTGTACCTTTTGAAGTTCATGTAACTTGTGATTTAGAGGTGAGGCGAATGAAAGTTGATAAAGAGTTATCTCTATAACCAACAAAATAAAATGAATAGAAAGAACATGCTTTTCCTTTTGATTTTCTTATATTACAATTAAAGTGTGCTTATGAGTTTTGTTGGAGATTAACGTAAGAAGAGATTATACTGTTCTTGACCAGCTGGGCTAAGAATTCTTGACCAGCTGGGCTAAGAACTCCCTTCTGGACAGTTTATTCTCATAACATAGAATATAACACCTAGCCAAGGCACAGAGAAACAGAAGAAACGCACATAAACAGAGAGCTCCTGACGAATAGCCTAATTCAAGTACTAATAATTAACTCCCAAAAGTCACACTCTAGACGATGTATCGTTCTTTTAGACTTAGGTAGTCACGTACTAATAACTAAACTCTTAGAAGTCACCCTCTCTAGGCATAAGGGATTGTTCTCTTTGGCTTATTCTGATAGCATCCAGATAATGCCTTGGCACATAAGAAACTAGAGGATGACAGAAGAGAGAGAGCCTCTTATATATAGTTAAGGATTTTATTTTATGTGAAAAGATTTGTAGCCAGAACTCCCAGAAACGCTCATTTGAACTCTTCCTCTATCATCAGCATGCCTGCAATGGCTCTCCTTTGTGTGGGGACCTTTGCCACGGCTGCAGCTCTCGTTGTAAACTTCACCAGTGCTTTTGCGGCGACGTTCGTTGTGTTCAGCCAAGCGTCTTCTGCAGCTTCTTTTGGCTTCATCAAATTCCCCCAAGTCATGGAACCTGCAGAGTCATTATAGGTTCCTATTAAGGTAAACACACACAGAAGCAGAACTATGAACGTTTATTTGGAATTTATTCTCCTTGGGATTCATGACAAAAGTGAAAAAAGGCTTAAGCAAAAAGAACTTGTTCTTAGACAAGGTTACATTCATGTTTAAAAAACATTGATTCTCAATTGGTAGAATGGTAAAACGGGAACCAACTTTTTATTGCTTATAATATCAGGTGAACTTAAGTTATCAAAATTTCTATGTATCTAACTTAGTTTTCCTATATTCAAGGTACAGGAGGATGCTATCTTATCCCTATTAGCATGTTTGTATAAATGCTATTGTTCCTTCCTCTGCTTCATGAAAACCAGAATACTTTAAAGAACAAAGAATGAAACAAATATATATTATTTCATAGTGAAAATTCTAACATAGATATGAAGCTCTAGTGGACTAAGGGATTAAGCACCTGCTACATTGCTGGCAAAACCTCTGCCTCAGCGCTGCAACCATGACAACTGGTGCCTTGGAGTGGAACTCACACACCCTATGGCGGCGATGGTACCGCTTTGCATCACTCAGATCAGCTCCACACCTCTCTGCCTGACAGGAAGGTGGAGAAACTCCACCACATCCACTTGACCCTCTTCTTCCACTTCCCATGACACCTTTCCTCTTATGCTCTTCTGCGACACCACCGCTTTCTTCTTCCTCTTCTATCTCATCCTCTACTTCTTCTTCTTCAACTATATTGTTGTCCTTCCTTACCTTCTCAACTGAAGTTCTCCTCCTCTCCATCTTGGCTTCCATTGTGAGAGCTTACAATAAGGTGGTGTTAATGGAGAAGGAAGGAAATGATGGGGCAAGTACACTGAATGGGACAAGTCATTTGTGAAGCTAGGAACTGATGAGGAAGTTTATAAGGAGAAAAAGGGGAGAGAGGGTGGACCACAGGTTCCATTTTGTTAAGTCTCTGCTTTTTATCAATAGTGTGGTAGAGGGTAGACAATTGTTTTTTAAAAAACATATTTTAATTAGAGAATTAGATAGCAAATACATGAAGAACTTCATCAAGGCCCTGTGCTTCTGCAATAGGTTTTGTCTGTTGTGGTAAGGTAACAAAAAGATTAGATACCAATTCTTGCAGTAAGTGGGAAGTGGGGATTGATTTTGTATGAAAGGTATGTTGAAAGTGATAGTACTCTCAGATACACTTACTAGTCAAATTCAAAATCTTAGCTATTGGTGCTGAAGGAATTATACATGGAAAAAGGGAAATTCTTGCTTTTGTTTGTTTTTGTTTTGTTTTTGTGCTTTATGATGGGCTGTCTTCAAAACCATATTTACCAAAAACTTCATGGCATCCTACATACAAACTTTTGCAGAATCACCACAAGAACTTTACTAGGAAATTATTCACTGCCACTATTTACTTACATGAATAGGGTAAATGGTGAAACATTTCAGTAGATTAGTAGGTCTGGTCTCTTTTTCCAGTACTCTCTCACTACAACTTTGTGGGTTAAGCATTTCAGTAATTAGAAGGTACTGATGCGCTGCATTTTTACTTAAAGTCTATATGAAGAACTCAGTTACTGAGAGAGGTTAGGAAGATGAGACACATAACAAGTTTTACTTGGAAGCCTTTTTAAGTTAAATTTACAGTATATCAAACAGTTTCTCTTTTCCTTGTAATTTCTAGGGAAAATTACTGAGGTCTTAAGCAAGGAATGAAATCGTTATAAAGTCCTAATTAAAAGCAAGCAACATGGGTCTATTATCATATTTTGAGTCAGAACTTGCCATTGCATGAATACTTGTGAGATTTTTTTATAATTATTTTCCTTCCTTAAGACCTTATAATAATTTTTTATTATTTCTAGCTTCCCCCTTGGCCTTCAAAATTTGAATCTTGCTTTATTTTCATTTACCTTCTCCCTTTCTATGGATATCTTTACCTTAGGGCATGATTTATTTTCTTCCTTCTCCATTAACCATTATTTCTAGCTTCAAGTTTTTGGACAAAAACCCATTTTTGTTTCAGTTTATTACCTTAGAGCATATTAAGATGGCACTAAACAACCTTTAAATCAGATATTTCATGACGTTGAAACAAATGCTAACTTTCAACTATTTTTCAGTATAACAAAAAAAATCAGGGTACCAAATTGACAATTACACCAACTTTTCAGGATCATAATAGTTTTTCTGTTATTTTAATACTTCTAACAAGTAACATCAGAATAAAAACATTCTTTCAAGCGCTAAATTGTCATTAAAGAACATCTTTTAAAAAGTCATCACTGTTAAAATTATTATCAAATTAAAGAGTTTTAATTGATAATAACTTTTGATTTTGAAAAATTATTTTTTTTGAGACAGCTTGTTTGCGTCCTATGTTGTATTTTATTTTTTAAAGAAAGCTTTGCGGGTATCACAGTGATAATCATGTCATATTCTTGGAAACTAAAACAACAAGTCTGAAGCTTGACGCATTGTATATATGTTACAACAGGAGTAGTACTGAAGGAGGAGGGCCACAAAGAAAATGATGTTTTGCATTGACAAGACCAAGCACGCTAACACCATTCATAAGATGCCATAGTACTAAGTACTTGATGTGAGTTTTCATCATGGAAGGTATCTGGATATGGAAGACAAAAGCAGGTGGCTTCAATGACTTATTAATGAGAAAATATCTCAAGATTTGATACATGTTCACGCACACACACATATCTGCGCTTTATTATTATTAGATTGCTATCTTGTTCTCACTCACTCACTCTCACCCATTTGTGGGACATCACTCACTTTCATCTGTGCTTTTTTGCTGATATGAAAATTTCCAACACAGCTTCAAGCACCTCTTAGCATCTTCCAGTCGTGTTTCTGAACACAGAAAAATTTTAGCTAATAACCAGTTTCCTTAAATATCTCATTCTTTAACATGGGACTTGGGCGCTTTTGATGGGTATCTAAGTAGAATGGGGGTAAGGCCATTGAGATGAGAGAAACAATACACTTAAATATCTCATTAAGCATTTTAAAATACTCAATATGAGACTTAGTATCTCCCACTATTAAGTCTATATTAGCTTCATACATAGTCACCATCAAAATTCATGAAAAGAAGGGCCTCCTCGAAGCTAATGTGTATAACATGCAACAGGCATCAAGATATTTCATTCGCATGCATGAATGTTAGGTCATATTTGGCAATAATCCTCCAAAGCCTTTAAAACTTGGAAGTACTTCATCTGTATATCAAATTTTTGGCAAATTTGATTGCAGGCACACTAATTAAATTTAAAAGGCTAAGTACTAATGATCTGAGATTGCAAGTGAGATTAAACTTGTAACCTCTTTTGTATATAAGGGCTTACATATCACTAGGTCACAAAGTCAAGAGTATTGCAGATACACTATTATTACATTGATTTATACAAGTGTATGTGGAGGATATGAAACAATAATACATAAACTCCTTTTAATCCCTAATATAGGAGTTAGTTAATTAATTTGAATAGATTAAGGAAGTCAAATAAATTAATTAATTATAACTAATATAAGAACTAGTTGATTAATTTGGGTAGATTAAAGAGTATATAATATAAATTTATTTTGAAAGTTAGATTTGATTATAATTAACTAATTTTTTAAGTCACGATTGTGTTATTCTTTCTTGTCCACTACAAGAATCAGAATATCACATCACATACGAACTTCAACGCTACAAAATCAACCCTGTCACAGTCGTTAGGTTGTGTTATGGTCCCCTCCTTAATTTCGCCCTTTGGATTATATTCTTCTCTCTCTCTCTCTCAGAGTAGTGCTTGTTATGCATTTGCAGGGGATGCATCCATCACTAGACAATAATCCCTGCAACCCCACAAAGGTACATTCAGAGAGAGAGAGAGAGAGCTTTGTGTAGGACAGTTGTGAGCAATTCTGAATGTGAATGGACAAAAGCAAGAATAGAATTCTTCTTGCTCTTCTGCTGCTTCCATGTGTCTTTGTTGTGAAGACAGCTATCTAGATAGTTGAATGATTGATAAGATCAGATGAATTACAAGTCATGTTCATCCTAAGAGCATATTGGTATTTTTTGTTGGTCCCAAGTACATACATTTAGCTTCCGTATTTCATTAGGCCTCTTGACAGAAAATTAAAAGCCGAGGACTTGTTTTCACGCCACACTTCTAAGTACATATGATGATGATGATGTCAAGGTTGGTAGGTACCTTTTTTTGAGTCTTCTAGCACATACTTGTTTGCTTTTGCTGTAACTTTATACGAGGTGATAACATAATTGACTAAGGTATCTGATTCTATGCAAATTTTAACGTTTCTACTAGGTTCGTAATTGACCTCTCTGTGTTTTTTTTTTTGGGTTGTCTTGGAATAGTAATATATCACGATGTCAAGTTGAGATTTTTTCATTATACTGATAGATTACTTTATTTCTAGTTTTCCAAGAGCATGAACAAACAATCATGTAATTGATTTGGTTGAAGAGATGGTCGTGGACTTGATTTAAGAAAATAAATAACACAAGGCAAATCTTTAGTAATATAGGAGAAGAATAATTCGTTCACTGCAAGAAAATATTTATGGGCGAAAATGAGAAATTAACGAATTGTTCAAGAGAAATATCTCTAGATTCGTATATATGTGGTAGTTATTCGAGAGAATATATCTTGTTATGTGAAGTATATATTATCTCCCCAAATTGGTCAAGCTTATAACTCTCAAAGTTTTAAGTTTAAATATTTCTGTAACCCATTCAGTTAGACTAATCAAAAGTATAATTATTTATAAAATTTATTTAATTAATTTAATAAAATTAAAGAAATTAGTTAATATACTATTTTTTTAAAATACCTTAATCATTTTCTTTAACTTTTATACTTACTCTCTTAGTTGATTATCATTGAATGGGTATTCATAAGGATAATTTTAAAAATATATATATATAAATAGATTTTATATTTAAAATTAAAATATACCCCTCAATTAGGGGTCTTATATTAAAGATAAGAGAAGTAATAAAGTAAAAATTTATTCGTAACTTTCATCCACCAAATCAAAGAAGAATATATGTTAAATGTCTTGTGCAACTTTTGATCATCCTCTCGCAAACAAAAACAAAAGGTAAAAATCAAAGAGGAACCATATTCAAGCTTATTAATATTGTGTTGAACCAAGTTGGCAGCTCGTTTAGCTTCTTTCCAACCTTGGTCCATGGCTTCGTGAGCACTGTCTCTGGCCATATCAGACGATTCCATGGCCCTTATGGGGCCTTCTCGCTGCATCATTCGTCATAGCCATCTCTTCTTGATTCACCTCGTACATCTCCTCTCTCCCCAACCCACCACCCCCACCTTCACTTCCTTCTCCACCCTGCATGCATGCATACAAAACCCAAACCGATTAATTTTAGGATATATGTATCTATATATATATAGAGAGAGAGAGATACCTGTGGACAATGTTGGAAGGCGGAGGAGAAGGAAGAGGTGGGGTATAGAGAAAGTAGGGAAGCTGAAGAACGTAATAAGGAGACATGAAGAAGAGGGAATGACGATAAAGATTTGGAGATATTGATGAGGATGTTGCTCGTGAACATCACCATTAATAATTACTGTAATAATAATGGTTGTCGTGTGCTTTTGGGGGGGGGGTGTATATATATATATATATATATAACAGATCAGTTTAAGCGGCGAAAGGTGATGTGTAACACCCTTCCTAGTTCCTGCATGGATTTTGGACACGTCATCTACACTTGCCTCTTGCACCGTTTAGCTTAATCTGTAACTTTTGGATTTGAAGTCTTTTCTATTACCGACATAAATCTTGGACAAATTACTGGGTCCGTATTATATATGAAAAGTCTTCTCTGATTGACTGACGTAGAAAGCACAATGGTATTTATAGAAAACATCTATACAAGATATGGACAATACATAATTCGGTGGGGGCCAGAGAGTCTAGTAGAAGCCACAATCTCTCAAGTTTTCAATTTTTATAAGCACATTTGGAACCATCAAATAAGTATACTTTTTAATAACTACAGTTATTCTCGTATTATAAACAATCTAATCCTATTTGAGATACTGTTTGATATTAAATATGAGTATATTTTTTATATGATAAGAATTTAAATATTAATTTATTCTATTATAAGAAACTATCACTTTTCATTATATACAATCCAGTTGCTAATAAGTATGTTTTTTTTAAAGTTATGATGCATTCTTGTTTTGGATCACAGTGGCCCATTTAGCAAAATGTTAAAAATACTGTTAGGCCCAATAAATTAGTAGGAGGCCTAAAATTCTCAACCGGACGAATATTTCAAGCCCAATCATTTAGAACTAGCTTATCCTCCAATACGCCCACCAATAAATTCTAGAAGTGGAAAGAGAACCTATCTTTAAAAAATAAGACATATAATCATCTAGAACGTGTTCAATTTTTAGAGAGTATCACTTTATTGTGATTCTAGTTATAGTACTTGGGGAGGTATCCTAACTCTTAGGTACATAAGTTTACGCTTGAGGGTAATAGGCGACTCACTCTGTCCGATATTGGTATTGCCTATAAAGAAAAGAGACTTTGCTCTAACCTCGTAGGTGAGTTTAACCATTTTTTAAAAAAATTTTGTATAAAAAAAATACCCTAACTCATTCATGTCCTTTTTTCTTTAAAAATTATAAAAAATTACTGGAAAAGCTGTAAAGAACCCAAAGTGAGCCACAGTAGTATTTTCCAAATCTGGAATTTCTGTATTTCTCTCTCTCTCTCTCATTATTTATCAATTTTTTTAAGAGAAAAAGAGTATGCCGATGGAAGTTATTGAGTACGTCTCAATCTCATACATAATTGTTTTTTTTTAATTGATAGAAACTTTTTACAATTTGAAAAATGAAATTTGAATATTTTCTCCCATAAAGCAGAGGAGACCTCGTCCAAACCATTTGTATCCTTTGTTTAAATTTTGTATCAATATTTTGTGATAGGAAATTGGTACTGAATTTATATTTAAAAAAATTATACTAAAAAAATATGAAACTTATACCAAAAAAAAAAGTACAAAACTTTGAATATTTTGAACCTTCTTTTCTAGATGATGACTTTGACCTGCGTTACCATTTCTGTTTTGTTTAATAATTTTCCAAAGTTATGTCTTTTATTATAAGCATTATAGCTTTGCCACTCAATTTGTAATGGGAAACGCATATTAGGCAATTTCACACTATCCTTCTTTATCACATACCATTAAAAAATATTTCATATATCACTAAATTAGCTAAGTTAAAGATTTTGAATAATATAGACGTTATACAATTATGAAAATAATAATTGCATGCTGGGTCGGTCCTTATGCATTTATATTTTATATTGACGTGGATGATGAATTGATATTTTGATTACGTTGATCATATATTAATTAAAAAAAAACTACAGAGAAGATGACTATAAATAACGAAAATTAATCTTGATATTCTATTTAATGCCATCCATTCTATCTAGTGTATGCCTGATTACGTTATAAAATATTTTATTTAAATATAATAATGACAACACAGTACATTCTATACATCATTTATTTAATATAGCTCTAAAAACCAGTGGGTATTTATTACGAAAAAATATATATATCCATTATTTTCTTTAGAATCCAAGCAATATCTCTAACTTACAGTTAAAGATTAACAAAATGAATTTTACCTTTCATAATAATTTTTTTTAAGCACACAGCTTCATTCAAATTTAAAATATTATACACAAGAGACTAAACTATTATATATGAATCTAACATATTGTCGGTTGTATTTTTTTAAAAAAACTATAAAAGCAGTGGAAGACACCTTTGAAATGTTTGCCTTAAGCACTAGATAGAAGACGACGACGACGACGACAAACTCATTAGGATTGAATCCACACACCAACCAATATTTGAGTGTATCCTTAACTGTCTGATAGTAACTTTATGGTTGGGTTTCATGGGAATTTTAATGTTTTGATCAAAGCTTTTTTTTTCCCCCAGAAGAAACTTCCATTCTTCTCAACCATACAGATTGCCTTCCTTTTATGAAAAAAGTAAAGAGCAAAAGCACCTGAGAAGTTTCAGCCATATGGATCATCCCTAGAAATATACTGTTACCAAGTGGGATTTCACATCAGCAACATATTATATATATATATATATATATATATATATATATATATATATATACTGAGATGGCTTTTTCTTGAGCCAATTGGTTGATTCTAAAGTGCCGATTCCACTTATTTCTTTCAAAATCTGGTTGCTTGAGCTCTTGCCCATGGTCTGATCCCACTTGGGTTTTTGGATCTCTATCTGTTTTGTCAACTACCCCTTTTGAATTGAACCACTATGAATTGTTCTTCCTGCTTCTCTTGTGGTGGAGATAATCTTTTAGATCAATTCTGGTGATAAAGTAGATGTCTCATTTAGCCACAACAACAACCACCAATATATGTTAGTTTTAATCATAACCTCACACTTTGATAAGATAGTTAGTATAATCCCTACTTTGAAACTTTTACAAGTTATTTGTCCAATGGACCAGAAACAAAAGGTTATAAGGGAAAATATACAAAATAATAACTAGTAGCCGTATTCCACTAGGTAAAATTAATTATATAAATCACATATAAGTATTTTGTTCTATCAACTACAAGATTTTTGAATAAATTAACTAAAAAAACTTGTTCAATAATTTTATTGAACATTATCTTTAGGATTTATGTACTCCTCTACAGAGGACTTCGAGGGATTAGCATTATTGAATAATAAACCACTAAAACCTTCCTCGTTGGGGCTCCGAGCACTGGGAAAACGTCTGTCATATACAGAGTCAGAAAGAACAATTTTTGTCATATTCACCATCTGTTGCATGCACTTACACATGAATTGTGATATTGAAACTCCAAATTTTACAGCTCGGTTAATGGGAAGAAAATGCAGATCTTCTATAATTCTTATTTGCAGGAACATCTGGTGGCCAAAATCAGCCTTTTTTTTACAGGGTACAAGTATCAGTATAGTGTGAAAAAGGACCAGGAAAAAATAAACGAAGAACGCCCCAACCCATACAAGAAACTTGCTATACTTGTATATTGGCATATTCATAGAAGAACAACCAAAATCCAGATAGCTAGCTCAGTCATGTAATGTAAGAACTGATAATCATTGTTGTAAACCATCAGCCCCTATGTGATCGAGCGACAAAACAACTTCTTCGATAGAGGGTCTTTGCCTTGGTTCCTGGTCCAAACATCTACAAGCGATGGCCAGTACCTCCAGGAGCTGCTTCTCATGATCCTTGTCCCAGATGGCTGGGTCGAAAATTTCTTGCTCCTTATTTTCGGATTTCATCTGGAACACCCAAGATACCAGGTTCCTGCAGTTTTTACCCTTGATGACTTCTACCGGCCTTCTACCGGTAAGAAGCTCGAGAAGAACAACGCCAAAACTATAGACATCTCCCCTGAAAGTTGCTGTTAATGTCTGGCTATACTCCGGTGGAATATATCCCAATGTGCCCACTAAATCTGTTGTAACATGGGTGTCATAAGGTTGAAGTAGCCTTGAAAGGCCAAAATCAGCCAAACGAGCTTCAAATTTATCATCCAGAAGTATATTGCTAGATTTAACGTCTCGATGAACTATGAATGGCTCACATCCCTTATGCAAGTAAGCTAATCCATGAGCTGCGCCTTTTGCGATCTTGAGTCTCACGTCCCATTTCAGAGCTGAATTTGCATCTACACACTCATGCAGCCAGTAATCCAAACTTCCATTCTCCAAGTAGGAATAAATTAACAATCTGACATTGCCGTGCCGGCAATAACCTTTAAGAGAAACAAGGTTCTTGTGCTGAGCTCTGGAAAGGGCCTCTACTTCGGCTTGGAATTCACGCTCCATCTGACCACAGTCCCCAGAAAGTCTCTTGACTGCGGCTTTCATGCCATTTGGAAGATTTGCCTTGTACACCAGACCGAACCCGCCACAACCGATAATGTTTGCCTGGTTAAAATTGTTTGTGGATTTCAACAAATCTGCAACTGTGAGATCCTTGCAATCTGAATTCTGAAAAAGCACCAATTTTGAAGAAACAAGTCCTTCAGATAACCTGGGGGTCCTGCCCAATTCCTCATCGAAGTTTTCAACCGGCTTCTCTTCATCCCTTTTGGATACTTTTAGCAGAACAATGGCAAGAAGCAGGGCAAGCCCTACACCTATACTGATTGTTATACCAAGGACATTGTTTCTACCAAATCTGCTGGAAGAACCAGAAGGCATATTGGACCTCCATCCCATATTGTTGGTTTTGCATGGAGAAATTATTGCACCACAAAGTCCCGGGTTGCCCTCAAAACTTGTACTAGAAAAGCTTAGAAACTGTCCCCCGGTTGGAATTTGTCCCCGCAAGTGATTATATGCCACGCTGAACTTCGACAAGAACGTGAGGTTGTTAAATGATGGAGGGATCATTCCATAGAGATCATTATATGATAGATCTAGTGTTTCCAAGTTCTCCATCTCTGAAATACTGCTAGGAATTGTACCAGAGATTTCATTCCTGCTTAAATCCAAGACATGCAGTGCTTTGAGTTGCCCGATTTCTTGCCATATCACTCCACTCAATCTGTTATTGCTCAGTAATAATGAAGGAGGGAAACTTGAAGCCTGGTTATATTGCAGCCCATTAACACTCTTGTTTCTCTTAACATAGAGAGGAACACCGGCAGATGCAGACAGATTCGGTCTAGTGCAATTTGTGGATACGAGACCCTTCAACTGTGTCATACTTTTTGGCATTTCTCCCATGAAAGAATTGTTCGAGAAATCCAGGTAGAACAAATTGTCCATCTTACCAATCCAAGAAGGGATATTACCTTCCAAACGGTTCCAAGACAAGTCGAGGACCGCCAATTTGCTGCAATTCAATAGCCAAGCAGGGACCTGGCCTTTGAGACCACAATTTCCCAGTGCCAAAACCATAAGGCTCTCAAAGCCCGAAACACTTCTCGGTATTTCCTCACCATGAAAATTCTTTGTGAGGATGAGTGTAGTGAGGTTTTTACAATGCTGTAGCACTGACAGGGCCCCGGATAAGTTCTCTAAGCTGTTGTTTGACAAAGACAGAAAGAACAGCGATGAAAGGTTCGCATAGTTTTCAGGAATTGAACCAGTCAACCCATTCTTAGCAAGGCTCAAAACTTTCAATTCGCGGCAATAAGACAAGGAGCTTGGAAGAGGGCCAGTAAAATGATTAGATGCAAGATCAAGGTTACGCAGATTAGTCAATCCAGTGAAATTAAGATCAATTCGACCAGCCAGAGAATTGTTTCGAAGATCGAGCACCCGAAGCTTTGAGCATAAAGCCAAGCTAGATGGCGATGGCCCAGAAAATGAATTGGTGTGTGCAGATAATTGTTCTAAATCAGACAAATTCCCAAACACATTTGGGAGTGCCCCAGAAAAATGGTTCCCAGAAATCACTATAGACTTTAGACTAGAGAGCTTACTTAGTTTCGTGCTTAATTCACCAGAGAAATTGTTCACAGACACTGAGAATTGCTCCAAGGCTGACAATGAATACAAGGCATCAGGAAGAGGGCCTGAAAATAGATTATTATCCAAATGCAACTCCTGAAGAGATGTGTTGCATTTGTCCAAGCCTTCAAGACCACCGGCGATGCGATTCCCGGATAAATCAAGCACATGAAGCCCTTTAGAGAAATTGCACATTTGAGAATTGAACTGACCGTTGAATGAATTGTTGCTTATGTTGAATGCAATAAGATGAGGAAATTCCCCAACAAGCTCAGAGAGGTTTCCACCTATTGAATTGCTGGAAATGTTGAGCGTCTGAATAGATTGCAAACCAGAAAGAGCTTCAACAACAGGTCCTGACAGCATATTATGACTCAAATCCAGAAATTTCAACAGCTTCAACTTGGAGAATTCTGCAGGCAACGCACCTTGGAGATGATTGAACGAAAGATCCAGCACAATTAAGTGATCTAATTGTGCTAGAGAAGTAGAAATTACCCCTTTGAGACCCATTTGAGGAAGAATCAACTTGGTCACTCTATTACCAGTTGCTGTCTCATTATCAGTCAAATTATCACAGATAACACCAAGCCAATTGCAGCAATCAGTATCAGTGGACCATGATGTGATAATAGACCCATTTGTGAGGTTTCCAGCAAATTGCCTCAGAGCCAACAGATCATGAGGGTCACAAGATGATTGAGTTGAGGTTTTCAGACCCAGAGATAAACAAAGAAAGCAAGCCAAGAACCCCCATTGGAGAAAACTCATCAAGAAATATCTCAGAACCACCATTATGAAACCAGAGAATATCCTCAAGCTCAAATCAAGGTAAGACTAAGCTCCCATCGGCGACGAAGAAGAAGCTAGCGCCATTAGAATCACAGAGAAGGAGTTTGAAATTGCAAGTGAAGAAGAACCAGTTATGAATAAACAAAGGATATCACCAATCCCCAAGTGAAGAAGAATCAAATCCCTAGAAGAGAGATCGAGACAATGGGGAGAGAAAAAAACCCTACTCAATCTGAACGCACTCTCACATACAAGCCCTTGAAGAAAGAGATAAGGAGCACAAATGAAGACACTTATATCCCATGCCCCCAGACGCCTAAGAAAGCACAAAAAGGACCATCTAAGAGCAGCTTGCGGGTAAAGCGAACAACACTGGCCATGAGGGAGCAAAAGAAAAACAGAGAGAGAGAGAGAGAGAGAGAGAGAAGGAAACAACAATCAATTATACAGGTAGATAGAACTGGTGATCTTCCCTCGTCCCCACCTGAAATTAAGATCCTTAACCAAAAATCAAGAACCCATAAACTAAAAATTGACGATGGGACATAAGCTGAAAAAACTTGAGAAACCAGAACCACACAAGATCATTAAGTGAAAATTAAATCCCACCAGATCACAACATAACTACAAAAGCCCCTTCAATAAAAAACAAATCTTTTGGCTACTTAAGGAGACAGAAGTTGAAACTATGCGCCAAGGGAGTTGACAAAGGAGAATAAAGAAAGATGAGAGAGTACGAGTAAATATGACAAGGCCGTGCCAACCTAACCTCAGCGAACAAAAATTTCGTCAAACGGTATTGCCTTGGTTTCCAAACCAGACGATCTGTTTTTCCAAGCTCTTTTCCCTGTGCTACAGTGAGTATTTATTTTTCAAACGTAATAGCTGTCTTCTCTCTGATTTTCAAACCAAACACAGATGAGGTAGAATCTAGAGGAGAGAAAGACAAGGGGAGCAGATATTTCAAATCAGAGAAATAGGGCAAGAAAGAGAGAGACAGACAGAGCACTAGCACAGTGCGAGACAGAAAAGGAAAGTTCTTTCTCTTTCCTGAGAATCTAATTTTTTATTTGGTACGTCAAAGACTCGTCGTAGTAAGTAGAGGGAGAGAGGGGTTTGAAGGTTGAAACGGAGACGAAGGGAAGAGAGCTGACTTGAGCACTATAATTTTTTTCCCTCTATCGCTTGAATTTTCTTTCTTTTTTCTTGTTCACAGTGGATTAATACCTGCTCTTTCACATGCTGACTTTAGAGCACACATGGCCATCTTCGTATTCTCTCTCTTCAGCTCTTCCTCTATGTATGTGTGTCTGATTGGCAATGCTCGGCACCTGCATTTGTCTGCTTTGTTCTCTCTCTTTGGAATAAAGAGAGGCGATGGGGTTAAGAGGTTCAACAGATTCGGTAGGTGTGGTAAAACGAGGAGAAAAAAGAGGTTCTCAAGCCCCACGCTTTCATTACGCGCGTGCTTTCCACACGTCGCATCGCTATAATTCCAATGGGTCTATTGCTCCCGCTTTCATTGGACTCTAATAAAGTGTTTTTCTTTTAATTATTTTATAGTTAAAATATATAATATTTTGAATGATGAATACTCTTCAACTAAACATAATGTTTATTTTAAAAAAATTATTTGATATTAGACACAAAATTGAATTCTTTTTTTAATAGAAGGTTAAGTTCCTTTTTTCTCTCTTATACTAATTGTTTCTTTCTCATAATATTTATTTAGGTTATCTAGGATTAAATATTATAATCTTATTTTATATATATATATATATCTACTAATAGGGGTATGTATGGGTAAAACTAGGTAGGACAGTCCCTATTTAGTGCTCTATCTAAAAAAAGTATATGTTATATTCTACAGCTCGATGCCCAGTTTACACAATAAAAGTCTTAACCATTTTAGATTGGGTATAGGCGGGTTGGGCATACTCAAATCGTGATGTCCTACTCATATTTTGAGAAAAAATTTACAATCACAAACTTATAAAAAATATCATATTTATATGTTCAATAATTAAATAATATCCATAATTTACTAAGAATAAAGTAACAAAAAGATAGTAATTAAAATTTTAAAATTTATTACATATATAAAAAAAAGATTGAAATATGTAGGGGTCATACATTTGTTACGTTATAGCAACACCAATAATCGAATGGTTAGCAAGTAAAGCATATGAGTAACTTTAATATCTATATAAATATAAAAATTGTGTTCGATATTTTAAAAATGAGTAAGGAGAGTTATCATCTAAAATGAAAAGTATAAAATTATAAATAAAATAAGTTAAAAAAATAATATTCTAAGAAAAAATAAAAAAATAATATATATATATATATATATAGCTTAGCCAAATGGGCAGGGAAACATATCTTACCCAATATCCTATCATGCCCGACACTTGGCTTGGTTCAACCTGCCCAAATATATTTTGAGCAACTTTTTTTGGGTCAGGCTGGGCAATTTTTCTGCAGGTTCAGGAGGGCAGATCAGGCCACAGGCATTGTACATATCCCAAGTGTTTAGTATTCTAATATTATTTATAGTATAATTTTACCCATAATTTTTTTAATTTAGTGTAATTCTTGATATTTGAGAAATAAGCTTATGTGTAAAATTGCACAACATTAAAAAATTATGGATAAAATTACATTATAAATAATATTAGGATACTAGACGCATATGAGAAATAAGATATTGATATTAGGTGTTATATAATATTTCTTTTTTTCTTGATATAAATATCATCTTATTAAAGACAATTATATTTAAAATACTATCTAAGATTAAATGTAGACACTTTTTATTATAAGAATTGAAATATTAATTTGTCATATTATAAATGATTAGTTCTTTTCATTATATCTAAGTGATTAATTTTCTCATAATATTTCTATTTATTGGTATTTTTATCTCTATGCACTAAATTCTAATGATTAAATAGTACAATTATTTTAAAAAAATATATCATGAGATTCTCTACATATAATTATAAATTAAGCAAGAGAACTTTATATCTATAATAAAAAAGAGTAAAATTTTCACTAGCATAATCTATTAAATTTTTTATATTTTATAAGATATTAAATATTTTTAGCCAATAATATGTATAAAAAAATAAAGACGGTTTAGTCAAAGTGAAAGAAAATTAATATTCCTTAAATAAGGTTATCAAACATGTAGGTTAAATTTGAAAATGCTTAGATATAATTTAGTAACAACAAATATCATACACTTATATAAAAACATCGAAAATTATCTATGATTAAATATACATGTATATAATTTGATTAAATAGTATGACTTTATATATTCGTGGTAGATGAAAAAAATAGTCTCTTATCCTCATTTTGGTCAGACTATACTTAAACTTAAATTCTAGTTCGTCTGAATGAATATTAAATTCCTCCCTCTGGTTTGAGTCAGTTCAAGTTATGTATTTATTTTAAAATACCTATCCCGCTAAATTTGTAATGAATTATTAATTATTCTTAGATTATTTTATTTCCTTTTAATATAAGAGTAATTGGATGAAAGTGGGAGACATGGAGAAGTGAAAGGGACGCGCTGTAAATAGAGTAGGTGAAAGGGGAGCGGCGGTACGGTAGGCTAACGTCACGGGTTGAAGGAAGATCCGCCCACTTCCTCTCTCCCTGTCGGGTCAACTCCTCTCTCTTTCTCTCACATTTGATTCCTTTCATTGCCCCCTCTCTCTTAATCAATGTATTAGTAATTTTTTTATACTACAAAAACAAAATCAGGAAAATTGATAAATAATTAAATTTTTTAAATATAATATTTTAAGTTTGAATAAAATTGTGTGGATAGAACAAAATTTTAGAAGAGAGGAAAGCATTGAGCTATAGACCGTAGATCATCTGAACTTTAGTAAAAAAATTTAACGTGAGTTAAGTTTTGAAGGTAATTAGAGTTTAGCATTAATCATTTATCTCTATAAATTATTTACAAATAAAATATTTATATTAATAAAAAGATTTAAACTATTAATTTTTATAAATTTTATATTAATTCTTTATTCATTATGCATTCATTCGTATTTTGTGTATTCAACAGTCAACATGTAAAATATATAATTATTTATAATATATTTAATTTTTAAAAAATATTATTTTATTATAGTTTAAATTATAATTTTAAGAGATATTATAACTATTAAGTACTTAAATTTATAATTAAAAATAATTAAATATTTATCCTATTTAACATTAGTATTATTTAAAAAAATTATCTTATATTTAAATCGTGGATAAATTTAATTTTTTAAAAAAAATTATAAAAAAAACTTTGACATATGTTATTAAGTGAAGAAGGGGGGGGAGACTTCACATAAGTATTTATTTATAAGGCAAGAATGCTGTTCATTTAAGTGACTAAAAGCATGTTTATATATAATTACGATTTAATATATCTGATAAAGCTCAAATCTAATATAATATTTTATAATACTAGTGGATATCATATAATTGTATTAAAAAATTTGTACAGTCCTAAAAAATATGGGACAATTAATGAGGCTTGCATATTAGGACCAGGATGTATTAATGAGTTTTAATTAAAAGTATATAGTGTTGAAATAGGTTTAACTTTATTATTAAAATTATATTTTGGAGTATTTTCCATTTTGTGTCACTTATTATAATAGAGCTTGGCAGAACCATCCTAATGAACAAACGTAAATGTGACGATTTTTTGGTATATTTTTCATAATTATAATAAATGCGTATTTGGATCAGCATTTAAAAATTAATTTTAAATAAAATTTTGATTTAAAAAAATTAAAATAAATAGCTATTTTTTTCAGAATTAATTTTGGTCAAAATTATAGTTTAAAATCAATTTTAAATAAGCTACTGAAAATAACTTTTAAAATAATAAAAGAATTTATAAATTATCTAATTACTAGCTTATCCTTATTTCTTTATATCATCTCTCCTCTCTCTTCTTCATCATATCTCATATTTTCTCTTTCTTCTCTATACTCTCTCTTCTCTCATATTTCTTTTCTACCTTATATATCTTCTCTCTTATTTCTTCTTTATTATATCTCATATCTCATACTTTAATTAAATTATATATTTTTTAGTAATTTATTAATATAAAAAATTATTTTACTACTTATCATCTAAATATCTCTATTCCTAAAATTTATTTTTCATAATTTATTTTTATTAAAATATATTTTCTAAAAAGTAATTTAACATGTCGTAAAAAAAGACAATTTTGACTTTTTAAATTTGATACCAATTGACAATTTAATTAGATCCGAGATTACAGATTAGGCACAAATCAGTTAGGACTGAGGAGAATTGAGTAGTACAGAAGACGAGACAAGATTGGATTGGAATGCATGCAAAAATACTAATATAATAATTAATAAATATGACTTATTGCATATATGAAGTAATTTATTTTGGTAAAAATGCGAAAAATATATTAGTCAACTTGTCTCAAAGATCTCAGTTTTATAGGAGTTCATTATCACAATTCACAAATATAATACACTCATTATCGTTGGGACGTAGCCTAACCTAAGTTGGTTCATGTCTCATTCTATTTTTATCAATAATATAAGTTAATATAAAAAAATAAAATTTATAAAGAATCCTATTATTTATAAATTATAAATAACGTGTCTTTTTCTTGAATTATATGTGCATTTTTTATTTTAAAACCTCTGAATCTATGACAATTTTATTTTTTATAATTTATCCACATATTTTATTTAGAATAAAAGTTCAATCAACTTATTATTTCTCATATAGTTTGTATGGGAAAATGTATAATATTTTAAATAAAAAATTATAATTTAGAACAAATTTATGCACTTACATAAAATTAAACTAAAGAGCTTATACTTAGACAATTAAAACCCATTCCACTAGGGACTAAAGCGTGTTGGTTGTAGCTCAACTTTCTCAACAAAAAAACATGTCTAGTTCATTTAGATTCAATTAAATCTATCATATAGACAATTAAATTGCCAAAATTTCAATTTAAATTTTTTTGAAATAAACAACTATTTTTTTCCAGAATTAATTTTAGTAAAAATCTTAATTTAGAAAAATTTAAAATAAACAGTCATTTTTTTCCATAATTGATTTTAGCCAAAATCATGATTTTGAATAAGTTACTGAAAATAACTTCTAGAATATTAAAAGAGCTTATGGATTATCCAATTACTATTTTACCCCTACTTTTTTCTTATACCCTTTCTCATCTCTCTCTTTTACACTATCTCCTCTTTTCTCTCTCTTCTCTACACTATCTCCTCTCTCATACTTTAATCAAATTATACCCATTTTAGTAATTTATTAATATAAAAAGTAATTCTACTACTAATCATCCAAATATCTCTATTTTTAGAATCTATTCTTCCCAAAATATATTATCCAGAATCTATTATTTCTAAAATTTATTCTCCAAAAACTGATCTAAACACATCCTGAATATAAAGTCTTATCAAGTTATTTTATCTCTTAAATTTATACTTTTTCCCATGAATTCTCTTTATTAATTATTTATATTAAAGAGTTTTTCTTAAAAAAAATATTTTCTCATCAAATGATTAGAAGATATACTTTAAAAAAACAACACATATTTTTTTTAAATAATTAATTTAACTAATTTTTAAATATATGTATAAAATAATTATCCAACTCATAACTCATATATTTAGGATGTATTTTGCATTGGATTGAAGTAGGAGTTGTGGGTAAAGCAATACCACTTTTTACATAAAAGAGTTTGATTATGATAATACTTTAAACTATGTGGGGTGTAAGCCATTTAATGGGGATTATCTTCATCAGCTGAACCACAAATTCAGCAGTATTTGTCTTCTTGTCGTGTAAAAAGTCCACTTTTTCCCTTCAAAAGTCAACTCAATGCTCCTTAATTCTAGGACATATTAGTGACCTTAGTCCTTAATTTCGGTAACTAATAAGAATTTGTTGCATGTTAATGGGCCATCGTCAATTATACACGCACCATTCATATTTAATTCATGAACAAGTGGGATTAATTTTAAATTTTTAGTTTAATTTAATGTTATATTATAATTCTTTTATTTGAAAATTAATTAAATTATGTCAAACATCTCCTAAATTTTACGTAGCTTGGGAGGATGAGGAATAAGAACTCTATAAACAAAATTAATATAAATAGAGGACCTGTTCGTTTTGTAATTAATCTGTTGTCGGAAGATATTCTTGATCTCGTGAAAAAAAAAAAAAAAAATCCTACTAGTGTATCGATAAAAGCAACTGGAGAATCTACAACAGTTAAAGGAGAAGAATCAATTCAACTACTTTAGGTAACGATTTTACCTAAACTTTGAATAAGATTGTAATAGGTTTGGAAATAATAAGAAATATATATAATTTTAATAGATATAATTGGGGGGGGGGGCAATGAAATGCATTTGATGTGTGTAAATTTGGCGGTGATCCCAAAAAGAAATAAAATGAAGGCCAGCAAAAAAATTAAATTGGAATTCTCCATTCTTTGCATATATACAAACATCAAAAGTAGTGCTGATTAATAAATGAGATGGGTTAATTTAATATGATTATTTATTTTAAAATTAAAAAATAAAATATTATAATAATAACTATAAATTTATAACTATACAGTACAAATGCTTATATAATATAATCATTCATAATTTTAATTATTTAATTAGATTATGATTATACATCATATATATTATATTTACTTGTGATGGTTGTAGATAGAACTATCTCTACCTCTACAAAATAAATTTTAAAAAATATATTAGTATGTAATAAAAATAATTTTAAATAAATATAATATAATAAATTAATTAAAAAATATATGGACGGGTTACGGCTTGCCCAATGGTCAGCTAGCAGTCCGCCCATATATTTTATTATTTGAGTCCGTTTAAATCCATCCATTACCAGCCTATTTTAAACAAATTTAAATGGATAAAATAATATCGAGTTGCGAGGTTTTTGCTCAACCCTAACCAAAAGAAATAAGATAGTTGATGAATATACTAATATTAATTTATAATTGGTTCAAGTATTTTTGCCATTTATTCTCTTTAATACTCGATTATATTATATTATTTGAAAAGCTTTATATTCACATGATTTAATATGAATTTAATCGGATTAATTGATATATATATATATATATATTCAAAAAACTGGTTGGCTTTTGGAAAATTGGCCAATGCATGCATATTATATTATTTTTAGATATTCTCATTAAAAACATGAGATGAGTGGAGAAAATTTTGATTTGACAAAAAGTAAGTCTAGTATTTCCGAAAGTTTGGTTAACCTCTGCCTAAAATCAAAGTCAAATTAAAAGGGAGAATTAATGGTGTGAATTGAATAAATTAAAGAGAGGGTTACCTTGCTCGATCACAATGCTAATTTGGCTTGTAACGAAGTCCCTTTTTCACACCTTATTTTTTAAATTTAATTTTGGGAGTGAAATTTAGGGAGAGAAAAAAAGTTGGTTATGATAAATCTTAAGAAGCAAGGCTTATGAAAAGAGGGCAAAGGCTTCATCACACTTGACCATCATGGCAACCGACTCCCACCATTCACACTTCCATCATACCACCTTTTCCCACTTTGTTCCCTTCTCCTCTTCCCTCTTCCCTTTTCCACCGTTGACATTTTTTATGTCTCCATTTCACACACTCTCTTTTTTTCCCTTCAAATCATTCAATATAAATAAATAAAACCATAATGTCATCCAAATATTATATTTCCATTTTTAGGGAGAGAGAAATGATTGTTTGCGTTTCTTTTTCCAATATGCCCAATTTGGTTTTGTTTATTGAGAAGAGATTTATTAAAAAAATAATTTAAAAATAATTATGAATAATAGTTTCTAAAATATAATTTAAAAGAAAAATGATTATGAAGAAATAAGTGTTTAGATAGTTATTGTTAGAATATTTTTTTAATAGGTAAATTATCATAAAAGGCATGGGGTAAAATGATAGAAGAAAATATAGGGCAAAATAGTTATTATACAGCCTAAAAATACTTTTATCACTGAGAATCTATTTCTATAAATTTATTTAAACTTATAATTTATTTTAAAAATTCTTTTAAATATTTGATAACTGTCTATTTAATATTTAGTTTAAATTATAGTTTAAATTAAAAATACTTTTAAAATTTTAATATTAAAAGAAACTAAACAAGCATGACATATCCAATTTATGATATTATCATATTGATATTAAATATTATCGAGTAGAATTAAGGATGCTTTTTTGAACACAATTATTTCAATCCGTAAAATTTAAACTCTTAAATTTAAAGAAAACTGAGTTTTTGTCATTAGATTCTATCATGAGCCATTATTGATAAATTGTTGGTTTTTAAACGTTTTTATGTAAGAATAATTATTTTTTAATGGATATGTATTTTTTTATGAAAAACAATTATATTCAAAGTACTACTAAATATTTCTTATAATAGATATTATAATATTAATTTATTATATTATAAAAGACTAATTCTTGTTACTTGATCCAATCCAAATGATATTATTATTGCTATAATCTTATTGGCCTTAGTTGCTCCAACTATATAATATATTTTCCTTTGCAAGGGGTGTGTTTTTTTTTTAAGACTATAAATTTAATATTGTAAAACGCGTCTAATCTCCAACCAACCATCATCAATATAAAATGTAAAATCTATAATTAGTTATATACTATTTACAAATTATGAAATATAAAAACTCAGTTATGTTGTTTTAGTTAGTTAGGTTGCTTCCTTTTGAAATAATAGGACTGAGGAATTTGAGCCCAATCCGATTAGAAACTGAACGTTCTACTGAATCATGATCATTTATACCTATCATCTATGAGATCAATTGATAAAAATATGAGATATGTAATTATTTAAAATATATTTGATCTATAAGAAATATTATTTTATTGTGATTCCAGTCGTAATGTTTGGAAAGATATACTAGCTCTTGGGTACTTAGATTTACGCCTAAAGATAATAGATAACTCACCTTACTTAACATTAGTATTACATAAGAAAAAGAGAGATTTCGTTATAACCTTATATCATAGGTGAACTTAAACTTTTTCTAAAAATTATTGTATAAAAAAAAGAATTATTATCATTTATAATAATTAATTAATAGGATAATAAATTAATATAGAATCGACTTAATGGTATAAAGTCTTATTAAATTTTTTTAAATCTTGAATTAAAATAATTTTGACGTTATAAACAAATCAAGGATATGATTGTGTAATGATATTGCTTTTTAAAATTTTTGAAATTATCTTTTTCCTTAAAAAATATAAAAATATATTGGTGTAAATATTTAAGAAGTTTATGTAATAATATACATATAATAAATGCAGGAAAAATGACATTTGGAGACCAGTTTTTAAAGCATTTATAGGAAATACAAATGGTGTAAAATTTTTGCTCAAATTATAGATTTAATTTGCTAGCAAATGAGTCAATATTTAATTTGCTCTCTTGAAGTAAGGTTTTTCATTCAAATATTTGTAAGAGAGAAAACTTTTTGTAGGGAGGGGATAAGGGTGACCAATTAATTAGTATATAAGAAAAATAATTATTTTCCTTCATTTTTTTAAAAATAAGAAATCTCAATCTAAAGGTTTTATTAATTTTTATAATTCCTCAATATATATAACTTTTTGGAGCAATAGATGAAAAGGACATTATCAATATAAAATATAAAATTTATACAAAGTCAGACTATTGAATTAATTGGCAACATATTTCTCAAATTTGATGGGAATGCATGAAACAACATTTGGTGTAAGTAGCTTAATTAATAAATGTCTTGTTTAATTTGTTGCCATGAAGCTTAATTAGTGATGTAGATTAAGAAAATGATGTAAGGAAGACTAGAGATTGAGATGAGAAGGATTGATTAAAGAGGAAGAAAGAAGAAGCAAACAAGTCTCATGAACGAATGATGACGGTGCTTTTCCCACTCGGCCACGCAACCTCAAAGAAAAAGCAAAATTAGCCTCTTTTACCTTCCCTTTTCTTTTCACCTTTCTCTTTCTTTTTCCTTAGTCTCTCACCCTTCCCTTCCTCCAAACAAAATTGAATTCAAGCATGCAATGACCAACCCTACTTACTTGGTTTCAGCCACAACAAAACTGGCCCAATTCATAAAGGTCCTAGCTTGCCTTCTCCTCTTAAATGGTGTTTGATGAAATAAACAAAGGGTAAAAATGTCAATGTCTAACTAATAAGAGTTGAGTTTAACATAAGACATTAATTTCTTACACTGAAGTGATTAAGGTTCGAATTCCCTTTATAAGATGTGTTCATATTTAATGATAGACAATATCTTAAATATAATAATTTATAATAAGAAGATATTTATGTTTAACTTGCTTTCTTCTCTTAAATGCTTCTCCGTTATGTTAAAAAAGCCAATACTTATGCTAGAATGTTTAGATGTTGATATTTGGTTGAAGTTCATGTAGAACTACTCCTTGAGTGCATGGTCTTATATATTTTTTTGTTGATGCACATATATTCTCTTATTGAGGGTAATTCCATCTGAGGTACTGTTACACACTAAATATAAATGTTTCTTTTAAAAAAGATTTGACCTTTAATTCATTATATTGTGAGAAACTAATCTCTTAATATGTTAGATTCGACTTAAATCTGTATGAAAAATAATATTTTTATTTAACTATTGAGTTTATTTTTCGACCTATTGCTTTCCTTATATATTAAAAAAAAGCAAATTAAAAAGGAAGAGTGACATATATTATAGCTAAGCTTCATGGGGAATGCGTACCTATGGTTTCGTCACATTGGCATTATATATAATCAAAGAGAAGAAGCAAATTCATCCCGTTGGATTCCTAGCAACAGTTTCAATGGATTTACATACATTATGAAATCATGGGGAAAAGAATGGACCACTAGGACCACCCCTTTTAAATAATCACTCTAACTATATTATTGTCTTCATCTTTGTTTCTGTCTTGCTCTTGTTATTATGATATAAGCCTCAAACAATGGGAACATCCCCACCAAAAGAAAAGACCGCGTACGCTCAGATTTCAAACAAAAACAAACTTATTATATGCCATTACCTAACACGCATTCTCATCTCTGTCTTAGTTCAAGTCACATTTTTACATAAATAGTTATACTCCTATTTAAGCTAATAATATTTGAAACAATATTGTACGCTAAATGTTGATATCTCACTCCGCAAAAATTTAAATATTAATTTATTATATTATAAGAAATTAGTCATTTTCAGTAACTCATTTTTTTTTATTTACTCACTTGGTTCACCTGAACTTTGTCCCGACTATATCTAGATCCGACCCGCGTCGCGCACCTAGTTATTGTGAGTGAGTCTCCCAATAGAGATTTTATATATGTGCTAAGACTCAAACTCAAAAACTCATTTAAATAATACTGAACTACTTATCACTTCAATCAACTATTGTTGATTCTCTAACTCATGTTAGTTATATATATACACATAAGGAGGCCATTGACGGTAGACTAATTTGGGTTGGATTCTGGGGCCCATAGATCTTTTGGGCCTTCACGTGAAGACATCTTTTTCAAGTTTTCATCTGCTTGGGGGCCTTGCTGGGCTGGACTTATGAGTCATTTATGGTATAATCTTATAATTTTTAATATCTTGAAAATCTTGGTGCCGGGATTTCATCAAGAGAAAATTGCTAAAAATTCTACCTTTTTAAAATTTATTATCGGCAAAGTATATAAGGACTTAGATCTTCAGGTCATTAATTAATTGGGAGCAATTTTTTTTTAATTGTATATAATATTTTTAACTATTTTAGAAATGTCTTCTATTTTACTCATAATTAAATATAAATTATAATAATTCAAGAAGAGTTATACATTTTAAAATAGATTTTAAGGTGACCTTGGACAATAAATATTATAATGAGAAAAATTTAAATAATTTTTCCTTTTATAAACTTTATTTAAGAAAATGGAAGAAGACTGAAGTTTAACGTCATGACACAGTTTAAACTTGAACACAATCTTCTCTTTTATCCAAGATCATTAAATTAAATACTAAACCCCTTCTTCTTCCCTCAGCGTGCCAACTTATTAATTAATCTTTTATGTATATATCTTGAAATATATCTTTTCTTTTCAGCACATAATTATGATTTTATTGCTTGCCAGCTAAGGAATCATTATAATGTATTAGACAAAGAAATGAAAAATTCAAAAAAGGAGCGTCCTTTTGTCCCTAATTCATGGCCTAAGTGGACCCACAAGGTTGACACGGTTGAGACTGCCTAGCTCCCATTCAATATTTTACTCTTTCTTTCCCTTTTTTTTTTTAATTTTAAAAGTATGGCTACTTTTAAAATTAACAATTAAACCCCTTTTATTTTCCATTTTTCATATTATAAAATAAAAAATATTAATTTATAAACTACAAAAATAAAATACTCTCAAAATTGCACATATCAGGTGAGTGGGTATGGAATTTAACTTGAGTGTTTATATACCATTTTCTTACATGAACTTAAATATGTGTTAACCTTTAAGCTACGTTTTATAGGAGAAGAGAATTTTTTATAAAATTAAAAATAGAAATAAATTAGGTTAAAAATAAGTTTTAAAAATTTATTTAGTAAGATAAAAATAAATATATAATTCATATATATATTTTTTATAATTTAAGATAAAATGATCTAAAATATTTTTTATAATTTATAAAGGATTAAAATTATTCAAAAATTTTATAAATGAGATAAAATAATCCAAAATTTTTTATTTTTATTTACATCATTTCAATTTTTAACTTTTTTGATAAAATTAAAATAATCTAAAATATTAAAAATAAAAATGACTTACATCTTCTACTTCTCACCTATTAAATATGTCCTTATATGCTTCTCTTATCATATAGAATCTAACTTGATAATTTATTTTAATGTTAAATATAATATATATTTTTTATATTTATTAATTTTTTAAAATTATCGATATTTAGACTCCTTCAACAATAATTAAGTCAATAGAGAGTTAAGAAAAATTATTAGGATATTTTAAAAAAAATGTATCATATTAATTAATTTTTTTAATATAATTAAATTAATTAAATATATATTATATTAAAGAATAAAGAATAATAAATTATATTGCATTTTATAGGCGAGATTCAAATTTAACACTGTATATATCTTCAATAATGATACAGATTGCGCTGTTGAAGACGCTAAGATTCAACATCAAGATTCTACTTATTTTCCACTATGCTTAGTGTATGTAGCCCCACTAGCCCTCCCCCATCATTCTAAAGCTGTCATTACCTGGCAAGCATATTCATTGAAAGTGATGGAATTGGAATCCAATGGGTCATATGGAACAAAGAAAAAAAAACAGTGGGGACAATAAATATATAAATTGAAAACAGATATGAAGAAATAAATAAAAGGAGACAGCAGAGGGAAATCACAAAGCTGAACCTTTTATTATTAGAACTAACTCTTATCAGTACGCACAGTTTCTGCTGAAAGTTTGAGACTGAGGGAAAAAAAAAGAAGAAAAAGAAGAAGATGAAGTTTTTGTTTCAGTGTCCTTGTTGCTCGTGCTTCTGCTTCATGAAGCCCAAGAAAGGGCCGGCAAAGGTGAAAGAAGTGAAGGAAAAGAAGGAAGTGAAGGAAGAGGTCAAAGAAACCAAAGAAAAGAAGACAGAATGAAACTTTGTTCTGAACATTGTCAGTTCTTTTTTTTTTCCTTCTCTCCCTTCTGCTTCTCCCTTAATTTATTAATCCACCATAACCGTGCATGTACAACAGATCAATGTGTCTTCTTTGTACTTGCTTCTTCATATGGCACCGCCATGGAATTTATATATATGTATGATTAATGCCTTCACTGATATCTAGCTATTCAGATAAAGAATAAGATATACATATGTCAGTAATAATTGTTTCTGTCGTTCTGGCATATATCATGCATTTGGTTGGTTTAAACCTTGTGTTTCACAGAATGTAAAGAGATAGAGATATCTTCTGAACTGCTGAGTAATGCAATTATATTTGAGTTCTCATTCTGGTCACTGTTAGGTGAATAATTTCCCAGGAAATATGTCTATTATTAAGCTTTAGAACATTGTCGGTGAACTGAATCCAGAGTTTTCAAATAGGTGTGTGCGCATGCTTGTGGATGAACATTCATGTCAGATCAGAGGAGAAACATATATAAGCATATAACTGTTTCAGCTTTTTCCAGCTAGCTCATTAAAATCAAGGGAAACTGATGTGAGATCAATACGAGAAACGTCCACTTGATATTGGAAAAGAAAAATAGTTTTACGAGTGCGGCTTGTTTGTTTCCACCGACTCAGAGAAAAAAGAGAGATTCGGATAATAATTCATTCACTAACTTAACAAGAAAATGACATTCATCATTAGGATTTATCTATTCAGCATACACACATTCAGATATAAAGGATTTAAGTGATCTGTTTCTATATGACATGATATACAATATTAATCATTCAGAGAGAGAGATAAACATAAATGAGCTTATTATTACCTGCCTCTTAAATATAAAAGATATATAATTTTTTAAATATATTAAAAAAATTAAACAAATTAATTAATTATAATTAATATAAAAATTAATTGATTAATTTAAATAAAAAATATATAATATAATTTATATTAAAAAATTAAATTTAATCATAATAATTAATTAATTAATCTTATTTTTAAAAAAATAACTATCCCAGTATTTTTTGTTGTCTTGTATTTATCTCTTCCTTTACATAACTTTCATATCCTATATACATACCTCTTGGATTCAAAAGTTGGGATTATTATCTCTTAGAATTCAAAAGTTAATTATAATGAGAGACTGGCCTAATTAACACATAAGCTTAAGATAACGTACACGTGTGTGCGTGTGTGGCATGTGTAAAAGACAATGATTATGATGATAGGTGAAACAAGAGCACATGGTAGGAGGAAAAGGCCAATGCGTTAATTAGAAGACAAAATAAGCCCCACAAGAAGATTGAATTACAATGCATTTTTTGTTTGTGCTTTTAAATAGGACATGCCCCTCTTTCTCTCTCTCTCACGGGTTAAGCCTATTTTTCAACGCAACCTCCATGCTGAGGAAGAGAAAGAAGATCATGTGTAAAAGTAAAAAGGTAAAGTACTCTCAGTCCTTATCTTTTTTCTTAGTACTACCAGTCCTTATCTTATTTTTGTATGTTTATCTAATATTTTAATTTTATTTATTTATGATATTTTTAATATGGACCAATTTTATCCACTTTAACAGAGCTAAACGTCCGTTAGCATCACCCCTCACTCGCTGTCAAACTCCTCCTACGATGCTCTTGGGTGTGCCCTGCTATCGTGCTCTTCTCATCAAAACATAGCTCGTCTAGCATTTCAGATGATGGGTTTCAGACCTCATTCTCCCTTCTCTAGCATTTCAAATCTCGTTCTCGCTTCCGGTAATTATGAAGGCCAAAGGTAATGCATTTCAGATCTCGTTCTCCCTCCTCTAGCATCCACTTGCGAAGCACTATGGCGGTGGCGGCGAAAATAGCGACCTCTGCCTGCTGCTGTGTTGAACACGAAAGTGACGATCTCCACCCCCAATCTCAACAGCAATCCGATAAAGGGCTGCCTTTTTTAATTGGGGGGGTTTCTTCATCAACTTCTTCGATCTCTTTCTTGTTCAATGGATTCTTCAATTCTGACTCTTGTCAGCGATTTATGTCTTCTTCTTCGATGGAGTTTTGCTTCATCTCCTTCTCTAGCTTGGCAATTTTATTCGATTTGTTCTGTTAATGGTTATTATTGTATTGGTTATTTTTCTGTAATTTTTGTGCGGTATAGGAGGAAGACGACATTATCATAAAAAAGGGAGGAAGACGAAGCCAATGACGCTAACGGATGTTTGGATCTCTATTAAAATCGCTCCATTTTAAAGAAATAAATAAAATTACGCCATAGATAATATGAAGATATTAGATATATTTAAAAAAATAATATTAAAATATTAGACTATTTTCCCAAGTAAAATTCAAATTCCTTTACACCCTTTAGCTAAATAAATAATAATGAAGATAGAAGAAGATAAAAAAAAGGTTACATGGCAAAGAAGTTACATCGTGTACGTAAATTATCAATAACCAAAAGTTGACAAAATGGGTAACATCAATGTGGATGGATCACGCCAAAGACGTAATTTTGTCGGGGATTCTTTCCAAAGCATTAAAAAACTGCAATCTTTTTTCTTTTATTTTTTAACCAATCTATCCAATTACTTTTGATATTCTTTTTCCTACTTTTATTTTGAGATAATAATATTAGAGAGAGTGACATCATAATTTGTTTTTTGGTCGCCTACAATAAATCATTAAGCTTATGAGGTAACAAAATTAAAGTAGTAGCGAAGTAACAAGGCTTGATTATTGTCTACGCAATGTTACAAAGCATCCACATAATGGAATTAAACAAAAGCAATAAAAAATACTCCTATTTACTTAACTAATTAAATGAATTAAAGAAATTAATTAATATAATATATTTTTTAAAATATTATAATTATATTCTTTAATTAATTTTCTCTTTTTATCTTTTATTTGATTATTGTTGAAGGAGTATCTATAATATTAAAATTAATCTCCCAATTAGATCATATTAAGGACTGGGGGAGTATATACATTAATTTGTAACCCTACATACCGTTAGTTTTTTATATTAATTAATCGACTCTGCATTTGTACGTACCAAAAAATGAAGAAATATTGACTATTATGCAAAATTAGAGTAAAACAGATTATCCATAAACATATTATAATGTATTCTGTGATGCATCTATGATCGATCCCTCTCTATTTCTTAAATGAGGATGTGATATGCAAATAATCTGTAAAAAAATATTGAAATAAGTTTTGTTAAGAGAACAATTGACCATTAATGTAAACTACAAATGATAAATAATCTCAAACATGACTTCACATAAATTAAAATATCAGCATTAGCAATATAATGATCTTATTAGGGTTGATGTCTTGATGATGATAATGACATTAGAAGGAGGTCACCATGCGTACATCCTTTTGAATTTAACAATACTTTAATATAATTTGGTAATATTAGATGCCAGATAATAATTAAACTAAAAATGAAATAAAAATGAAGTGAAAATAATTTTATTACTTCTAAACCAAAAAAAATAGCAATAAGTAATAGCAAATATTGGTATGTTATGTGAGAGACACAATAGACCCTGAAAGAATTTCTTTCTACCACAACACTCGTGTGTAAATATATTTTAAAAGTCAGACCGGATATCAAATCAGAAACGTTAGCGTGTATCAGTTCTCATGGGTTAGACCGGCAGTTGAACAAATGACATACATAATAATTAAATAAAATTTAATAAAAAAATAATTATATGCATATATATAATATTTATTTATATATAAGAAATAAATCCATAATAAGTCTACTTACCAACATAGTAATAACAACATAGTATATAAAGTTTTCAATGAAATAACATCATATGGTTACAAATGATCTAAAAATACATTGAGTTTTTGAGAGGGTCAATTTTTTTTTTAATAGATTTTTTCTGTTAGACCAACTTAACTCCAGTCCAACATGGCTCAATCATGAAAACAGGTTTCTAGTGCAAATCAAGTCGCTAACAAGTTTGGCCCACGATTGCACCAGTAAAACTGTGCAGTATAGTCCGATTTTTAAATGATTGAGAGATACCTATATGGAAGGAGATGGATGGAGGAATTCAACGTATTAATTAGGTTTCTATCATCATCTTATCATGGATTAATCAAAAAGTAACACATTAACCAAATAAACTTACAAAGAATCAGTAATATGTGAATTGATTAATTCAATCAACAAAAAAGAGAGATAATAAGGTTCTCCATTAATTTGTTGGTAGTTGCAGAAGTTGGAGAAGCACAACAACAATCACAACCTTTACCAAGTAATTTTTGCTACCGGACATGTCCTTCATGCGACCCAAACGATTTTACATGTCGTAACACTTGCATCAGAACATGCCAAGGTTTAAATTTCGCAGCTTGCGCGACCTGTTGCCAGAACAAGTGCGGACTTCAAGAATAGAATTATACACACTCATTACAGTGTGTGATTCTTATAGTACGTGAGCTTCTATGATATATAGCTTTTGAATAAATTTATGAATCAATTGCAAGTATTATTATTGCAAGAGGGTTCTTGACTTCTTGATGAATTGTCTTCTTTCTCTCTCTAAGAAAAGAATCATTGCTACGCATAAAAAGGTTGGGTGCAGATCAGCTTGGGTTAATATGAGTAATAAGGGTTTTTGTTTTCTTTAAACAAGTAGCAGTATTGAAGGGTTTGTCTTGAATAGGGTTAATTGTCTCCAATGGAGGATACCTATACCTAAAAATAAAAGGGTTTAATTCCTGATCTTTATTAATAGTGACGGATCTAGAAATTTAATGTTTGGGAGGCAATACACACATATTTATATGATATGGGGCATTAAAGGGATTATCAATGAATATTATAAGAAATAAATATATATCATACACTCAATATAGTTAAAGAAAATAAAAAATTTTGTGGAGTCAAATGGGCAATGGCTCCATCATGCCCAAGTTAATCCGTCTTTTTGCCTTTGTGTACAGAGTAAATCAAGTTAGAAGGATACCTATCAGAGATTAGTTTTTACTGAAAGGCCATCCTAGGGACTAGATTTTAAACAAGTCAAAAGAACAGATAAGGAACATTCAACAAACAGATATTAAATTAAAATCCCTACGTAAGTATAATATCAAACTCAAAACAGGTAAATTTCTCAAGAAAATCCCCATGATCAATATCTGACTAATATGAAAAGAACAAAACAGAAACAAATCACTAGAATATCCATTGCATATATTCAGTTCAATGATTCTAATCACGCATCATATAAATTCAATGCTTCCGTTTAAAATAAGCAAAAACTATTTAAATCCTCATAAAAAGGTTAGATAACAGAATAGGAAAAGCAATCAGCAATATTCCCAAGTGATATGGTCTCAAATCAGAAGACTAACTTCAGTGTTAATCAGTGGCCTCTGTGTGTATATATATGAGAAGAAGAGATCAGAGTTGAGATAATCACAAACAGTGTCGATAAAAAATGGATTCAAACAAAATAGCAGCAGGTGTGGCAATAATGTTGATGATGACGATAATGGTGATAATAGCAGAAGCAAAGAATATAGGGTTGAATCAGAACAGTTCAGAACATTGCAGAAAAGAATGCGAAGAAGATTGTGCTTTCGTTGGAGCCCGAAATTGTTACAATGTGTGCTACAATCAGTGTATTCATTCTGCAACTTGATAATGATTCCCAAACACTCTATGTTTCACTTTGAGAAAATATATATATTATGGGGATATAGTTAATAAGTTATTTCTTTGGGTTGATATGTTATTGCTGCATTTACTTTCTTTTTTATGTGTTTGTCTGATCTGTATTGTTTCAAGTTCTTCCGGTTATTTGTTCAGTTGTAGAGATTAGGTGTTATTTCTGTCGTTTCTAACAGCTTGGGTCGTTTGTTGTCTGTATCCTTAAGTTCTTCTTAGGATATTTTTCTTTTTAAAATGCTTACTTTTGGATAGGGTTAAACTTAAAATGTTGTCAAAGAACCTCGTAGCTCAGTGGCACCCCATACCTTCAAAGAGGACGTCATGGTTTTATACCCTTTGATGACAATAAAGGTAAATGTGTGTTTATGACGGAGGGGTTTTAAGATTGTCTTAATTAAAAAAATCTTGCAAAGTCATTTCATTCTCACCGCTTTAATGATTTAACTATTTTTTTTTTGTATTTTGGTGATATAGTCCAAAGTGCCTTATATTTAAAAATAAAAGGAGTATCACAAATTGAGGAGGGGTATATTGTCCAAAGTGCCTATATTTAAGTCATTAAATTTAAAAAGTTATAAGACATATTTCTTAAATAAAAAAATTGTGGAGGAGTATCACAAATTAAATAAGAAATATAAGACATTTGCTCGAGAAACGATGCCAACACAGATGCTTCAGAGATTGTGGGCGGCGATAAGCAGAAGACTGCAGATTGCCACTTTGCTTGCTTATGGAGGGAATGTTGTTTACTTCCTCCAGATTCACTTGGATTTTGATTCTTCCTTTCAACATGTTAATATCTGCAGTAATCATACATAATAATCTTTTATTAGAAATAATAATTATAATATTAATATAATATCCAACCGTTATTGATTTTTCTTTTAAACTCTATGAGATAATCGGTATTTAATATTTTTTTAATCATATATATTCAAACAACTTAGTAACTGTCTATTGAAATTTTATAATTAAGATATATACCTTTTTTAGGAGTTTTTTTTAATCATATTGCAAAAAACTCTGTTTGACCGACAAGCCCTTCAATTGGAAGCATATTTAAACAGTGAATTTATAGAATGAAGTTACAATTAAGTTATTTATTGGATGAATTTCTTAATTTCTATGCACAATTTTAAAATGACAATTATTTTGCAAATAAGCAAAACGCAAAACAGAAAACGTCGTCCCAATAGTTTTGTATATAGATTAAGTAAATCTTAATCCTCATTTAAGAGAGAAAATGAGAAATAAAATTCACGGAAGTCAAATATGAGGGGATAACAAAAAGAAGATATATTATTAAATTAGGATATAACTGAAAAAATAAATAAATTGATTCAAAATAAAAAATATTAAAACAAAACCAGCAGAGTCTAAAAATTTGAGATCATATTGACTTTTAACCGAATTCAACATGCATTAATTCATAATTAAAGCATATTCAATATTCAATGCACCAGATTAATTTCTATTAAAATCAATAAATAAATACAGATTCATGAAAAAGAATTAAAAATCTTTTAATAGATAAATGGCAAATTGAATAGGTACACTAACCAGATATGATGTGCATGCATGCATCTGCAGATTCTACTAATTAATAACCTCCCCTTGTATAAGTGAAATGAGTCAGAGAAGTTGAGAACGAAGAAAAGCAAATAGTTTCAAAACTTGAAAGAAATTTCTTCTCTTCTCTTCCATTTTGAGATATTCATGTAAACAGAGAATCATCAAATGGGTTTGAAGAAAGGAATAATGATGATGATGTTAGTGATGATGATGGCGATGAATGTTGCAGAGGTAGGAGAAGCAGTGGAAGGAACAATGTCAGAGTGCCAAAAGGAATGCTATGATAATTTTAAAGGTGACAACAAGTGCTTCCAAAAGTACTGTAAGAAGAACTGTCGTGAGTGTCATCATCAATCTTCTTCTTCTTCCACTGCACATTTTGGTCATTACCATTAATTAATATGGGTATGATAAATCCAAGTGAAGTAGTAGCTAGGGATCTATCTATAGTAGTCTAGTTACTCTCTTCATTTCTTTGAGAGTTTTATGGAGAATTAAATAAATTAAGTGATGATATATATTATTCATACACACACACACACACACATATATATATATATATTTTGTTCCCTTCATTTATTTTGCATATGCTCTCTTCTGTCCTTTTTATAAACATCAACTATCTAAATCATATGAATTGAAGAGTTTGTTAAAATAGTTAAACTTAATAATTATTTTTTTAGATATACCTTATTTATGAGAAAAAATAAGCGAGAGAATCAGTAATAAAAAATATATTAAATTTTTAGATAAATATAAATTGTTACTTATAAAAATGATTATCCCTATCAAAGAAAATGTTACTTATAAAAAATAGAATAAAATGAAGTAACAAGTATATGGTGCTACTCCATATCTTGAAAGATGAACATGGGAATGTTTTGCTTATAAAAGGAATTTTCATTATTTTCATGTAATAAGCCACGATTCAACTCTACTAAATTGCTCCAACAATGTTTGGTTCACATCTATATTTAAAAAATCGGACCAAGCATCATATTAAAAGGATCAAATTAAAGGCTCTTAATTTTCATTATTTAATACTCCTTTTTTTATTATAAGACCCACTTAATTTAAAAAAAATAAATTAAATAAATAGTTTAATCATAATATATATATATATGTTAAGTGTTACTATATTATATATTAATTTATAAGATTGACAAACTAGTTTAGAAAAAAAGATAAATATAAATATTTTAAATTAATTTATTTAATCTTTTTAATATTTTTAAAAAATCAATTAAATATAATTATAAGAAGCGAAGAGAGTATCAATTAGGCTAGCAATCCAACCGACAATGTAATAATTAGATAAAAATTTAATAAAAATAATTATGTATAACTAACCGTACCTTTTTATTAAAACATTTTATTATTTAATATTGTAATAACATTTTTACAGGATATTAAATCCCAAATATTGAAAGTTAATCTAATGGTAGAGATAATAAGTAGAGAGGAAGTTGGGAGAGATGTTAGTAGAACTAATATAAAATTGGTATATTAGTTTAAAGTCTCGTTAGATTTTTTTAAATTTTGAGTTTGATTTATATATCCTATAGGAGATATCTTGAAGTGAAAACTACGAATCATAAAATTAGATATCTAATAATAATATTTAAAAAGTAGTATAAAAAAAAGATGTTAGTAGAAACATACCTCTCCCTTAGAGGTGCTTCATAAAAAGCACTGAAGGGAGTGTATATATATGATTTCATTATACATGCTCTTAAAAACAAAAAAAAAGGTAATAGTAATTATATTAGTATATCTAACTTATCATTTATTTTTTAACAAAGACGGGGAGACGAACAACAAACGTCTGATTAATTTTTGTTTTTTGCCAACTATGTAATTTGTTATTCTAACCATCTAATGACCTTCCTTAGGTTGTTATGTTTTTAAAAAATATAAAAAAAAATAAAATAAATCACAAACCCACAAAGTTATTTGGGCGTGTGTATATTAATTAATCATTTTAGAAAAAAATTGGCCCATTTATTACTATAAAAAATATTTTTAATTGAAGTTAAAAGTGATATTTTATAGTGATTTTATGAGTGACATAAATTCTATTACTGTTATGAATTTATTTTTTAACGGCAGTTTGTAATTGCCATGAAAGATGGGTTAGAATTTTTTTTTTAATTTTTTTAGTTTTCCTCGACTTACACTTATCATCAACTACTTTTGTCACATTTATCAAAAGTATTATAATAAAATTAGAGAGAAGAAATCAAAGATCTAATGAACATCAAAATGGAAGACCTAGAAAATTTTTCTATTAAAGTTCTTCAAGCTCATTCTAATAAGATCTATCTGTCATGACCTACTGTTAACTACTATAGTTAATCTCACTAAAAGTATTAGACCAGATCTTGAGAAGAAGTTATAGATCTAACAAAAAAGTTGAAGATCTAGAAAATTTTTACCATTACAGCTCTTTAAGCTTCTTCTGATATGATAATGAACAGATTCAAACGAGTGCGAGATTAAAGGAATATAGAAAAATTTAGCAAATAGAAAAAAATTTATAAATATTTAATATAAGGATAATAACCTATGTGACATATTACAATTTATAATAGCAAACAACTGAAAAATAAAAAAAATAATAAAATTAAACGATGACTTATGACTTTCACAATATATGATAATGATAAAGATAGTCAATGAAAATAGAAACAAATACTGAAAACTAATTTTTGTGAAAATCTGTTATGATAAAACAGATAAATAAGACTTTAAACAGTTGTAAAAAATGAAAATAAAAAGTTATAATTTTTAAAGGATTTTAACGATAATTCTTTAAAGAATTGCCACTAAAACTCTCCCACTTTTAATACTTTTATCCACCTGCTTAAGTTTGAAAGCCTAGGAATACTTTTAACAGCGGTTCTTTCCGTTAAAAATGCCTTGACTTGCACTTCCAGGATAACAAAGATATATAATATGTATATATAATTTAATATTAAAAGTATTAAAAATGGTTGGCTGTCATATGGCAGCCTCCAGGCATAAACACAAACATGTGTATATATATATATATATATATATATATATATATATATATATAATTTAATGTTAAAAGTATTAAAAGTGTTGGCTGTTAAATCCTCAGACAAATTTATATTTATACACACACACACACACACACACACACATCCACAATCCTAGCAGCATATATAAAGAGAGATATAATTTACTCAGTTGTAGTATGTGCGCCATACTTTTAATCATTTATTAAAAATCACCATTAAAAGTTTTATATTATTAATATCTTTATTCCACTTAAATTTGTTTAAATTTAAGTAAAATACTTTTAACTACAATTTTTTATAGGACTATTGTTAGTGTCTTTTACAATAATTTTAATAAAATTGTCATAAAAAAAATATTTACAAAAATATTACCTTTTTTTTGTTACTATTAGGTTTTGCTTATAATGGTTGTAAAATAGTGATTTTTTAGATAGTGTTACAAGGGTTGTAAATGAGTCCCTTAGAGTTAAGATGACTCATTTGGTAATCTAAAAAATAATAAAAAGAATACTCTTTAGTGACTAAAAAAGATGCTGGACATGCATTCATTGACCATTCATTATGTGAATAGCCTCATAGTCTAATGGAATAAAAGTTCACTTTAAGCTAAAAGTCATGGGTCTGATCTGTTTATAACTTTAAGCCGTCCGCGTAATCTTTATAATTCAAAAATATATATATATATATATTGAATGCATTTAATTCGCAGGATTTCCTAGTCATATTCTACCCTATAATTCAAAAAAATATTAAATGCATTTAATTCACTGGATTTCCTAGTCAAATTCTATTTATTGAAACAGATTTCATACTCAGGATTCTGTATTAATTGAGCTTGTCCTATACATACATTATATATATATATATATATATATATTTATATAAGCGAATCCATTAAAATCCAAGGTAACGGAGCTAGCTATCCAAGTATGGCTTCAAGCAAACTAGCAGCAGCAATATTGATTATGGGGATGATGCTGATAATAACGACGTCGTCGCTGTCGATGATTGCAGGAGCAGAGGGAGTAGTAGCGGTAGATGGAAACCCTAATTATTGTCACCACCATTGCGATGAATATTGCTTCCACCATCCCGACGAACCTTCTTGCTACGAACGTTGTCTCAAGCGCTGTCGTCATCTTGGAGGAGTTTCATGATTTCAGAAATCTCAAGCATTGTTGTGTTACAGTATATGTTTGGATGGAGAAAACAATAAAAGAAAAATAAGGAAAGGAATATTAAAAAAGAAAATTTTGTAAAATAGTAAAAATTTACTATTTTTAAGAGTTTTTTCTTTTAATTTTTTTTTCTAAGCCAATCATAGGGTTAGTCTCTCTGGTATTGTTGATTGAAATAAAAATACATAAAAAGGTGGCAACTAGTATCTATGTCTATTAATTATGTTTTAGTTTTTTTCCGAGTCTTTTTATTTTTTAAATTCCCCTCTTTTGTTAGTTCTGCGGACGTTGCAAGATTCCAGATGCATTTTTCCCCCCAACTTTTTTTTATCAAATTCAGATGAGCTGAGTTTGACGGCAGAATGTCATTTTTAATGGTGCTAAGTAATATTTTTTGCCAAATAGGATAATTAATTAATGACTCAATATATGATAAGGATTAAAATATTAATTTGACAAATATTAATGAAGAACTGGGTTCTAAGCGAGTAAAACCCTTAGGATGGAGTTATACTGTGTTATAGTTGATGAATTGAGTTAAAAGTAAATTAAAATTTTAAGGACTAAAAGATTAATTTTTTTATTTATTATATGGATTAATAGTTTTATTTTTTATTTATTATTGTGTATAATATTATTTTATTTAAAAGTATATATATTAAATAGAGATAAAATTAAAAATTATTATATTTTAAAACAAATTTAATAAATTTTAAAATTTAAGTGAAATAAGTTGTAACACTCTTTAATTATGGAGTTATACTCTAACTCTAGTGATTCCCTAGGAACAGCTCCTCTATATTTTTTTGTAAAAAAAAAATTCATTTATGAGAGAGAATGAAAAATAAAATTAACGGAAGTGAAAGAAAAGGTGATAATAAGAAATATATAATTATTAAATTAGAATATAAGTGACAAAATAAATTGACCTGGCCTTGAATTTCTAAAACATAAAAAATATTAAAACAAAACCGACATCTAAAATATAAATCTTTGAATACTTTTTTAAGGGTAGGTTTAGCTTAACTGAGGGAAAGGAATAAGAGGAATTTTAACGAAAGGGTAAGGGAGAGAAAGTAAATGAAATAATTTTAAAATAAGATTGATGCAAAGAAATGAGGGAGAGGAGAGATATTTTAATATTGTATTGTTTAATTTAAGAAAAAAATGGAGGGAAAAATTTTTATATATACCACCATGGGATACAAAAAAAAATATTTTATGAATATTAACAAATATTATTAATATAATGATAGCTAAAACAAGGTAAAAATTTAACTCCCAATTTAGAGGAAATGAGAGACAATCTTACTTTCCAAAAAAAAATTATAATGCCAAATAAAAAAAATTGATGAAATTCCCCCTTTCATTTCCTTTCCCTCCTCTCCCTTCTAAATCCCTGAATCAAACAAAATCTGAGATGATATTGGCTTTTAACTGAATGCAATATCCATTTTCATAATTAAAGCACATAATTGTATTCAATGCACCAGATTTTTTTCATATTAAAACAAATAAATATTCATTTATAAAGAATTAAAAATCTTTTAATTGGTACATCACACATGCCTGGCAAATCAAATAATTGGTACACTATCCCATAGACTCTGCATATCAGCATCCGCAATTTACCTGCGCCAAATAAGCATGCATCAGCATATTCTATGGAAAGTTCAAAATAAAATGAAATAATTTTAAAATTTACAGAAAGCTCTCTTCATTTTTTGTAAGAATATGTGAGTATTTCTCCAGCAAACTTACCCTACCCATCCCAGTGGCACTAATTTAAATTTATTAACATGGCATAGTTTAATGGGATAGATCATCTATTACGGGGTACTCCTGGAGTTGGAGTCCGCAAGAATTTCTCCTTAAATATTACTCATTTATTTTTAAATATAAAACACTTTAACCTAGTTTATTTTTTATATTTATTATTTTTAAATTAATTCACCTAATGTATAAATTGATATATAATTTAATGTTGTATATAAGTATTTAAAAAAATTATATCATATATATTATAATTAAATAATTTATTTAATTTTCTTATTTTTTTATTTAAAAATGTAGATTTAATCAATTTCGAATTGATGTTTTGACTCAACATTAAATTAAAACGATTGAGCTTATAGGTTATCTTAAGATGGGGCAGTTTCTGACACGTTCTTTAATTTTTTTCTCTAGTTTATATCTTTTTGTGAGAGCTTTTTTTTTAAATATAAATATAAATATTCTTTTATTAGAAAAAAATTATTTGAGAGTTAATTGTTAAATATAATTATTTCTCAATAACAATTTAAATATTAATTTATTATATTATAAGAATATAAGAGACTAACACACCCAAGTTCGGTGGGTTCTTTTTAGCGGTTTTTGATCTCTAAAGTTTTTTCCTTAAAGTAATTTGGGGAATTTGCAATGAGCGGATGGTATGAATTATTAAATTATGAATATATTATCGCAATGATTTTATTTTGAACCCAAGTGATCTTATTCTTTTTAAAGCTTGCTAATATGAATATAAAAATTTCACTTTTTCACTTATTTTTTAAAGCCCGCCAGTATCAAAACTCAACCCCATTAAGCAAACAGGGCAAAGACAAGTTTCTTTTGTTTGTAGTATTTTAATGGCTACTCTCTCAAATTATGAGAGATCATAATAATGACTTTTTAATTGAATTTAATGCAGTACCCATATTCATAATTAGAGCACGTAATTAAGTAAATTCATTCAATGCACCACATTATTTCGCATTAATTAAAATCAATAAATGTTGCATTGAAGACTGAATTAAAAACTTTTAACATAGACATGACAAATCCAAATGAATGAATGCATGCATGCATGTGCAAATTCTACTTATTATATAAGTGAAAGGAGCCAGAGGGTGAAAAGCAATAGTTAGTTTTAGAACTTGAAAGAAATCTCTCTTCTCTTCCGTTCTGAGATATATACCAAACAGAGAATCATCAAATGGGTTTGAAGAAAGGAATAATGGTGGTGGCGGTGGTGATGACGATGATCATCGGTGCAGACGTTGGAGAAGCTGTAATGGAAGAAAACGAGATGACAAAATGCGAAATGGGATGCTGGAATAAGTGTGGAGGTGTGGTCAGTGACTGCTACTTTGCTTGCTGTCTGAAGAGGTGTAAAGAGTGTCGTCATCCTCCTCCTTCTTCCGCTCTACATTTTCATAATTCCAAATAATTATTATCATTACCCAAAAAAATATATATATGGAGATGATGATAAATCCAAGTGAAGCTGCTTAGTAGGGATCTATATATAGTTTAGTTACCGATCATCTGTCTCTTCATTTCACATCGTAATAATGTATGTTTTTGGGAGTTTTATGGAGAATTCAATAAAGTAAATGAGATCTATTATTCATATATTTGTTCCTTCTATTTCTTGTTTAATTAAGTTATTGCTCATCATGTACTATTACTTGTTCTGTTGTTTTTATTTACAAGAGACGTACACTTAAAATATTGTTTATAATTTTTTTATTTTATCCCTATTTAACTATTTATATTAATATTATTGTATTTATTATAAAAAATATTCACATTCTCTCCACCGAACTAAAGGTATTTTTGGAAAAAAATATTTTTATTATTTCAGACTAATTTAATTAATTTTTTAATCAATATGATTCAGTTAGAAAATGGAGAGAGTATATGATATAGATGTTCATTTATAGGTTAATTGTTAAAATATATATGTATACTTATAAATTGTAAATAGTTTTCGCTTCTTCTAATAAATTTATTTATTTTATTTAAATTTATATTTTTTTTATATAGGTGATATCATTTATCATCTCAATTAATAGTTTATTATTAAATTTATGTTAAATAATGGTGTTTAAGTTGATCTTGATTGGGAAGCTTTGCAGCTTAATGGTAGTACTCGTATATACTAAAACATATATTGCTAAAATTGCATTAAATATATATCGGGAAAGCTTGACCCGTCCGGATTGGGCGGAGATGGGCTGACAATGGCTTTTTTTGTGTTTGTTTTTGGAATAACGGCGGCAAACCGAAAATATCCCTTACAGACCAATGGCTTGAATTTTTAAGATAACAGAATTTCTGAAAATTGAAATAATAAAAATCTCTAAAAGAAGAATATCAAATGGATGCAAACTTTTGAGTATCATTATAAATCTCCAAACGCTCCCTTATTTTTTCCCTATTCTTATTATGTCTGATTTTCTTTTTGATAACAGATTATGTATATTTCTAATTTTGTAGAATAAATTTAAACACTCAATATGAATTTATATTATATATTTTTTAATTTATTAAAATTAGTAAATTAACTTTAATATTAGTTATAATTAATTAATTTATTTAAATTTTTTAATCTACTTAAATTATTAATTAACTCTTATATTAAATATTATAAGAAGTAATGAACTTTCATAATTAGCTTGATTCTTCCTCAATACCCTATCACTCATGAGACCCACAATCCATACACCAGATTTGATAGTTAGATAATCCTTTAAATAAAAAACAATTAATAAACAAATATTGAAAAATTAATTTGAGATCATGCATTATTAGTTTTCCTAATTAGTAGAACATATTATTCAATGCACTAGATTTCATACGTAAATAAATATCCCTTTAATTAAAGAATAAAAAACATGTACGAATGATGAGGTGCATGTACGTGCACCAAGTTCAGCTAATTGCTTTATTACTATGCTTTTGGAGATGTATTATATTTAATCAAAACATGATTTGTTCATCGAAGCAATAATCCCTCTTATCCTTCTTATAACCCCATGTTAAAAAAAAAGCAGATGGTCCTTATCTTAAGTTAATTGATTGAGTATTAATAATTTTTTTCAAATATTACCCTTATTTAAAGCCATTATAATAGGGGGTTGTAATGCAAATTTGAAAATTTATCATTTAAATATGGGTAAAAGCGTAAATTTATTTCATTCTCATACAAAATTAATGACTTAACAATCTCCCTTTGATTCCGCTAAGATGGCTAGGACTTAGGAGTATCTTATACGAGAGAAATTATATTTTAAGAAAGTTTGTAAAATCACATTTTAAATTAACAAAAAAAAAATACAAAGCTCCATGTATATATAAAGCGAGAAGGGGTTAATTAGAGAGTAGAGAATAAGAAACAACAGGTGGAAACTTGAAGAGAGAGAAATGGGTTTGAAGAATAAAGGAATACCAATGGCGATCGCGATGGTGATGGTGACGGTGATGATCGCCGGCGATGCGGAGGCAAGAGCGGCAGTGAACGAAGTGGCTGGCTGCCAAAGGTACTGCTTCACTACTAAATGTGGAGGCAATCCTCAGAACGCAGATTGCTACTACAATTGCTGTAAGGATGAATGTGTTGTTAATTGTTTCGCCTCTTCCTTCCAACAATTTCTTCAGTCCAAGTGATATATATATATATAGGTGTCTTTGGGAGTTCTGTGTAGAACCAAAAAATAAATGAGATATATCATCTCTTCATATAAATATTGCTCCTTTTTCTCTTTTTCAATTATTACCCATGCTTACAAATCGTACGGATTTCGATTATTACCAATGACTGGTCGGAATTGGAAGCTAAGGAGCCCCATTTCATAGTATCATTGGGGAAAGAGGACAAATATCCAATGGATGAAAGACAATATTATTTGAGAATCAAATTCTCTCAACACTTTTGTTCTAGTTTAAAGTCGATATCATATACATTAAATTGTATATATGCAGTATTCATTTTCATAATTAGTGTGGTTAATCCCTCATTGCCCTCTTAATCACGATATCACCACATTCGTTCAATGCACCAGATTTCATACTTAAATATTAATCCATTCCTAATAGAAAGATAATATAAATAAATCAAATTTCAAATCATATATATATATATACAAGAAAAATGAATAAATTCTTCTCGTAAATTTATCAAAATATTTTTGGTAAAATGAACATAAATTTCCGTGTTTAAATAATATATACACTCCCTCATTTTCTATTTATAGGCTAAAATTACATAATTCTTACATGCCAATTAATATTTTAAACTTACTTCTATTTTTTTAATTATATCCTTTTTTAATATCTACGTTACGGTGGAAAAATCTTTTAAAAAAAATTCAATGAGAAAAGCGTATAACAAATCATTTTATAAATTCAATAAGAACATATTGGGAAAAAAATCGAATGAATGATTCGAATCCGATGCTCTAATTTATTTAAGGAACGGATTTAAAATTTATTAAGAAATGAAAGAAAGAAAAATATCAATTTATCACATCAAAGACAATATTTTCCCACCTTACTTAAGGATAATTAAATTCATTCCATCCAAATCGGGAGCTTATTTCATTTTAATCTCTTATTTCATTAAGTTTTATTATAACGCCTTAACCTTTAATATCACTCACATACTAATTAAAAGTCATCACATCAATTTTACTATGTGTAATAATTAATTTATTAACCAACTAACTATATAACCAAAATATTTTTAACTCTAAAGAAATAAATATTTACATTCATAAAAATAAAACTTCAAAAACATGTTACTCTAAAGCGTCAAAAATCACAACCTTAAAATGAATAATTCAGTTGGGGGAAAAATATCAGAGGGATAAAGATTATATATATATATATATATATATATATATATATATAAGAATGTTTGGAGATCAGAAGGAAGCAGGAGCAGGAAGAGAAATCAGAAATGGGCATTGAACAACAAAGTGGGCAATGCTGGTGGTGATGTGGCTGGTGGCGGCGTTGTTAGTTGAAGAGGTCGCCAGAGAAAACCCGGCGAAATGCATACATGAAAACTTGGCGGGCCGTGCAATCGGGGAATACCGGCGACACCCAAACAGAATAAGACAATCCATCACCATATCATATCAGAATCGAACCCAATTTAAACACCTAAAACCCAAATGACAATATGTGGAACTTTCAAGCCCAAACCAAAGTAGAGTTCTTAATTAACTGGGTTTAACTGATAAATGATAAGATATATAATTATTTGAAGTATGTTTGATCTCTAAAGAGTATTATTTTATTATAATTTTAGTTACAGTATTTAGGGAGACATCCTAACTCCTGGTTACATAGATTTATATATGAGGGTAATAGATTGCTCGTCCTGTTCAACATTAGTATCGCATAAGAGGAAATAAGATTTCATCCTGCCTTTAGATGATGGATGAGCCTAACTCATTTCTAAAAAAAATCTTATGCCACAAAAAAAAAAAGTGAATAAGATGAGAGTTGAGATATATGATAAAGAATGAGTTTGTATCCCACAAGGATACGAATTCGATTACCGCTACCATCGTGATAGCTTATTTAGTAAGTGATCTCCTAAGTCTCTTATAATTATTTTCTGAATTATAGGGTTATACCCTAACTTTAGTGGGAGACCGATGTCAAATTCTATTAAACTTTTTTTGTAATAGAAAAGTGTACAAAAAAAATAATATTTGAGTTATAAGAATAATAGTAGCTACTAACTACAAAACGATCGTTCAAAATATTTAACAAAAAAAATAGAACAGCATATTCTGGTTTAAAAAGTCAGAGCACTGGGAACCAATAATTTTGATGAGGGAGGTCAATAATGAAAAGCCAAACGGAGAAGTCTAAAAATGCAGGCAGCATAGTCGAAAGCCAGAATAGTCGTTGGATAAATTAACTTGGTTTAATTAATGAACTTTTATATTTAACAAAAGAAAAAGAAAAATAAGAAGTTCAAACATAACCAAATCGTTTGAGTATTGTTATGAGTATGGGAAGGATTGGGTGTGCGTCAGCATGTGTATGTACCCAACCCGTATGGATTAAAAATTTATACCTCTTTTGGTAGAAAAATTAGTGCTAATTAAGAAAATTACCTCATTTGAGTTTGTTTTCACTCAAATTAAACAACAACAACAACAAAAACAAATATTGAAGTGTGTTGTTATGAGTAGCGTGATTTATCAGTTTAAAGAGTTTGTTTACTTAATCTTTGTGGATGTATTATCCTTTTAGATTTATACTCATAATATTAGTATTTTTTTAGAGACCAATTTTCACAAAAAATGCTGCCCCGCAAAAAATTATAACTGATAAGAGACGTAGCGAAGTGGTGTACTGTGAGGCAAGTTTGGGTGGATCAAATTTGTTATGCTTCATTCACAATCTTAAAAGGACATTAAATACTTATTTTTTCTTTTTGTACAAAAATAAAACTTAAATGAACTAGTTTCCAGATTACCTTGGATTAATTAGAGTATATCTTTAAATTTAAAAAATATTTATAAAAATATTTTATAAATTATTTATTGATAAAAATTTCAGAGATTTAACTCATAATTTTATAGATTAAAACTTAATTTCTTATCAATTAAATTTTTATTAGCACATATTAAAAAAAACCCGCTTCATGAAAAAAAGAACAAGAAGAAAGAAATAATGGGAATCCACTCGGACCTTCTTACCATGGACCAATCCAAATCCAACCCATCATAGTACATGGCCTTGACCGCCTCAAGGAACTATTATTCTTAATTAAAACCCACATTAAAACATAATATTCAACCCCAATGAAACCAAAATCCCAACGTTACATCTCCAAGATCTCGCCACGTCACATCATCCTAATTTCACCAGATCATCAACGGCTCACGATCTTCCCACCTCGTACTCCCTCGTTTGACACGCATGTTCCTCTCCTACCTCGTACTCCCTCATCCACGGTCATCTCTCATGAATATTATTATTACCCAATTTCCCAAAAACCCTGTCTTTAAATTCCCATCCCCATCATCACTCTCCTCCACCTTCAGTTTCACAATCCCTCACCAGTTACCTCTCTTCCAAAAACTCCATCTCAATACCCTGAAACATACACATATTCATCCGTATACCCTGTTTCAGATTTTACCCTGTTCTTCTTCTTCTTCCTCCTCCTTTTTCATGGAGTTTCAGAGACCTCAGTACTGTCTCTGTTTCGTTCTGTTCACTCTCCTCTCTTATTGTTCTCAAGCGTATGTGTTCTACGCTGGTGGAAGAGATGGATGGGTTTTGAAACCTTCTGAGAATTACAATCACTGGGCTGGAAGAAACAGGTTTCAGGTCAATGACACCATAGGTGAGCAAGCTCTCTGTTTTTGTTTTGTTTTCTCTGGTTTCAAGTTTGTTCTTGTTTTCTTGCTCGTGACTGATTCGATAAATTAATCTGGGTTTGTGACTGTTGTAGTGTTTAAGTACAAGAAGGGATCGAATTCGGTTTTGGTGGTGAACAAGGAGGGTTATGATAAATGCAATAAGAACAACCCCATCAAGAAATTTGAAGATGGTGATTCAGTGTTTAAGTTTGATCGATCGGGACCTTTTTACTTTATTAGTGGCACTGATTCTTATTGTGAAAAGGGTCAGAAATTGATCGTTGTGGTTTTGGCCATCAGATCACCTCCTCCTCCCCCCTCCGTTTTGCCACCCCCTGTTTCTCAACCTCCGGTGGCTAATCAGCCGTCTCCGGCGATTTCACCTTACCCAGCACCGATGATGCCTCCGTCGTCCCCGCCCGCTCCAGCGGTTTCGCCGTACCCAGCACCGATGACCCCTCCTACATCGTCGCCAGCTCCATCGATTTCACCAAATCCATCACCGGAGATATCTCCGTCATCGCCATCTCCGGCGATCATTCCTCCATCTGTTTCCCCAGCACCGGCCAATGTGCCTTCCTACCCAACACCGGCGTCTGCCCCTGCTCCGGCACCGACATCGCCCACACCGTCCCCTGCCAATACTCCAGCCTATTCTCCAACGTCATCGCCATCTCCTGCGACATCGACCCCTGGGTTGTCACCGCCCGCACCTCCGGCAAGCACTCCGTCATCTGTTCCAGGGTCACCGGGAACACCTTCGGCGAGCCCCCCAGGATCTTCGAACCCGTCGTCATCATCGTCGAATGAAACATCGCCGCCACCACCAAATGGATCAGGTGCATGGGACGTGGCTCCGTCAAGCTTATTGGTGTATGCTGTGACCATTGTGCTGAGTGCTGCTCTGAGTGGAATTTTGGGTGGACAGTAGAAGAAATAATTATTATAATTTATAGTCTAAAATTAATTATTTGAGAGCTGGCCTGCATGTATTTTATTAGGAGTTATTTTTATCTTTAATTTATTTTTTTTGGGGCGATTATTACCATGCTTTGGATGTCTTTTCTCAGTATTATTGGTGTAATTTGGATCGAATTATACTAAACCTTGGAATTTGATCATAAAAAATAATTCTTTGTTTCCCCGTTATTTTATAATTAATCTAATTCGTGTGTTTGTTTGTATTTCCTTGGTACTAAAACTTGCATTCTCGTTGGCAACAAAATAACATAATTAACTTATCACTGGCGAGGCATATTATTTACAAAGGAAAACATTACATACTCTTAAGAGTTTTATAATTTCTATTTTTAGAAATTTATTATATTTTGAAATAAATCATGTCTAGTGAATTCATTCAACAAATGTAATACTTCAATGAGTATTTCATTCTATGATACATATATAGACTTGAGTAACCTGCTAGTTACAAAAATAGTAAAATAGTAGTACTAACCTTCAAGAGTTTAAAATAGTAGTAACTGAATAGAAAAAAAAAATAATTAAAAATATTAATATAATATAAGAATTAATTAATTTTTATAAATAAATTAAAAAAATTAAATAAATCAATTAATTATAACTAAATCTAATTTTTTAAGACGAATTGATATTATGTATTATTTAATCTTCTAAATTAATCAATTAGATATTAGAATAAATATTTTTTTTAAATCTTTTTATTATTTAATAATATCAATAATTTGAATAAATGATAATTCATCTTGATGAGTATGCTTTAACAAATCTACATTTTTCATATATTGAAATTTGTGATCTTTGAGTTTGGGAGAAATATCTTTTAAATCTATTAAATGATAATATGATTTTACTTATTTGTGAAATAGGGCTTAGTGTTAGCTGTGTAGCGTTTTCTATAACCTATTAGTTTGGTAATTTAATGTCTTTTCACATAATTGTTTGTGGGAAAGTTAAATTCATAATTTTAAAATGAGTAACTGATTTTATTCATTATATTTAATTGATTTAAAAATTAACTGCCTCTTTTATTAAAAAATAAAAAAAATATTAAATAAGAGGCCAATCTTGTGGAATTAGCTTTATTTAATCATGGGTCATGGGAAGGATCATCACAAAGTTTGAATAAAGAGAGATGTGTGTCCATATGTGGTGGTGCAGATTGAAAAACGAAATGTCCAAAAGTAATACGTGTAATTTAATTAATTGACATGGAAGAATTTGTACGAAATTGAAGAATAAGAGAGTGATTATTGGTTAAAAATATATGATGTGATGGAGCGATTCATGCAAAGAAGCCATGTGGGGAATTTTCCAGAAGATAACACATTGATTAGTAGAGCGGATGTTCTTGACCTCATACTTAATTAACAGAGTTTAAGGCTAATACGAAGATGACGATGATGGAGTTGTCTCATCTCTCCAGAGAGTTCTACGTGTATGTGAACTCAACATAATATTAGCGTAACTGAATATATATTGATTTATTCATTAATTACTGTTCTTTTCACCCAAACTAAAAAAAATCATTTCTTACCATTTAATTATTTTCAATTTAATTTTTGAAATGATATTCTCTAAGAAAAGTGAAAGTTTTAAGATTATCTTTATATTAAATATTTCACACACCAAAATAAAAAAGTTATTTAAAATATAAAAATCAAATCAAATTAAATCTAAAATATGAGGAATCAATGAATTGATGATAAAGATAAACATCAACTTTATTTTAATAACTAAGAACTTATAAATAGACATTATACATTAAGCACATGCATCTGACTTATTAGGTTTAAAACAAATTTTTATCTCACACCTCAATATAAATTATTTTTCAATTTTAAAATTTAAAATATAATAAGTCACCTCTCTATCATTAAATAAATATTTGATGGCTGAAGTTGGAAATTTTGTTTTCCATTTAGTAGTACATTTCCAAAACTAGATTTTAATTAATAATATTTAATAAGAAAATTATGTTTAAATTTCATGTCAAGAATCTAATTGCAGATAAGTCTTAAAAAATTATCAAACGACTATAAAGTCCTATGAGACTTAAAATTAATTTTTTTAAATTATAAAATAACAGAACTATACTTAAAAAAAATACATCAATTATTAATTTTTACCCTCAATTGTTATTTTATTATCTAAGAGTTATCATTTATTTTATTTAAATTAATTTTTTAAATTAATTTTTTATAAAATTGTTATTATTATTATTTAAATTGTTTCTCTTTAACAGCAATTTTATTATTTTATAATTTAAAAAAAATAATTTCAAATTTTGTGTAATTTTATAATTATTTGATAAATTTATATAATATTTTTATAATTAAATTTTTTATATAAAATTTAAATACAATTTTTCTTTTTAATTCTTTTAACTTGTCCTTGGATTTGACAACTTGTTAGCTTTTTATATGGACGAGGGAGGAGTGTTCCTTCCGAAAAGTTTCTTAGGAGTGAAGAGTTGAGTTGAAGCTATTGGACTCGTTAAACACGATGCCCATGCATATATCTTATTTTATTAATCTGAAACTCCTGGTTTGCAGTGCAAACTCACTTTAACTTTATTTTTATTATTTTTTTAATATTATGTGTTCCTTACTCCCGCATTAGTTTAATGCTATGCCTTTCAGTCCATCTTTTTAATGCTCTTTACTTCCAACATTAAACTAATCAAATATTCTTATTAGTTATTTTCAAAAGCTACACATTCTATTTTAATTAAAAAAAAATGCAAACAGAAACTGTATGTTAAATTTGATTTTTCTCCCTTAAAAATGGTGTATTGTAAAATTATTTTTTACACTCCTGTTAGTGTTATCCAATATTATTAAATTTAAATAAAAATAACTCTTTATAATATTCAAATTCTCTTAAACTTATTTAAATACTATTATATGCTTTTCCACTGCACCTAACTTGGTATGTTGAAGGGTAAAGCACTTTTTTATTATTAGTGTGAAAAAGAAAGAAATGACACAGCGGACGAAAAAGTGAAGCAAAACGACACACATCTCTATGCCTCTCGCTCTCTCGGCCACTAAACAAAACGACACGTCATGAAAAGAGATGAGTTGTGGACTTGTTAGTCGTGCCTCGTGACAACCAAGTTACGTAGTTTTCACCACATCTCTATTATTAAATATTTAAATAACGGTTAATTTATATTGATATTTTATGACTATTAATTTTTTTAAAGGTGATATTCAAATATTAATTCTATAGTGCCTGATTGAAAATAAATAAAATTATAATTTTTTTAAAAAATTTAGCATAAATTTTAATTTATTTTTTTAAAAAAATAAATAATCATATTTATTTAAAAAGATTTTTAAATAAAATTATAATTTAAAATTAAAATTTTAGATAAATTATTGAGACTAGTTTATAAAAAAATAAAATAATTTATATACTATCCTATTACTATTTTATCATTACTTTTTTTAACACCCTATCTCCTCTTTTTTTCCCATTTTTTTATCTCTCTTTTTCACCTACTCTCTTCTATCTTCTCTTTCATCTCTCATATCATATTTTTAATAAAATCATACTCTTTTTAATAATTTTTCAATTATAAAAATCCTTATAGTAATAACTATTTAAATATTAATTTATTTATAACTATTTTTTTCATAAATTCTTATCTAAATTTTTTAAAAAAATTATCTAAAATTTTTTATAGCCCTTTTTTAAAACTTATTTCTAAACAGCCTTTAGGGTGTGTTTGGATTAGTTTTTAGAGAATAGATTTTAAAAAAAATAAATTTTAGATAATAGATTTTGGGAAGAATAAATTATGGGAAGAATAGATTATAGAGAATAGATTTTCAGAATAATAGATTTTGAGAATAATAGATTTTAAAAATAGAAATATTTAGATGATTAGTAGTATAATCACTTTTTATATTACTAAATTACCAAAAAGGGTATGATTTGATTAAAGTATGAGAGAGGAGAGAGGATAGAGAAGAAATAGAAGAAATAAGAGAGTGTAGAGGAGAGAGAGGAAAGATGAGATATGGTGAAGAATAGAGATGAGAAATAAGAGAGGGTATAAGAAAAAATAAGGGTAAAATAGTAATTGGATAGTCCATAAACTCTTTTACAGTTCCAAAATCTATTTTTAGTAACTTATTCAAAATCATGGTTTCAAACTGAGATTTTACCTAAAATCAAGATAAAAATAGCTGTTTGTTTCAAATTTTTTTAAACTGAGATTTTAGTCAAAATAAATTATGAAAAACAATTGATGTTTATTTTAATTTTTTTTTAAATTGAGATTTTAACTAAAATTAATTCCTAAAAATCACTGTCAAACATGCATTAATTCATTCTTAGATCAAATAGTACCAAGTTGTGTAACTCTCGCATATAAAGATAATCCGTTCACAAGGTGTGGACAATATACCAGCGAGACACAATTGAGGGGGAAATGACTAGGATAAAATAATAAAAAGAAATTCGTAAATAAAATATTGTGATCCTTTTAAAGCCATTTTAAAAATTAATTAGTTTACTAAAATGCCCTTGACAAACTTAAGTTAGGAATCTTAAGAAAGTGAGTAAAAAGGCCGGTATTCTTTATTGCAATTTTAAAATTTCAAAGTCTAAACTCTAATCTAAAGTGATGTTTTTATCCTTTTTCTTAACAAATCTATTTTAATATGATTCTCCTTCTACCTAAGATATCGTTTGGTACGAATGATTTAGGAGAGAGAAAAATAAAGAGAAAGATTTTACTCTTCTTTCATTATTTGAGTATCTAAAAATTTTAGAAAGAGAGGGAATATTTTTTTTAAAATTCTCCCTCTTAAGCTTAACCCCTACAAAATTAGGAGAATTTGTAGAGGAGAGGTAATATTTTACTTTATACTATTAATATGTTCATACTTTATTTTTTAATTATGACTCATATATTATATTTTATTAAAATATTCTACCAAATATAATAAGGATAAATTTATCCATATAAATTTTCCCCCCTCAATTATTGAATCAAATAAGGTAATATTAAAATATCTTCTCTCATTTTCCTTGATGTTAATTTAAACAATATAATAATAAAATCCCTCATCTTCCCTTACTTCCCTTACTTTCCTTTCACTCTATTAAAATTATCCCCCTCCTCTCATTTCCATTGAGCAAAACACAATAAGAGCTACTTAATTAATTTAAATAAATTAAAAAAATTAAATAAATTAGTTAATTACAATAAAATATGAGATGAACTCTATAAAATATAATGTGCAAATAATCAATTTGTGTATATAAAAAAATTAGTTAAAATTAATTAAAAATAATAGTTAAGTGAGACATAATATATTTTTTTAAATATGTCCTTTTTAAGTAACATTAGTAAGAGAGACAATGATATGGGGAAAAGGTTATGAGAGAGAGTGTGGCAAAATTATAAAAAATACATTAAATAATGAGACAGACATAAACTATACCTTATAAAAAAAAATTAAGCCCCTCTCAACTTTTATATCTTATATTTTGAACTAAAGTTAGTATAACATTAGACTATATATTAAAAAAAATTAATAAATATAAGAAATAAAGTAGATTGAGGTATTATATTTTTTTAAAAAAAATATAGATACATTCTTATTGAGGGCAATCATATTTGATGCGCTGTCAGACATTAAATATGGACATATCTCGTAACGGAGATTTAAATTTTAATTTGTCATATTATAAATAACTAATAAATTATGCTAGATCTAACTCTTATTAGTAATTTTTTTTATTTAATATTAAAATTAACCTTATAACGAACTCATAAATTTAAGACCAATATGAAGGGGATTGCACAAAGTATGTACTATGATTTTTTGTTACAAAGTATGTACTATATATTTTGAATCCATGAGGACTTGAGTCCATGACCCTTATTATCCCACACACCCTTTAGGTTTTGGGCAATCAATTCGTCCATTGTCCGGTTTCTGTTTCTTATAACGGTGAATTTAACGGACCTCTTAATTATGGGCCACGTGCTCTCTTTTTTGTTTTGGGGCCAGTAATGTGGCTTCATATATAAGGTCCGAATTTTAATCCCTATAGGTCTCATGTTCTAGCCCTATACCTGGATAGCCATTAATTTTAAAATTAGATATCTATATAACAAAAAAAATAAAAATAAAAATAAATATCTAATAATATAATTTAAAAACTAATATTATTTTAATCCTAAATATAGAATATATTTAATTAATTTAATTAGATTAAATAAATTAGTTATTATAATATATATTTTTAAAAATATTATAATCATCTTTCTTAATTCCTTCAATCATCTTCTTACTTAATTATTATTAAGAAAATATTAATAAAAATAATTTAAGAAATAGTCAATAAATTTAAAAAATAGATCTTATACTTATACTTAAAATTAATATCAACTTTCTAATTATATCATATATTTATAATTAGAGAAATATAAAAAATTGCCTCTTGTCCTAAATATAATATCTATCTTATAGTGTAAATTACATGATAAAGTATATATTATATTTAGGATCACAAAAATTACTAACATTTTATATTTAAGCAGAAATAGACGACTTCTAAATATATGGACACGATGTAAAATGATGTTATGAGATCTCTATCCTTTAACATCTAATTTATATTGGGCTTAGTTCTTTTGTTGTTTTAAAAAAATATAGCATTTGTTTTCTCCCTGAGAATTGAGAAGTTCTGATTTATAATGTCTTTGGCTAAGGAGAGGGATGAGATTGTAATGGAGTGAGAAGGAAGAAAAAAGAAATGAAAAGATTTTAATATTATCAATTTTAAATTACTGAAAAAGGAGGATATGAGAGACTTTAATATTATATTAGTTAATTTAGGAATGAAAAAAATATTTTTATATAAATAATTATAAAATATAAAAATAATGTTAAACAAATATTATGTATATAATAGTTAAAATACAGTAAAAATTTAAGTTTCTCTTCAAATCCTTCAATTTTTTAGATGAATAAAAGTTGTATGATATTAAATAAAAAAGACAAAATTCATCTTTTCTTCTCCTTATCTTCTCATTATCCCCTTCCTTTTTAATTCTTTATATTAAATATTTATTATTTTTGACAACTATCCATATAGCTAGATTTAATGGAAGAGACTAATGTCTTATAAGTAACAAATTAATGGTTAAATTATTATTAAAAATTTCTCTATATTTAGTATTATTTAAATATAATTCCTTAAAAAGATGTAGAAAAAAATGCCTTTGACAACTCACCTAATTTTTTTAATAAAAATATAACAATTAAAAAAAATAACTGCACAAAGTACGATGACCATAAGTAGTGTTGGATATTGCAAAGCAGAAATGCACCTTCCGTTGTTCTGAAGATAGCCAACAAGTTTAGCTCACCTCACTCACTTCTTCTTCCCTCTTGCTATCTCTTGCTTCATCGTTTTCCTTCTCTTCGAATCCATGGCAGCAGCAGCATCGGCTATTTCTGTGAACGGAATAAAGATAGGCAGAGCATCGCAGTCATACCTGGAAAGCACCACCATTAACATCAAGGTCCACAATGACTACATTCGTAAACCACGGCAGCTTATGGTCATGTCCCCTTCAGGTATCAGTATTTCCTTGTCATTTGGGCATTGGTATCTTTCTGGGTATTCCTATCCCTACCAGATACCAATTGTGTCATGAGTATTGTTACTCTCCGTTGTTTTTGTTTTGTTTTTTCAATTTATATGACAATTGTTGCAATTGATTTTAAATTGTTATACTTATGCTTGAGGGGAGTTCAGGTTTGTCTTGCTGGAGGATAATTTATCGATTTTATCTCGTATCATTTTGTTTTTCTTCTTCTTCAAATTTTGATAGGTGGTTTGCCTGCTCCATCATCTCCAAAACCTTACCTGCCCAGAACTCCAAAGTCTTCTGGTTGTGGTTCTCTCTTCACGAAGGTAAAATCAATTTGCACACTTTTACTTTCTGTAGCTTTTGTCTCTTCCTATTTTGATTGGATCCTTCTTTTCTCCACAAAATGCTGATCGCTCACATGGAAATGATAAAAGCAATCAAGGGGAATGATTATTATGATGAATTATTGGTTCCGTAAAAGCTGTATGTTTCCTTCTGTAACTTAGCCTAGCTTTTCTGTTTATGGACTTACCACTTGAGTGCTGTTCTTTTACCTGTTGTACTTTAGGAAATGAAGAAACTTTGTGTTATGTACCTCATCCCCTCCTTCTCTTCTTGTCTCTTCTCCTTTTCCTTCCCAAGACAATAGACTATGTCCATCAAGAATGAACTTTCAATTAAATAAATTTGGTCCTGTTTATTAAAGTTTCTTGGTATGGATCTTTCTGCCAAGCCACATTTCCAGTTCTCCTGTGAGTTATTGATCTAATCGTTTTATTGTTTTCTAGTATCTAATGGTTCTGCATTCATGTGGTGAAACTCTGCCTATGTTTATAGCTGGTTCCAAGCCTGGATAAAGGAGAAAGGTTGTGTAGGCCCAATAGCCAACATAAAACCTTTCGAATCTTATGAACACTGCATTCATGTAATGAACATTCATAAGTCAGGAGCTCTGCATGATTCAATGGCGCACATACAAAGTCCTTTTAAGAAATAGCCAGTTTTATTTTTTCCTTCTTCATCATGGATGATGCAGTTTTTCTTCTGATTTGTGAATTGAAGCCGCTCAAAACAATAGCTGCGCTTGTTTGCAATGTGGCCTGTGCATTTGGGGAGACATATGGATCAGGGCTAAAACTCAACTTTTGATTTGTCCATGGGAATTAGAAGTTATGAAATGTCCATTTGAAAATTATCTTTTTAGTAGTTCAGGACATTTAACACTCCTCTGAAGTATTATGCGATATCTTCTTATATCAATTGCGGGTTATTTATTCACCTTGTTTTAACACAAAATGATCATTTTTCTGTAAGGCTGAGTGTTGTTATTGCCTCTTTGTTGCTTCTATTAAACTTTATCAGCCAGGACTAGACTTTTCTTCTTCAAACGATGGTTCAATACAAGGAGTACGAAGTGGTTTAGGGATCTGCAAGACGAGAAATGTGTCAACCAAGGCTTGGGAATCTGAGTTCGAAATTGATCCATTCCCTGTGAGTTCACATAATTTTACCTCTCAGATTGTAACTTTGACCTCTAAAGTTGTCACAAGATAATTTTCCACATTCCTGAATATCCTCTGTATTATGCTAACTTGCAGTTTTGCGGTGTTTGATATGTATCCTGCAGTTTTGTTCCTTACAGTTTCAAATTAGATTCTTCATTATTTTATCCATTTGGACTGCAGCACTGCGTTGTTCTTGACATTGAGGGAACTACTACTCCCATATCATTTGTTACAGAAGTTCTCTTCCCATACGCGCGTGCCAATGTTGGTAGGCATCTCTCTGCAACATATGATAGCCCTGAGACACAAGATGATATTAAGCTGATCCGCTCTCAAGTATGTATCTAATAGAGTTGTCTAATTATTGTTGTTATAGAGCCATTGGGTACATTGGTATCTTACGTTCTCAAATATTCCTCTAGTTTTATTTATAGGGCAGAGAAAGAAGAATTTTTTTTGTCCCATTTAAGTCACATCATTAAAATTTTCAAATGAATCTACAATTTTTACTCTTAATTTATTATTGTGTTGACTTTATTATCATGGAGCATGTATATTAAATAGGGATAAAGTTGAAAAGTTGCTGAATTTTAAGGCAGAGTTAATGAAATTTAAAGTTTTTCTTGATATGAAATATATTGGAAGTAACTTATAAGTAGAACTAGAGGAGTATATATCTTGGTTATCTTGGTGTAGGATACCATGATTTAAGATTAGAGAGGCATCAAGGAAATGATGTACAATGTTCTTTCTTGGTGCATTAAGATAATTTAAACCATTAGCCTCCTTGTGATCATAGGTTCAAAATGACCTGGAACAAGGGATTGCAGGTGCTGTGCCTATTCCGCCCGACGATGCTGGGAAAGAGGAAGTGATTGCATCTTTGGTTGCTAATGTAGAAGCTATGATTAAAGCAGACAGGAAGATCACTGCCTTGAAAGAGTTGCAGGTGAACCTGTGATTCAGTGAAAGATTTCTCTTCATTGAAAATTTATATTTGTGTAGTTGAAATCTGGTCATGCAGGGTCACATATGGCGAACGGGTTTCGACAGTAAAGAATTGGAAGCAGTAGTTTTTGATGATGTACCAAAAGCACTTGAGAATTGGCATGCCTTGGGCAAAAAGGTTTGAACTATGAATTCTTAGCTCTGAAACAATTAGTAATGATTTTTAAACTTAATTACTATTTTTAAACTTTGCCACAGGTATACATATATTCTAGTGGTAGTAGGTTGGCGCAGAGGCTAATATTTGGAAATACGAACTATGGGGACCTGAGAAAATACTTGTGTGGGTTTTTTGATACCAAAGTGGGGTAATGTTTTTTCTTGATATTGCGTTTTGAAAGTGCTTGTCTTTAACTCTTAAGTCAGCCATGTTCATGCAGAACTCTTTCTTTTTGCAGTAACAAAAGAGAGACATCCAGTTACATTGAAATTTTTGAGTCACTTGGCGTTGATAAACCGTCAAATATTTTGTTTTTGACTGATGTTTCTCAAGAAGCTACAGCTGCCAAGGCGGCAGGTTTGTGCTTTTCTATTAGTACACCTCAAGTTATTCATATACCAAATAGATATGATTGATGCCTTTGGAACTATTAAGTTTCTTCTCCAAGCAATTGTTCCTAACTTCCCAATCAATACAATGGTGAGGAAGCCAAATCTTTACAGTTTCTGCACGGGTTATGATTCAATTTTGTCTCTAAAGTTTTCACGTAGAAATTATAGACATTTAGAAGTTTTTCTTAGATTAATATTATATCAGAAGTATTAAAAAATGAGTAACATCACTACTAACTGCTAAAAATATTAATGGTTAATATTAGTTTTTTAATAGTTAGGATGATTTTATTTTTATTTTAACACTTTTGGATCGATATTGATCCATGAAAATTTTCTGGATACCCACACTCCTCCTATAGAACAATTTTTGGAACAAAATTGGACATTAGCTTGTTTCTGCAATGACTAGTCTTTTCTTTTCTTTTTTTCCTTCTTTATAATATAGCATCTGAATGACTGACTTTCTGGTTGAAGCCGATAAAAGACCATCATAATATTTGATAAATTATTGAAAGTGTAATGGGAAGGGCATTAAAAGCCAATTCATATAGAATTACTGCAAACTAGCTTTTGTCTTTCACTTCTGAGTATTTCCTGTCTTCAGTTGGCAAATCAATGTGCTAAGATCCCAAAAAATTAAACGGCAAATGCTTCTGTTTAGTTGTGAATAAAAACATTAGGAAATACAGTAACTTGCATCTTTGATTGAGGAAACACTAAATAAACAAACATGTGTTGCAGGAATGAAAGCGATGATTTCTATTCGACCTGGAAACGGACCTCTTCCGGAAAATCCTGGGTTCAGGACAATCAATTCCTTCTTGGAGATATGATAGTGGTAGTAGCAGTAGCAGTAGTTAAAGTAATTGTGCAAACAAGTTCAATGCGTAGCAAGCAACAACCGTAGATGTATACTTCATAACCTTCACTTCCATAACTGATTTCACTTCCATAACTGATAGAATTTGGTCAGTTGAGGTTTACAGTTTATTAGACTGTGGGATTTGATCCCACACATGGCTCTCATAAGATTATAAGGAAAAAACAAAATTACTAAAAAGTCTCATAATAAATAAATAACATGTAATAATAAGTTTCAATGTAAGAAATAACAATAAATCTATATTACTAATTTGTCATTAAAATTTGTTAATAATTATATTTCTTCTTTAAAATTATACAGTGAATTTCTCTAACAAAATTTAGCTGTTCATTACTCTTTCTTTAATTTAAACATATGTAAATGACAACAAAACTCTACAAAATAGTATCATAAACTATTAGAAGTTGCATTGTTCATAAATGCATGAATACAATTTTTAATATCGCAAGTTCGTATTTTTTTTTTGTAATTTTCAGTTCAAGTTACAACATTTTGACTTTTGGATGAATGGGCTTGGATGTCAGTTCGAGTTACAATATTTCAAGTTTTGTTTTTTTTTTGGTAAATTTTTTTTTTATAAAGAGATAGAATTCACTCACGATATAAGAAAAAGGGCGAAGTCTCCATTCTTTTTAAATAATACCAATATCGGGCAAGCAATAGTTGTCTATTATCTTCAAATATAAATTTAGGCACCTAAGTACTAGGATATCTCTCTAAATATTGTAACTGAAATCACAACAAAATAGTATTCTTAAATATCAAATAAGCTACAATATTACAAGTTAATTAGAATGAATGGGTTTGTTTTACCAAAAAAAAAAAAGAAAGGGTTTGACTTTTGGTCATTCATGCATGATGATAAGGTATTTAAAGCTATCTTTGTCATGAAAAGTGTATAATATTTTTCTTAAAATTATATACAAATTATTAGGGGTGTACATGGGCAAGGTTGGGTAGGCCAGCTCCCTGCCCGAAAAAACCATGGGCTGCATTTTGTAGCCCGATGCCCAGCCCTGCGCAGTAAAAGTCCTAACTAATTTGGGCTGGGCATGGGTGGGCTGGGCATGCCTAAATAGTGATATCCTGCTCATATTATAGGAAAAAAATCTACAATCATAAATTTATAAAATAATACCGTATTTATGTCTTAAAAACTTAAAAAATAGCAACAATCGACTTAAAATAAGACGACAATAAGATAATTAAAGTTTTGAAATCTATTACAATTAAAATGATCTTCAGTCATCAGTAATCATCATATTCTCCCTTCCAAACGTAGCATCTATAGGAAAAAATAAAAGAAAAATTGTAGTAGCCTTGTTTGGGTTATCTTTACACTTTAGGATATACCTCAATAAAGAATATGTCCCATGGCGATTTGGATCAGCCTTATAGGTCGTATGACAATGCTTACAAGCTGCTAAGTGCTCCCCATTAGTTTCTTCTAATGGCAATCTAACAAAGTGCTCCCATACTTCTGATGTGTGCTTGGGTTCCCTTTCCTTTCTCTTTATACCCCTACCTTCCATATTAGTTTCTATTTGTGTTTGGCTGGTGGGAGTGGGAGATTGCGAAGTAGGAGGGTGGGGATAGGTAAGGAGAGATTGAGAGGTAGGTGGAGGTAGCATAGGAGTATGGTCAGGATTTAGAGTTGAACTGGGTTCATTATGGACAGGACTAGGGGTTGGTTCAATAGAAGTTTTAAAACCGATTGAAGTTGAAGTATCCTCAAGAGAGGATGATGATACTTTAGAAGCTTGATCATCCATGTAAAAAAAGTATATTCAACTTGAAATTAGCCATAAAAACCTCAAAATTAGCCAACCATTCAATGCATATATAGTCAATGAGTAGAGAGAATACAATTAATGCATATATATTTGCTGCCATTTCTATGTTGAAATCTAATATCTGCAAACATAAGATAATATTGGTAAAGATTTTGAAAAGAATTTGCTGAAATAATATCTTATTGAATCATATTAATCATCCACTAAAGGATTTTTCATTTCCATTGATGTTGGTTTTTGCGATTTTCCAAAATTTACTTTGTCATTTAAGAACACCTGAGTTATTTTAATAATTGGTAAGTAGCTACCAACTACATTACTAATACCTCTTCATTTATTAATTCTTTAGGGAGCCGTCATGATACTAGATGATTCTCGTTTAAATATATATGAAGCTAGTTCCATCTCCTGTGGTTGAAGCTAAATCTTGTGAACAAGAAGGATCCAATTTTTTAGTTGGTGGGAAAGTCTTGAGTCTTTCTAAAGTCATCACAGTTGCCTTAGAAGTATTAAGTCTATTGAGAGTTCTTGGTGAAGGCTATAGACTTGCCTGCCTATATAGGTGACAGGGATTTATAAAAGAAGAAATAATGATACAAATTTGTTCCTCAAAAATATTTCAGTTAAATCATTAAGCACATGAATCAAAAAGGCTACTACAAAGCAACTAAGAAAGAGCACTCTCTTCTCTTGGATGAACCAAAAAGATAACAGAGAATAGAAGAAAGAAAAAAGACAAAACCAGTTTGGGGATTTTAAAAATGTTTATAAATTGAGTTGAAAGTTTCCTCCATAATTATACACGATTTTGGTACAAGTTTCCACAACATATCTTACCATTCTATCAGAAAATTCAAACTCTAGGAAATTTCTGACTTTTAAAATCTCACAAACACTTGGCATAAGGGAAGCAAATGTATATGGATGAAAATCATTAAAATATAATCAAATAATATCTAAAATTGTGGTCACACTGCTGTGCTACCCACTGGACTTATGGTCGAAGCTATAAATCAATCCCTAAAGCCTTATTCTAGCTCTCCAGCACTGTTGCATAAATGCATACCAGTACAGTATAGCTCAAGCAAACTATATAACATGCGTAGCTCTAAATGTTTGCAATTTGCAAACTCGTGCATAAGCTAAAATAGGAAACAAGATTTTGCAGATAATGCAGCAGTTACACCATAAAAGGTAACGCATATTTTGCACAATACGTACAATCTGATAATCAGGAAACAAGGGGGGTAAAAGGTAACACAACAGTTACACCGTAGGCAAAGCAATAAGACTCGAATCCTAAAAGGGATAGCTCAATTCTCTAACTTGACAGTGAGAGCAAGGAGAAAGGGTGAAGATTTTGCATATTACATTTCATCTCTAGCAACTCACATATTGCAGATTACATTTCAAAAATAACTCACATATTAGAGGTGTGCAGTCAAGAAAGAAGAACACACCTGCTGGAATTCAAAAACTGAAGGCAGATCTGAATAAGCGATCTAAAGGTCAGATGGAAGACAAACTAGGAACCTGATGAATGATGTCCTCAGATTGAGTTAGTCAATGCGACGAAGAGAGGCTGATGAAATGGTGGCTGTAGGCGCGGAGACAGTTGGTCGTTGCTACACTCTATTGGCAGTCGGCTGTCGCTACTCGCTCGTTGTGAATCTAAACTCTGAAATTGAGTTGCTAAATGTGAATGTTTAGGAAATAGGAATTAGGGCATCTCATCTCACACGGCACGCCTTAGTCCTTACACTCACGCCTCACGATCACTGATAGTCTGATAGGTATTAAATTAATAAATAAAAAAAATATATTAGGCCGGGCTAAAATGGGCAAGGCGACATACCCTGCCCGATGCCCTACCCTACCCGACATTTAGCCTGGCCCAAACTTGCCCAATTGTATTTCGGGCTAATTTTCTTAAGCTGGGCTGGGCAGGGCTATTTTTCTCCGGGCGCGGGCGAGCATTCTGGGCACTGGGCATGTTGAACACCCCTACAAATTATTTTAACAGAAAAGTGGGATTATACTTTTAGTTCAAATTTACAATTTTTTTTCTCAGCAAAATATTTCCTATTAACTGAAATATAGTCCTCCTACTTCTTTAATTTCTACCGTAATGTATTTGAATATAATCATATAATCCATGTGCAATAGTTAAAGTTAATTGAAGGCCTTATGGCGGAAAATGTATATATGATTCTTATGGCGGAAAATGTATATATGAATTAAGGTATATATTTAAATACAACATTAAAAAAGTCCTTAAAATTTGCTCACATTTTAAATATAAACAAAAATTATTTATATAATATTTTAAATTGCCAAAAAAAAAAAGTTGCTTAGAAAAAGGACAGAAAGGGTCTTGGCGGTTATTTTTCAACACGCCAAACAGTTGGGTCCAACCTACCTGTACCTTAATGACCAAACAAAGTCTAAAACCCCAAAAAGTGCCCACAATTTCTCTGCTTTATAATTTTCCATAGGTTGTGTTTTCTAGCATATATATAACATATAATATCCCTAATACTATTTATGCTATATTTAATATCTTAATTTTATTTATAATATATTATTTTATTTTTTAAAATACTAATAAGTATATTAAATAAAATTAAAATATTAGATATATATAAAAAATAAGATATTAATGGTCTTTTTTTTAACTTTACTAACAAAAGCCCCGCTTTTTATCTCTTGTTTTTTTAGCATTTTCTACGTTTGTCGATGCGGCTCGACTCAAGCATATATGAAAGTGATATTAATAATTAAAATTAAATTAATTAACAAAAAAAGAGAGATAAAAAGCAATAATGACTGCCTATGCATCATAATTCTAAATTATAAAACATAATTACAATGGCCACTTCTATATTAAAATCATTATGCCTTAAAACTAATATTAAGCTAACAATCCAAGAAGCATAATAAATTTTAAATGGGGAGGGATAAAAATCCAACCGTTCCACCATTGTTCTGTGTTTTTTTTTTTGGCAATCATTGACCTTGTCTTTAAACTCACATTTCCTACATATATATCTACTAGGGGTGTTTACAGTGCCCGGTGGCCCAGTCCACCCGCTCAACCCCGGTAAAAAATCACCCCGCCAGGCCCTAAAAAAAATGCCCAAAATATATTTGGGCAGGGCCGGGCACGGCACCGGGCAGGGTATGCTGCCCTGCCCATTTGGCCTGGCCCTATATATATTCATTATTTTTTATTTTTTTTAATTCTTATTTCTTTTCTTTAACTTATTCTATTTGTAATTTTACACTTTTTACTTTAGTTAGCAACTCTCCTTACTCATTTTTAAAATATTAAATATAACTCTTATATTTATATAGATACCAAAGTTAGTCCTCTGCTTTACTTGTTAAGTATTCGATTATTGGTATTATAATAACGTTACAAATATCTGACATCTACACATTTCAATATTTTTTTTATATATACAATAGATTTTAAAATTTTAATTACTATCTTTTTTTTACTTTATTCTTAGTGAATTATAGATATTATTTAACTATTGAAGATATAAATATGATATTATTTTATAAGTTCATGATTACAGATTTTTTTCTCACAATATGAGCATAACATCACAATTTGGGCATGCCCAGCCCGCCCATACCTAGCCCGAAATAGTTAGGGTTTTTAACGGACCAGGCCGGGCATCAGGCTGTAAAATACAGCCTAGACCTTTTTCAGGCAAGGCACCGGGCAAGGAGTTACCCTGCCCAGCCTGCCCATACACACCCCTAATATCCACATAGAAGAATGAGAAAAAGAAAATGACAACAACAACAAAATCTTCAGGTTCACTTGATCCGGCAGATATTTTTAGAATTTGATACAGACAAAATCTATCTATCTGAGCTGCTCTTCCTTCCAATAATTCCAGTAAGAGTCGAAACAAAAGATGAAGAAACAAAACAGATTTCTTAGACTTTGTCTCTCAAGATAAAGCTAATTGCAGAAGAAAAGTTCATCTTCCTCTTCTGTTCATCTCTGTCTATCTTCCTTAACCATTCTTCGTCTTTTAGTTTTTCTTGGGAGAGACATGAGACATATAAACAATCTACGAGATGTTGTACTATGAGACATGACAGATATTGAAGCAGGATAAAAAATATATTCAGTATGCTAGTACAATTCGAAATGTCATCGTGCTTCATAGTGTGTTTCCTTTGTTTTCTGATTTTTCTAAGAACCATGGAGAGTCATTTATGCCAACACTACTAATGAAGACAAAAGGATCCCAAAAACTGACTCTGATGAAATTCATCTGATTGAGAGATATTTTTGTTTTTCAGTAAAAATATGATCTTTTTGAGGAAGAAGAAACGAAAAGCGGGGGAATCAAGCAAGAAGAAGAAGAAGCAGAAGCAGAGAGCTCTGGCATTTCAGGGAAGAAAGAAACTAGAATTTGACAATCTGATTTTGTTTGTAACTTCAAGTCAGAAACCTCGCGAATCGTTCTGTAAAACCAGCAACAAAACAATCATAATCTTCAAGAAGGAGACTCCGACTCGGAGGCTCTGGGTGACATCACCGGAAACAGAGGCAGAAGCCGGGGCTCGGAGTCTCTGGGAGTTGTCAACGGCGAAGGGTGCAAATAAAACCCTTTCTCGGCGATCGCTCTCTCTTCCTCCTCCGACGTCGACAGCGAGATGGTCGAGGAAGTAGTCGCCGTCAAGAGAGACGACGACGACGAGGACTTCTCAAAGGGGTCGGCGCTGTCGTCGTCGTTGTTCAAGGGCGTGACGGGACTGAGAGTGAGCGAAGGGAAATCGAGCAAACTGGGAGAGAGAATCTCCGGCTTACGAGGAGAAAACCCAGAGTTGGGAGGGAAATAGGGGGCGAAGGTATTGATCATGAGACTGTTCTTGAGGTTGTTCCTCCTCTCGTAGAGCTTGAAGCCCTGTTTCTTGGGCGCCATCTTCACCGGCGGGATAGTGAAGCTCTTGGAAGAAGGAGGCGGAGGCGGAGGAGGAAGGGAATCGAAAAGTGGGGGCCTAGGGGAATCGGAGGAGCCGGTGAGCATTTGAACGACATGCTTGAAGGAGGAAGTATCAGCTTGGACGAAAGTTGTGGGGTAAGGGTGGGAATCAGATCTGGGGATGGTTCTGGGGGTTAGAGAAGGAGAGGTGGGAGAGAGAAGAGGAGAAGGATTCTGTGGGTCATGAGGTTTGGAGCTGATTTCCATTGATGGAAACCTAAACACACGGAGAGAGATGCAGGGGGGGAGGAGGTGGGAAGTTGGAGAAAGCAGAGTGAAAGACAAAGTTTCAGTGAAGGAGGGAGGGAGGGTTGCTTATTGGCCCTATTTTGTTTCCTTGTGCCTCTCTCTTTCTTTATACGCTTCTCTTCTACTTATTTGTTTTTTACGTTTATGGGTTTGATGTGGGTGAATAGGAGAAAAAGAGAGGATCCGTCTCTCTCAACACCACAAATTAGCACTAATGATTGGCATTTATGCCATTAATTAAATCGTATGGTGGATAATTACAATTAATCAATTAATATATGTCCCACAATAGTGCAAGTGAATCAGTTCGCTTCAAGAGACAAAGTGCAGAAGCAGCACTTATCGGATTCAAAGTTGCATTCTCATTATAATTATTATATATATACATATATATATATATATATATATATATATATGTATGTAGGTGGTTTCACCTTTCCTTCACAAACTTTTTAATAACATTTCAAAAAGTAATAAAGAAAAGCGAATGGCATATTAATTATCTTTAGGCAATTTTATGTATTAATAAAAAAAAGTCATCGATTATATATAATTCAATTCCATATATTTATTTATTTATTTGGTGCTCCTAAAACCTAAATACTTGGTTATGTAATGTTCTTAATTTTACTATTTATATTTTCATAAAGGAGAATAATCTCTTTATATTATTATGAGAATAAGAGATAGATGGTAGAAGAATAAAGGTAGCATGCATTATACATAACTTTAAGAATTAATTAATTAATACTGTTTATAATATGAGTAGTATCACTTATATTTTATAAATATGCAATTTGAGATTAGAACAAAAAAAACATTTGAAAATTTAAATTGTAATATAAGCCAACTTACTAAATATTATTATTATTATAATTATCATTTGGTTTAAAAGTAATATTAAAATTCTAAACCAACTTGGATTCTATTTATTTCCATAAATCTGACTATGTATGGAAACTATAATATCTAGACTTAATTTTTCATATAAAATTATTGTATTTTCCCCCATTTTTAAAATTCAGTGATTTTAACTTGTGTCTTTTGTATGTGTAGATTGAAGGTATCTAGCTAATTAGTAAAAATGACATTATAAGACTCCAGATTTTGTTAATTTTTATTATTAAGACACATAGAAAAATAAAAATGTTTGTTTCAGGCATTTTATTTTTTTTAAAAAAAACAGAGAGATAAACACAAATATGACTCAAATTAAAACTACTTAAGTTCAAAACTTTAGAATTAAACAAAAAGAAGAAGAAGAAATATATTATAACTAGATTCGTGAGTGAAAAGAACAAGAAATTGACGAGTCATCACTAATTAAATTAACAATAATCCAATTATGAATTACAAACTAATTTAACAAATTGAACTAATCATGAGAAGTCCCAGCGATCTACGAGTCGTCGCCAATATGCATGAAAAGCCAGTGAGATCCATTCAAACCCTAAAACTAAGCTTACATAGAAAATATCTGTATGTGTAGAGAGAGAAACGTGCATGGGAGATACATATGCGTCCCACTCACGAACAACTTAATTGGTGCATCAAATTTATTGGTATATAAGTATATTAATGCCACGAAATTAAATGACTTTTGTTTTATTTAATTTTCCTTTTAAAGATCTTGTTGGACACTGGTGATTGGGCGCAGTAACTCGTTAATCATTGATGTCTTTGTTAAAATAATTATTTTTTGGCCAACTTCAAATAATCAACCTTTGATAATACACAGTTCACGTCGTATATGGTTAAAATAGGATGATGAATGAAGACAATATGGAGTTCCTATTATATGTCGAACTTTAGTTCTACAATATGCTTTTGGGTGAAAAAAACTGACTAATGGTATATATATCATCCCAAAAAAGAAAAAAAATAATGATAATTAACTTTACTGTCGTTCTTCTGTCTCATCAAATTAAATAAATAAAAGGATTTCCTAAACCTTGGACATAAAATAACAAAAGCTATATGAAGGGATGTCCATAATTGGTAGGCTTGAATTAAACAATGTGAAATTTAATTTGTTGGCGGAATTGGTTCTTTCCATACTACAAGAAGAAGAGATGAGGAAAAAAAAAAATTGTGCACAATATTTTCAGGGCGTAGGCAACATTTTCTTTAAGTTTAATTTATCCCCATATAAGTTATAAATAATACTGTGATACTTTTAAGATACTACTCCCTTTACTCCTTATTATAAGAGGTATTTTAGAAGAATATATTAGTTATACATATAAGAAGTTAATATAGTTATTAATAAATATTTTTTTATGGTACCCTCTTGTTTCAAAATATTAGTTTACAAATAGAGGAGTGGGAGTGAGAGAAGAGAGGAGATAAGATAATAAAAATAGATTAGAAAAATAATTAATTATTTGTTATTTACATTATTTAATAGGAATAAAGTGGATAAATCTCATCAATTTAAGACACAAATAATAATATAGCTAACACTCTTTAATTTGTGTAAAATGCTTAACAATATCTTATAATAAGCATTAGAGAATATGAAAAATTATATCTAAGGTCTTTATTGTAAAATAAAAGATTATTTTCTTGTTATTGTTGAAATTGTAGATATTTATTAGATATTAAATATTGACACTTTTCTTTATAAAAGTTCTAAATTTGATTTGTCACCAGTGAGTAACTATTAACTTTTTTTTTTTTTGGATGTAACCCCTTCTCTTCTATTAGAAGACTTTTATATAGAAATTGAAAAATCACTGTCAAATTTTTGTATAGAGAAGAAAATAGGGAAGCTGACGTTTTGACTAGGTTAGCTCATGATCAAACTCGTGAATTTTTCTTACTTTGGACAAACCCACCCTATAATTATTGGACAGGGAATGGGATCTGATGTTATGTAATGCTTTGCAACTTCTTTGGCTTTTTCTTAATGAATTGAGATTATCATTTTTTATCAAATAAAATTCCATTTCACATTATTGAATATTAATATTTGTTATATTCGGTATTAATTAGGATCCACCAAGAATCCACATAAATACATCTTCCCAATTGAAATCCTTTAATTTGGTTGATGTTATTAAGAAATTGGAAAAACATGTGTTATTCAAATTTTCGCCATGAAGCATGGAAACTTTAAAATATGAAGGTTGAAAAAAAGAAGAAGAAGATGTGCTCATATATCAAACGTGTATTTCACTCTATTACATGGACTTATTTAACATTTTAAATTTGCATTTAGATGCTTGATATTTTTATTATTTGTCTCGTGTCCTATGTCTTATACAAATCATTCTTTAGAAAATAAAAAATACTACCAATAAATTGACCACATCATATTCAAAGTAAATTTATTATTAAATAATAATATTTGTATTAGAAAGGAAGAGGTAGAATACAACAGTCTCTTGAGGCAAAATCTTGCTGCTATTTGTTTGTCGCTATTTTCTATTTGATTTAAACATATATCATTATTAAAAGTGTAGTGATTAAATAGAATCATAAAAAAGAATAAGAATAAAAAAATAAAGGTAAATTGGTCCTTTTCATAATTGAAAAGAACATTTTTCCCTATTTAAAAAAGAAGAAGCTTTTTCACATTGGCGATGCGTCTGAGTAATAATTTGAGAAAATGGCACAAAAATCTCCTGAAATATATGAATCCCATATCAAGATCACGAAATGTCAACTATTATCAAACAATGAAATAATCATATTATTTTGTATTTTTTACTTTTTATATTATAGAACCATTAATAATAAATATAAATCTTTCCTTATCAAAATATAATAATAGTAAATATATCTCCTAGATAGCTATAAAAATGAGCTATGCATAACTGAAGAGAAAATCGTATGTATTTACTCATCTTTTTTTAAAAAATATTTTACTATAATATATAAGCCAAATATTCAAATCTGTATGAAAAAGAAAAGAAATTTGATATGAGCAAACCTATAGAAAAGAGCATATCTGTGACAAAATGGCTAAACACGATTGATTGCATCCTAAATTAGGGTTGCCATTAATTAAGACTATGATTGGACATTTGAAAAATGATTATAAGGATGACAATACCAATAACAATATGTTGGAATAGGTCTCTCCTAACAGTGACAAAGAGAGGATGCAAGGAAAAAAGGGACCATTATGTAAAGAACGGATGAATTATGTTAAAGGAGTGATTACATTATTATTATTATTATTATGATATTTTGTCCTTTTCTTTTTTTTATTTGTAGTGCTTCTCTTATCATGGCATGTGTAGTAACATCTAAGAAAAATATTTAAAAAGAAGAGGCTTTAATTTCCACTATAGTAGGCCATGTGTTGTTTTCATTGGACTTACATGCCCTTTAAATAAAGGTATGCTACCCTTTTCTCTGTAGAAGTTGCTCTAGCTTATTCTCCAACCCCTTTGTTAAATTTATAACCTCTCCAACAAAGTGTCATCATGATAAGTTCATTATCCTTTGTCATTATATGAATAACCTAATGATTATCATCTCCTCAATGCAAATTATCGCCTAAAATCTAGGGATGTTTAAATAGTATAGGTCAAAATAATTATAAATAAATGTATAAAGATACTTTTTTATATCTAATTATCTAATTTTATTGAGATCATGTTTAAGCATTGTTGAGTTGAGGGTAACTCTCATAAAATATTTTTTTTTGTTTACAAGGTTTGTTTCTTTGATTTTGCTTAAAAAAAGAATGAAGTTTTTTCCAGTTAACCAGCACAGAAAATGAAACTGACAGTATTAGTGTTAAATGACTACAAATAGTAAAATATACTTCATAAACTTAATTTATGAAATTAACTATGTTAATGTTAAAGGACTAAAAATACATTGAAACTTGTATTTTTCTAGGAAATGAAGAGAGTTATAGAAAAGCTTTAGGAAAGGTCAAAAAGAGAATTTGGTAACCACAAAATTTTGGTGAAGAGAGGCTTTCTCTGCATTAAACATTGGTAGCTTGTAAGCATCCAATTTGTTAGGGCATGAAAATGCATTGGTTCACAAACTGACAATCACAAACATTCACCAGAAAAAGTATAGAACCACCTGAGCCTTATTCCTTCCTTGTCTTTTGTCAAAATATGGTCCAAATTAGTTACCCTTCCTATTCTGCAAATTCAATGAAAATGAATCCAGAGATGGTTTGGATGTAAACATCAAAATGATGCCAACCAAACCATCATCAACCTGAGAATCCACCTGTGATTCAAATCATGCATATACAAACAGACTTTTGCCTATAACCAATCATCAAACTAATCATTAAATAGTGTGCGAACTTAGTACATTTTAGTGTATGAATATAGATATTATTTTATTAATCAGACCTACCTTGAACTAATTCAGGAATCATACCCAATAGGATAATTTTGGTCCCCATGTTGCTCTATTTCCTGAAAGATGAATGTGAATCATCATGAATGAAAAATTGAGATAATTGCTGTAGAGCATTGAAAAGGACTAACCAGGGAAATCATTAGGAGCAAAATTATAGTGGCATTTAAAGCTTTGAGAAAGCCCCAAAATGAACTTTTTTTTGTTCTTTTTCTCTAGATGTGAACAAAATACAATCTACATATAACGAGGGATGGACAGAAATATTGGGCCTCCACAACAAAATGTTTTGGGAAGCTAGATTAAGTTACTTCGTCAAAGGGCCCGAGCAACATTTTTGAATTCATTCAAGCAAGATTGGAGTATTTTTTGACGCTTCAGAAGAGACTCTCGTTCATTTTGCAGCAAATCTATAGCCCCAGGGGCTACAAACATGTCCATGAATTTCTCATCATTCACGGCAAACAAATCTAACCCAAGAGCCACTATAAGCCGTTCCCGACTGCACAGAACACAAAAGAAAAATGTAAGTTTTAAAAGTTGGCATAAGGTCATCATCTGAACGGAGGAGGAGAGAATAGAAGTAGGCATAAAATCCATTTATATAAAAAGATACCTACTACAGTATTATTACCGATGTGTAAACTAGAAAAATTGAAGTGTGACAACTTGGGATCCTAACCCAAGTTTCCATCCATATAGAACAAATTACTTGTAATATAAGAATATAATCTACCATAAAGTAAACAAACTCGAAATATTTTTCTCATTTTATTACCAATGTGTAAACTAGAAAAATTGAAGTGTGACAACTAGGGATCCTAACCCAAGTTTCCATCCATATAGAACAAATAACTTGTAATATAAGAATATAATCTACCATAACGTAAACAAACTCGAAATATTTTTCTCATTTTATAAGCAACAGAATAGGGAAAGAAGGCCCACTATAACTCGGGGTTTTATACATGAGATTATGAATACTCGTTTCCGCAGGACAATTTACATTCTAAATGAAAGAATTATTTGAACTAAGATAACAAATAACTAAAATATTTGAGGTTCTAAGTTCTATTGAGCACATTTTAACTTAGAAACAGAGGGGATCCTCCATGGCATTCAAAACATTGTTACAAAATGTTAGATTATATTAGTACATAGGATACGATATGATATTGATATGATATTATATTATTAATTTCTAGGATTCCCTACTGTGTATATATATCTATTCAACATATCAATAAAAGACAAGTACTTTACATCACTTTTCTCTATCACATTGAGCACATTTTAACTTAGAAACAGAGGGGATCCTCTATGGCATTCAAAACCTTGTTATAAAATGTAGAGATATTATATAATATATAAATATTCTATAATTAGTGCATAGGATACGATATGATATTGATATGATATTATATCATTAATGTCTAGGATTTCCTATTGTGTATATATATATCTATTTAGCATATCAATAAAAGACAAGCACTTCACATCACTTTTCTCTCTGAATCAATATGGTATAAGAGCTGTAGATCTGGGTTGGCGTCCAGTCATTTTTTGCCTATGTTTTCTGACAGCATTGTGCTTGCCATTGACATCCCATTTCCCCACAACAGATCAAAACACGGGCTAGGCAAGGAAGGTCGTCATTTGAGCAGCACATGAGTGTCACGCTCCACCGCCAGTTTTGCCATCAATTTCATGTGCCGGCACGTGAGGCCTTCTCCAGTGACATTTTTCGACAGCGTTGCACTCCTTTGGGATCGACTCATCTTCCTTAGCATACCCCTGGAGTTTCGTGCCCTGGTTTTGAATGTCTCATATTGGGTCTTTCATTTCTCATCCATATTTTCTAGATACAGATTTGAAGTTTCTGATTCCAGATCAGTTTGTTCGCTGTGTTGATTTTATTTGACCCTTGGAGTGGTCTTCTTCTACTTGTTTAAATATTGGTTCTTACGAAACTCCTAGCGAAACTACAGTATTGGGTAGTCTAGTTTTTTTTAGTTAATCGTTGTCCCGTTGCTTTCGCCGACCCCATTTAATGGGATAAGGATTGTTGTTATTGTTGTTGTCCCGTTGTTTTCATTTTTAATACTGATCCTTTTTTATGGTTGCAACCAAATCTACCATAATTTCTAATATGATTCCAGTAGTCACTAAGATTATTGAATACAAATTAATTTGGAGAAATTATTTAGATTGTAGTAAATCTATTCGTATATATTTTTGAAGTATCGAGAAGGAAGATCATTGGCTGATGACCCTCCAAAAAAGAAAAATTTCTATTGCAAGTCATGGTTAAGGGATGATGCACGGCTTATCTTACAAATTCGTAACTCTATTGACAGTGAGATTATGCCCTCTATTACTCATTGTGAATTTGTTAAGGAACTAATGGACCACTTGGCATTCTTATACTCAGGCAAGAATAATATTTCTTCAATATATGAGGTTTGCAAATCTTTCTATCGATCTGATATACCAGATAATCGTCCCCTTAGAGCCTTCTTTATGGATTTCAAAGAAATGTATGAAGAACTTAATGCCCTCATGCCTATTTCTAATGAGAGGAAGGTCAATGCGTCTCACAAAAAGTAGATGACTACCATGGGTTTCCTTACTATACTTTCACCTCGATATATGGCGCTCGTTCTCAAATCTTATCTGGGGCTCATCTCCATTCTCTTGAAGAAGCTTTCTCTCATGTATTGCGAACTAAACAAATCTCTTCATCGGCCTTTATTGTGTCTACTAGCGCATTGCTCAGTTGTGGCGAGAATAATACTTGTGCGCCACCTAATCATCGTGGTTCTACACTAGGGGATTCTAATCAGGAGTTGAAGGATGTGATCTGTTACTATTGTAAGGAGCCAGGTCATATGAAACGTATGTGTCGTAAACTTCAAAACAAACAAAATCGACAAAATTCTGCACATGTAGCCACAACAGCTAATGACACGATTACCATTTCTATTATTGAATATACTCAATTAAAGTCTAGCAATCATCTTGCTAGTGCTGCTATTGCAACAAGTAATGGAGCTATTGCCCTTGTCTCTTCTTCCTCCAAATAGATCATAGACTTTGGTATTACTGATCACATGACAGGTAACCGCTATCTCTTCTCTACTTACAATTCTTATGCCAAACCTTTTAACATTGTCATTGCGGACGGTTTCCAATCCCGTGTTCTCGATTTTGGCACTGTTGAACTTACCTCTTTTATTCATTTGGACTTTGTGCTCAATATCCCTAAACTTACTTTTAACCTTTTGTCCGCTAGTAAACTTACTCGTCAATTAAACTGTTGGGCCTCACTTTTCCCTGATTATTGCTTGATACAGGATCTTTTGACGAAGATTATTATTTCTTTGATGATTAGGGATAGCGTGCGGTGGCTTGTTCCGGTGGTGTCACTCCTTTTAAAGCATATTATCATTTGGGTCATTTATCTTTATCGTCTTTGAAAGGTTTATCCTCAGTTTCAGCATTTGTCATCCTTAGATTGTATGTCAGTTTGCTAAACATCATCGTCTTCCTTTAGCTTCTCAAGTCAATAAATGAGTTTCGTCTCCTTTTGAGTTAGTGCACTCTAATGTTTGAGGTCGTGTCCAGTTGAATCCAAAGCTGGTTTCAAATACTTTGTTATATTTGTTGATAATTATTCTCGTACTACTTGGTTATATTTAATGAAAAATCGTTCTGAGTTGTTCTCTCACTTTTGTGCTTTTTACTGCTTAAATTAAGAATCAATTCAATACTTATATCCACATTTTGTGTAGTGATAATGCTAAAGAATATTTTTCTAAATCATTTTGCTCTTTTATGCTTCAAAATGACATTTTACATCAATATTCTTATGTGGATACATTGACTCAGAATGACGTTACTGAAAGAAAAATTGCCACTTATTAGAAGTAGTTCATGCCCTTGTGTTTCAAATGCAGGTTCTAAAACCTTTTTGGGCCGATGCAGTCTCCACTGCTTGCTTTCTCATTAATCGCATGTCTCTACTTTTTATGGTCACTTTCCCAATACTACTCTCTTTCCTTCCAAACATTTATTTTCCATTGACCCTAAGATTTTTGGATGTGTATGTTTTGTTTGAGATGTGTGTACGAATGCCTCTAAATTAGATCTTAAGTCCCTTAAGTGTGTCTTCCATGGCTACTCTCTTGTTCAGAAAGGTTATAGGTGTTTCTCTCCGTCTCTTAATCTTTATCTGGTTTCTGTTGATGTTACTTTTTAGGAATATGTTGCTTATTTTACTTTGAACACTTTAACTCCTCCTTCTCCACCTGCGGAGGAGGATACTCTTTTGGTATACTCTATCATTCCCTCACCATCACCGGCCTCAACTCCCGTACTGGCACCTGATCAACCACCTTTGTCTCAAGTCTATATCAGACGTTTGAAGGTAATCATTACTACTCTTGTACTAGTTTTTGGACGTGTATGTTTTGTTCGAGATGTGTGTACGAGTGTCTATAAATTAGATCTTAAGTCCCTCAAGTGTGTCTTCCATGACTACTCTCTTGTTCAAAAAGGTTATAGGTGTTTCTCTCCGTCTCTTAATCGTTATCTAGTTTCTACTGATGTTACTTTTTAGGAATCTGTTGCTTATTTTACTTCTAACACTTCAGCTCTTCTTTCTCCACTTGCAGAGGAGGATACTCTTCTGGTATACTCTATCATTCCCTCACCATCACCGGCCTCAACTCCCGTGGCACCTGATCAATCACCTTTGTCTCAAGTCTATATCGGACGTTTGAAGGAAATCATTACTACTCTTGCACCAGATTCTGCCTCACCATTTTCTACTTCCTCATCAGATCCTGTAGAGAGCATTACTCATCTTGAGCCTGACCTGGTTCCTACCTCTGAGATACCTCCTGTTCCTGATCCAAATCCCTCCTTGGATCTGCCCATTGCCCTCCGCAAAGGTAAACACACTTGTACCTATCATATTTCTTCTTTTGTTTCATATAACCACTCTCCTCTGTTTCTCGTGCCTTCGTTGCTTCTTTAGACACTATTTTCGTACCTAAATCCCTTCTTGAGGCCTTGTCCCACCGAGTTTAGCGTACTGCTGTGGAAGAGAAGATGATAGCCATTGATCGTGCAAGTAGATGGTCCTTATTGGATTTATTAGCAGGAAAGAAAGTCATTGGGTGTAAATGGGTGTTGACTCCGAAAACTAAGATTGTTGACACGCTTGAACGTCTTAAATCTCGCCTTGTTGCTAAAGGCTATGCTCAAAAGTATGATGTTGATTACTCTGAGATTTTTTCTCCTATGGCCAAACTCTCCTCTATTTGTCTCTTTATCTCTCTGGCTACTATTTATGGTTGAGATCTCTCTCAACTGGATACCAAAAATGCTTATTACATGGTGATCTTCTTAAAAAAGTGTACAAGGAGCAACCACCCAATTTTGCTGCTCAGGGGGAGTGTGGTAAAGTGTATCCTCTAAAAAGATCTTTATATGGCTTGAAGCAAAGTTCTCGAGCATAGTTTGATAGATTTAGTACTGTTTTGAAGGACTGGCTTGTGTCAGAGTAAATGTGATCATTCTATGTTCTATCAGATAACAAGTGATGTCATGATTCTATTAAATATGTATGTTGATGACATTGTGATTATAGGGAGCAATACTTCGAGGATCTCATCACTCCACTCATTCCTTAACTTCCATTTTCAGACGAACGATCTGGGTTTATAAAGCACTTTATGGGAATTGAAGTTATGAGGAGTAGGAAGGGCATCTTATTTGATTAAGAGAAAATATGTTCTTAATCTACTAAAAGAAACTGGCAAACTAAGAGTTACCCTAACTAGCTTTCTTATGGTTTATAATCCTCTGCTTGATGCAGATGGTAGTATACCATATGAAAATCCTGTTAAAACTGCTAAGAGCAAGCCGTTTAAGAGCCCAGATAGGTATAAGAGATTTGATTGGAAAATTGAATTATCTTACGATTACCTGTCATGACATTCTAAAGCTTCCCACTGTCATGGAATATGTGTTACATTATTTGAAGAGATTTTCAGGTCATGGGATATTATACAAGAATCATGTTCATATAGATATTGAGTGTTTTTGTGATGTCGATCATGGTGGATCAAAGGCCACAAGACGGTCCACTACATGATACTATGTCTTTGTAAGGGAATTTGGTATCTTGGAGAAACAAGAAACAAAATGTAGTGTCACGATTAAGTGCAGGAGCAGAATACAGAGCCATGACACAATCTGTATGGAAAATAGTCTGGATATATCAATTAATAAAGGAGGTTGGTCTTAAAACCTCATTATCAGCAAAGCTGTGGTGTGATAATAAAGCGGCCCTATACATAGCTTCTAATTCAGTATTCCATGAATGCATGAAACATATTGAGATCGACTGTCATTTTATTCGAAACAAGCTCAAGGAAAATTTCATCTTTACAGGACATGTCAGATCCAGTGATCAACTAGGCGATCTCCTCACTAAAACTCTTAATGGGGTTCGGGTTGAATATCTTTGTAACAAGTTGGGTATGATTGATATCTATACTCCAACTTGAGAGGGAGTGTAGAGATATTATACTATATGTAAATATTCTGTAATTAGTACATAGGATACAATATGATACTGATATAATATTATATCATGAATGTCTAAAATTCCCTATTGTGTATATATATATCTATTCAGCATATCAATAAAAGACAAGCACTTTACATCACCTTTCTCTCTAAATCAACACAAAATAATACTAAAAACTACATTATTATTTATAAAAATTAAACAATTAAACAAATATGATGAATTACTTCAAGGCTTCAGTTAGTACTTCGCAACTGTATGAAGTTATTGTATGGAAAATACTTGGCATTAAACATCTTCAAACTACTACTAGACGGAAAATCAGTTGGTTGTTTGAGTTTCATAGTGATAACATTCTGCGGCCATGAGTTAATTTACAAAAGACAAATAAGCTTACCATGGGGTGAGAAATCCAGAATTTAACGTTGATGCCACGCCTCTCTCAACAAGCACTTCACGTATACGTGCAAAATGCTGTGCCGCTGATAAACATATTTCTGAGTACGCTGACCCTGACTTATCTACATTTCCCAATAGAAGGCCACCGTTATGCAATCTCAGACTATCAGAATTTTTGTCATTTCCTGTCATTCTTGACATTCTCTTTCTTGGTCCACAGTCATTGCAATTTCCAAGATCCTTTTTAGCCCCAATATAGACAGGATCACCTGGCTGATCAGGAGATGGCGTCTCAGGGACAGTCATCTGGCTTTCTCGCAAAGCTTCTTTAGCTTCTGCAGTTTTACCAGGTGTGGTTTCCTGTCCATTCTTTTCTGGGGGTATATTTTCTCGATCCCTCGTTATCTTGCGGGAAGCTGACTCTGTATCACTCAACTCAAGAAAAAATGAAGAAGCTGAAGCCTGCCTAAAAGAGGTAGCATTTAAGCCATTAGATAGTTGGAAGTCATTAACATAGCAGACCTGTGAGTATGGACTGGTTACTGAATCAAGGTGGTGTCTAACTAATTGTTTGCACTGCTTAGCTAGATCCCTTATGAACCGACTGTAAGCACGCCTTAGAGCAGCATGAAAACCAACATAACCGTCCATGTTTCCTCTTTCACTTCCGTCTGCAAGGAAAAATAACATTGCTTGGCTTTTCTAATCATTAAAGGATGCACAATTCACATAAGATGACATTGATTGTAAATTGAACTAAACTAAGAACTACAACAGAAGAAGTTTTTTTTTAATACGCTGAAGATGGACATAGAGAACCTATTAAAGTTAGAAAAGGACCAAAAAAAAAAAGAGGCAAAGATGGAGGAGATTCACTTACATTCTGAGTCATGACTGCGATTTCTTTCTAAAGCCAAATCAAATAAACTTCCCAAAACAAAAGCAAGTCTGTCACAAGCAGTGTCAAGAAGAGGTGCAAGCCATGATTTAGCGGCAGCACGTGCAATCTCCGCGGCAGCCTCTGTTACACCTCTTCCCCCGCCTCGCCCAGCATGAGCAAGTAATATATTCGCAACCTGTGGGATGGATACCAAAGAATTGAGTTGAAAGAAGTGGCATTGATATATTTACCAAATAAGTTCATTATTAGGCACAACACCTTTTCCCTTGACACTGAGGGGCATTCAATGGAATATGCAGCACAGCGAAATTCATGCATCACCCTCTCAAAAGCAGCTCCTCCATAGAGACGAAGTGTAGCATTTGGAGGCTTTATATCTGTTATGACCCCAGGCCAAACCCCAATACCACTTTGTGATTGCTCTTCTGCTGTGGTTTTCCCCCATTGTTCAGGGGAAGGATCAGCTGCGCCATCAATCAACGCACCCTAGATAAATGTGAGCAAAATAGTTACTAGCTTGAATCACATGCCAACTTATTACTTGTAAAGCCCTTTTTTTTCTTAAAAATGAGTTTGGAATTTGGTTCTTGTAACGCACCACATGATTGCTGATAGAAGCTGCATATAGCATAGCGGATTTCCTAAGATGTGCAATATCTGAAGTGGCCTGAATTTTCGAGTCCATTCTAGCAAGTCCTAAAGTGACTTCGCTGCAGCGCTGCTCAAGCAATGCTAGAGTTGCTGGTGCAGCTTCTTTGTATTTCTTCTGAAGCTCAGCCTCCAAATAATCTCTCAGACAGCCAAAACCAATATAGTGTCTAAACTTTTCTTCATCAAAACCTCCCTTGACACCTTCACGCAAATGACGCAGAACCTCTGAGTCTACCTGAGAAATCTGTCTGCGGAATTCATCATTTGAAACAGTTCCTCTATCTTTTGGTAAGGCCACAAAGAAAGGGTGGGTACTATCTCCAAGGTAACCGCTTGCACTTAAGTAACGGTCCACTTCCCATCGATCGCTGAATTCCTGCATACAATAGATATCTAACTCATTAGAGTTCGTGTCCATACCTAATTCTATAGCCTACTGCCTCCAGGGATGTCCAACAAACAGTTGAATTCAAAGTTAAACTAGAACAGCCTCCAGCATTGCAAGTTGTATTCAAACTTTATATGAACACATTGTGAGTAACCATATCTTACCTTGAGACGATTATCAAATTTGGAGACCACAATCACCGTCCGTCTAAATGTTGGATCAATGTCACGAATCGCATCCAACCACAGGGATGAGCACCACTCCACGCTGCTTTGCTGAAGGAACAAGAGGATGCGATGGGGAGGACTGGCCAACTCTTTCACCATTGAAAGAATTTCATCAGGTGTGTTCTCCGGTTCTCCCTTCTTTGCCTGAAAAATAAGTTTACCCATTTACTTAAGCACAACATTAGACATTAACAACGCGCATATATGTCAAACATTCTATTTTCATAAATTCCTTCGTAGTACTCACTTTAAGAACAAAGCCGGGGGTATCGATAATAGTAAGGTTTGGGCAATGGGCATATTCTGCCCTCATAACAATCGGCTTTGGAGATACTGATTTCTTTGTTTTCTTCAAAAGTGCATCTGTTCGAGACTTTATAATGTCTGCAATAGTAGATGCTGAAACGACAGGGCTTCCATACTCTTCTGAATCCTCCTCCTGTGTTTTCAATCTCAAACCTCAGATTCTTGAACAACACCATATTAATATAAAGTCACGTCACTGAAGAATCCGTTGAGAAAAAATCGTAAACTTGACAAAATTCAAGCTGTGAATTCAGATTCCAAAGATATAAAACGATAAATGTATGATAGAAAATTAAGAAGAACAGATTTGAAAGTTTTCAAAAGCTCCGAAGTTAGAAGAGAGATCAATACCTGAAAACGGCATCGAGGTTCCAGGGCAGTAGGATCGTGAACCATTTGGAGAATGAGGGGCCGGCGAGTACCCATCTCAACCTCGCGCACATTGAATCGGAACCCAAGGAGCGCTTCAAGGAGAGAACTCTTGCCATCAGACTGACCTCCAAGTGCAACGATCTCGGGAATTGGAAGCTTCTCACCGAAGGCCACGGCGGCAGCCTGAAGCCGATTGTAGGCCTCGAATCGAGACTTGAAATCGGAATTGGAGGACGATCGAGTAACGGAAGAATCAAGAGAGTTTGAGGAGGCATGCTTCCTGGACAACGAAGCCGATTTGTCGGATGGGGTTTTGGAGGGAGTGGAGAGGAAAGAATTGGTGGTAGCCATTGCAGCCACTGAAGCGAAAGGGGAAATGGAAGAAGATGAAGGGAGCGGAGGGATTTTAAATTTGAATTGAGCGAAAAAAAAAAGACGTTGGATTTGTTCTTTGAGGATGAATAGAAGCTTCTCCGTTCAACAAAATAAAAAGGTCGTTGTACCAAAAAAAAATAAAAAAGGTCGTTCGGGCCAGAGTGTAATGGGTTTGGACTTATCTGGTAAGCATAGCCCTTGGCCCGCACTAATTACGGACATGATATTAAGGCCCAATAAAATATCACATGAACAACACTAAAAAGGAATAAAGAAGGAAAATGAAAGTAAAATAATAATTAGATAGTTTGTAAATTTTTTTACTATTTTAAAAATTATTTCTAATAGCTTATCTAAAATTATAGTTTAAAACTATAATTTTAGATAAAAATTCTTTTAAATAAATATAATTATTTATTTTTAAAAAAATTAAATTAATATCTAGGAGTTATTTTAAAACTACAAATTCCAATAGGTCAGAAAGCTAAGGTTCGGTTTAGTGTTAGGCTTAGCGTTCACTGAGATTTCTGACACATGTAGAAGGCAGAATGGGGTGACGTGAGAAACAAGTGATACCAACGCAGATGCCGCCGGGAAGGAAGATCCTCTACACGTGTACCGACCTTTAGATTTCATGGTCAACCATAATAATATTACTTTTACACCCCCATAAATTTCGCCCGCCGGTTTCAGCTTTCATTATCCATAAGCTCTCAAGAAAAATAATATTAATTCTATATAATTTTTTTAGCACAATATATATTATCTGTTTCAATATGTTTTTGAGTGCTAACAAAAAATATTAAATGTGTTTTGAAAAAAATGGAATTGTTATAGAACAAACCTACCGTGATGAGCAAATATCATTTACTCTTAATTAATATTTCTCAATGGTGATTTGGTTTTACAACATGGGAAATATAGTCATGATATTGAGCTAAAAAAAATAAAACCACCCGTATTAGTATAGTGGTATTATATCTGATGTAAACAGTTCAAACCTTATTAACAGGAAAAAATTTCGTAAAAATTATTTTATCTATTAGATAAAAAAACATTACACTAATAATTATTTAATTATAATTACCTATATCATATGCCCAAGTAATGATCCAATTAGCTCCGGCCATACTGGTACCATACGAATACCTCAAGAAATCTCAAATCTTAGACAAATTACAGACATCAATATTGCAAGCACATTTTAAGGCGAATTATTGTAGCATATTATATATATATATATATATATATATATGATCTTCCGAGAATTCAGGGAGGAAATTATGGGCTAAACAAAATCATGCCCGCACGTTAATGATCTCATGCTTCAATCTGTTAATAACTTTTGTTGCCCTAAGAAGATGGAGTATTTTTTTTATAAGGAACTTTAAATCACCCCTCAACTTGTCTCTGCTTCTTAACATTTCTCAAGCTTCCTCAAGCTCGCAACTTTAAATCACAAATTAAACACACACAACATGGCTCACAACATCAGCTCCCTCAAGCTCAGAACCGTTCTTTCTCTTCTTCTTCTTCTCATCCATTCCCAGGCAATGACCTTCCAAACAGGAGACATAGATGATGAAGATGATATATACATTCTTGATCACAATCCTTCTTCTTCTTCTTCTTCTACACGAAGTCGATTCTTGATGAGAATTATAAAGAAAGGCATGCATTGTGATGCGAGTACAGGTTTTAATAACATATGCAATTGCGTTTCTGCAAGCAAGGGAAGAGGATTGCTTTTCTGCTGCAAGAAGCACTGCCGGAACGTTCTCAGCGACAAGAACAACTGTGGGCGGTGTGGCCACAGGTGCCGGCAAGGTCAACGGTGCTGCGAGGGAGCTTGCACCGACGTTTTGTTGAATGAAAATCACTGCGGCAAGTGTGGCAGCAAGTGTTCGCCTGGCCTTCATTGTGAGAATGGGTGTTGTGGGTATGCTTGAAAGTTATGAAATTGGGAATAATATACGGTTTGCTTCTTAGTAAGATCATCTAAATTTTTATGATGACCTAAAAATATATATATATTTTGTATGTGTATTATGTGTAATTTGAGGATGGACTATTTCTCGTGTGTGTGTGTGTGTATATATATATATATATGCACGCAAATTCCTTATTAATAGGTTTTATCATTGTAGTATTTTTTTACCACTGTACGTATATGATAAATGTAATCCCCTTTCATATATCTTTAATTAAGTAGACTTAATAATTTTGAGGTGGGAAGTCTGAGTATTATTGCAACCACTATAGGTTTTCATTATGCAGCATATGAGCTTTTTTAAAAGAAAGTGTACTTCATTCCATGGTTGTAAGTTTCCTAGAGTGCTATATTTTATGGGTGTTTGTTGTTTAGGTTGTTTTCTACCGTGGCATAGGATCATGTCTGAAGTAGTCTTGGCCGACCGGTTTCCATACTCATCAGGGTGACGAGCTTATAGTGAAATTTATATCCGCTAAATATAATTTTAGTAGTTTAAAATTTTTAATTAATAATTTTTAAATTAAAAATTACTTTTTTGAAAAACTTACAATTGAGAAATTATTTTTTTAAGATTATGTATATATTAAAATATTTTTTTTTAAAAAAATATAAATTTAGACCATTTAAATTAGAATTTAGTGTTTATATAGGTGATAAGAATGAGTCTCAACTAAACTCACACAAATTTTTAAAACATTATTTAGGAGTATTTACAAAATCAAGGCAACAATTTTTTTTTTTTTTTTACTTTTTACACACACTGATGAGATAGAAATTTCATATGATCACTATAATTTCATCGTCCAATGTTGGAACTACTGGTTTAGTCGGCATCTGGACACATTACTGAAGAAAGACAAAAAAAAAGAGTGAGAATAAAGTGAAAATTATATAATTCTCAGTAAGATCAAACTTTTTGGTTTAGTTAAAATAAAAATTTTGGCTTTTTCTGAAAACAAAATTATAACTAAGCACTCTCAATTAATTTATTTCAACTTGAGGCTTGTTGGTAGGTTCTTTAGTCACGAGTTCCCGAGATGACTAAAGCACGCTAAAAATCTTATGAGATCTCATACTGGACTCTTGACTTGATCTAAAAGTGACTTATTTTTTTTTAATATAATACATAGAACAATTTTTTCTAGTTAAAACTAGAGAAAATTACTATCAAATCCCATATAAAATAATTTATTACTTAGATGTCTCACAAAATCTTGAAACTACTAGTGAATCTTAAGGAACTTGTGGGTAGGAGATTTCATTCAATTGTGAGAAGACACCCTTATCTTTAAATTTATTTATTTATTTTAAAAAATATATATCAATGCTCAAAATACATCTTTATAGCTAAAAGTCTAAGACAAAAACAAAGCCAGTGATAACTAGTAAGTCATTACCCATGCATTCAATATAGTTAATGAACTTGTAGCTTTTGTGTTGCTTTATGCCAAACATGTTTTTTATAAAATTGAAAGTGCTGGTATTTATTTGTTGAAGTTGATAAAATTAATGACAAAAATATAATATAAATTTATATATTTGAGTCTTTTTTTTTTTTAAGTTTACTGAAAAATTAATAACATTATTATCCGAGTTTTAATACAGGACAGCTCTCACAATGTCAAACCCTCATAGGCTTAACTCGAAGATCAAATATGAACTGCTATTAGAACTAACAATTATTCGATAAAATATTTAACTTTTAATTGATGAATTTTTTAAGTCAATTTGATTTACAGATCCATTATCATTCAACAGAGATAGTGTGATACGCATGAAGAAACATTTTCCTCTGAACAATAAAATAAATTTAAGGATCCGGTAACATCTCATGAAATCTGAACAAAATTTCAAATTAGAACAGAGACAGACTAATTAAATGCGTGCGGCAACTTCTCTCAACAGAACAAGCAAAGCAAAATAAAGTGTGTTTTGATTCTTTTTCCCTCTAACCCCACAACAGTATGTATGGAACAAATTAACTTAGTCTACTCTCAAAAAGGTTAAAAAAACTGGCTTACATATTACAACCCTCTTAAATTAAACTTAGATAGTTGTATGCAAGAACTGCCCCCAGCAAAAGTAGCACAGCTGCACCTGAAGCCCATAGCCAGTAGTTATTTGACCTTCTTCGCTTAAGAATGGCTTTCGGGATCGCCTCGGGACCTTTTGTTCTACTCCTCGACCTGACGGTAGTCTCCTTTGTGACCTTTGTCTCCTTCACTGGAGCCGCCGGGGCTTCAATGGTTTCTGCAACCTTTTCTTGTTCTGTAGCTTCCCCTACTGCAGCATCTTCTGGTTCATCAGCATTGGGACCAGATCCAGCAGATGTGGCTTTCTTCTTTGCTTTCTTCTCTCGCTCCTGAAATCAACCAAGCACCCATTTCATCAACTTCAAGTAAAAATGTCTGATGGAGAAGAAAAGAAGATTGCATAGATGTTTGTTTACCTTAAGCTTCTTCTCAGCTTCCTTTTGTGCTTTGAGAGCTGCTTTTGCTGCGTTTTTCTCAGCTAACTTCTTCTTCCTTTCTAGAGCTTGCTTGGCTTTTGCCATTTCCTCTTCTCTCTTCATCTCCTTCAACTTTACCAGATTGATTTCCGGCTCTTTGGCAGGAGTCTCCTTCTGGGGATTTACAAATTCGGGTTCATCAACTTCGGGTACATCCTTTTTATCTGGAATTGATTTTGAATCCTTTCCTTTGCTTGCAGGTTCTTTCTGAACCTCCTTAGCGGGCAAAGTATCTTGTGGAATCGACTTAGGCTCCTCCTTTGGCTGTTTTACACTGACTTTTGGCGCCGTAGTAGTTTCCGCAGGTTTTGGCTCTTCAATCAGTGGCTTTTCATCAGGGTTCCTCATCCTTCCATCCCTGCTCAGCTGTCGTGCATCCAATGAGGGCAAAAGTCTTTTCTCATAGTCATTCCTAAAAGCCTTATCACTGCTCCAGAGTGACATAAATTTGTCAACCTAGAACAAAAGGAAAAATAAAATTTAAAAAATCAATATCAAAATTAAAATGCTAATTTGATAGTTAGTGTAAAACATTCAGTAATATCAAATGGTGCTCCTAAGAATGATAAAATATTGGATATACCTCTTGTTGTGAGAGTTCCTCAAGAGCATTAATATCTTTCTTTGCAGCAAGGTCCCGTGCTTTATTCAAAAGTGTCCGACTTTGATAGAAATATGAATTCTACAAAAAAAGGATATTATTAATTCAAATTACGGATACTATTATTCCGCAAACACAGCAAGACTGAGAAAAAAAAAGGTTCATAAATAATGATAAATATTACTAAAATCTCTCATCAAACAACATATATCAACCTCATCAAAAGACAACATTGTACATCAACCCAACTAGCAGTTGAATGGTCAACGGCATTGTCCATTTGATGAAATTTTAAGCATCTTCCTACTATGTCAAATTAATTTTTCAGCCACCAAAGGCACAAATTTCACATTTGCGCGCGCATATGTATATATATAGAGACTGAGTATGGGCGTATTAGCTGTAAGGTTTGACCAACTTAGCAAGTGTACTTATTCATAATTAAATCCTACCACAATGGGAAGATATATGTCTTAATGAAGTGCAGAGCAAGAGAAAACTATAAGCAATAGAAAGCCACAAAACCATCCATGGAATAAGCATGGAAGCTGGAGTTTAGGCAAGGGGCAACCATCTAAGTCAGTGTTTTACTTTCCCATTTATCAGACGTTTTTCTAATAAAAAACTATAGACAAATTCATAAAGGTTTACATGTTTCTTCAACTTCCTTAAATAGCTTCCACAGAGCCAAGCACCGTCACTCTTAAAATGCATTCAAGTAAAATTACTGTTTTCAATTCTGCTTACGAGGCACTTAAAACCAAAATTATCACAGGAAATAACATCATTTTCAAGTTCTGCAGAATTTTCCACAATCTTGTGTTGCATTAACATTATTAGCAAGATGATAGCAAGTGATCTGGTCATAGCACCCAAGTCAATACCAAGTACATGTGCAACTGCACCATAGCAACTTTAATATTCAAGCTTGAACCCAAATCCCAAAATTACTAAGCCAAAGAAGTTAGCATAGATATAACAATTGAAAAACTAACATGCCATAACATGTAAACATGTTCCTCCTCAGTTAGCCAAAAAGTGAACGGTTTATAAATCAACATAGATTTTGATAACAACAAAGCAGATCAATTGGTACCACATGAAGAAAACAACACATATATTTGTGTCCTGGCAAGAAAGCAACACATACCCCTTCATCACGTTGTCTTCTCAGCTTCTGAATGCTCTCATATGCGGTTTCCCTCTTCTGAGTCACAGCTGTCAGTTCATCCTGCAAAGACTTGATATCCTTGTCTATGGCTTTTAACTCCTCATCAAGTTTGTTGATTTTGGCTTGAACTAGTTGCCTCTCCTTCTTTGCTCCGTCCAGATCCCCACCAATAAGCTACAAAGGAAATAACTTCTCAGGAACTTTTGACATGATAAAAAATTCAGAATAACGAATATAACAAAGACACTAGACGGTTCACACAAAAAAATAACTATCTTACCTTAACCCGATCTTGAATGGCTTCTTTCTGGCCCATGGAATCCTGTAACTTGGCTCTCATAGCAGCATTGGAAATAACTTTCTCCCTTGTCCCCTCAAGTTGTTTGATTTCTCGAAGGAGTTGCTTTTCCTCAGACAATGGAATGCTCTCATGTTGTATGCGATATTTTAAGCCATAGATCTGCATCCATTGATGAATGGAGAATAGACGCTTGTTGAGTATAAACAATACGAAGTGATGGATTCTGCATTGAACAGAGATGTACTATTGTAACATACCATCTCATTGAGTTCCTCCTCAGATGAGCATAAACCACCCCGGCTACCATTGTTGCTAGAGTGCAGCTTACCAAGTGCTTGTTGGAGAGGTTCAATTTCTTTTCTTTTCTCATCCATAAGACTCCGAAATTGCCTATAATCGTCTCTCAAAGCCTTAATCTGAGAAATGAACTCTGCCCGTTCTGCCTGCAATATAGACAAAATATCAAGCCACATTAGAATAGAATGCCTGGGGAAATGGAGTTTCAAATGTGACATCATTCGATAAGCATACAATTTTCATGGAAATGAATGTCAAGCCCAATAAAGATCCAGAGCCCTTTACTTTGGCCAGATTTACTTTGGTAAAGATCCCGACACCTGTTATTAAATGCACTAGCATTCAAGTCCCGATACCCGCTATTAAACACACTCAAACAAGTTCCAATATTACGCGCAACTTTTTGTCGGATTCTCAACCAAAGAACCATCAAAGCAATACATAAGTGTATATATATATATATATAAGTACACTATATATATACATAAGCAATACATAAGTATTTACCATGTGTATACATATAAGTACACTAACTCATCTTGTACAAGACAAAAATTTTATCCTAAAAGCGACATTATCCACTTTATTATATCCAATGTTATGGCAGACAGCGGCTTACATCTATAATTCAGATAGGCGTTTAAAGGTGAGTTCAATGCTATAATAATATATATGACTTTGTGATGAAAAGGTAATAACTAGATACTTCCCCTTTCACTTTATAGCGTGAGTGGATAAATATTTCACTAAGATAGAAGATAGACATTCTGAAAATCAGGTCCCTGGAATGTCCATGTCTAATTTAATTGGTATTTGACAACATTTAGCTCGACACAGACCCCAGGAATCTCTTCCTATTTTCAGATCTACTAAGCATGAATCAAAATCTATTGATCAAATCATGGTGAAAAAGTTTCAACTCACCCGCTTTGCCTTTAGCGCTTCCGTGATCTGAAATCGGGCTTGATTTTTCTTGTTAATCTCTTTATCAAGCTGATCGATTTTGGATTTTACATTTGGATCATCATAAGGGCGAAACCTGACAAAATAAAATGAATATATCTGCTTAGGCGCCGGCCACTCTTCTACTGCACCCTTTGGGACACCGGAATCTGAAACTCCATTCTCTTCAACTCTAGCTCCTTTAACAGGTTCCTCTCCATGTGATCCAAACTTTATTGGTTCAGCGACTCCAGAATCCGATTCTAATTTGCCATTCTCCTTCCCAACCAAAACAGATTTGTCTCCTTCAGAACCGTTCTCCACTGGCCCTTGAACCATCTCAAATCCGGCGACCTCAACAGCCATAGCTCCGAAGAGAAGAAAGACTCACACAAACCACGTAACCTGATTCCAAAGTCAAAGGTTCTATTAAAATAAGTAAGATTCAGACGACGCATACAATTCCACAGTTTGATCTCACAGGCTCAATAAATAATGACGGAAACATGAGATCGCGATTATTGATTAATTGATGGAAAATAAACATAATCGCGGAGCCACAAGCACGATCCAAAAACCAAAATTATGAACATTATTGTCAACAGAATTTAACTATATTGATAAGGACAAAGGGATCTGAAAATTAAAATCCCAATCTTAATCAAGAAATCCTAAGAGGGGGAAAAGCCCAGGATTGCTTGATTAAAAAAAAAAAAAACTGGTTAAGGTAAAGATCAGATATTGTCATACGAATCAACAGAGCATGCAAAACCAAATCCAACACGAGAAACAGAGACAACAGAATGTCACAATTCGGAGTCTGAATACCCTAGAGTAACAAAGCAGGCTCCCCCCATAATAAATCCAAAAGCCAACAAAGAGAAATTGAACGTTTAAATTAGAAAAAACAAACAAAAAATTCCACAAACAAGAGGAACAGAACAGCATTGTGAGCACGAAGAGATTAATACCGAGGAGAAGAGAGCGAAAAGATTGCGCAGAAGAAGACCCCTTTTGACAAAGGGCCTCCAATTCAAACTTATGAAAAAACCCAGGAAAAAAATAACAGAGTAAAGAAATAGCTAGATCTTGCTCAGAAATTTCTTTTCCTCGAACCAAAGCCTCCAAGTCCCTCTAAATCTGTTCCAGAGAGAGAGAGATCGGAAGAGAGATTATGGCTATATTTACAGAGCGACTATAATTATGAAGGGAAGACATCGAAGGCTCAGCAGCCAGCACTCCAGCAATTTTTTTTTTTTTGACAAGCTGTAGTTTTTTTTTAGGCAAGATTTTTTTGGATTCGCTAATTTCTGCAAAATAGTAAACAGCTTGAACTTACCGGCTTAGATATTTTTCAACGATTTTATAATCCTTTTTTCCTTTTCGGGGAAAAATCGAAGTTTTGGCTTTCCCGCTTTTGCTTCTCCGTTGTTTGGGAATAATCAGCGATTCCTAGTTTTGCTTTTTCTTTTAATTGTGATGTATATAAATTATATTTTAACTGAAAAAAATATAAAAGGATTTTTAAATATTTTTATAGCGATATTATTTACTTAAGGTTAGATATACTATAAATTTAATTTAATTTAATTTTAAATTTTATCAGAGATAAATTTATTCGTTAGCATATAATAAAAAAAATCCTGGATTTCTATCTTTTATATTTTATGTTGATGGTAATGATTACAAATAACATTTTTATATATTATATATTTTTAAAGGATAAAAAGCAATATCATTTAAACATTTTAAGATAAGGTTTTAATTTAATTCAACTATCCAAAAAAATATATTTATGTAACTTTTACATTTGAAGTAAGAAATAAAAAAAAAATACTTCCAAAAAACTAAGTGATATAACATAATATTGTGAATATTTTTCTCAGATTAAAAATTAAGAGTTCAAGCCATCTAATATGGGGATATCTTTTTTTAATTAAATTTTATATTAATTAAAAAGTCTTATAAATGCCTACTTTGTATTCACAAGAAAATATTTTGTCGATACAAATATATTATTTGTATATAATAATACCTTATTAATTTATCCCATAAAAAGATATGAGAAATATATGATTATTTAATTATAGGATACCCAAATATGAAACCTAATGATAACGAAACAATTATGTTATCAGATATTGGTAATGTGATAATGTCATTAGGTATTGAATGACATCTTTTTTACAAAGTCTAATGCTTTCATCAATATTTTTCATCTACAACCTATATATTTAACTAATAAAATAATTAAACATATAACTATTTAAAATATATTTAATATTTGAAGAGTATTATTTTATTATAATTATAATTACAGTATTTAAGAAATCATTATAATTCTGTAGTATTTAATTTTATATTTGAAAATAATTAATTGCTCATCCTATTTAATATTAGTATATTTTAAAAAAATTAAGATTTTATTCTATTTTTAGATTGTGGATAAACCCAATCTCCTTTTAAAATTTTTTATATAAAAAAATACTTTTCACATATATTTTAATTATTTCACTATTATATATATAACATAAAATAGTGTTATAATTTATAAACACCACAATTTCCTAAAGATTTTTCACCATAAATTTCCCTCACACTTGCAATGGCCAATACTCATTCATTTATCTATTATTTCTATAAGTCATCTTTAATTCTTTAACTGCTTCAGATAAATTAAAACTATTGGTTAATATATATATATATATATATATATATATATATCCAAATATCCTACTCATTAAATAGAGTTGACTTTTTTAATAGGGAATGAACCACATTAATGAGACTGAGTGGTAATTTTTTTATCTGTTAGAGATATTTTTTAAAATAAACATATTAATGTTTTTTGAAAGATTGTGTTACATGCAAAAAAAGAAAAATCAACTACTAGAAAAATTAGTTAATTGGCTGGTGGGTTTGACCTTTATCATTAGTCAAAAGGAAAAAAATCATGAAAAATATTTTAACTGAAAAAATGATGAAAAATATTTTAACTGTGTTACATATTTATAATATTTCACATACTTATAGAATATATATGGAAAAATAGAATAAATTAAAGGACCTATAAGAAATGATAAAATATAAAATTTACAGAAACTACAGTATTCATAAATTATCAACGATGCGGTTCCTTTTATACTTTTTTAGTTTTTCCCCCTTTATATTTTTTATGGCACTCTACCCAACTTTTATTTTATTTTTTAACATGTCTCCATGAATTTTAATAGTATTTAAATTAAATATTATAAAGATAATATAATATTGGAAGAACTTTTAAATTCATATTGAATCCAAATCCCTAACTCTCTCCTTTATCTTTTCTTCTCAAAATCTCATCTCTAATTTTAAATTAAAAATAGATAATTTAAATTTAATATTTTATAAAACTATTATTATTAATATAAATAAATATATTTAAATTGTTAAAATTTGATAGGTATGGTTTCAAACTGCAATATAAAAAAATAATTTATAAAATATTAAATCTGGATCAATTAACTTTAGCGACTCGTTAAAAATAATTTTAAATAATTTTATTTATTTAATTTTAATTTTTTTTGAATGAATTTAATTGATTGGGACGAATTTTGAAATTTTTAGTTAGTAGAAAATAAATATGAGATAAAAAAAGAGTTTTTAAACATTTTTTCAATAAAAGGGTTGAAGCACAGCCAGTTAAAAAAAAAAAAAAAAAGCTTGTTGATGTGTCGGCGAGAAGCTTGAGTTGGCGATGTGTATGGGCGATGATTACAAGGTAACTAGTTGAGGATAAGATGTTGATCTATGAATGGGAGAAAGTACATAGATACCCCTACCCAAACCAACCATGACGGGACGAACCTGGTGTAGTTTACACGTGCTATCCCAAACTCTGCCATGGCCTTGTTTTGCTTTGTCGCCACGTTGGTCCAACTCCAACCTGTCTCATGGTCCTCCCTTTTTGGCACCACTGTTCCCCGCCAACATTAGATTCTCTTCACACTTAGCTTCTCTTGTTTTCTTCTTCTGCTCACAGACAAAATTGAATGGCTCACACTTGGGGCAACACTCGGATATATTTTTGCACGTTCAAAACGTGTCCATTTCTTCATTCATCCCATGATATATGTTTTATGATTTTTACTCTGGAAGTCCCATATATCACTCTGATATATATAAATATATATTACTTGTAACACAAATTTAGTTATAAATATAAATATATTATAAAATAATTAATGATATTTTTTTTATTAAATCTTTCTGGGTTTCTAATTCAATTACTAGAAAATACACTTACACTAAAAGAGTAATCATAAATTCTAAAATTAAGTACATGATAGTAAGATCTAATAAATAATATAAAAAAATATTTTTTTTAATTTTACCCATGTTAAACATAATTTTTTTTTACTATAATGAATGGCATTTCTTCTAATATCTTTTTTATAATAAGGATAAATGTAAATTTTTTTATTGATTTAATATATTCTTTATTATGCGAAAATGAGTTAAAGACTAGATAAAGTATTTAAATGATTATTGTAACCAATCAAACATATAAACCCATCATGATTTACAGACTAAGCGGCTGGACTCATTTGACATTCTTTAATTTCATAACATAAAAGAAGAGATTGTTAGAGTGTCACAACCCAGCATCTTCTATTACTGATAAATTTTTCTAATTACAGTTTTGTTGTGTTATTGGGGCTGCATCTAAATTCCACTTCACCATGTATTACCACACATTGATGAAAATATCAAAAGAAAGAAAAAATTAATTCAAAATTCTAGAAATTTTGAGATTTGAAGATTAATAATAAAATTTAAAAATATTCTGTTCTAATTTTATATTTGTAAATTTCATCATCAATTGTTCTATCAGAATACTCGCATCTAATTTTAAACATTTAAATTTAAGTCGGTCCATATTTTTAAATTAAATCCTGTATATTGTTTTTTATACTATTTACTAGGTATGTAATTTTAATATTTATGAGTACCCCTCCTAATATATATATATATATCTCTTTTAAAAATTGAATACGAGGCACGGCCCATGTTCATATTAACTATAACAAATATATACACAAGCCTGTTCCTGTTGGACAAGTGAATATACGTATGTGGATATGCATAGGAAATAACGTAGATAGTATCGAAAATTAACACAAACAGGATTTTGCCTATTAATTGCTGCTCGCCTGCACGATTAGTAAGGGTACATATTATACAAGGAAGACTGAAGTCATATATAAATAAATGAAACAATGGATCTTGATAAGCTGTTATAACATTTTGTGTCTTTGAATTTGCTTTCTCTGTACACTTAAATCCTCCCAGCCCATGGACCACAACCTATGAGAACAAAACAGATCGTCATCATTATTATCTTATATAACGAGCAATCCGGCGAGCTTAACTCATCACGATGTTCATTAAATAATGAGAAGATTACTAAGGTCCAGGAAGAAATATGATTAGCAAAGAGTTCCAATCACAAGTAGCATGAATTTTTCATTTTCTACAAGAAAATTTGTCATTGGAAACCTTTTTAGTAATTACATTTCTTCCTTATAACCTAATAGTGAGCTTTCCTTAAATAATATTTCCTCTAGTCTTAAATATAAAAATTAGATAAGGAGTCTATTTTAATCCTAAATATAAGTCCCTCAAACTATTTTGTCTCTTAAAATTATAATTTTTCTCCTAAAGTATCTCTATGTAATTACACATATTAAAGGAATTTCTATTAAAGGTAGTTCAAATGCACATGTTCATATGTGATATTTTAAGGAAACTAAGATACAATTATTACAAAAAACTAATTTAACTAAGTTTTTTAATTTATCTAAATTAGTTAAATAAATCTTATATTAAGGACGAGATAGTAGTATACTTACAAAAGCACCTAGCAATCATCCACAACCATAAAAAAATGATTTGACTAGCACTCACGTCAATTGGAGCTTGAAGAGTGATGCAAATTCTGTAGCTGATCCATCACATCATAGGAACTGCTAAGATGTTGAAAATCAGCTCGGTGCAGCAGATTTCCTTGGTTATGGCTAGAGCTCTTTGGTTGTGAGTCCGTTTGATTTTTCTTGGCCAAAAAGCAGTGGTTCACACGAACCCGATGATTTCTAGTCTGGCTCGAGTATTTGCCACGAACCTTTACAACTAACATAGCTTCCTTGTCTTTGGAGTCTTCACACCAAGAGTTTTGTACAACACCATCAACAAATTCTTCCTGGGTGTGAAATTCCTCATGATGCACTGATACTTCCACAATATGATCTGGTCTTATTATACCAGTAGCAGGAGTTACCTGAATCATAAGTGGGCAGAGCATTACAAAAAACAGATGCCTTGTCTATAGCAAAGAGATTGAATTTGATACACAAAGAAATGTGCTGCAAGAATAACAACTGCTAAAGAAGCCAAATCTTCTTGGGAAGATGTTTATTCTCTCTAACATTCGTTTTTTAACACTTTTCAGTAAGAAGTAAACCTACCAAAGCAAAAACCATATAAAATATTGGTTAGGTGAAATAATTATTCTCACAAGATTGGTGTGTTCCTGTGCCTTCATAGTAGTTCAGAGGTCTTCTCTAACATGGTATAATTGCATGGATCAAGCATTCAACTTTCAACTACATTCTACCCTACCCCCACCATTGCTGCCTTTTCTCATACTTACACTTTGACAAAGGCACGCTTGACCAGAATTAACCATACTTCAAAGTAAAATTGATGGGTACTTCAGTAAGGTGAGCTAACTATTGAGGCAGGAGAATCAATTTGCTTAAATATTTAATAAAGGTTTCCATTACCCTACCCAACCTGAACACACTGTTTTAATTTTTTTGTGAAACTCTGAAATTATTATTTTTCTTGATACTTTTCATGTAATACATTATGTTTTATGATCATCATGGATATTCTATGTGATTTCAATTTTTAAATATATATAATTTCAAAAATGAATACTTAATATTAGTTTTATAAGAAATATATTTTAAATTATGCTAGTTATATCTTTTTGCTGATGAATAATTTTTTTTCTTCATATTTTTAAATTGTTTTGGTCTGGCTAACATTTGGGCACTAGGCTGGCCCAAATCGCACATCTGGCAGAACATCAGGTTGGGGTGAAGCCGACCTGACCTGACCTTACCCATATGCAGCCCTAGCATACTGTCCTTTTTACATCTTTGGCTGTAGTCGAATGCTCAGGTTTTAAAGAGAGAACCATCTTTGTCCCAAGCTTGCTTTGGGACAAGATTGTTTTGGCACACTAGTGTTCAAATATGAGATTTTGGCATCTCTGAATGCTAAAGAGAATACTTTATTCTTCATTTTCTTTAAACTCAATTCTCTCCAAGATAAGATATATACCATGACAAGAAGCGCCAATCTATCCTAAAAAAAAAAACATAAAAAAGACGAGAAAGAAAGAAAATCATCACCTCAAGCCACCTAGGAAAGCCAAAAGAAACTCTCAACTGACGTTTGGATGCTTTCTGATCCTCCATAACAGTAGACTGACCTTCGCAAATTATTTCAAAGAAAGCATTGTCATCTGAACTTTTATTTGCAATTCGTAGAATCAATGTGTCCTGATTTTGAAGGATTATGTTGTTTGTACTAATGACAGTTTCAGGTATCTTGCACAATTCTTTCAGGGACTCCTTGATTTTCTCATTTGAACCAATGATCTCTCCAAACTCCTGTCTCCTGATGGATTCATCTACTCGAGCAATATCTGTAGTAAATATGCAACGGACAGGCTTGTGATCACTATCTGTGACATGCATGCACGCCTCATACCTATTGAGAGTAAATCACCATTAGTTGATTATACAAGAAAAAAAATATAATGTCTATCAACTGATTTTACTTGCTTTACATCTCATAAAATACAAGATGTCCCATTACAGATGGGTAACGAGACCAGAGAACTCACTGTAGTACTGAAGAGACAACAGGACACTCTAAACTGCAGTCAGCCACAAAAGAAGAGCGACTATCACGGTATAAAATTCTGTCACACCAGGCAGGGATGCGCTTCTTTTCACCAGAATCATACCCTTCAAAAGTAACAATTCACACAGATCTGAAGTCATGTCCACCAGAAGATTTTGAAGCAACCCGATGGCGAAGAACTCAAATATATTATAAACAGCACTGCTTCTAACTTGGAATGAGACAGATCGTTAGGTAGTATGGGATGCTCCCCATATTTAAGTATGTTGATTATCTTTTCTTAATAGCTATCTTTTGAAGAAGCTTCTCATTGCACTTGAGTAAGTATCCATCAATAGGTAAATATAGCTGGGAGGCCAAACAATTTCAGGACGGTTTACCTACTTAATGGAATATCTAAGTGGGATGATTCTCCCACTCAAACGGCTAGCTTTTGGGGTAAGGTTTCCTATTCCCCTTAAGTATCCATCAGATACCTAATAAAGTATTACATACAACTCAATAGGGATTTGCCCTCTTGGAGAGGGGATGTCATGGTGACAGCATTTCACTTGGTGACACTTTACTTAGAAGTGTCAACCATCAACTCTAATATCAATGAGTACTCAAGTGAGATGGGGAAACCTCCTCCAAAAGCTAGCTATAGATATGAGAGAACTAAGCCACTTAAATGCCCCTTAGAGCATCCCATATTACTCCAAGTAGGGTTTAGGCATTCCATACCACCCAAGTTCCAGTTAGTATTAAGTAGGCTGGTTCTCCCATCTTAATAGCTAGATTCTAGGAAGAATTTCTCATTTCACTTGCGTACCCATCAGAATAATTCACTTTTGATCTAAATTATAGTAAAAGTTTGAAGAGCTTAAAGCATTTCAAACCACAAATAAAAATGATAGAACATTTAAAAATCAGAGATTTGCTTATTTAGCTAGAATGAAAAGAAATTACACAAACGTTAGCTATAAATTTATTAGCAAATCTTTCAAAGTCACTAGTTTCTCTTTCAAGCCTCAAATAAGAAGTTAATCCAATAAATTTTACAAGAAAGCCCAACCTGCTAAGCCAACTTGATGCCGTTCAAACTTGTACGTGGGAGGAAACGTAATAACTGCTTCACGCATTCCTTGGAATACATTCCCAGCTTCCATTTCTGCTCGAAGCTGATCCCTTTCTCTAAGCCAGTCAAAGCATCTTTGAGAAACAAAATCTCTTGCTTCATCATAAGAAATGCCATCAAGACGATAATTAAAATCGCCCAGAAATACAACCATGTCTGCCTCAGATAAATCAGGCATCCCCTCTGATGACTGAAACTAATACCAAGAATTAATACCTCATCCAATTGTGTTGTCAACTATGATGCAAGATACGGGTATGCATGTATAGCACAATACAATGGGATACATAGGATAGGACAAATTTTTAAAATTTAGCATAAGGGTACAGGTGAGGGAGATACACATATGTAATTATGTATATATTTAACAAATAAATTAATAAAACATGAACAAGATAAACATATTTGAGTTTAAATAAGTATTTCAAGAGTAGTATAGAGATATTAATGACAAAACAATGTTTTTAAATTATTTTGGAACATTTTAGAGGGAAATAAAATAAGTTTATAAATATAGTGTGAATCATGAAGTACAGGATGTGTGCCGGATATGTATCTAATGCAGGTATGTTAACCTTCTTTTTTTTTTAAATATGTGTTACATAAGACAACCTTGATGAATAACTTAAAAAAATAGAGTGAACAGTGTTTACATACATTTGTTGCACGAAACATTGGAACAGCAGGTGAAGTTCCAGCTGCAACAGAAAGGACCAATGCAAGCCATATCCATTAACAGACAAAAATATATACATGAAGGTACGTGAGCAGAAAAGAAAGGTACAGTAAGGTACCAGCAGCAGCATTTATGAGGTTTGTTGACCTGGAGAAAGACATTGTTCGGTACACATGGTCAAAGTCTGCATTACGACGACCAACTGCATCCAAATGTGCAGCAAAGTGACAATTAACAAAGCACATCACCCGATCATACACTCTAATCCTCAAACCAACAGCTCCCTGGTAAGACACACATTTCCCATGTGAAAGAAAAAAGTATAAAGTAAATTCACAGAAATGGATGATATTGTTAAAACAGAAAATATTGTTTTCAATTAACACAGCACGTATGCTTTGTTTTCAATGAACCAAAGCAGTTGTTAGGATTTTAAAACAATAATAGAAAAAATGCCAGATCTTAGCGAGTCATTTATTTACAAAAGAACACACACACAGAGTAAATCTTAACTATCATACAAAGAAAATAGCAAAGCAAGCCTACCTTATTGCCAATAGCACGACCAAAGCCACAAGGAACAGCTGCCGCATCAACATCCCCAACATGAAATTTAATATTATTTCTGACCCTAAAGAAGATAAGTTTGAGTTCAATTACTACATGTGAAGAAATCAACAAGGAAAGATACCCCAGAAAATATATGATAGAAAGAACATGAAAACATATATTCAAATTAAATGAGAGCATCGCTTCAAAGAATAAGGACATTAGTTAGTGTTTCATTTCAGAACACTATCAGGAGCTCAACCCTTATTGATTAATATCAATGCATTCCAAACATAAATATCATTTATCATAAGTGGGAAGATAAATATAATCATCTGCTAAGACAACTCAGGCGAAAATGGAGGCATAATTTGGTGAAACATTAAAGGCTTTCACAGCCCAATTGAATTATTTCTTTTAGATTCTCACCATACAGCAATGACCAAGCCTGCAAGTTGCCTGGAACCAACACGTTCAAAAGTTGAACCTTCGTCCAGTGTTTTATCTATCATATCAAGCCACCACTGCCCCACGGAACTACCCTCAAGTCCTACCTATATGTATTCCCAAGGTATGGTTAGGGGAGGGGAGACGAATGAAGAGTTAAGCAAACTAATAGAAATAATCATCATATATATATTTCACCAAAAATAGAAAAGAGCTGCACTCATAGTACAGTCACACAAACAACATTGATATAATGACATATGAACACTCAAACCACAGGTCAAATTTCAGTTTCCATTAAACAAATACCAAAAGCATATTTGTCCCATTTTTCCCAAATGTTAACAGCCAGACTCCTGAGAGACATAACACAAGAGGCATCTATCAACTCTATAATTCTAATATCGTAGGAAACTTGGAAGGTTTTTGTGTGAAGTAATCTGAAGCAGAAAGGTAGAAAAATATATCTGAAACTTCATATTATTTTGCAACACCATGTGAGTACATATATCCAGAAGCTGAAACCCACAAAATCAGAAACTAACACCTAAAACATAACTCCTACTATTTGCCATCAAAACTGACAACAAGAGAATCAAATCAGGGAAATAAGTGAAAGAAAATGGAAAAAAATGAGAAAGGGATATAAACATGTGAATGTTAAAAAGGATTAGAATACTAAGCATCATCCTAAGAGATGTAATAAAATGTAAATAGAATCCTATTAGGAGTACAAAATCCCATGCCATTTGGTCATAGTTTAGCGGGAATCACAACAAAAATTTAGGATAAGGGCCAGATGACTGGGGAGACCTGGCTGCCAGTTACCTCAATGCTGTTGAAAATTGCCTCTAAATTGGACAGAGGCAAAGGCATTGCAATTGAAACTTACCCGTTTTTCCATATAGCAAAATAACAAACAAGCACTTGAGAAAGTTGCTACCGTGCATGTAGCCCTTGCTATAGCTGTAATACAAAAAGGTTGCTATACTACACCTACACTTATAGCAGAGAACAAGGGCCCGCAGCAGATGGTTAAAGGCTGCAGCAAGGAGCTATAGAAGGCTATAAATGATGGGAAGACACAGCATAAAACCATTGACTTTGAGAGCTACACTGACAGTATTGTAGTTGGATCTTACAGCAAGACAACAATTGACAAACATCATTCATCCAAGTAATAGTTGCATAGCATTTATTTTTACTTATGGTCTGACATAGCATTATTTTGTTTACTAACAAAGAAGTTGATCTTAGTTGATAACAAAGATATATTATCTTCTAGTATAAAACAAGAATGATGACTAACAGTTTCTTTTGCTGCAGACACTGCCAGAAATCCAGCGCCCATTTCAACCTCTTGCAACCCAACAACAACAATTCCAGCATCTGAGGCTACAGATCCAAGCCACGAAGTAAGTGAATCCTGAGATGCTTTTCCTTGGCCGACATTCCAAGTGCCAGTCAAGATTTTTAGGTTTTCTATTTTTGTATACAAAAATTCTTTGCCACCCAATTCTGCACGCAATATGTTATCAAGGGGTCCTGGGGAAGTGATGTTCCATCCACGAATGCCACCATGATTAGCAAGTGTGAAAACAAAACCAGCTCCCACAGTCATTTTTACAATTGGGCTGCTATGAGCTACCCATCCCCCTATCAAATTACCTTTGAGGTCCAGCACCTGGACAATACCAGTCACATAACCTACCCAAATACGTGCCCCAAAAGTACAAAAGCATTGAACAGCTGATGAATAGTAATGAAAATCCTGTATGCAATTGCCATTTCCATCCCATTGCAATAGTAAGCCACTTGAACATCCTGTCCAAATCATTCCATCAATGGTTGTCAATATTGCTTCAGTTCTTCGGTTCTCATCCCCAAAACCACCCTTTGCTGCAACTCTTCGAACAGCATCTGCTGCACCCATTATGGCATTGCGTGAACGCTGAAAGAACCCAATAGAACCTTGTGCTTTGTCTTTCCTAGAACTTGAAACAAGCTCAATTGAAAAGTCTTGCATTGAAGAAATGTCCACCCGATTTTCAAGTTGGCCATAAGCATTGAACACTTTCAGTATCTCTCTTGTACGGGCATCCCTGTCAAGTAACAACCACTGGCATAAGATACACACACACACTCTTTCAGACACATGATGGCGAATCTAGTAAGTTATCAAGGAGAGAATATTGATAAAATGAAGGTAGATAAGACACTGCCACCAAGGAAGAGAAGCAGAGGTGAATAGCAGTGGTAAAGAGAAGAAAAATCCGGAGGAAGAAGAGGTCTAGCTTTCAGAGGCTAGTATCTCCACACCAAGTATAAGATCTGCCTACCACACTATCAAGCAAACCTCCCATATAATTCTTCTAGACCAATCCACTCATTCTATCTCCTTAAGTCACAAGATTCCTGCCCAAAATAGTCACCCAGCCTATATTCTCTACTTTCCCCCTACTGAACCCACCTCACCAGTCTTATTCCTTCTAGAATATGTCTGCACCAAATTACATCCATCATTATCTCATTATATTGGTCATAAATTCTACAAATACATTGGCATCTTGGCCAAAGACTACATCAACCCGAGAGCTTAAATTGTTCAAAGACTATACGCCTCCTCATGCAGAAATCCTTTGGAATTTTAGGTGCAGACAAAGCAAAAAACCACCATATATTGTGCTGAAATTTAATTTAATTACGGAATTGTGGGCATCAGAGATCAAACTTTTAACATGTGGTCATAGATGCTTCTAACCATGTAAAAACTATTTCAATCCAAAATCTTAAACTGCTAACATGCATAAATTATTATCTCTAATAATTTTTCATGGAATGATGTGTTCATAAGACATTAAAACAACAGCAGCCTTTCAAATTCCACATCCTTATTAGAAAGGAAATATCGAATACTTAGGTGAATTATTTATAAATTATTTTATAATTAAAAAACAAAAGGATTAAATAATATTTTATACAAAAGAAACTTTATGTGTCCAACTGCAAAGAAGAAGAAGAAGAAAAAGAAAGAAAGAAAGAAAAAATTATTACTAACCTCTAAAAAATCTTAAATACAAAGTGTCAAGCGTAATACTAACACTAAAAGAGACTAGGCCTGTAAATCATATTCATACCACAAAGCAAATGAAAAAAACCCAGCGCTCCACACCTTTGCTCTTGACTTATCAGATACTAAGTACTTTATATCTGAAGTTAGCATGTTATGGAAACCATTTGTTGAAAATTGGTTCCTCAAGTCAACATAGGACCTCTCCACCAATAAGGCAGCTGTATGTCTTTCCTCTGTTGTAAGGGAAATGGATTTTTCAATGGCCTCCCAAGGCCATATCTTTATAGTTCCTCCTTCTGAACCCGACCACAAATCCCCTGGATCAAGCCAATAAAGAGGAATGCAGAAAAAATGAGGGGAAGAAGAAAGATCAATATATTACAAGCATTAAATAAGTAAACTGATTCCATGACCAATTCATTGGATTTTATTAACAATAGAAGCCTAGCCAGCAACACTCATTTTTCTGATTGTTACGGCTCTGTTTGTGGCTTTTATTTGATGTAATGTGTAGGCAGTAACTTGGTTTCATTATTCAAAGATGACTCCCCCTAGCATCAATGTCTGTGTTTATCAAGGCGCACCCACGAATGATGACAACAAAATTGTGCTCAGAAAGCCATGAGCAGTTACTAAAGGTGCGAGAAAAAGAATAATATTATTCGTCAATGCCAGAAAAAGTACATTATCAGTACTTCTGGGTAAACTGGACTGTAAGGAAAGAAACAAGACTTACAGAGGTAATCACTTTAAAATGCATGAAGGTCATGAACATCATATCAGATAAGCCGGCATAACATAATTTACTCGCATGCCAGCACTCATCAATTCCCTCGCAGGTATAACTTCTTTACTCTCTCTAAATATTTGTTGATAAAATAATTCATTTATTTAACTGGGGACCACAAAATCATTTGCAGAATGGGGAGAAAAAGAAGTGGTTAAGGGTAAACTGGAAAATTCTTCAATTAATAAAATAGGGGAGCCAAATCAAAATAAAATATGATAGAACCAGCTAGCAACAGAATACATTTGAGAAAAATGCAATCAATGCAACCTCTATAACTAAGGGATAATGTAGAGGGTTCATTTGTTAACCTAGCAAACAGCAGAAAACCAAAGAAATAACACTCACACGACCTGGTTTTTGAGAGACCAGGCCTTCTCATCACTCAAAACAGCTGCCTACCTCCCCACAGCACTCCCTACCACCTTTATACACACTCCCACTACCCTGCTACTGTCAGAAATTCGTTAGCACTCAATCTTTCCCATTCTGCCATCCACTTTGTGCGCTGTCTGCTATCTTCAGGTTTGGCCCTGATCCTTTCCTTGGGCCCTTCTCTTATACACTTGGCCCCATAGCTTGGCAGGGCCATTCAAATGCATTATTTTTAATTTCACATCATAAATTCTCAATAGCAAGAGTGGGAAAGGAAAATATTGAAAGCCTTGTATTCCCATTGCCAAATAGGAATTATAACAAGGAACAGTATGCACTAAAACCCTATTCGCCAATTTATCCTTTTGTCAGCATGTCTAACAAATATAAAACTAAAAAATTATTCATGTTTTACTTGAAGAATTAATAAGTTCCCCCTATTTCTGTTCAGGTATCATCTAGATTGTAAGACAAAAATGTCTCCCTTCATTAGATAACCTAAGACCAAAGAGTAAACCTTCTTTTATTTCGAGTTGAGCTAAGTTTGTGTTTTGTGCTCCTCCATGTATACAACAGGAGATTTGACAACGTGGAGTTCCCTAATGAGAAGTATGGAAATAGTAGAATAGTAGAAGAGGTTTTAAAAACTTCATGTGTAATTATGGTCCTTAAGCTAAACAACTGGTGGTTGCCAAATTTTGAACTAGCCCGTTATAAATTTCAATGTTCCTCTAGGTGCTAATCCCTGAGATGTAGATAAAAGATTTCTGAGACCTTTCAAAACAGGAAAGCACTTCCTTTTTTGAGCGAAGATGTGACTCTTATACTAGCTTTTACTTTTTAACTAATTATCTCTCTTACTCATCTTGTCTCTTCTCCAAAAGTCTTGTGGGTTGCTCAAAGGATTGAAAGGAATACGAGAGGAATTCTTTAGTCAAAAGAGCATGGATCATTTAATTATGTAAGAGGCTTGTTGTAGACCTAAAAATAAAAGAGCCACAGGTCTTGGTAATTCAGTGCCCATAAGAATTATTTGAGTCAGAAAAATGGAAATGGCCCTTCATTAAGCATGCTAGCTTCATAGGCACTGGGTTATAAACAGTAACGATATACAACTCTAGTCCTCATTATAAGTCATTTGTAAGATAAAAGTTTGGTCCTAAATATAAGTCACTTGTAGAGTTATTAATGACCATTTTCCAATTTTACCCCTATTTAATTCCCATTGGAAATAGAAAAGGAGGAGAGAAAGGTGAGAATGATTTATAAATATAGAGCGAGGGGAAAATTTTTAATAAGGGCACACTTGGAAAATCTTATCACATTTAATGCATTTCTTGATATGGGAGAATGGTGTACAAGTGACTTATAATAAGGATAAGTGATAGTTTGCTGCACACTAGATGAGATGCCAAACCACTAACAGCAGATTTGCAGAACACACAAAGCACAAGGTTTTATTCAGAAACATGTCTCCATTTGGAGTAGGTTATTTTAAATTTTTGATAAATATTGGGTGAGCCCCTAAAATTTAATGGGTTGTTCATCATTGTATGGGATAGGACTGTCCGAGTAGTTTAGCTTCTCTTAATGTGCTTCCCAAGTAATCTTAACGGCGTATACCTTATACAAGCAAAGTTCATGGGAAATTTTCTTCATGATCTTGCTAGTTTCTGCTGTTTTCTTCTTGCACCTAGCTAAGGAGGATATCTTATATTCGTTCGTAAATTGTCGTTTGAACAAATTTGGTTTGCCCACCGTAATTCAGATACTATTTTCAGCTGTTCCATCTCATTTATGAGAACGTGGCAAGATTTTATTACCCCCCACCCCACCTCAACAAGACATCCCTATTTTCGTGGCGTAGCCTATTCCAGTTTTATGTAATTATTTAAAAATAAAGTCAAAACGAAATCAGGGAAAGGATGTAAACAAAGAACATAAATAATGAGCAAATCACCATGAGACGTAATAGTAAGTGAAAGAACAGGGCCGCGGTGAGCCTGCCAAGACAAGCTTTCCTGAAATCGACTCCTCCGGCTCCAGTTCACATCTAAATCCTGATCCATATGCCAGCATCGTATCTTGCCATCTTTATGTCCGCTCCATACCAATCTGTTTCCTTCATCTGAAACCAAACACAGTGCAGGTGGAGTCCATACGGACTCCGAAAACGGGGCCGTGTCTTCGTCGCCGTTCCTGACAGTTTCTTCAACGCCACACCAGGCCCCACAGAGATCCATGAAATCCCAGACCCTGACCCCACACTCGCTGGCAGCCCACAGTTGAGACTCGGTGCTTGAAATAACCCTCAAGAAACGCCCAATCTGAGTTTCCCGCAGGGGATGCGGCCTCAATTCAAGACTGGGAGGCCGCAAAGGGTGGACTGCCGCTCGTACAGGAACTTTGAAGATACCATTCCCTCCACCTTTGGCAACAAACTCCGGTAACCCATTGCGGGAATGGTTCTCCTGACCTGAATGTTGGTGGTGATGGTCAGAAGAGAGCTTGCGATCAAGAAATTGAAGCATGTAGTCGAGTCGTTTATTGGTGGATTTGATGGAATTGGCGGCAGGAAGAGAGTGAGGGCCATCATCCTTGTCGTCGTCAGAAGAAGAGGGCGAGCGCAAGTAGCAATTGACATTTATCGGAGAGTGTTTATCAGTTTCATCGAAGCGAATCTCGCGGGGACTGTGCTGAGGGTAGGAATGAGGAGAGAGATGATCAATCAAAACTGAGGAATCGTCGTTTTCGACCAGTGGTGGATCCATTAGGATAAGATACTGTTTCGCTCTGGAACCCCGCCAGCGGGAGACGACTTCACCTAGAACTCCGCTGATAGTTGCTCAGTCGCAGATGGGAACTCCGCCAGCGAACGGCTTCAGTGGTGAGCCTTCCTTGCGTTGTGTTATGAAGAAGCGAAGGATTCAAGGGGCAATTTAATAATTTTAGTTTGACGTTTCGATATTTATTTTTCTCTGATTTTTTTCAAACAAAAAATGTATTAGTCACATATTATTTTGACTATTTGCTTAGTACGAGGAAATACTCCTCCAATATAAGTCATTTAGTACAATCCGCAGTATAAGTTAATTTAAAAGTAATTAATATTTATTTATAACTTTATTTAATAAAATTAAAAAAATCCATTTAAAATATATTTAATAAATTAACTATATTTTTTTAGTTTTAATAAATTATATAAGATAACGTATATTGTGATTGGAGAGAGTACATATTTAAATTTATTATTTAAAATTTTAGTTTTACTTATTACTTGAAAAGCAATGGACTGCAGCATAAAAAAAAACAATAAATTCAAGATTTCTCTTGTTATTTTTTTAAAATTAATTGAAGTTATAGTAAAAATTATAGTCTTTAACAATTAAAAAAATAAAATAATAATAAAAAGAGTATAAAAAAATATATCAAAAATTTATTTATATTTTTTCTTTTCTAATTTTAGTTCAACTAAAAATATCTTTTATAAATTTCATCTCCCATTCATTCAAATAATTTCTTTTTATATTGATAATATAATATACTCTTCATTTAGTCTAAAAATAATTTAATATTTTTATTTAAATTTATAAATGATAAATTGAACCTCATGTTAATATATCTTTTTAAATATTTAAATGTCTAAATTATCATTTAAAAATTTAAATAGATTTTTCTTTTTTTTCCCTTTTTTCAATAACAACTTATATTTTAAAGTAATTATTTATACATTTAACACTAATTTTTTCTAAATAGCGCTGCATATGCTTAATTATTTTTAGTATGATTTTACTATTAAAGTATTTTTTAGAACATCATTCCATGTAAAAATTTAATAAAAGTTTAAATATTCCTCCATGCGCCCTGATATATCGTAGAGTTTTCTTAAGCATAAAAGTACACTTCAAGATTTTAAAATGGTATAAAAATGATTTGATCAGTTAAATAAATTAATATTTTTTTATTCTAAAAATATGATATAATTAATAATTTAATTTTAGTATTAAATATAACATATATTTTATAAATTTATTAATTATTTTTTAAATTACTCTTATTAATATTCTCTCAACAATAATTAAATAAGAGAAGGAGGAAAAGTTAAGAAAAATAATTAAAATATTTTAAAAAATATAATATAATAAATATTTTTTTAATTAAATTAAATTAGTTAAATATATTATATATTTAATACTATATGAGTATTACCTATTTAGTAAATATTTTAGTTAAAAAATTGAATAAAAGTATACATAAAATTTTTTAAATGATGCAAAAATATTTAGTTATTAAGTCAATTAAGTTTAGATAAAAGTTTAAAAAATAATTTATAAAAAAAATTTAAATAGTTTTTAAAAAATTATTTTTAGAGAAAAGTTTATTAAAAAAATTGATTTTCAAAAAATAAATGAGTATTTGGATAGTTATTACCATAAGGACTTTTATAATTAAAAAATTATTAAAAAATATATGATTTTATTAAAAATATGAGAGATGAAAGAGGGTATATAAGAGAGAGAGAAAATGAGATATAGTATAAAAAATAATAGTAAAATATTAATTAAATAATTTATAAATTTTTTTACTATTTTAAAATTTAATCTCAAAAATTTATTTAAAATTTTAATTTTAAATTATAGTTTTTCCCTTACAATTAGCGTATCTTTTTTCATTATATTAATTTAAAAAGTTTTTAATTATCTATTCCATCCTATACGTTAAAAGTCAACTTCATATCTAAATTTGCAAAAATAAAAGTTTAACTTGTAACCATAAATTGTTGGATTTAACTTATAAATATACAAATTTGACCTGTAAATATAAGCTTTTTAAGTCCTCCGCATGTTTAATTTTCTCGCATCGGACTAATGGATTGAACCCGACTAAGATACAGCTAACGTGGCCAACCGCCAGAGGGATGAGTCTTATACTTTTTTAAAATGAAAAAAGTTATATTATTTTAATTAATATAAATATTTATATTATTTTCTATTTTTAATATATAATATAATTAAAGAATTAATTTTAATAATAAATATAATATTTTTTTATATTTATCAATATTTTTATAAATTATTTATACTGATATTCTTTTAATTATAATAAAATAAGATAAAAATAAAATAAATTAAAGAAGATATTTAGGATATTTTTTAAAAAATAAACTATATAAATTAATTTAATTTTTAATTTAATTTAATTAATTAAATATATTTGATAGGAGTATAATAAGTATATTAACTACTGCTTTATCAATTTCAACATAACATAATTTATCTAAGTACGAGCACCAAAACAGAGGCAGGAAGGTGTGTAAGAAAAAAAAGCTAATGGCACATAAAAAAATACGAAACAGGTCATTTTCAATTTTGTTATGCCATATTTGGTGAAGAAACTCCTGATAGTAACAGAAACGCCTAGGCACATGTGACAGAGAGATAGATGGAAAAGAGAGCTTCATCAAATATGGCAATTTTCTTTTCCCTTTCTTCTACGAATTCCTTACACCTTCGCTTCGACACAAGAAACAAATTCCTCTGCTTTTCTTGTTAGCGCCACTTTTGTCTGAATCCCGTATTTTGTAATTAATAATTATATAATCACACCCACTCTTACCTTTTTCCTGTGATTCTTCGTTTGTTCATAAACTTTGTCGAACGCTCTACATTGTTTCGCATCATAAATCACGACCAGGTTTGCATCTCTTATTTCTCTCCTTACTCGATCAATTATCTGGATTCTGATCCTGTTTCAGCTTAATATCAAGCTCATGTTCTTCGCCATGCAATTTTGTTTCCTAGTTTTTGATGAATGAATGGTTCTAGGATTGAATCTTCTATTTTCTGCATTCAATCCCTTTTGGATTCCTTACTGTTGCTTTTTTTGATATTGTTGTCTTTCAATTCTAGTTTTTCTGAAAGAAAAAAAAGGAGACTGTTGGGAATGGCATCAATATACCGTTGTTACCGCTGAAGATCATGAAATTCATCAGCCCAACAGATTCAACAATTGTTCTGGTTCTGGATCATCATTTTCCCATTGCTTTTCGATAATTTCTTCATTTTTTCCCTGTCTCATTCACAGGAAAAAGTGTCAGTACTCGTTAAATTTTCTGTGTTTTTTAAAAAAAAAAAACTCCATAATATAATATTTGTTTTGATTGATGAAACAGACACTATTCAAAAGGTAAAGTTTTTGGAATCTATCTGAGGAGGGTCTCAAATATAAAGATATACACACACACACACACATATATTAGTCTCTGCTTGAAGTTGAACTGGGAATTTCTATTTCAGTTATTCTCTGGAATCTTGAATGTAAGAATTGTGTTAGGAACACATGATAAAATCTGTGATGGGTTCCTCAAAAATAGAGAAGAAATGGCTACTTCCTCTCATAATATTCTCTGTTTTTTGCATACTATTTCTTGCCACATCCTTAACCATGAGTATTGCCCATTCAATGCAATCCATAAACTCAATCTTCTTCTTTCTTCCATTTCACAACCGAACCTCCATGGCTTTTACTGAGACTAAGGTCCCTCCTTCTCCTTCTCCTGATCCGTCTCCAACTTCTCCTGCGCCTTCAGTTCCTCGCTTTGCCTATCTCATTTCGGGATCAAAAGGCGACTTGGAGAAGCTTTGGAGAACACTTTTTGCTCTTTATCATCCAGGAAACCAGTATGTTGTTCATCTGGACCTTGAATCACCAGTAGATGAAAGGATGGAGCTTGCTTCTAGAATAGAGAAGAACCCAATGTTCTCTGAGATTGGGAATGTTTTCATGATTGTTAAAGCTAATATGGTCACGTACAGAGGACCAACCATGGTTGCCAATACTCTTCACGCTTGTGCTCTTCTACTCAAGAGAAGTAAAGAGTGGGACTGGTTCATCAACCTTAGTGCTTCTGATTATCCTCTTGTTACTCAGGATGGTTAGTTTGTTATCTGCTGTGATTGTTTTAACTAACTTCTTGTTCATTTTCTGAGAACATTTGATTAATTTGGGTTCATATATATATTTTGCAGATCTTATATCCACATTTTCTGGTTTGGATAGAAACCTGAACTTCATTGAGTATACAGGCAAGTTAGGATGGAAATTGTAAGTTTTCTCTTGCTTTTCCCTCCTTCTAATAATGACATGCTCCTCTAGTCTTATTTATAAGTTATTTTCAGCATATTTGACAATAATAAAAAAACTTTAATATCTATTAACTTTACCTTAAAATTCAACAACTTTCTAACTTTATCCTTATTAAATACTCTTTCAGTTTTTAATTTATGACATATTTAACTAATTTAATTAGATTAAGAAAGTTAGTTAATATAATATGATTTTTTCTAAAACACTATAATCATCTTCCTTAATTTCCCTTTCTCTCTCTTGATTATTGTTGAGAGAGTATTAATAGTAGTAATTTTGGAAAAAAATTGGATAAATATGTAAAATAAGTTTTATATTTAGAAACAATATCAACTCCCCAATTAGATCATATATTAGGGACCGAAAGAGAACATTATATAGAACAAAGTCGACACAATAATATATAAAGGGAAAAATTGTTCAGTCATATGAAAAATTTAATATTGTGACTTACAAATATGATCAAAAAAATTATATCTCTCTGCCATATAAATAGGGCAAGATGAGTTTACTGATATTTAAACTGTGCTTTGCAGCGAAAAACGAGCAATGCCTTTAATTGTAGATCCTGGGCTTTACAATTCAACCAAGAGCGATGTATTTTGGGTTAATTCTAAGAGAACTTTGCCAGATGCATTCAAACTATTCACTGGTTAGTTCTACAATTTTGCAGCAATATTATACTGATCACTGACTTTGAAAAGTTTCACTTGCTGTTCTTGATGAAATCACTTGTGTTTTTTATATCCTAAGTTAGTCCTCCAACATGGCTTCTCTAATTTCAAAACTTGCATTTTAACAATCAGATAAGTATTCATGTTTCAGAGGAAAGAAAATTTTACTTTTTAAGCAGTGAAGTTTCATCTCAAGCCCTTGTGCAGTGTACCTTTCCTGTGATAATTTGTTATAGATCATCTTGTTTGTGAACTGTTTTCGGTGCATTCTTAATCAACTGACAGGATCGGTGTTACGTGGTTATTATTGTTAGAGTTAGTTGAGGATTGTTAGTTAGTTAGAGAAGATTATTAGAATAAATAGAGGACATTAGTGAATGTATTGCTGTCTTGTGAAATAAAGTGAAGTTTCCATCTATTTTCTTGTTCTACGTGCAGGATCGGCTTGGACAGTTCTATCGCGAGGACTAGTCGAATACGTTATCTGGGGATGGGACAATCTTCCTAGGATCCTTCTTATGTACTACACTAACTTTATTTCCTCCCCAGAAGGCTACTTTCAGACCATTGTCTGCAATGTTCCAGAATATGCAGAAAAAACTGTCAACCATGACTTGCACTATATTTCTTGGGATGTCCCTCCCCAACAGCATCCTCACACCCTTTCTATCAACGACACGGCGAAAATATTCACTAGCAACACTGCGTTTGCGAGGAAGTTCAACCGAGATGATCCTGTCTTGGATGTGATTGACAAGAAGTTATTGCATAGGAAGAGAAGGAGATTCACTCCAGGTGGTTGGTGTGCTGACTACCCGAAATGTTGCAAGGTCGGTGATCCTCGGGAAATCAAACCAGGTCCAGGATCTCAAAAGCTTCTTAGTCTTCTAGCTAAATTGTCAAATGGAGGTAACTTGACTAGCAGTCAATGTGAATAGATCATATGGGAAAATCTTCAGCCATGGTTGCCACTGTATTCAGAGCCAAAGATGGAATTCCTGTCATCTTTCTTTGTATGTTATGTAGAAGTTACACAACAGTTTCTTGCATTACAAGAATGAGATGAATTTTTGTTTTTGCCCTTTTTAAAAACGTCTTTGCTATAGATTCTTCATTTTTGGAGAATTCAATCTTATAGGGCGGAGCTGTAAAAGATCATATTCAGTTGATGATTTCATGTTTAGATTGAAGAATTTGATAGCAAATATATAAAATCATACAACAAAAATTTATCTTATATTATGATATTTCATTACTTGACTCTCATCTTTTATTATTATTTTATTTACAATAGACTACTAAAATAGATTTTATCTTAAAGATTAGAAAAAATATTTTACCTGAAAAAAAATAACATATTAAAAAAGTTATTCACATATAACTTGAAAATTTAAAAAGATTACAAGGATATAATCAATATTAAAAAAATTACTTGTACAAAATATTAAATTTAGCCCATTTTATTAATGAAATCTTTGACTACTTAACAATGAAGTATATGCATAAATTTAAATATTTAAGAGCAAATTAAGTTTTGAATATTATGAATTATTTGCATAAATAAAATAGAACATGATTGGAACAAAATCCACAAAGACATAAGATATCTAGGATTTTGATACATCCTTTCTTTTACCTCTTTCTTTTACCTTAGAACTTCATCTACATAAAAAAAAAAAAAAGATAAAAGGAAGTTAAGTCACAAATCATGTCAAAAATATATCTCACTAAAAAGTATATTTACTTAACATAGAGTTAGTTTAATAGTATAAAACCCTATTAAATCTCTCTAAGTTTTAAGTTTGAGTTTCAACCATAAACCCCAAATATAGATTACTCGATTTCTCAGATATATGTAATAGGATCCAAAACAAACTCGGGATACCGATTAATAGTATAAAAGAAATATGCTTTGATATGCTTACACAACTTTACATGATTAACTTTATCTACCCATATTTTATAGACTAAAACTACCCCTGATTTTGTTTTTGGCATCTTGATAGACTCAAACCATTTCCAGAATTTTGAAATTCCAGGGGAATTTGCAGCAACTAAGGTGTTTGACTGACTTCGCCAACAAACAGAAGAGATGAACTGGGCAGCATCATCCACTTCATGCCCAGAAAAAGGGTCTGTGTTCTGAAACTTGAAAGGCATTGCTGGCATGGGAAAAACCTTGTGGTATATGAACACCTAATCCACACAGAATAACATGACCTTCAATAAAACAACAAAGTTGAAGAGCAAATAAATGATGCATAGGTCCGTTAGTTTAACACCAATAAAAGATGGGTCTATCATGGAAGTAAGGTCGTAGGAGAAATTGTACCAAAAATTATTTTAGGATACTGAATCTTACTAATAAAACACTTTAGTGTGCTGAATGCAACCCAGACATTAATACCGATTAACACATAAGCTGTTCTAGCAAATTTAGGGGAGAAAATAAAAGCAGAAAACTCAATCATAAATATATTCCAAAAGGTTTCTGTCAAAATAATTAATAGAGCATACCACTTTTGTGTCTGAACCAGTGGCAAAGAATTCATCAGATACTGACAATCCCACAAAGTTCTGTAACAAAAGGGGAAAAAATCAACTAGATGATATATAGGCCCGCAATAGTGGAAACAATGGGCGCACGTGAGTGTTTGGTTTCATGTTGGGAACCGCCAAAATCGTTTTAATAGAAATATGGTGGTTTTCAATGTGAAAACAAACATGAACTACGTACAAATAATATGTTACAAACAAACATACCTTCACATTCCCGTGACCTGTGAATGAAGTGGTGTGTCTATAACTTGAGATGTGCACGCAGAAAAATCCCAGAGCTTCAAAGTGTTGTCCGTGGATGCAGAGACGAGGTTCACAATGTCCACAAGCTTGATGTAACTCACAGTCTTATCATGTCCAAATAATGCATATAGAGGCATTTTTAAGTTCCTCAGATCATAGTAATATATTCGATGATCCGCTGAACCAAATGCAAGGAAACGACCAGAATACGGGGAAAACTGAACGCTGCATACATTAGCTTTTGTGTTGATGGTACCAACACTAATTCCCTGCAGCATCAATCCATTTGAGAGAAACAACTCATCATACATACAGGAAAAAAAATAATTTCAAAGCTGATATTGTCCAACAAGCACAGAAATGGAATTTGCCTGATTGATACTCCATAGCTTGACAGAACCATCATCGCTCCCGCTTGCCAACATTGTTGGGTCTGCTGATGAGAAATCGATGGACCAAACCCGCCTCTCATTCTCCACCATTTCAGACAGTGGTTGACTTCTTGTCACATCCCATAGCTGAACAAGATGATAAATTAAGTACCAACATTGTAACAGAAATAACAGATGAATCAGCACAAGCCTTGACCAACCGACCCGTACAACGCCTTCAAAGTTACTAGAAGCTATTTGGCTTTTGATGGAAGTGTTCCAACATATACTGCTGAACTTTGACCTGCTAGGCATCTCCACTACCGGATAGCTGATATCACAATCCTCGTTTATGATCGAGTCATAATAAAAAACTTTAATATTTTTACTCACGCCAGCAGTAGCGAAAAATGCCTCTTCACGATCAAAACTGAGGGCGCATACTAGGTTTGAAGATTGCAACAGATCCCCTTGCTTCAGGTCAGCTTTAACCTATAGCTTACTGAAAGATAGGTACTTGCACAAACCCTCTAGGAAAGAATTTTTCCTAGGAATTCTACCAGTAACCGTTGGTTTCCTCAATGATTTGCATCGCGTTAGAAAGTATGCTGACTCTAGTTTCTTAAAGTTCTTCCTTAGCCGAGACTTATTTGAAAAAACATCTCCATAATTGTTCTGTTCATCATCAATGTCATCATTGCATTCTTGAGTGTCGCCAGCATATGTCTCTGATCTGATACGCTTTATAGTCACTAGGCCTGCAGAATCTTCTCTCTCGACAACTTCTTTAAATACCATTTGCTGCTTGGTTGCTTCTTCGATATCTGAACACAGAAAAGAAACAGAATGTTGCAAATTATCAGCAACACCCTTTTTTCTCTGCTGAATTAACAAAAGGAATTCTAGTAACAACTCTTGTTCCTCTATTTTTTCTCTAAGTTCCATTGCCACTTCACGCTCTTCGATATCATCTCTCTGTTCATTACGGAACTCACTCTGCAACAACCCTCTGCTACAAAAGGAAACAAATGTTACAAAAAAGTTCTTCACTTTAAGGCCTATACCATAGAACTATAAATGTCTTGTTCATTTTAAGGATCTTAATTCTTGGAAATAATATAGTTGACTCTGGTGTCCAGGAACAGACTACCCCTAAATCATGATCTTTCAACTCTCATGCATGAAGGAATTGAAAAAATAAAATGAAAAAAAACAAAGCCTCAAATGGCAAATAGTGATGACAAGTCTAGAAAAATTTAGAATTTTGAAGTATAAGAACCACTTGGTTGTAGAGAAATTACCCTAGTGTCGGATGATTACTAGGTTCAGGGTGAAGTAACCATAAGCAGAATGAAGCTTCTTTGGGCCACTTCAGAAGTAACTGTGGAGGAAGAACTCTATATCTAAGGCTGGACATTGTTCTGCTCTTTTCTTCTTTTGAGCTGAATGGACAGAATAGCTGGCCAATTATATGTGGCATACAATCAAGTTAGTGAAATAAAAAACAGATATAATAAAGTAAAGAAGATAAAGTATAATGAGGTACTTGAATAAAAATATAAGAAAATCGGTAAAAAGTCCAGTTTGAAAATTTCATTGACCAAAAAGATTTAAGATCGGGTACCAATACTGTCTTTGTATGAAAATAAATCAGATCCTTCTGCAAATAAAATTTCTGAACAAAAACTTTTCACTGATTTCCCCTAAAATCTAAGTACGGTTATCAATATGAACCTCAAACAGGAGAACCCCAAGTCGGTAGATGTCTGAAGCACAGGAACTTGAAGTACCAGCAACCTCTCCAGGACTAGTATACCAACTAGTCTCCATTAGAAGTATCTGTTTCATTGGAAATGATTGCTTCTTCCTTTTATTTCTTCAGTGTTTAGTCTAACTCTGGCTTTATTTTCTTCAGTATCTTCCATTAAAGACGCGCGAGCTGCATACAACGTGCAACTAGAATTCGACATAGCAGTTGTCGAACTCGAAGTCCTAACGCGTTCCATTCCTTCGCCTCCTAAACTTCTCTGCTGGTGGTGATGCATCTCAAGGGAACAGAAAAACGCAGGGGTTTTAATCTTAGTACTTAAGCTATTTACTAATCCATTTTCTAAAGAATCATCTGAGCCAGAGAGTCTGAACAAGATGCAGATTCAATGAAGGAGATATGATTGAAAGATGACATGACAAAGCAAGAGGGCCTCATATTATGAACAACAATTCCTTGACAATGTGCTGAATTAACAATTTCTACTATATGTTTAAATATATGCAAGCATTCAAATACATCTACCAAACGTTCAGGTTTATCTGACCGTTGCCTCAAGCTAACATCACCCCATTTTACAGAATGAATATAATGGCCAAAAGCAACCTCGTACTCACGAACCCCGGAGAAACTCAGAAATCTGTCTTGTCCTCCTTGATGCCAGAAGAATTATTTTGATGTCGTCTCACCAGAATAAGGGTTTCTGTCCGGATAAGTAATAGGTTTTGTGTTCCTGTCTGAAACTCCAGAAGTGTTAGAACTCTGCGAAACAGAGCCAGAGTAACCCTCCATGTTTATGATCCTCTTAGAATTGCATGAGCATGATGAATGCTAGTAGGAAAACATAGAGACACGTGGAAGAAATTTTCCAGCTTGATTAAACACTCTCTTAACACAAGCATTATTACAGCTCAAAATTTCATTTCAGAAGTTTTAACCGAACACGAGAACGTTGAAAAAGAGGAAGTTCCAGAAAACCCAACGCAGAAAGATGAAGCTTTTGCACAGCTCAAAGATGATAACAGTAAAGAAAAGAAGTCAAATTTTCGAGTTGATTACTGAAGCAACAGAGATAGGAGTAAATAGAGAAAGAGGCACTGAGAAGGAAAAAGATGACGATGATTATTACGATGATGGGTTGAAGCTAGGCGCCTAGGCCAACCTGAGAAGGGAAACCACACAACAAAACTGTCTACTTGGTAGTAAGCATACCACTACTAGCTCTCCGAAACATCCACAGCCTCGTAATTTCCGCTCCTTTCTCAACACAAAAGAAAACCAAAAGGAAAAGGGTACTTGAATTGAATGCCACCAAAAGTAACCAAGTTTTCTGTGTCTCCCCTCTGATTTTCATGTCTTTTTCCTTATACCGAGTTTATTTTTCTCAAAAATTTATGAAAAATTCTGTTTAAAAATTTTATTATCAGAAGCATGTGAGTTTGAGTGTTAGTGTCGTGTGTGTATAAATTCTTCAAAAATATATCATGCCCTTTCTCATCATCAAATTTTGATAAGAGACATATTAAAAATAATTTAGAGATCTATAAATAAATAAATTTAAATATTTAAGATTAATTATAAAGAAAAATAAAAAAAAAATTAGAGGTTGTTAATTATAGAATTCATGCTGAATGGTTTAAATAGAGAAAGATTACTGAAGTTATATGTGATTGGAAAGTGCCAGATAAAATAAAAGAAAAATTTTATCGAACTGCTATAAGATCAACAATACTCTATAGAAGTGAATGTTGGGCTTTAAAAGGATAACAAGAACATAAAGTTGTGATAGCTGAGATGAGTATGTTGAGATAGATGTGTGGGTATACAAGAAAAGATAAAATTCATAATGAACAAATACGGGAAAGAGTTAGAGTAACATCTATTAAAGAGAAAATATTAGAGAACCGTCTTAAATGGTTTAGATACGTGTAAAGAAAGCAAAAAGATGCGCCGATGAGGAGGGTGGGTCAAACAGTATGGATTCTAGTTAAAAAGAGTAGAGGAAAGTTAAAGACAATGCTTAACGAGATCATTTAACAGGATCTCCTAGTCAATAACCTATCTAAAGATTTAATTTTTGATAGAGTACAATAGTATCGTATAATTTATATAACCAACTATATTTAATAGAATAAAGTTTATTGTTATTGTTACTCTTTCTATTAATTTCTATTAATTTATAAAATTTCTCAACAAAGACTTTTTATTAGTTTTTTCTTTATTTTTCATGTTCATCGGTTCACCTGCTTTGTTACATAATTTATTTTTTTTATAAAAATTGCATACAAATTTTATTGTAAAAAAGTTTTTTGTCAAAAATATAATTGACCTTTGTATATAAATACTTCGTCGAGTTAGTACTTTTTATTAAAAAAATGTTTATAACTAACAAAATATCCCCACCTTGGGTCTTTGATTTGAATTTTTTAAATTAAAAAAATATTAGAAGAACTTTATATTAATGTGTTTAAAATTTTAATGCATCTATGTAAGAAAAAAATTATTTTATTTTTTATAAAAAGGCAATGTATTAAATATAGGATAAAACGATGTTACATGACAGCATATATATTAGGACAAATAAAGTTACTTAGAAAGGAATTAATAGACCAGAAATCAACAAAAAAATATAAAATAAATAGAGAAATAAGAATAAAGCATATTTGAGGTTTGAGCCAATATTTTCAATAAGTGTTAGATGAAAGTCTTTAAGGTGAAAAAATTACTTCTTTACACAAAATATAAGAAGATATTCTGATTGAGACGTGATGTTAGTGTTAGATAGATAAATCTCAGAAAAAATTGAAAAGAGGCATATCAATGAAACTTTAGCAGGTGGAGAAGTATTAGAGAAGTACTACGCTTTTAAGTAAAGCTATTGATGAGAGTTCCATCATAACAGATAGAGGTAAAAAAGGGAAAATATATAATTACCTTTATTTTTTTAGTGGAAAGATAGGACATCCATACTTGGGGAAAAATTGAAGCTCTTTGGTAAGGGACCATGTGCTTGGGTAGTGAGAGATTGATTTATGATGGGGATAGGATACCACCATGGGTTGAAGGAGCATTTGCCATTAATAGAGGCAATGATGGCTTCAAGATTGATACATTTACCCTCATGGATTGAAAAAAATCCTTGTGAACCATATTGAGTAGAGAAGGACAAGGATTTTCTTGATTATATGGGTATTAATTTTATTGTTTAGTGCTGGAAGAGTGCGCTTAAGCCATCGCCCAAAGTCTTGAAAGGTAGAACATAGCAACCGAATGGTGAGGAGACCAAACCAGAGAGCTTTTGTCAATGGGGGCATTCAACAGAGGCATGAAAGAGGAATTCATCAATATGGCAGCCAAAGGGGCAAAGTCCTGAGGTCTTTAAGTGATGCTGATGAGAATATCAGTGGAGGGGAATGCTTCATTTAGTAACTTCCAGGTGAACAATAGAAATTTGGGAGGAAGAGAGATGGACTAGAGGAATTGACAGAACAAATCTTCCACGTTTGAGAGGTTATGATGGAGCCTAAGGCAAAGTCAAAAACCAGCTAAAGAAGAATAAGTTCCAGACCGTCCTTCAAACCATATCAATTTGTTATTCGTAATCAAGTGTGGAATCTTAAGAATGCTTCAAGCGAAGGGTAGTTTTGAAAAAGAAGTATATTCCAAAGAATAAGTTTTCAATTAAAAGGAGTGTGCAGTAGGATATCAGCAACTCAATTGATGTTAAACTGAGTAGCTATATCTTAGAGCACCTACTATCAAAGAGGTGGTTGATATGGATCGGCCACTTGCCATATTAGCTTGTATTATGAAAAAGTAGGTGTGTCAAAATAATTAAAAGTTTCACATTGTTTAGGAGAATAAAAGATTAAGAGTATAAATAATAAATTATAATTGTAGACTAGTAAATGGATCTAGAAGAGAAGTGGGCTCACACGCACGACAATAAGTTATCAATAGAAAATTCAGTTGAAATCTGACAATTTTTCCTCTTTAATGTGTTTAAACAGAAAGTCTCTAAATTCCTACAGTAATTTCTTTTTATTAACGTTGGCATTATGGTTATTGCAAAAGAGACCGTTGGCGCTGAAAAGATGCGACCTTACCATCCGATAGGCATCGTGCTGATTCGGTCAAAAGGTTATCCCTCACTTACTCAACCGATAAGAATATTGTAGATATATATCCAATAATACTCGTGCTCTTCTACCTATTTCTTTTTGAGTTTATTTCTTTCAGCTAGATTCTATTACCTTATCTCTACAAAAAGAATCCGTTTAATTTTGGGGAGTACCACTTTATCTTATCAATTATCGTGAAATAACTCTTAAAAATAATATCTTTAAACGTGACTCAAATTAGTTATTCTTTTTACAGGTTCTGTCGATAATAGTTTGTAGGTGATGATATTAGCTACTTCCAAAATGCCTTCCATATCCAAGAGGAAAAAAATATTTTATAAAAGTTTGGGCACACTTTTGTCTGATTAATTTTATTTCCAAGGTAACAGACATGGCTGTTCCATGCAATGCATGGCCAATATGTACAGAAAGGTAGTAAATTTTGAAAACTGCATGGCCATATGGTGAAAACTTAAATTAAAAAAGGTAAAGGGAGCAAATTGCAATTATAAAAATAGTGGATTTATCTTTCTTCCAAATGATGATTCCCAAAGTGGAAAGTCCTAATATCATAGCAATAGTATAAATATGTGGCAGTGGTATAATTTAGTAAGTAATAAAAAATCACCTACTTTTGTGAATTTAATTATTGGACATATATTTATATTATAAAGGTTGATAGGAGGCTTTTCTAGAGAATCAATTTTTTAAATGGCATGATAGAAAGATAAAATTTTTAATATAATAGATGAAATGTCTCTTTGTCCTTGCCTTGAATGAGTAATTAATTGGATCTTCCATTGGTATATTATTTAATATAAGTATTATATGGACTTTTTATATAAAAATATTATGTGGACTTTGAAAATTGCATAACATTGACCTTCTTATATAAAAATTATAAATAATACATATTTTTTATTTTTTTTAATGTTTGTGCATCTTTGTCTTTTTTATAATATATATTTTTTTAAATAGTCAGTATATTTGCCTAAATATTAAATTTATTTTTATGTTTTTATTTTTAATAATTACATGCTTTTATTGTCTTTTCCCACTCATTTTTCTCTTACACATGACCTCTCCACAAATAAGAATGTTTTTTGACAAAGTAAATTAATTTTTTTATATGTTTAGTATCTTTAACTAATCTTAATCAATTTTTTAATCTACGTAATTTTAATTCTGCTATTTATTTATAAGATTTTATAAAAAAAAAAGCTTAAAATATTAGCTAAGATAAAAAAATATTTATATATTTTATGAGTGTCATATCAATTTTATTTAGCTCACGATTTATTTAAAATAATTTATATAATTTGATTTCATTGGATAACATGAACATGTGGCTAGGCCAAACCTAAGTTAGCTCTCATAAATGCATCTCCAGATTTTTGTTGCGCAGGTAGGACCAGAAAATGACACCCATATTTCAAACATCATAATTCATGAAAACCTCATTTAATTTTATTTTTTAAAATTTTTGTAAATTCATGTTTTAGCAAGAACTAATTTTTTTGCATATATAGAAAGTTTAAACCTTTAACTTCTATTCATATCCTACCTCACTATTAATAGGAGTTAAACCTAATAAAAATAATTAATTAATTTTTTTTTAAAATATGATGAATTAGTATTTAAATTTGTAAATCTATATTTAATATCTTATAATATTTAGAATAAATTTTTTTAATAAAATAATATATACGTTCAGAGAAAAAAACTATATCTCGTCTTATATTTTTCATCATAACCGAATCAACCAAGGTGGCTATAAATAATTTCTTTAAGAATAACTTTTAAATTAAAAAATAAAACTTATTTTTTATCATTTAAATTAAAAATGAATTGGTTCAATCTCAAAGAATGTACATTATCCCCCAAAAATTTTGAGGATTAAAGAGAAGTGGGGACAATGGACAACAGTGTTTGAACGATATGTTACATTATCAATCAGCAAGGGGAGAAAAAAACTTATTCTTTGGAATCTCAAACAATTTTTTTTTCAAACTAAAAAAAATGAAATAAAGTGATTTTTATAAACTAAACATAAAACAACCATCACTTTAATCAGCTCTTACAAAAAACAAAACTTATTTTGATAAATTCTTTGGATTAACTTTTTAAAATAATCACTTTCTTTAGAGTTTAGAGGATAATCCAGATAGCCTTATCAAATAAACAGAAAACAATACAAATTATTAAAAAAATTAATATATATTTTTTAAAGTTAATATAATATTTAACTCCTTAAATTTATTCTCATTTTAATTTTAATCATTAAACCTTATAATTTAATAAAAATTTAAATTATTTTACCCTTTGAGTAACTAAAACCTATAGTTAAAACTGGATAAACAAAAATTAAAATTCATACAAACTTAAAAAATTTATTAACCTCATTTCTTTAAAATAACTTAAATAAATTTTTTAATCCCCATAAAATATAGTAATATGACTAATAGGCAGTAGTCAACAGCTTAAACCACGTAAAATAAATGAGAAGCAAATATTGGCATGAGACCTAAAAATCAGTGGAGGCATATTGTGAGTGAATGTTACTCTATTATCATAACATAAGGAAGACATTGTACTCAGAATTCTACAGCTCAAGGCTGATAAGCTTTACAAGAACAGCCATATATCAGAAATTGCAGCTGTAAGAGGGAAGAAGATTTTTCTCTATTCTATTAAGTTACCTAACACCGGCCACCGGGTGGCATTTTGGGAGGGATATACCCTATACATACCAAGAGAGTGTGTGTAAAAGAAAGAAAGAATCAAATATTCATATTTGATTCACATGAGAAAAATCATCACACAAATTATTTTTTGCAGTGATCTTCTTAGTGATGATGATGACTTTGCATTGCATTCTGCAGCACCAGGCCCTACAACAAACAGCTCAGCGACCAGAAACAAATAATGAATTGGCAGTTATCTGGTTGTTCCCTTCGGCCTGAAGCCTTCTCATCTTCGCCTTGTCCAATCGCGCTCTTCTGACGACTTCTTGAATCTGGCGATCGTGGTCCTTCAACATCTGATCCGTGTTGCTAGATGGAACTAACAATGGGCCAGAATAATGAATTTTATGGCCCTTTGACCCATAACCAACCTGCATAATTATAGAGTATTATCTGCTACTGATGAATGAAAAAAACCACAACAAATAAGCAGCATACAATAATAAATTCCAGCTCAATAAATAACAACAGGTCCATGTTAATCACTTACTTCTAAATTTTTTTAGCTATTACATTCTTTCCTTGCAACTTCATAGTGTGAGTTTCCCTAACATTTATGATTTGCCAATATACAAGGAGGCAAAAGATGACACTAATTTGGGAAGACACGTAATACACTATTTTCTCATATTCTTGGCATGCAAGATTCCGACGTGTGAAGTATCATGGTAGTAAATAGTATCATGTTTGTTTTGATGATTGAAAATTGTCATGGAATTTATACAATCGCGCTATTTAATAAAAGTGGCAAAACCAAAAATGCAGAACTGTAAGATCGATATAGTTTTCGGGTGGAATGTCCACATTAATCTCTTTTGGTGTTTGGTGCCTTGAATAGCAACGTCTTGCGCAAAGCATCTTGGATGCAGATTAACATTCTAGATACTCAGATGGAGACAAAGGGTACCGACACCTCCTTTGAACAAACTAAAGCAAAAAGAATAAAGAAAAAACTTCTTACAGGAATTGGGTCTTTGTTGCTGCCTCTCCCTTCATTTGGAGGAGGAGCTCCAGCATGCTTCTGTTCATGTTGCATCAATGATTCAGAGGCCTCCTTCAAGGATCCTGGGAACCGGCTTATTAGTTTTGGAACCTCTGCATGTGATGATCCGGACCTTTCTCTGTGATCATCCGACAAGAAGCTCCTTCTTGCTGCGACTAAGCCAGATATTGCTGACAAGTCACCCCCATTGGATATCTTTGGGGCATCATCCGGGTTTTTCCCAGCTTTCGTCCATGCAGTGCGGTTACAAAGTGGACCTGAATGGGAACCTCTTTTATGTTGCTGTACTTGGTGATCTATACCTACTTCCACAGCCTGTGATGGCCTAGGGGGATCAATGGGAAATCCTGAAGCAACTTCTTCAGGATGAGGATTAAACTTCTCGCTACGGCTCTTAGAGTTAGATTGACCTTGTCTCTTCTGCCAAAAGGTTTAAAAACCCAACATCAACAAAAAAAAAAATCAACTTAAATATGCAAAAATAAACAAAGATAACTATGAAAATTATCCTCATGGGACGACAAACAGAGGATAAAAAATAAAACTTATGGAAAATAAAAGGAGATTTGGTAATTTATCAGTCAGGAGAACAAATTAGATATTCAAAAAAGCATCCTTAGAAAAAGGATCACAATATACACATTGAACAAGGTACCTGCATGGATAGGACCAGTTCAGCATTAGCATCAGGTGCCGGGACAGCCCGAGACTCTCTCGTCACCTGTCTATGGCCCATGCTTCCAAGAGCTCCTTGTCTGGTAGAATCAGAAAAACCAAATTGCAACAATCAACCTTCCTTCAAGGTACAAGGACCAGACAAACAGTAATGCTTCATGTTGAATAGTGATAGCCAAAGACATTAATTTTGAAAAGGAGGAACCGAAAGCTTTAAAACTGGAAAACCACAAAAATAACAGCACAGATGGAACTACCATAACAGAACACGTTGTTGTGCCTACTTTGCCAGCTAATCCGTGAGTTCTACTGTTATTATTATTGCCATGTATCTACAGATTTCACTAAGTGGTTATGCTGAACAAAAATAACATTCACTTCTAAACCAAGACTCTGCACAAACCTTCTAGCTTCTTCATCCCGTGCTTTGGCATCGAATTCCTTGCTCGGAGGATACTTGGGCAAACTTGAAGGATCACAAGGTAAGGGTTTTGTTGCGAAGAACTAAATCACAAAAACGCCAAAAGAAAGAAGTCATTGACAATGCATATACAAGTATCAAAGGCAACAAATGATAAAAAGATGTAAAAGAATTACTTTGGAAAAACTGTCTGAGCTGAATAGCTGATCACAATAAACAATTATCAACTATAAATTAACAAGCGATAAACATAGTAAGATGAATCATACAAGCTTTATCATATAGGACTTGGAGATTGGAGACAATACTTTTAGGAACTTGCAGCAATACACAAGATATTTGAGTATTAGTTACTGGCATAAATATTATCAATTAGAAAAATATCAGAGCATTTATATTCTTGTGTGTTGAAAATATAAAGTAAAACAGATGGTTCGACCACTACCAACATCCCCCTCAACATGTACTTACAGTTACATTTCATTTCCTGTGAGGAGCATTTGGGTAAGCAGTACCACCAAACGAAATGACATCGCCAAAAAAAATGTTCTTGCCATATGATTTTCATCAAAATATGTATACCTCACTCTTCAAAGCCAATGCTGCTGTTCCGCGATCTGCAGGATCTATGGATAAAAGGGTTTCCATGAGTGCTAATGCAGGTGCAGGAAACTCCTTAAATGTTTCTGCAACACACCGCCTGTAGGGTTGTTGAGGCTTAAATATTGTTGCATGAGGTAGCTTCGATTTCCTCCAATAATCCTCAGAAGGTGAGCCACAGAGTTTAAAAATTTTATGTAACTGTTCAACCTACAAGGAAGAAAATGTGTGTAATAATTTCATTCATAAAACCAAGAAGATTGAATCGCATGACGATCCAAGAACTTTTAGTTTTATCCGGTATACACCACTCTTTCTCAATTTTTACTGATGTTTTCCTTTCAACCGAACCTACTTGTCTATAGTTCATGAATTCCTGAAAGCTACTGCATGCAGTTTACAGAAAAAATTGTAAACAGATAAACAGAGCGTATCAATCATTTTAGCAACAGTGAAGGAAACAGAAAATGCATAAAAATGCCACATTCAAATGAAATGTTGAATTTCAAGTATGCACACCTCAGTTCTTCCTGGCATAATAGGCTTTCCAGCATACAGCTCAGCAAGTATGCAGCCTGTACTCCATAAATCTACTGCAGCGCCATAGTAAGTTGCTCCAAGCAAAAGTTCTGGAGGCCGATACCAAAGCGTGACAACTCGGCTAGTCAATGGTTGAATTTGATTGGGATTATAAAAGCTTGCCAAACCAAAGTCTGCAATCTTCAAGATTCCGTTGTTGTCAATCAGAAGGTTGGATCCCTTAATGTCACGGTGCAGTACACCGAAGCCGTGGCAGTGATCAAGTCCATGTAAAAGTTGCTGCATATAACATTTGACCTGACAACTTCCAATAACAGAAGTAAGTCTTTTTGGAGGTTTCTTTAGGTCTTGTAGCACTAGATGTTAGTTATGTTCTGCGCTGTGAACAGGGCTCAGCATATCCAATTATTCGATTATTATCTTAAAATAACTACTATCAAATAAATACTTAGGTTGAATATCATATCAAAATAGACATTGACGACAGCTAGAAGATACACAGAAACACTTCTTGTCAAAAGAAAGAAGCTTCCAAAAGTACCTGTGCTTCTGTAAACTTCAGTCCAGGATGTGAAGCAAGCCCAGCCAAGTCATGTTCCATGTACTCAAAAACAAGGTATAGGCTGCAAGACATCCTTGATGTGACTAGACCTTCCAGTTTTATAACGTTTGGATGATCAAGCCTACGAAGAATGTGAATTTCCCTTGCCATGAAACGAACACTCTCAGGTTCAAGGTTATCGAACCGCACTTTTTTCAAAGCAACAATTTTCTTATGTTCAAGATCACGAGCCCTATAAACATTGCTATAAGTTCCTTGACCAATCTGCACTTCAACGGACATAAAACTATCATTAATAGCAAGTTAAAACAACAACAATGCCAAGTCATTTAAAAAATTAACTGTGATTAATTAAAAAATTTTACTAAGAAAAATCACATTGCTACAAGGACCTCAAGTCCCATATTCTACCTCAACTGTCTGGCAAACAAACTTTATTATACCATCAAGAATATATAATTTGAAATTCAAAAAGAGAAAAAATCGTAGTGAATTCACATCTAGAAATAGATGATATCATCAAAACCATCATTTAGCAGTAAATAATTAAGGATAACATCATGAACATTAGACACATAATCGCCAATATTATTCAAGAATTGTACGCAAAAAATAATCTTAGAATGAAGAGCAAAGGATCATGTCAATTTAATTCAAGTTGATCAACAAGCAAAGGATTATCTTAGATATCAGTTCATCATCATCCTAGTTTGATATCAATAGTCAAAGAGGGTGCAAGGAAGTAGGTTTGTCATTTGCATATTGCCATCTTTGGCAGCAAGCAGATTCTGAAAGTTTAGATAACTAAACAAAAATAGTAACAGCCCATCATATTTAAAATTTAACACAAGTTCTAAAAGTTACAGTATACAAATAAACTGGGGAAAAAGGTGATCATGAAATATTAACATACAAATCAATATAGTACACATCAAAGTTGATAAAAACAAAAGGATATAAGCTCTAATGTCCACACAAAAGGAGGGCAAAAAGCACAACAAACATATAGTGAGACGTCGTCAGATCAAGAATGAAGCATACTTTATCCAACTTCTCAAAAGAATCTGCTCGTCGTGGCAACCATCCCTTGATAGCCTCTCCAGCCACTGCTGCCAACCATGAAGGCCACCCAGCTGCAACCTGCTCTCCTTCTGTCGCTTTTGGAACACTGCCAATTCCTGGATGCTGTGCAACAACATACTCTGTTTTCTTCCTCTTCCTTTCAAAATTATCAACTTGTAAACAAACAGAGCCATTTCCTTGTTTATCCATGGATGCAATTCTACCATCATTATTATCATATCTATCCTTCACTCGATATCCATCCTCCCTCCTCGATGAGGTAGCCTTAGATCCGCGAGAGTCCAACGAAGCCTTATTCGATAATCGCTCCCTCGGACTCTCCCTACTGTCATCAATGGCCGAGGGCTTACAACAAAAGCAACCCATCATGCACACCAGACCCTTCAACAACAATCACCAATCTCAATGTCCACCCTAATTGTATCTCCACAATATTATCATAATATCCTCTTCTGAGCTATCATCACCAACTCAGTCAAAATCCATCTCAAATGTCATACAATAACATAAAATGCAAAGTTATCACAAAGTAACAAAGTATTTATCTCATCTCAAATGTGGCCTCAAATCACCAAATAATTGACATATTCCACCCATCAAAACACAGGAAGCACAACAGCCTCAAGACTTGAAGGAATCAAAACCCAGAAATCTCCAAAATACCCTGTAGACCATAAGTAAAAAACATAATAACTTGAAAATGGCAGTTCTTGGCTCAGTAGAATGCCTTTCCAAATAAAAGCTCGCTACTTTCTAATCCAGGAGCATACAAGTTTGCAAGTTTACAGCGAAAGGAGTAAAAAATAGCAATACGCAGATCCTCAAAACCTCGCAAAAGTGGATTTTCACCGCAAACATGTTGAATACAGACCTCATGGAGCTTTCTCAGCATCCAAACTGAATGAATGACAAAAAGGGTATCACTGCAGCTCAGAGCTTGCGCAGCAAAGCCATGGATCTAGGGTAGAATGATTTGAGAAACCCGTAGCGTGTTTTCGGAAGATGAAGAGATGCAAGTAACGCCATAAACATTATTATATATATATTAATTTAATGAAGATAAATTAATGTAGTAGTACTAACAAAATTAAAAACATATAAATGTAGCCTCTCGCGGTGCATATTTATGTTGCTAGGAGGAGTGTCCCCAGCACTGCAGGCTGCAGCTTTCAGTGAAGAGAGAGAAAAGCTGTGAAGCGAAACTCAGCGCATCAAGACATTATTGTTCTTACCATAAGACCACGCGTAAAGGAAGTTATATATATATATATATATATATATATCAATAATTACCACTTTTTTAATAATGGTCATTAATTAGTAATAACTTTTTCTTTTGTCATTGATTGCATTAAAGTATAATTTCTTATGAGAATTTTTTTCAGGCTAAAAGCGGTTATGAAAATAACAACAACAAACCGTATTTACGGTACTATGGTATACGATTAGAATTAAAAATCTAAAAATTCGTTTACTATTTTTTTTCCTCTTCCATGCATCCTAATTTTCATATGCATGAATGCATGATTCTCTATTGTCTATTTTGATTTTGATGGTTAAATTATAGTTTAAAAAAATAGTTGTTAAATGTTTTGTTACTAATTTCAAATCGAGTAATCATGAAATTTCACGAAACTTTGTCCAATAATTCAATATAGTTTGTCCTTTTTAACACACGAGGAGTTCATTAATTTAGTAATACAGCTGTATCAGATATCAAAGAATATTAAACAGTGGATTTTATAATTATTTTTTCCCAAATTAACAATATTTTTATTATGGAAATGGTGGAGGTGACCCTCCAGTCAACTCTATCTTTAATTCATAATTTCCATAATTCAATGCTTGTATTTTAAGATTAACATGTACATGTTTTTGTTTTAAAAAAAAATTAATCCCATTGTTGATTAATCTATTACTCTATTAATAGAATGGTAATATATTTAAATATTTATGGGAAAAAATTGTATGAAACTAACTTCTTCCTTTTGTACGATATTCCATTGCTTTGGACACCGTCCTGCTTCGTGCATGGATCTACCAACTACCATGTCTAATTGTACAACAAAATATTTGTTTAACACGAAATTATGATAGATTCATGCGAGAAAATAGAATTAAGTCAAACGATGATTGAGATGCTTCTACATAAATATAATTGACTACTTTATAAAAGAAAAAAAGATCTCTAAGATGATTGAAAATCTTGATATTGAAGTTTTCATATTGAATTTGGTAAATAAACCAGTAGACATATATGTTTAGGGGATATTTGGTAGTACGAAGGTAGAAGTAGAATTAAATATTTTTTTATTTGATATAATAGAAATCTCTTATATTTTTAATGTCTTGAGTTATCTTAATTTTATAAAAAAATTTAAGAAATTATATGAGAGAAGTGGAAGTAAAATTTGTTAAACTATTTTATTTTAAATTATAAAATTTTTAAATAATTTTAACTCTTATCAAGCCATAAAAAAATTAGACTATTTTATCTCAAATTATAAAAATATATATAAATTATATACTCATCTATAACCTACTAAATAAATTTTTAAATTATATTTTTACTTTAATTTTATTTTTATTTTTATTTCTATTTCTACCTTCACAACAAAATTGTTCCATCCTATCAAATGTAACATTACTTCAATTGAAAGTATCAGACCAAGCCTCTGATTTTCATAATAAAATTAAATTGATGAGACTAGTCTTTAAAGGGTTGGAATAAATATCGAATTTACATAATTTTTTTTTCAATTGAGTGGCGAGGTTTTCGAAATGTCTAACAATTTAACAGCAATTATCAATTAAAATTAGATATAATAGAATGAGAAAATTCTTCATAATATGATAAATTAATATTTAAATATTTATTAGGAGATATATTTAACTCAATAATGTGATTATCATGACTAACTCTAATAATAAGATAATTATACTTAAAAAAACAATAAGTAGTATTATTAGGACACAAATTGAGATTTGTGGAGATGGCTCCATGTTGATGGACATCCAATCTGAGCTAATCAATTTTGGGGATCCATTTGGAGTGTTTTGTTAAAAACAATTATTAGTAATAGATAATTATGAGGAGCGCGTGTGATAGCAAAAGGCTGAAAGGCTCGTGGGGGAGTAGGGGCAGAATAAGGTACGAAGGGAGGATCGTTTGGGTCATTGAAAGTCGTTGGCTCTTTCCCCTGCTTTTTCAGCTAATTTCATAAATTTTGTTAGGTGACAGAACAGGAAATTACCATCTTACCCCAATCACTGCACACCGTAAAAACTGTGGAAGTGGTCGCCACCGATCACCTCATCAAACGGCTATTAGGTGCCTATCTGCCCTCATCCTGCGCTCCACGTGGTCCTTTACTATCGTTTTTGGCTAACAAATGCGCTCTGTGCTGTCTCCTTCATTTTTGTCAATCGCTTCCTTCTCACTTCACTTGTTCCCATCTCTTTCCCTTTCCTTCTCAGTTCTCTGTTAATACGAAGATTAGTGATTGTAGTACTCCCTCGTCATGTTTCCCTTTTGTTACTTCAGTTTGGATACATTTAAAAAAAATTATAAAAAAAATAGTTTTTAGATCAATTTAAAAAAATTAAAAAATAATTTTAAATAAATAAGTATTTAAATAATTATTATTAAATAAATTTTTATAATTAACAAATTATTTATAATTTTATTAAAAATATAAGAGAGAAAACTAAAGAAGAAAGAAAGTAGAGAATAGTGAACAAAGAAGAGAAAAAAGAGAATAGGGAGGGTGTAAGAAAAAATAAAAATAAAATAGTAATTGAATAGTTTATAAATTATTTTACTGTTCTAAAAAGTAATCCTATCAGTATATCTAAAACTATAATTTTAAATTATAATTTAGTCTAAAATCACTTATAGACAAATATAACTATTTATTTTAAAAAAAAATTAACTAAGATTTAGGTCAAAAATCTTTTTTAAACTTTAATTTGGGGGTTTTCCAAACATATCCTAAAACAAATTATTTTGTATTAATTTATAAATGGAATTATTTATTTCCACAACCAATAATAATAAAATAATAAATATATATATATAAATTTATAAATTCAATTTTAGTAACTAAAAATAGAAAAATAACCCATGTCTATATAGAAATTTAGATATATTAATTTATATTATAAGAGTTTATACAAAAATTTATAATTGTTTAATAATAAAATAATAAGTATAATAGGAGAATTTAACCTAATCGTATAAGTAACAATAAAATAATATTTGAGTCATAAAATTTTCCAAAATACTATTGACTCTTTGAAATTTAATTTATCTAATTTTTCTTCAAATAAAAAGAAAAAAAAAAGAGAGTAAACTAAGAATGATTAAGTTTAGTCTTAATGACATGCTTTCCTTAAATATGATCAGGAGTGTATAAGGCTTGTAGATTATGGAATCTTGTATAAAACACTACCAAAAATTGAGCCTATAAATATTAAAAAGTTAAAATAACTCTCAATAGTCCCCAATAGTCCAATACTGAAAAAACAGATAATACAAAGATTTGAGACAGGAGAAATGGGGAACATGGTGAAGGGGAAGCCACATGGACCATTAAATAATGAATAGTTATCCAATTAATCGTTTGTGGATGAAATTTATATCTTTGGCTGGTGGGACCCATTTAGGAAGGGGGTTACCCCTTATGTAGGCCCACCCTGTTGCCTCATCTCTAGCAAACCCTCGTATCTTTCACAATCCTACCTCCGACGTTGGTCAAACGACAGAAACAAAAAAGCTTTCACAATCCTATAGCCTCTTTCATATTTATGCACATTGGATGCCTCACCTTGTCTTCATACTCCACGTTTACTTCCACATTATTTATGGCATTTACTTTATAAACAGCACTCTACTAATATTCATATAATATTTTATTCCTTTATTTTTTAATATAAAATATATTTACTTAATTTAATTAATATATCATATTTTTTAAAAAAATATTATAATTATCTTCTTTAATTATATCTCCTTTTATTTCAATTTAATTCATATACTTAAAGTTAAAATTTTTATATACTATTGACCATATAGTCTAGAGGATCCGAATCCTCTTTTATGTGACTCGCTTTGGAGACGATGTGTTCATTATTCTTAAGTACACGATGTAGAATCATTAGATATAAAGCAAAACTAGATTGTAAGTTTTATTGGAGATATTAAGGTTTTATTTGGTTTAATATAGGAGAGATTAGGTTAGGTTAAATTAAAAAAGAGTAAGAAAATGTATGAGAGATTAATGAATGATATTTTTTATTTGGTTTAGAAGGGGAGGAGAGGGGTGTTAATTAAAAATTGATAAAAATACCCCTATCTCTTTATTTAAATTTATTTATTCTTTATTTATAATATTTATATCAAAATTAATATTTTTTAATTTATAAATCTTAAATTTTTTTATCTCATTTATATATATAATAAAAATAAAAAATCTAAACTTTTAACATTATTTTTTATTAATTTTATAATTATTATATATTTTAATATAATATATAAATAATTTATTATACTTATTAAGTTTTATTATAATTTATTATAATTATTATGTAATTAAAGAAAAAAATTAGATGTGAAAAAAAAGGTTTGAGGGTATAATTGAAATATTAAAAAAAAATTAGGGATATTTTAGTCAAAAAGGGAGTAAAATTTTATCTCCCCTCCAAAAACCCCACTTTTGGAGGGGAGGGAGGAGGGGAACCACAAAAAGACAAAAAATCCTCCCCTCCCTCCCCTCCCCTCCCCTCCCCTCCCCTCCCCTCCAAAACCCCCTAACCAAACAAACCCTAACTTAACTGGACTTCTTTTTAACTAGTAGAAAATCCTAACACATATAGTCAGCATTTTAAATTATTCTTTTAATTTTAACTATAAGAGTTACTTAACCTTTTAAAAAGATAAAAATAAATAAATAAATAAATTATAAAATATAATATTTTAAGATAAATTCGTATTATATACACTTTAATTTATTTAAATTAATAAATTAACTCATATATTAGTTACAATTAATTAATTTATTTTAAAAAATTAACTAACTTTTATAATTAATATCTAGGACAGTATTAAACTATCATATTTTTTTGGGGATAGAAATATTTTTTTCAATAATAGTATAAATTATTTTTTTTAGGATAGGAAAGTACTGGACAAATATCTCTCAACTAAATTTGCTTTATCTATTAGAGTTGGAATTAAACACCAACCAATTGCTTTAAAACTATCACAATTTAACATAAAAATATAATTTTATCTCCACTTCCATTCCTCAATATAAAAGCTATATAACTAATTTAATTATATTAAAAAATTAATTAAATTAATTAATAGGATATATTTTTTTAAAATACTTTAATTATATTCTTTAACTTCTTACTCTCTTTCTTACTTAATTATTATTGAGGGGGTATCTACATGAGTAATTTAAAAAAAATTGATAAATATAATAAATATATCTTATATTTAAGAAGAAAATTAACTCTTAAATTAAGTCATATATTAAATGCTAAAGGATTATTTATATATATAGCAACAGTAATGTTAATTATAGATTTTGTTATTTTTATTGTTAAAATAAAGATCTTATTGATGAGTCTAAATACTTTTGTAGGCACTTTTTAAGACCTAAAACATACAATATTTATTTTTTACTAACACAAAATTTATATCCATTGTAATTTTAATTGAACTTTTCCATATGCTTTTTCATCATGTTTTTATTTAAAAAGGGTAAAAAAAAATCAGGGTAAATAAGTTATTGGTCATTCTGGGATATCAGTTTGAGAATGACAAGTGGAATAGAAATTTGAGGGAGCACGTGCAAAAAGGTTGAAACCTTAATTATATGTTACACAGACATTGTCTGTGATTGGTATGGGTTTCTTCAAATTTAGAATGATTAGGGTCACAAAGGAGCATCATTAGGTTCAAGACCAGTAATGCAGTAAAGCAGAGATTCTTGGAGTTGTAAGTGAAGAGGATTATGATATAATTAAAGTGGGTTAACCATGTTTTTTTCAACTAACCTTATGATTACCACTTGAACTACCAAGAGGTTTTCTTTCTCACACGTAATAAAAGGGTTTCTCAAAAGCCCCAGTTTCACAAAAAGTCTCAACCTTTTCCATCCCTAGGAGATTCCTTGTACCTAAAGATAATATTCTTGATAAAGTAGCTGGAAGTCATATCTTCCTTTTGTCCCAAAATAAAAGATATCTCCCAATATATATATAATGTTTACTAGTAGCACCTAAGAAAGCAAAGTTAGAATTTGCCTAATATATATATTTGCAAGAGCTTCCCCTGTTCGTGAGAGAATTTCCCTACAGCTTTAGCCACAAAGGCAAAACAGAGCCTGTTTCAGAGTGCATCTAAACCAGAAAGATAATACGTAGAATTCAACTTTATTTTGATGCAATGCAACATAGGTTTAAACCCGTTTAGTTAATTGATTCATATTAATTAAAAAAATTAGTTATTTGATAATAATGTCTTGAAGTTTTATGAGTTTTTTTTAAAATACTCTTCCTATCAATTCAGTCTAGTACTATGCGGGGAAAGAAAATGTGTAATAAATATGGTTAGTTTTTAAAAAATTAATTAATAAGATAGACGAAAGAGATTAATATTTTATAGACAAAGTGGTTGTTTGGTAAAATACTAAATTTTAGTTTAAAAAGTCTTTTGAAGGAAAATTTTTATTTGTGAAAAATTTAAAATAAATAGTTATATTTATCTAAAAAATTTTTTGAACTAAATTATGGTTTAAAATTAAGATTTTAGATAAGTTACTAAAATTAATTTATAGAACGATAAAAGAGTTTATAAACTAACTAACTACTATTTTATTCTTACTTTTTCTTACACCATCTCTCATATCTCTTATACACTATCTCTCTTCTCTTGTCTCTCTTCTATACTATCTCCCTTCTCTCATCTCTGATATATTTAATAAATTTATACCATTTCTAATAATTTTTTAATTATAAAAATTATTTAGGTAATAACTATTAAAATATTTATTTATTTAAAATTATCTTTTTTCTATAAAGTCTTTTTTAAAAGCTGCTCAAAATATTTTTTTTATAAGTTATTTTTAAAATTTTTATCTTGCCCAAAATAAAAAATGAACTTTTTAACTAGTTATTAGAGAAGTTGATTCCTCCAAATAAGGATTTGATTCGGATCTGATCATTCTACTTATGTTCGCCAAAAGTTGGATTGATTAGCAAGAGGAGGAGCAACGGGCTTTGAATTTCATAATTATTTGTGTTTGGAAATTTAAACTATGATTTTAAAATAATTTTTAGCTTAAATTTTGATTTATTTTTTTTAAAATAAATAGTCATATTTATCTAAATAAAATTTTGTATTAAATTATAGTTTAAAACGATAGTTTTAGGTAAGCTAGTAAGAATAGTTTTTAGAACAGTAAAAGAGCTTATGAACTACTCAATTAGTATTTTACTCTTATTTTTTCTTATACTATCTCTCTTATATCTTTTTCACAATTGCTCCTCTATCTTTTCTATTCATTCTTCTCTACTCCCTCTCATATTTTTAATAAAATCATACCATTTTTTATAATTTTTTAATTATAAAAATTATTTTAATAATAATTATTTAAACACTCATTTATCTATAATTAATTTTTTTTTATAAACTTGTCTACAAAAGTCTTTTTTCTAAAAGTTATTCAAAAATATTTTTTTTCTATAAATCTTTCTCTAAAGATCTATTTAAATCAACACTTAGTTTGAAACCAGTAAGATCCACCCCTTTTGTCTTAAAAACTTTGGGAGTTATTGCAAGAAAGCTATGTATGAACAAGCCTTCTGTACAGAAAAGAGAATAGTTTGATATGTATTATTGTTAGTGAAGTTGAGTTGATTTCAAATTATATACATCACAACTTAACCTAAAATTCAAAAACTTGCTGTGTGATCTGTTTGTATTTTACTTCTATTTGTTGTTGGCTCAATAGTAATTGACCTGTGTACTTTATGATATTTGTCTCCCTTGATGAAGTAAAACTGTGGCAGGGAAGTAAGTTCAGGGGAGCAGAATTAGCACTGACTTGCAGACACAGTTCACAGAGCTCTGGTGTCATCATTCGCTTGACTTACAGACACAATCACTGAGTTTTGGGCTTTTATGTAAGGCCCACTATTTTTGGGCCAACTATTTGACCCATTCAATTAAATGTTTTTTTTTGTTACAATTAAATGCTTTTTTGTTTTGTTTCAAATCACTTCTTTCCTTATTTCACAGTTAAAATGCCCGGCAGAATACCAACACGGATCGGAGTTAGTGGAAAGACTAATATTTCACAACATGATTTTAATGCCTTGACAATACTTTAAATAGATTTTTTTAAATAGGAAAATATCTGTACTTAGCAACAACAACAAAAATCCGTTGGGTTAGTCAAATGATTTTGGGCATATAAATCCACGTTGGCGATAAGCTTAGAATTATTTAATATTTTTCCAACTAAGTTTATGTATTAAAGAAATCTAGATGCTAACAGCAGCAGTACGGGTGAGAACTGAGCAGGACTTGCTTTCCTGAACAAGGTTGAGGACTTCACGGAATATCACATAATTATATAAAAGAACAGAAACCATAAAAACCTTCATATTTTGAGAAAATTTTGTAATACAACAGCCAAAGAGCAATCTTGAGGCTCATCGCTTTTGGGCATATTTAGAACCATTTTAAACTATAATTTTATACGTTCTTTTGAGTAAAATTTAAATTTAAAAAAAATAAAAATAAACAGTTATATTTATTTAAATATATTTTTAGATAAAACTATAATTTAAAACTAAAATTTCATATAAATTTATCAGAGTAATTTATGAAATAGTAAAAATGTTTATGAACTAACCAATTACTATATTACCCATACTTTTTCTTTATACCATATCCCCTCTCTCTTACTTTTTTCTTACACCCTCTCTCCTCTCATCTCTTATCTCTCCTCATTTAATACTCATATAATTTTTCATAATTTACCAATAATATAAGTACTTTTAGAAATAACTATCCAAATACTCATTTATTCAAAACTATTTTTTTCATAAACTCTTCTTCAAAAGTCATTTTTTATAAGTTGCTCAAAAGACATTTTTTTTTCATAAACCTGTTTCTAAAATTCTATCCAAACGGGCCCTTTATCTATATGACAATTTGTCATACTCCATCTAATTCTTAATATAAAAATTAGTTAACTTTTTTTAATAGATTAAAAAAGTTAAATAGATCAATTAATTATGATTAAATCCAATTTTTAAAATAAATTCATATAATATAATCTTTAATATATATAAATTAGTTAATTAACTCTTATATTAATTATAATTAATTGATTTAGTTAATTTACTTAATTTATCAAAAAATAATTAGCTTTTATAATTAGAATAGGGGTAATATTATGATTAAGACATTTTAAAATTTTTGTTTATAATAAATCCAAAATTTGCACCTAATCGCCTCTTGGAGAAAATTAAATAGATTTTCATAAACAGTATACAAAGTTTAAGACGAATCATATTGTTTCTAAATTATGAATAATACGACTTTTTTATAATTGTAATATCATTATACTAATAATTATTGATTAATCATAGTTTGATGTGTAGATGTGAGGACACTTGGTTAAGTAATTTAATATGTGGGATCCCAACTGCACCACGACAAGTTAGATCACTTGGATAGAGCTATTTTAACTTAATTACGTGTTTTGAATTCAAAATATACATACATAGCATCCAGATCAGGAGTGGCAACTTTAATAGATCATGCCACAAATTCATATTAGTCTCAGCTTATTAAATTTCTCATGACAAGAAGTTGACCTAGGATAATTAATAGGGGTTAATCTAAGTGGTAAATAGTTTGATATCGTTTAAGCGGGGTCTTGAATTTGAGCCTTGGTGTATATAAAAAATTTCTGTTGAGAGACTCACCCATCATACTCAAATGCTCGATGGGGATCAGATGTAGATATAATCAAGATAAAATTACGGTGAACTGAGTAAGTAACTAAAAAAAAAGTTGACCTAGGATACCAGGTATATTACGTAACAAAAAAAAAATGTAGGCTCCCGGGATACATACCCAAAATGGATTGTGGCAGGTAATTTACAAAGCCATTTTTTCTACAGTTATTTATTGCAGAACGTGCTTGGTTGCAACCTCTTGTGCTGGTCATAAAGAAAACAACCGTGAGCAGGCCCCCTGGAGTTAATTGATTTCTTATATAGTTGTCGACATGAAATATAAAACAATACTACATGTGTGAAAAACATAATATTCATAATTTCATATATAATTTAATTAATTTTCATGTCCTATTTTAGATATATTACATAATGCATAATACATAATGATGGATATAGATCCAATTTAGAAATCAGGACACGTCCCCAACAGCAATATGGTTATTTATTTAATTTTTAATATAAGAGTTAATTGATTAATTTAATTAACTTAAATTAATAAAATAAATAAATTAATTATGATTAAATTTAAATCTTTAAAATAAATCGATATTATATATTTTTTTAAAATAAATTTACTAACTAGTTTTTAGATTAAAAATAGAAGGTAATTTTAGCCGTTACTCTATTTTTAAAAATAAGAGTCTAATTTTTCACTTCTCTTTTTTCTTTTGTATAACAAATTTTAGAAAAAAATTGGACTCACTTATAATATAAAGGTAGAGCAAAGTCTCATTTTCTCCTAGATGATACTAATATGGGATATGATGAGTCATCTATTACATTCAGATATAAATCTAAATACCTAAAAGTTAAAATATCTTCTTAAATATTACGATTATAACTATAATAAAATAATACTAATTATTAAAGCCCATAAAGCAAGAGTCTAATTTTCTACCACTATTAGGTGAGAGAGACAAATCACTAAAGCCCATTATGACTTTCCTCTTTATTTATGGAATTTCAAATTTTAAAATTTGTGTGTGTCTGTGTGATATGATAAGGACTATTTGGATATAACAAAAAATAATTTTTAACCAATTTTTTAAAAATAATTTTTAGATAAAAGTTTATAAAAAAATAATTTTGAATAATAAATATTTAGATAATTATACTAAAAATGCTTTTATAATTAAATTATTAAATAATATATAAGATAAAAAATATTAATTATCTATTAACATGCACCAATCAGCATCACTGTTTATAGTCACTATTAATCTTCTTCTTTCCTCTTCTCCATCTTGCCACATCATCTTCTTTCTTTTACTTGCAACGAAGAACAACAAGCATAGGGTAAGACTAGCAACATTCCATAGCAACTCCTTCTCCTATGACGAGATACATTACGAGATGTGATCACTTTTTTCCTCTTTTTCTTCTTCCAGCGAGCATAAGATAGCATACTTCTCCTCTATTTTGACAAGCATATGGTGCAGATAAAAAAGAGACGAGAAATAAAAGAGTAAAAATAATATAGATAAAATAATAATTAAACAATTTATAAATTCTTTTATTATTTTAAAAATTAGTCTTAATAGTTTATGTAAAATTTTAATTTTAAATTATAATTTAATTTAAAAATTATTTTAAATAAATATAATTATTTATTTTAAAATTTTTTAAAATTAAAATTTACTGCAAAAAACTTTTTAAAACTTAAGTGTAGATGCTATCAAAGCACAAGATGGTTTGGCATTGCGTGGGTCTGCAGAAGAACGTCAAAAAGAGTCTCAAAATATTCTTCATATCAAAAGCAACCTTCCTCACAGAATATCACAAGTCTGACCTGGAGATTCGGAATAGTCGGCATGTTTTCTGGCTTTTTCTGCTTTGAATCTTCTTAATACTACACTTTTTCGTCTCGCTTCTACTTTCTTTTTGCTTATTTAGTCCTATTACAAATATTAGATAGATGCGTCGGTTTTGTTCATGTTACTGTAAATTCAAGTGAAATACAGCGAGACATCAATTTGATTCAAAACTTAAAAGGTTAAATTAACAAGGACAAGCAGGGTAAAAGAATGAGAATGATGAAGAGCAGGAAATCTCACCCATCACTGTCAGTTTGCTATCCTTATATGCAATTATGTTGAACAGAAAATATTAAAAATTTGTGATGATGGGTGGAAAAATTATCAGCTACACTTGTCCACACAGCAAATCAAGTCATTGCCATTAGGATTAAGTTGAATAGAAACTAATAAAAAATTGGGACGATGGGTTGAAAATTTTTCAGCTATACTTACCCAAACACCAAATCAAGTCGTATCCCCTTTAAGATTAAGACGTGAAATCAGGTAAAGTTAAAAACCTTTAAGATTAAGACGTGAAATGAAGTAAAGTTAAAAAATTATGTATTCCAAGAAGGGCAACTGCATAGTGAAAACCCAGGGCCCTACCAAGAAAGCCGAAGCATTTCATTTCAACATAATGGTTTGAAAATAATCTTTAAAAGTAAACAGTTGTATGCAGACCCATTTCCTTGACCCACAGACACCAACATTTCTCATTGAAACAAGCAAAGAAGGAACCAGAATAGCACAAGCATGGGCTTTTCTGCGTATGGGGATTGGCGGTTTCATCATGATCATGGAAGCAATCTCTATGTATGCAATTGATAACATATCACCCAACTTGTCTTCGTTGTTTCCTACGCAGATCCAAATTTCATAATTTATTCTTTTTTCTATAAGTAGCAAGCGTTATATGTATCTGCCGTCCCAGATCTGTATCATATCTCTTCCTAAGCATCTTCATCTCTGGCATTTCCTACTTTTCTTGTTCAAATAGCTGAGAAAAGGGTTCTGTTCATTTTTTTGTTTGTTTGTTTGTTTGTCTGGGTCAAGGGGAATATCTAGATTCTTTGCTACTTCGAATTTCAAATCCTATAGAATTGTACCACACGATACAGTACTATAGACATGGCCATGTGTTCTGGTTTTTGTTGTTCCAGCCCTAGTGAAAGAGTGGGCTCTATCAATTTGTTTGGGAGATCCATCAGGAAATTTTAGCTACGTTTGTTGAATCAGACGCGACAGACTGTGTATTTCATGCTTCAAACACTTTGATCGAGGTTAATTTGAAGTATCCGAATCTTACTGGAGTTTTTTTGGGATCGATGGCTTCTTCCGGTTTTTTCCTGATCTGTCTTCTTCACTCTGCGATAGCCCTAACCTGTGGATCACTCATGGTTTTCTTCTCGGCGGAGATCTCGGAGTTCAGCCACGGCAGCGAGACAGCGAGGAAGCTTCAAGGATCAACACCTCACGATCAATTGCTGGTTCGAACATCAGATTCATTCTCCGGATTGCTCTTGTTCACGATCGGATTCATGCTATTCATGGTGGCTTTTGCAAAGGACAGGGAGTTTCAGAGCTTCTTCGCAAAAGGATGCATCGCTGTTCACATTTCGATGGCGGTATGGAGATTTGGATTCTTGAGGAAGGTTGAAGATCTGGCACATGATTGGCCGAGACAGGCCATTGGAGATCTGGCATTGGGAGTTTCTTGGGTCTTCTTTCTTGTGTATTCATGGAGAGAGAAGTATGATTAGTGCTCATTCATAATGAGATTTTATTACACAGTACATAATTCTTCTGTCTGATACAAAAATGGCAACACTTCACCTGCACGGGACAAAGCCATGCCTTGTTCAGTGCAATCTGCAGCGATATTGGTACAAAATATTTATATGCCTTATGAGTTCACAATACATATATCTTACTGACACTGTACATGTCGTACTCAGGTTCGTGGAGAGGGTGATTAGGATAATATTCTAATTTAGTTAAATTAATTAGTATTATATATATTTTAAAATATTCTATTTTTTTAATTCTTTTACTTACTCTATTAGTTTTAAAATAATATCAATATAAATAATTTAAAATAAATATAAAAATATATATCTTATATTTAAAATTAATACTAACTTATTAATTATATTATATATTAAGAATTTAAAGATTAGATTTGATAGTGTTTTAAACAATTATATCATCAGTGGTCCCCAAATGAAAATGGATTAGCATATAATCATAATAATAACTACTCGGCAATTAGGTTGTTCTCTTGGATTAATTTTAATATTTAAGATAATACTATCACTTAAATGAATTAAATAAATAAATTAATTATAATAAATATTAAATATAATTGTATATAATAAAATAATATTTATATTTAATAAAAAATTATATATAATATTAAACTTTATATCAGTTTATAAATTAAATAAATTAATTTTTTTAAAAAATAATAATTATAAAAAATAAAATGAATTTAATTGTAGTGACATCAACCTTTTAATTAGTTTTTATGTTAATGATAGTATAATTTTTAGGGTGTGTTTAGTATTAGAGAAATTGTGGGGTAGGTAGGGGAGATTTTCATGAAACCACGAATATCAGGGCAAGAAAATATAATTCTGGTTTCGATCATCAACGTATTGAACGCTTAACTTTGGGCATTATGATAGTTATAGTTTTCCAAATGAATGGTGATGGACCGAGAATTCATTATGAAAATTCCGAAAAACACGACATAATTATGTCATTTTTAAATTGGAGTGCATCAAAATCAAAACCAAGATCTTTCGAATCAACAACTTGATCAACCATGAGTGTGATTAAAAATTATGGATCTTTTTTGAGCTGTAGTTGTTGAAATTCTGGAGATGAATGATGAAGGATCCATTGTGAAAGTTCCCACTAAGTTTACTTCTCCATTACATAATGGTTTTGTAAATTTAGTCCTTTAAGTATAATTTTTTTCTTTTTTTTTATTATCCACTTACCCCAATTATATTTAGATCTGATCTGCGTCAGATACTTGGTTATAGTGAGTAATCTCTTAACAGGAATTTTTTGTTATTGTTGTCCACTCAATTTACTGATTTTTTAGATTTTTTATATACCTTAATTCTCCAATTTGGTTGGGCCTGAGTAGAGTCCTTGACGGGAAGCTGTTAACTTTGGGCTAGTACAGAACATCCCCAGCCCACAAGCCCCACTCCGGACTCTTCTAGATCTTCCTATATTCTTTCGGTCTTTCCCTTCTTTTGAAAACTAGCTGCGCTGAAGCAGGACCGTCGTGGAGGTCAGTACAGCCGTGAGAGATACGCCACTTCATCATCGTCGGTAAGCTATCGTCTTTCTCTCTACTTATTTAATTTTCTTACTTTCTTGATTTGGAATGGCCAAACTTGATACAAGCCCTATGACTTTTACATTTTCTGTTTCCTGCTCATCTTCGTCCTCTAAGAGATGTTGTTTTCTGCGAATTATGAAATTGAGAATGGAGAAAATATTAGTTCGGGGCTTGAGAATGGGATGGGTGCCTTTTTAGGGTCCTTTGTTTGTATTGACTTTTTTTTTTTCCTGTTCATAGATTAAGTATCTGAATATTTACATTCATTCAACAAGGTATAGCTTGGTTACTACTCAATTAGTAGGATCAAGCTTCCAGGACTGGGCTTGTCTGGGTTGGGTGTTTGCACTAATTTCTTTTCGGCCGGGATTTAGCAATTAGGGCATGTTACGAAACCATTGTTTTAAAAACAACCTTTGAGGAAATTTTAAAACAAAAACTTATATTTGGTTGTTGATTAAATTATAATTTAAAATTAAAATTTTAGATAATTAATTAATTATTATATTATTTCTATTTTTTTTATCTCTATTTTTTTTATATTTTTTTTTTATTTTTTTTACCGTCTTTTTTTTTATACTCTCTTCTCTTATATATTATCTTTTATTCTTTAATATTTATATTTATTTTTATAATTTATCAATAATAAAACAAATAATAAAAATATTTATATCTAAATTTTTATTTATTTAAAATTATTTTTTTTATAAACTCTTTTTTAAAAACTCTTTTCTATAACTTACATAATTTTTTTTTTATAAGTCTATTTCTAAAATTTTATTTAAACCCACATTTAATCTACCATTTTGCAACACTTGGTAATTTCGTCTCATCTATTTGGAAATGTCATGCCATTACCATTAGAGATACCATACTCGGTTATTTCGAGATTTCAAAAACACAATGAACTTCAATTTTAAATAAGATCAATTTACGCCAAATTACTGTCCATTTATAGAAGCACAACACTTGAAAGAGCTTCATTTTTTGACACTTGTAAGAAATTTGTATTGTACTATACATTACTCAACACTTGAAATTATACTTCAATGCCAAACAAGTTTCATGTCAGTGATGCTAACATAGGGTGTCAAGTAGACGGCTATATTAATATATCTTTATCATTTTAGCTGAAGTTTTATCCTTGTCTCCAACTCACATCTTGTTTCAGTATAAACTTTAGTTTTATTCACTTCTCTATTGTTCCATCCTTATCTGACTTAAATTTTTCTTTTCTTTATGTTTCACCAGTGTTCAAGTCATTGGGGCCGGTATGGAACTGGAAAATGCTTCCCCTGCATTGGTTTCCCAGGGGTCACAGCAAAGCCAGGGCTCAGCAACTATGGCAACTGGTGCAGAATCAAAACCAAAGAAGAAAATCTGTTGTGCTTGCCCAGACACTAAAAGGCTGCGAGATGAATGCATAGTAGAGCACGGTGAATCGGCTTGTGCAAAATGGATTGAGGCTCACCGTCTGTGCCTGCGTGCTGAGGGGTTCAATGTTTGAAACTGATGAGCAAGAAAAGAAGAAAGAGAAAAAGAAGACATAGGTAGAATAATTGAGTTGGTTTTATGAAATTGATACAGATTTTGGATCACGGTAGATTTTTACTAACGTGATATACATGATATTCAAATTCTTTGAATAAAGAGAAAAGGAGACTGATTGCTAGATGCAATGGATAATTATCTTGTAAATTTGTATTGGGATGTTTCTCCCTTACAATATTTTGTTGAAACTGAAAGGTCCGAATGCAGATTACATTTTTATACTCAAATCAATTTGTACGTTGTAGGCATACAAGTGTTTAGTTAGAGAGAGAATATGTAAGAGTTTATTTTTCTGTAATAGAGAGAAGAGAAAGAGGAATTACATACACGGGCTCTTTGTCGGCAAAGTCAGAGTTGCCACGCTTGTCGGACATGGTGGTTCTCTTTGGGAGCAAACAAGAAAGGAGCTAATATAATATATATGGATTCGCAAAGCCGCTATATATGTTAATTTGCAACTAGAATGATACAGCATTTATAGAGGAAGAAACTGGCACGCGAGGAGCACGAGGCTACTGATGAATGTTGTTAGCTGCAAGGAAATTGGATCTAGCAATGCAAGGCGTGGCAGTGTTACGTGATTATGAAAGGCTGCAAGGTGACAATAAAAGTAGTCAGAGATTAGTTTAAAAGCTCTACAAAAATTAAAGAGTCGACTGTGAGTGTGTTTAAAGAGTCGCACCAAAGAGAAGGATGTTAACATAGGTCTTCAGACTCATGCGTGTAGTCTCCCAACAGTTTTGATGTTTTGTATTTGGTTACATTTAAGAATAAAGATCCATTCTCCTTTTATTCTTCTGCCTCTTTTATATCTTAATGTAATATCCATGACATTGTCAACACACACACACACATATATAACTTCTCCCAACCAGGGGATCCAGCTTTGAAGAGGGCCTATTACATCCCATGATTCATTCTTATCGTTCTTCTCTTTGCCTAATTCTTTCTATCTTGTGGAATGGATTCTACATTATTTTCCAATCCTTGCTAAAAATGGCCCCTACTGATATTCTTTTATCTTGGCCTTCCAACCCCTTTTCCCCCAACCCCCATTTTATCTCTATATATGTAAAGGGTCAAATTAACCCGAGAATTGCTTCAATTCTGATAATAGATAGTCTATTTTTTTATTAGAATCTAAAAAAAAATATTTTACTACCATAAAATTTGATATAATAATATAAAATTTTAATAAATATTTTTAGATCTTAAATTTAATTTATAGGAGAGATACTATATGTTGAGAGAGTATCAGTTAAATTAAAGTGAGGTTTAAAATATTTTAAAAATAAAAAAAATTAGTTGATTGATGATTAATTTTAAATTTAATTAAATAATACTATATTATTTTAATTTTAAATATAGGATATATTGAATTAATTTAATTATATTAAAAAAATTAGTTAATATAATATTTTTTAAAATATTTTAACTATATTTCTTAATTTTTTTTTATATTTTTTATTTGATTATTGTTAAAAAAATATCTATACAATAATTTAAAATAAATAAATAAATAAATAAAAATTATATTTACAATAACATCAATTCTTAAATTGTGTGTATGTATGTGTGTGTATATATATATATATTATAAGGAGAGAGGAGCAGTAATTAATATTATTTTATAATTTATGATTTTAACCTAAAATTCATTCACAAACCAAGCCAAATACCCGAGACAACCTCTTCATTTTGTTTCCGTTGTTGTCATCGGCGCTGGTATATATCCAGCTTCCATCGCATCGCTCTTCCATCTCACCGTCACGCCGTCGCTTTTCATCTCCAGCTTCCATTGCACTCCGCGGCTCCTATTATTTTCAGACCAGCGCCGTTCTTTCAGTCCGGGGTGGCTGTGACTGCGCTGACGGAGGCGACGGCACAGCAAGTGGAGGTGTCGACGGAGTCACCGGAGTCAGAGACTGTATGCCGGCGGAGGCGACGGCACATCAAGGGTGGGTTCGTGGGTTTTTTCCCTTTCAAGACAAAAGGGTGGTTCAGGAATATTTTAAATATTTAAGGGCATATTAATCAGCTCATGCTAAAATATTGCCCCTCCCCACAAATTAATTCCATTGCCATTTGTTGATCGCGGCAGTGGTGCGGAGCGTTTTATGCGATCGCGGGAAATTTTCATTTCAAGATAACGCGCGAAACAGCGGGTAACCAAAAAGCAAAGGAGCATTGGGCTTTGGTTGAAAAAGCGTAAACCCTAAATTCCCATCAGCTCCTCACAATATTGATGTCTATTATTTCTTCCTACAGGTATACGCCACTTGTATTTACCGAATGCTCTTCATTCCTCTGCTTTGTTCCCCCTGTCTTCTTCGCCGATTGGATTGCAATCGTCACCGTTTAAGTTTGTTTTGTTTTATTTTAGTCCAGTTTAATGGCTTACTGAGGTTATGCTCTGTTCATCTCATACCATCGTTTCTAAATCACTGTAAGATTATTATTTTTTATGCTCTTCTCCTTTTTGGAAGTGGCTAAAGATCAGTTTTTGATTGTGGCTCTACTGCCAATGTCTATCATAACCACGTTTTGTTTGAAAATTATTCAAACCTAGAATCGTTGTTCAGTCAAATGGGTGTAAAAAAGTTTCTTTTGTTCTTTTCCTTGGCTGTCCACGAAGAAAATGTGAAGATATCTAGTTTCAATTTCAGTGCTGCGCTATGGCCTCAGTAATTGAGCATGGGATATATGTCCTTGTATTTCAGCTATTATAAGCCTGGATTTTCTTTTACAGGAATCTTGGAGCCTTAGCTGTGCGAAGGTCATTGACTTTTCAAAGGAAATTCTCGTACAAGTATTGTCCTGGGAAGATAAGAATGGAAACTAATTCTAATCATAACATAGAAAACAGAAGAGTGGAACCTAGAGGTGCTTTGATTGTCCTAGAAGGCTTGGATCGTTCTGGGAAGTCTTCTCAAAGTAGCAGATTAGTTTCATACTTGGAGGGACAAGGGATCTCTGCTGAATTATGGAGGTTTCCGGACAGAAGCACGAATGTTGGGCAAATGATATCTTCCTATCTTACTAACACGTCTCAATTGGATGACCACACCATTCATCTTCTCTTTAGTGCAAATCGTTGGGAGAAGAGGTTGGTCGTTCTTTCCTTTATTGATCTGCTACCCTTATTATCTAATTAATGTGCAGAGGTTGATGTGTTTTCAGTCATCAAATATTTTGTGTTATGTGTGTAGATTTTATTACTAGAATAGCTGAAAATATTTACCTTAAGGAAGGAGGAGTGGGGGCAGAACTCTTGGTTGTAATGGTTTCCAAAGCAATAATCTTCGTATGAAGTTGGTCAAATGAGCCCTTCTTCCTTAACCAATCTTCCTTTTGGCACTTGGGCCCAGGGTTTTTATATTTGGAGAATGGATTGGCTTGAGAGGAATAGAACAAATTCTTTATTCATGAAACTGGGATTGCTATACTTAACTGGAAAACATGTGAAGGATTCAGTGGAGAGTAGAATAGCATGAAATGGAAGTCTTCTCTTTTGTTGCTAGAGAAGAAAGTTGGCATGAAAATCCCATCAGTGACAAGGAGAATTGTTAATTGATCAGAATGACCTTAGAAACCAGACAAGTAATTCTTTTCGATAATGATTAACCATTAATTCTGTTAATTAGAGCATGCTTCGTCATTAGTAGCATAGTCCACGGTGTTGCAATGCACAAAGCTCAATCTCATAGCTATGAAGGGGGAGCGGAGGGTGGTGAGCTATGAAGGATTGAAAATGTGTTCGATTTTTGACCGCTTCAATCTCAAAGCTGCTATTATGATAGGAATGTGTGGGGCATGGTTGCATCGTAAATATGCTGATATGTACCCTGTATTTATCCAATCTTCAATCTTAATTGGTGGGTCAGTACTGGCGCAGGAATAAGGGGATATGGAAAACAATAAGGAAATGGAAGCTTGAGGCATGATGATGGTGTGCATAAGGGACACCAGGCAGCAGTGGGATGGCAGGAACAACATCTTTGCCGTTAGCCTTAAAACCAGGAGGAACACCAACAATAGTAGTGGCAATGGAGGCAACATCAACCATAATTATCTTTAACATTGTGGTAACACAGTAAGGAATAGGAACTTGAAGCATGGTGATGTTCGTGGTAACACAGTAAGGAATAGGAACTTGAAGTATGGCGACGTTATCCTTGAAGAAAAGTCCCCTACAAAAGATGTATCCTACAAGATTAAACAAGCTTTTATATTTTAATATTTAACAGGGATTAACAGAAAGGATATCATGGAAACCCAGTTCATCTCCTATTTTACTATTATATGCATGTGAAATGGACTTAATCGCAATGAAATGTTCCTTGTGTTTGTTTAAGCTTGAAATTTGACAAGTTTTCACATGAGGGTACGAGTTAGAGACTGCTAAAACCAATTAAGAACTTATACTAAATTGGTTAATCTTTTGGAATGGAATAGTACTTACAAACTTATAAGCTCATTCAATAGAGAACATCAATAATTTATTTTTTTGGACAGAACAAACATTTATTTTTGATGCAGACATCATAATCTGAATTGCAACCCTGTAAATAAGATGATTATTAGCTGTTGATCTATTATATGGATGTGGTATATGTAGGATAAAAAACATATTTGTAAGAAGTAAATATTACATTCCAATACCTGGGTGTTTTTGCAGATCACTGATGGAAACCAAACTGAAAGCTGGAACAACCCTCATTGTAGACCGATATTCTTATTCTGGAGTGGCTTTCTCATCGTCCAAAGGACTTGACATTGAATGGTGTAAGGTGAAAAGTTTGCCTGCCAATTAAGCCGGGGAGCAATCCCTATTAGAACAGTTTAGGTAATGGTTGTCCGTCTGGAAAGAAAACTGAATTTTATCTTTTACAGGCACCTGAGGTTGGCTTGTTTGCTCCTGATGCTGTAATATTCCTTGACATATCACCAGAGGTGAGCCATTGATATTTTCTCAGGGCCATTAAATAGTGGTTGTTAGGTTATGTTTGCGATACCATCTTAAAGCTGCTTTCTTTATAAGTTTTAGAATTTCTAGGTTTCTTTTATACAAGAAAAAAATTACAAGCATCTATGATCTTGGTCCTTGCATGTAACCCATTTTTGGTTTATTTGTACTCTCTGTATATTCGAAATATGTCAGAAAGCTGCAGAGAGAGGAGGGTATGGAGGTGAGAGATATGAAAAGCTGGAGTTTCAGAAGAAAGTTGCTGAAAGCTACAAAGTTCTCCACGATGCCTCCTGGAAGGTAATTTACAGTTTTATATGGATTCCCCCCAAAGCACAATGCTTCTGTTTTTTAATGCTTTTCTGTAGCTGTCAGTCTGGCACTATTTTCATCTTCATTTTCTTCATTCAGTTTCTTTTTGCTTGTACGTCTTGAATGCTTAGAGACAAAAGTTAAATGTAATTTTTGACACGTGGAAGAGTTCTTTTACAAGAGTCTACAAAATTTAAATAAATATCCTCATTTAATCATGTTATGCTTTTGTTGAAAGACTTAATACCAATATCAACAGCGTTTTGATCAAGTAGAAGGAACTCAATACTTCTTAAGATAGTGTATTGAGTTTGAGTATAGTGAACGGGAAAAAATCATGTTTAGAGGATTTGATAATATATGAATCTAAGTCTATATCTGTATAATATAAAATTTATAAAAAGTGTATCATTCATAAGTCTTGAATAGTATAACTCATTTAAGATTTGACAATATTTGAATCTGAATCTATATATCTATATATACAATAAAATCTATAAAAAAAAGTGCATTATTCGTAAGTCATGAATAGTGCAGCTACTTTAGATTCTGTGTAAACCATGTGATCCACATTATTCTCATCGGTTGGTTGTATACCGTATAGTTCTTAAAAAGGAGGAAAATAATGATAACAATAATTGCTTCTCAGTCTTTCCACTTGCATGATGCAGATTGTAGACGCCTGCCAATCCATGGAAGATGTGGAGAAACAGCTGCAAGATGTAGTACTTGATAGTGTCAATGAATGTCAGAAGGGGAAGCCCCTTTCCCATTTGTGGCCCCTATAGGTCCCTCTTCTCTTGGCTACATGCCACATAATTTCCGAACACCAAATCCACTCAATTGTCCAAGTGTGTAAAATTTCTAAAGACAGGCGGTTTGATTCTTTAGAAATGGCAAGGTTACTACATGTGACTTAGGTTGTGTAGATCAAATCCTAAAAGCAATATCTGCATATAGTAGGAGCTACATGCATTGGGCAGCCTTTGAATGCGGTTTGATTCTCTGCACAAGGAGAGCATTGTGCAGAGCCTACGCTGGGGGATCCAATGGCCATAAGTTGTTTTCTTGATCCAACGGCCACATTAGCTGTAATGCAAAGCGTAGGATTAGGATCTTTAAAATCAATACGGACTGTTGAATTTCTACTGCGCAGTCTCTCAACAGCAAACTGAACTCAGACACCCACACGCTATTATTAGCTCACCGAAGGTGTATCCCTAATGTAATGGTTAGGAATTTGTTTGGGGTACAATATGAGTAGGAATTTGTTGCTCGGACTAGAGCCTTGTTAGTGTGTGATCGTATTCATGTTAAAAACTATAAAAGGATCGCTATGGCTTGATTTTGGTGTTTCAAACAGGGCCTTAGTTCT